>CAJVGC010000432.1:19321015-19341015 GCA_910822075.1 Senecio squalidus | reverse complement strand
TTTGATTCTGAATTCGTGTTTATATTCTGGTGGTGGCAATTGTGACCCATTCACTTATGAATGGGTCGTGTCTCTTTTAATGGCTTAAAGTCGATACAAAAAATGTTATAAATTTAAATGGTTAAAACTGGTAAATTAATCACGAGTACAGTACATGAATACAATAATTAATGGGTCTTAATCAGATAGTTTTTTGGAAGTTGAAAGAATCGGAGTTTGTCATCAAACGGATCGGATAGTTTGTTGACTTCTCATGCTTTTAAGAAGCTGAAAGAAGGTTACTTTAATGGAAACACAGACAAGTATGCTGGTGTTTTGTATGGTTTAGGTGTTGAAGACGGTGCAAAATAAGTAGAGGAATTTTAATTTGTGAGGTTTAAGTTTATTTGATTTAGTAATGGTTAGTGTTCAAATTATCTTGCACAAAATTGGCCCAAGAGTATGTTGTCTGTTTGAGCTAGATTTCGACATGCAACTGAATATTCATACAGAGTACATATATATGTGTTCAAATATCAGTTTCTTTTGGGTTTTTAGCCACAAATACATAGATCTAAGTAACCTTTTATTAAAACCCGTTTTTGTAGAACAATCGTTATAAAACTTCATAAAAACTTGTTTTTAAGTGATGGATCGTACATGCAACGAGTTATTTATGTATAAACAGTAAGGAGAAAGTGTTTTTACCCAAAGAATGTGTATGGATGATGATTTAGAGTGACTAGGTGGTGTTTTCGGCTTCAAAAACGGTAGAGATGATGTCTTGGTGCAAGCTCCTTGATACCCTTGATTAATAGAACGTTTTTAATGGTGATTTTAGTGTGTTTTAATGGTGTTTTCTTGCTGGAAATCTCTGGAGTGAAAGGGTGTTTGAGAGAGTTTAGAGAGAGAGAGAGAGTTGAGAGAAAAAGAGTGGAGTGTGTGTGTGTGTGTTATGTTAAAATGAAAGAAAAGAAAAGAAGGGTGGAGTGTTTTGGGGTGAAGGGATGGCAGAACTCTGCCATATTGAGGGGTCAAATCGGGCTAAGACAAGTGGTTGGTTCGTGTTACATGCATAAATGAGTCACCAAAAGGCTGACCAGAGCCTTTCAGCCGCCGGCTGGAACCCAGCCGTTGGCTGAATCCATCCAGCCGTTGGCTGAACGGCTGGTTCAGCAGAATTTTCGATTTTTGTTCTCGTTAGGCATTTTTGTTCGTTAAGGTTTCCGGTTGATTTCAAATGAACTTAGGAAAGTTCTTTGTATGTATTCGTAGTATTTTAGAGTTCAATTGTTGGTTTGATTCTGATTCCGGTTCCGGTTCCGAGACACACGCGTTAAAAGTTTAAGTAACATAAACCTACGTTAAAAGTTTTGTGTGAGTTACAACGAGCTTAGCTTAAAGACTTGTGTCTAAGTAACCACGTAACACATAAAGTTAGTTATAGCAAGTATCAAACATTCGTATCGAGGTCATAAGTTAGCATTCTCGACCTGAGTTTAGACGGTTGTCACATTCTCCCCACGTTGAAAGAATTTCGTCCCGAAATTTCAACTTGTGGTATTCGCTGTGGGAGAAGTGAAGAGGTGGGGATACTTAAGCATCATCTGATCCTCTCGTTCCCAGGTATATTCGGGGCCTCGCTTTGCGTTTCATCGCACCCTCACTATGGGGATTTTACTGTGCCTTAGTTTATTAGTTTCGCGATCTATAATTTCAATCGGTTCCTCGACAAATTGGAGCTTCTCGTCTAGATGTACTTCTTCCAAAGGTGTGATGAGTGTTTCGTCCGATAGGCACTTTTACAATCTCGAAACATGAAAAGTGTTGTGCATGTTACCGAGCTCTTGCGGTAGTTCTAAACGATACGCAACTGGACCTACTCTTTCGAGTATCTCAAATGGTCCCACATATCTCGGGCTAAGCTTTCCTCCTTTTCCGCGGCGTATTGCACCTTTCCAAGGTGACACCTTTAGGAGTACTTTGTCGCCGACTTGAAATTCTAGATCCTTTCTGCGCATATCAGCATAGCTCTTTTGACGACTTCTTGCAGTCTTGAGTCTTTCCTTAATCGTTGTGATCTTATCAATCGTTTCTTGCACTACATCCATGCTAATTAGTTGTCGATCTCCCGGTTCCAACCAACACAGTGGAGATCTGCATTTCCTTCCGTAGAGAGCTTCAAAAGGCGCACATTTGATGCTAGCATAGTAGCTGTTATTGTAAGAGAACTCTATTAGTGGTAAGTGGCTATCCCAACTTCCTCCGAAGTCGATAACGTATGCTCTCAGCATGTCCTCCAGTGTTTGTATCGTGCGCTCGCTTTGACCATCAATTTGCGGATGGTAAGCCGTGCTTAAGTCCAATCGTGTGCCAAACGACTCTTGGAATGCCTTCCAAAAACTGGAAGTGAAGCGAGTATCTCTATCCAAGATGATTGACGTGGGTATTCCGTGACGTGTCACTACCTCGTTGATGTATATTTGGACAAGTTTTTCTACGTTAAAACTTTCCTTAATCGGAATGAAGTGTGCTGACTTCGTTAGCCGATCTACTATAACCCAGATCATGTCGTTACCCTTTGATGTCCGAGGTAACTTTGTGACGAAGTCCATTGTGATTTGCTCCCATTTCCACTCGGGAATTTCGGGTTGCTGTAGTAATCCAGATGGCTTTTGATATTCGGCCTTCACTTTCGCACAAGTGAGGCATTTCTCTACATACAAGGCAACGTCTCTTTTCATTCCAGGCCACCAATAGTGTTCCTTGAGGTCCTTATACATCTTGTTTGACCCTGGATGAATGGAATATCGCGTTCGGTGTGCTTCATCAATAATGGTCTTCCTTAATTCGTTAGTCGTAGGAATCCAGACTCGATCCTTAAAATAATAGATTTCGTCGCCCTTCCTCACAAAGTCCTTGTCCTGATTGTGCAAGGTTTCGACCTTTATGTTATCTGCCTTCAAAGCCTCATGCTGGGCACTTGCTATGCGCGTTCTCAAATCGGGTTTTAGGTAAATTCCTAACGCACGTACTCGAGTCGTCTGTTGCCTCTCCTTCCTACTCAGGGCATCTGCTACGAAATTCGCTTTTCCAGGGTGATACTTAATATCGCAGTCGTAGTCGCTAAGGAGTTCCAACCATCTCCTTTTCCTCATATTGAGTAGCTTCTGGTCTAGTATATGTTGCAGACTCCTATGGTCCGTGAATACCGTGCATTTGGTTCCGTAGAGATAATGTCTCCAGATTTTTAGGGCAAAAACTATCGCTCCTAGCTCTAAGTCGTGAGTGGCGTAATTGACCTCGTGTTTCTTAAGTTGTCGCGATGCGTAAGCTATGACCTTGTTTCGTTGCATCAATACACAACCTAATCCTAGGTTAGATGCGTCACAATAAACTACGAAGTCTTCGTTTCCCTCAGGTAGAGTTAAGATCGGAGCGTTGCACAGTTTCGTTTTTAGGATATTGAAGACTTGTTCTTGAGCATCTCCCCAGTTGAATTTCTCGTTCTTTTGGGTTAACTTCATTAGGGGTTTAGCTATCTTAGAGAAATCCTGAATGAATCGCCGATAATACCCAGCCAATCCTAAAAATTGGCGGATTTATGTCGGACTTTTGAGAGTTTCCCAATTCTTTATTGCCTCGATTTTTGATGGGTCAACGTGGATTCCCGATCCATTGACTACGTGACCGAGAAATTTGACTTCACGCAGCCAGAATTCGCACTTAGAAAACTTTGCGTAGAGTTGTTGTTCCTTGAGTAATTCCAATAGTAGTTTTAAGTGTTCTGCGTGATCTTCCTTGTTGCGCGAGTAGATTAAGATGTCGTCGATGAATACAATAACGAACTTGTCTAGATACGATCGACACACCCTATTCATCAAATCCATGAATACTGCCGGTGCGTTTGTGAGTCCAAATGGCATTACCAAGAATTCGTAGTGTCCGTATCTAGTGCGGAATGCGGTTTTCGGTATATCATCTTCAGAAACCAACACTTGATGGTACCCAGACCTTAAATCAATCTTTGAAAAGTAGGTTGCGCCTTGATGTTGATCGAAAAGGTCGTCGATTCGTGGAAGAGGATATCGGTTCTTAACAGTTAGCTTATTCAATTCTCGGTAGTCGATACACATGCGAAACGATCCATCCTTCTTCTTTACGAATAGTATCGGCACGCCCCATGATGATGAGCTTGGTCGGATAAATCCTTTATCCAATAATTCTTGAAATTGGTTGGATAATTCCTGCATCTCAGTCGGAGCTAGTCGATATGGCGTCCTTGCCACTGGTGCCGCTCCAGGAATTACCTCGATTCTAAACTCAACTTGCCTCTGAGGTGGTAGTCCAGGTAGTTCTTCGGGAAATAATTCCGGATAGTCCCTAACTATCGGTACGTCCTTAAGGTCTACTGCTTTTGCCTGTTTGTCCTTTATGTTCACTAACAATGCAAAGCAGCACTTATTTAAGTACTTGCGCATCTTCATCACCGATACAAGCTTCGAAGTTTGGCCCGGCCTATCTCCTTGTACTATCAATTCCCTTCCATCTCCTAATGGCATTCGTATCGTCTTATCTAAACAAAATATTTTCGCGTCTCTGATGGTCAACCAGTCCATTCCTATTACTACGTCAAAGCTCTTAAGTTCGATAGGGATTAGATCTATTTCAAAAGAGTGGTTAGCTAGGGTTATTGTGCAATTCTTAATTACGTCGCTAGCCTGGTATTCTTGCCCATTAGCGTATTCTACCGTGAACTATTCACTTAGGGGTTCGGTGTCTAAAGCAATCAAAGGCCTAAACTCTAAGGACACAAAACTTTTGTCCGCGCCTGAGTCAAACAGTACTGAGGCATAATAGTTGTTAAGGAGAAATGTACCTGCAATCACCCGAGGGTCGTTTCTTGCTTCTTCAGCACCAATCACAAAGGCTCTACCACGGCCTTGTCCCCCCATTGTTTCCCCTCTGATTGTTCTGATTTTGGTTCTGCGGTGGGTTTTGATTGCTGTTCTGGTTTGGGTTTCGGGCAGGGTTTAGCCTAGGACAAGCATTTCGGTAGTGATCCCTACTACCGCACTCATAACATTCTCCCTCGCGAGGCCTATCGTTCTGTTGTGGCCTCCCCGCTTGTCGCGGTCCCTCAATTTGTTGCCTTCCCGCCTGCTGCGGTACAGCATTCATTGCCTTACAGTGTCGTGTCCAGTGACCGAGGCGGTTGAAGTTGGTGAATGACCGACATTCACCTCCGTGGTGATAACCCCCTATCGCATTTTGGTGCCTTTCCCTGGTAGCCGGTGTTCTCTGTCGTAGCAACTCCGTAGTTCCTTACCGTTCTAGCCTTCTTGTTAAACCGTTCCTTTTTGTTCCCCGATGTGTCCTCAACCTTACGCTTTCCCTTTGCGTCTTCTGCACCCGGCTTTGATATTCCTCCATTCCTTATCCAATCCTGGGTTAGGCGATTGGCCAAGCTCACAGCCTGCTGCATCGTAGCAGGCTCGGTAGCCGTCGCCATAGCCCTGATCTTGGGTGAGAGTCCCCAAATGAAGTGCTCAATTCGCTTGTCTTCGGGGGTTACTAGTTCAGGTACCAGATTTGCGAGTTCATGAAATCGCGCGACGTAGGTGACGATGTCGGTTCCCACCATGGAGTGATTCCAGAGTTCGTTCTTGAGCTTCTTCAGGATCTCCTTGGGACAGTACTCAATTACCAGTAGTTCCTTGAACCTTTCCCATGGCATGTTATATGCAGCTTCCGGACCTTGGACCTGTAGCTGGCTGTTCCACCAGGTTAGTGCTCGTCCCCGAAGCATGCAAGAAGTGAATTCCACCTTCTTGTTTTCAGCGCACTGGCTGATCCTTAGCACGACTTCCATACTATCGATCCAGCGCGATAGTCCGATGGCGCCCTCAGTGCCATGGGATTCCTTTGGCCTGCAAGATATGAAGGTCTTGTAGCTACAACCTTGGTTGTTCCCCTGGTTTTTGTTTCCCTGATTGTTATTTTCCCGGTTGTTGTTTCGTTGGTTGTTGTTTCCTTGGTTGTTGTTCTCTTGGTTGTTGTTTTCTTGGTTGTTGTTTCCTTGGTTGTTGTTTCCTTGGTTGTTGTTTCCCTGATTGTTATTTTCCCGGTTGTTGTTTCGTTGGTTGTTGTTATTTCCCCGTGGTCCTCCTTGGTGGATACCAGCTTTGATTCGGGCTATGATGTCGGGTATCGCCTCGTTTAGTCGGGCGTTGATCCTTTGGACAATGCGCTCCTCGTTGGGCTCGACCATTTCCCTACACAAGAGAGAACTCGGGTTTAGGGTTTTGATATTTCACTTCAGATTCATATAATGGGAAATAACAAGAACAACAACAATGGTAATTATAATCCGTCCATTTTATATATCGCTCAAAATTTGATGTTCTTACAAAAATCCAACATCATCGACTATTTTCGTACATTACCAACCAACATAAAGTACTACGCTTACAATCCTTCATAAACTACATGTTCTGCTTACAATCCAAAAGACATCTTACAAAAACCTCTAAACCTTAAATACAACCAACACAATCATAAGGAATACTAGTACTATGCTAATCAGCATCAAGTTGCGTGCCGCTCGAATTGCCTTTGGTGCCATTGCCTTTGTGCGTAACACCTCGGTGTAAAAACCACGTATCTGGTGGGAGTGATCTCTCACGACTTGAGTGTATCCGCGGAGGTCGACGGGCATGTTACAAAAGGCTTGGATTTCTTCGGGAGTCAATCCGCGAACAGGGGGTGGTGGTGGCGTAGTTATCTGAGGTCTCGAGTGACGATTCGGTGGGTGTCGTGCGCGGTGTGTGGGTAAGCGTGAGCTTCCTTCACCGTCTCGACGGAGGTAAGGTAGGGTAAGTGGTGAAGATTGTTGACTCCTAGAGCGTGATTGGGATTCGTGAGAGTGTTCGGTTTCGTCGACTGACGTAGCTATCTCTTTCCCTCTCGACATACCCTAGATCGGTAACGAGTTAGTTCGAAGATACGGCTCATGTTAGTGTTAGTAATGAGCTGAGCACATAGAGTATCTTAAGTATAACATCTAGGTCTGTGTGGGTCTGACTTCAAGAATTCTCGGGGAGGTTCGTTTAATGTTTTACCAATCCCGTTCCGGCATAACTTAGTCCAAATTATTCATAGGTGATCAGGCTACGAATAATTCAAGTTAAACAATGCCTTCACGTTTTTGGTTAATAATAGATTTTTTAAACTCTGTTGCACACACTAAAATGAATGTTGGCAGTAATACAAATGGTTTGCTGAGTGATGATTCCCTAGAGAACAAAAACGATATGTCCCCAGATAAAAGAGCCTGTTAGTGCCGCTATTGAAGATTCACGTTCTTCCGTTCCAACTCTAGAAATGTGGCAGGGGCTTGCTGTCAGACGAGAAGTAAAAGAGCTACTGCAGTGTATCGAGCAGTGCTACCCAACACATTTCAACGGCTCATATTCCGTTCTCCGTGCCTCTGGTTGCCCATTTTGAACCAATTCTATGTGGTCATGAAACGTTTTGCTGATTCATCAATGGATTCATTGACTGAAGACCGGATTACCAATCCGCACGAGGATCTCAAAGAGTATGAAAAGATTAACTTCGATCTTTAAAGCCACTGGAGGAAAGCGTTGAGGAGAGACGGGAAGTGTACTTGGAAGCTCATGAGAAGCCACTGTTTGATGGTCTTTTTTCGGATCTTTTTTATGTAACCAAATATCATTTTTATGTAACCAATTCTAGTGTTTTAATAACAATCTTAACTTTTCATTTTGTTTAGATTTTGAATTCGTGTTTATATTCTGGTGGTGGCAATTGCGACCCATTCACTTATGAATGGGTCATTTCGCAAAACCATGCTTAATTGGCAATTGCGACCCATTCACTTATGAATGGGTGGTGTCTCTTTTAATGGCTTAAAGTCAATACAAAAAATGTTATAAATTTAAATGCTTAAAACTGGTAAATTAATCACGAGTACAGTACATGAATACAATAATTAATGGGTCTTAAATGAGATAGTTTTTTGGAAGTTGAAAGAATCGGAGTTGTCATCAACCGGATCGGATAGTTTGTTGACTTCTCATGCTTTTAACTTTTAAGAAGCTGAAAGAAGGTTACTTTAATGGAAACACAGACAAGTATGCTGGTGTTTTGTATGGTTCAGGTGTTGAAGACGGTGCAAAATAAGTAGGGGAATTGTAATTTGTGAGGTTTAAGTTTGTTTGATTTAGTAATGGTTCGTGTTTAAATTATCTTGTACAAAATTGGCCAAAGAGTATGTTGCATGTTTGATGGTCTTTTTTTCGGATATTTTTTATGTAACCAAATACCTGAAGGGTCGTGTAGTTTGAGTACTCTAAATTATTACAGTTAGTGTTTTAATAACAATCTTAACTTTTCATTTTGTTTTGATTCTGAAGTCGTGTTTATATTCTGGTGGTGGCAATTGTGACCCATTCACTTATGAATGGGTCGTGTCTCTTTTAATGGCTTAAAGTCGATACAAAAAATGTTATAAATTTAAATGGTTAAAACTGGTAAATTAATCACGAGTACAGTACATGAATACAATAATTAATGGGTCTTAATCAGATAGTTTTTTGGAAGTTGAAAGAATCGGAGTTTGTCATCAACCGGATCGGATAGTTTGTTGACTTCTCATGCTTTTAAGAAGCTGAAAGAAAGTTACTTTAATGGAAACACAGACAAGTATGCTGGTGTTTTGTATGGTTTAGGTGTTGAAGACGGTGCAAAATAAGTAGAGGAATTGTAATTTGTGAGGTTTAAGTTTGTTTGATTTAGTAATGGTTCGTGTTTAAATTATCTTGTACAAAATTGGCCAAAGAGTATGTTGCCTGTTTGATGGTCTTTTTTTCGGATCTTTTTTATGTAACCAAATACGTGAAGGGTCGTGTAGTTTGAGTACTCTAAATTATTACAGTTAGTGTTTTAATAACAATCTTAACTTTTCATTTTGTTTTGATTCTGAATTCGTGTTTATATTCTGGTGGTGGCAATTGCGACCCATTCACTTATGAATGGGTCGTGTCTCTTTTAATGGCTTAAAGTCGATACAATAAATGTTATAATTTAAATGCTTAAAACTGGTTAATTAACCACGAGTACAGAACATGAATACAATAATTAATGGGTCTTAATCGAAATACCAAAACTGGTTGATTAATCACGAGTACAGAACATGGGATCTTAATCGAAAAACCAAAACTAAAAAAAACATATTCAAGTGCCAAAATTACACTGATTGCTGCAATCATCGCATTTGTGGTCTTCAAAACTCTAACGTGTCCAAGCTACTGATTAGCTATTCTTTTCCTTTCTCGTTGTAAATCATCCACCTGATACAAAAAAAAAAAAATAGAAGAATTAAACTAGAAGTATCACTGATTATGAACACTTAATAAATATTACGGTTACCTTCTTTTTTTGACACCCACTCACATAGTGACCCAATCCCTTACAGTAAGAACATGTTCGTTTTTTCGGTGCTTCGAGGGAAGATTTAATTCTGGTTGCATTTTTGGGACGACCTTTAGTATTAGTCAGAACTTGTGGATCTCGGACGGATATTTGAGTCATGATGTTTACTTGTGAACTACCAACATCAGATATACGAGGCATCATCTGTACTTGTGAACTTCCGTCATTATAATCTTGAGATGAGTTTTCATAGTCACTTGGCTTTTTTCGGATCTTTTATTTTTCTATAAAAAATCAAAAAGAAGGTATTTATTTTCTTTATCTCAGAAGAAGAGTCTCTTGCTTGTTCGATTGCTTTGTTATAATTTTCTTGAACACACCATAACGTTAGGGCACTAACTTCTTCTTCACTATGTACATCTTCGAGTCTGATACTACCATGATCCACCCTGTACCTAACATCTAACGTCCACCTAGGTAACATATAATGATCGGGAAAGTCAACATCCCTCTTTTTCATTACATATAACATATGCTTGCATACTAACCCACCTCTTTCAAAAGTAGCACATGAGCATGTGATATCTGCCTTATCCAAGAAACAAAATTTAACAAGTCTCCAATATATTTGTTCAATGTTCATTTGCCCAACTTTATAAATGATCTCCTCAGAATTCTTGCTTATAGTCTTGTGAGTTAAATTGTAAGTAGGTTCTATCCTTCGAAGTCATCAAAGATCTTTCTAGTATAACGTGCACCTGCTTTTGCTTCTATTGGGTTAACCGAAGAAAGATTAGGCTTGAAGTTCATAAGCCGGTTACATAAGCCGAAACAAACACCCCCGAAACGAAGATCATCAATTACATAAATAAATACCAAAAGTAGTTTTATGTTGGAAAAAAATATTAGGCGTAAAAAGAAGAATTTTGCATGATTATATGGGGAATTCATCAATTAGGAATTATTAAAATTAGGAATTCATCAATGTTATTGATGATATTGATATACAGAATTAGGAATTAGGAAAATTCTTACCGATGCTTGAATAGGAGAAAGAAGGAAATGGAAATAGGAATGTCGATTTATTAATTTTAGGTTAAAACGAAGTCGATTTATTAATTTTCCATGTAAGGTTAGATGCCCAACAGCCTCATATGGGGCTGTTACACATGTAAACTTACATGCAAAACTCATCAAAAAATATGTCGTTTTGTTAAAAATCCTTCAAATCTATATAATTCTAATTATATTTATTAAACTAACTTTACAAATTTTTATCTATTCACATCTTTTTCTTCATTAATCGTGTCTTTCAAAAATATAAGTTTTTTTGTCACCACTAGGCATCTATTGAAGTCATTTTTTATAACTTCTTCATAATAAACAATGACCCCCTACATTTTGGGGATCACCTCTCCCTTGATGAATATAGGACAAATCAAGCGTTGAAAAGCATTTAAACAACAAAACGAGATAGTTTTTAATGAGTTTCGCATGTAAGCTTACATGTGTAACAGCCCCATATTCACTTCCCCCTATATATATATATATATATATATATATATATATATATATATATATATATATATATATATATATATATATATATATATATATATATATGTATATATATATATATATATATATATATATTTATATATAATATATATATATTATATATATATATATATATATATATATATATATATATATATATATATATCTATACTACTATATAATGCATATGGCATTTGTTGACTTTAAGAGTTTAAGAGTTTAAGGGTTTGACTTTTAAGAGTTTTAACAATCTATGCACATAATACAACACTCTATGCATTCAATACAACAATCTATGCACAAAATACACCACACACAAAACACACCACACACACAACACACCCAACTCTCATTACTCTCCTCTCATTTTCAAAAACGCACTTTCTCTCTCTCTAAAACCTCTAACCTCTCTCTACAAATCTGTCCGCCGGAAGCTGAAACCACCTCGCCGGAACACACACTCAACACTCTCTCTCTCTCTAAATCTCGATGGCAGGTGGCCGGAACATAAATGTTTAACCCTATCTGCCACCGGAACCCTAGCCGCTGCCGGAACCCTAGCCCGAACCACACAAACAGCCGCACAAACACAAAACCTCACACACGAAACCCTAATCTCTCCAACCTCTCTCTAAAGAGCAGCCGTGTGAAACCCTAATCTCTTTACCCGATGTGTATCTCAAACATCTCTGTTTTCCGGTGGTAAGTTTTTGTAAAAATTTTTCCTGTGGTTTCAACGACCTTTTTGGCTTTTTTGGAACCCCACGTTGAACCCCCTCTTTGAGGGTTTGGATCTTTGTGGTTTGGATCTTGAGCCGTCGGTCCCTTTCTTTCGAGAAGTAAGTTGTAAATTAAAGCTATAATCTTTTATTATACTTTGGAGTGAGTTTTTGATGCTGAATTATGTGGTTGATTGTTGTAGGTGGTACTTACTCCCACCCATCTTGCTGTTGTCATGGAGTATGCTATTAGAGGAGAGCTTTTCGAGCGGATTTGTAATGCTGGAAGATTTAGTGAAGATGAGGTTTTGCAATCGGAAACGGATTTATTTTATTCAAGTCATCTCTTTTTAAGTTGTATATCATCTATCATTTCGTGTTTCAGGCTAGATACTTCTTCCAACAACTCATCTCAGGAGTTCACTACTGTCATTTCATGGTAATAAGACTTTTCGAATAATTGTTTGTGTTTATCTGTGCGTGGTATGATTTGTTGAACTTTAATTAAGTTATGTATCCAATTTTGTGTAGCAAATATGTCACAGGGATCTGAAGCTTGAGAATACGCTTTTAGATGGGAGCCCTGCACCACGGCTGAAAATCTGTGATTTTGGCTACTCAAAGGTTTTCATCGTATAGTCATTGTTTTTAGCTCGTTAATTTTAACATTTTTTTTTTTAATCTTTTTCATCGTTAGTGGCTTTTTATCTCTTTTATTTTAACATTTTTTTTGACTTATTGACACTAACTTGGACCATTGAAATTTGACCTTTGACTCACCTTTTCCTCAGCGAATAATGGTTGTTCAGACAACTTAAGACTGCAGACAACTTTCTCGGATATTTGTTCCTAATGCATCCAGTGTACGTATACTTCCTTTTGTCATATCTCACGACTTTGTAGTTCCTAAATCTCCGTTTAGTACATCAACAGGTCATAAGTTTGCTTTCTTAGAGTTAACTGTTTGTGTGTGTTTCTTTTAGCTTATTTTTTTAATAAGCAGCATGCTCATAAGTTTGCTTTCTTAGAGTGAATTACACGGATGCTACTGTACTTTGCGTTTTTGTTCACTTATGTTATTGTACAATTTTTGTGTTCAGTTATATGGCTAAACTTGTGAAAAGGCTTCACTTACATTAGTTAATTAATGAAAAAGTTTGTTTATATTACTGTATTGAATTAATGACAGCTTCAGCAAAATACTTTATAAATCTTAATGACATTCGAATTTATAATTTTACTACTGTAAAGGAACACAAAAATAGTAAAGTAACATAAGTGAACAAAAACGCTAAGTACAGTAACATTCGTGTATATTAATCCTTAACTAGAGTCCTTTTGTATTTAGTGGCATTAACTCTTGTGATCTTTGGGATTCTTATTTGGTTTATGTACTTTCAACAGAAATAGTTCGAGTGTGGTCGTTTGATTTTTACAGTAGTGGGAAATGGTCAAAAGGTTAGTTGAATATTTCATGTTCTTTCTATCCGTTTTCAATGTTCAAATGTAGACGGTAAAACTTTATTTATACTTAATACTTTCAGAATCAAGAATGGAGCTTTTTAATGTACAGAAAGTGCCATGTTTCAGTGCTTAGAAAGTATTATTGACAAGGTACTTGATTTATTACTATTTTCTACTTTTGAATAACTACGTATTGAGTTATAGGTAAAATGGGGATTTTATCTTTGTTGGAACCCCAAAGTAACGAGTTGCTACATTATTTTTAGACCTTTGAGGAAGCTGATACTAAACACGATGGGAAAATCTACCAGGAAGAATGGAGAAACCTCGTTTTATGACATCCTTCTCTTTTGAAGAATATGACACTCCAGTACCCCAAGTAAGTTCTCATATATTATAGGTTCCTAAATAAACTCAACATTTAAACGCAATGTTTAATGTTTACGTTTTGTTTTGTAGGGACATCACGACTACTTTCCCAACCTTCGTTTTTCACTCAAGGGTTGAGGAAATGTAAAAAAATTTCAGATTCATCAACGTCGGTACAAGATTTGTTCATCATTTTGCAGTTGCAACAAGCTGCCCAGTTTGGTCATATTATGACTCTACATTATGAGTTGATTTTTCTTTTTCAATGCATAAACAACTTTAATATTAAATATTTGTTAATAGAAACTTTTAGACATTAGACATGTAATTAATATTTTGTTTTCTTATTTTGCTTCGAGTGTAATGATGTTTTCAGACCTATACTTAAAGCATAAACTATACGCCACTCTTTAATTTCGCAGTAATGGTTGTTGAACCATCTAATTGTGTACGTTTAAGTTTAAACTGTTAAATGGGTCACATAAACGAGATTAAATTTTACAAGTGTGGTGATCAAGGATACTAGAAAAAGATATTCACTTAACCATTAATGACTATTGAATTATGCAGTACTTAAGGTTGAACCATCCGATAGTGGTTTAAGTTTAGACTGATAAATGGGTTACAATAAACGGGATTAATTTATACCATTATATTGAACGTTTAAGTCTAAACTGTTAAATGGGTAACATAAACGAAAAATATTGTGATTCAAAAGATAATAAACTTGAAAGTGTTATACCTAACATATGGATCACGAGACGGATTAGAAACTACTGAAAACTGTAGCCGCAAAACCATTTTACGAAATTAACTTCATCGCCGCCGCCGCATAGCGTGGGCTCTCTACTAGTATATATATATATATATGGGTGAGGTTCAAATGGGATCCTCAATTCTCTAGAGATCCAAAGATCCACTTTTCAACCACACAAATTCATATATTTTTGAACCTCAATCATATATATATATATATATATATATATATATATATATATATATATATATATATATATATATATATGTTAACATAGTTTTCATATTATGCATCTTTAATTAGAATAGATAGTTTAATAATTCGTATTTAATTAGATTTTATAAACATATTGATCAAAATATTACTTCAATACATCAAATTATTTCATTTATAGTATTGTACTTGTATATGTGATTAAATATATGTTTCGACTTCATTTTGAAGTTGATATTTTTCCAAAGAAAAACGTTTTTATGATATCCAATGGATATCCATTTACCTGTCACACCCCGCTAAAGCGGAAACACGGAATGTGAAGAGCAATAGCGTTCATTACACAAGATATAGATAAACGCCAAATGTCATTAAGAAAAACAAAATATTCAAGGTTTACAAAGTTTAAAAACAAAGTTACATATCCGAATTACAAAATGGGGTGTTCAACCAAACCACCCAAACATATCCCGTTCTTGAATTCATTCGCCCCAAAAGCACAAGTCAGCAGCTAGCTTACTCGTTACCTGAAAATATGAGTCAAGTGTTAACTACGGGAGACGTAGTTAGTGAACTACAAGTTTAAGTAAAAGCATAGTTTCCAAATTGTAGTTGCATAACCAAGCATAGAGTATCGCATTCGAAAATAGTTGTTACATAAAAATGTATAGAGTATAGCATTTGTGTTTACAGGCATTGACCACATAGCGCGACTATGTGACAATCCTAAGTTTTGCCCAATGATCGTTGCTAAGCCTAAAGCCTACCCATTTAGTATTATGCACCATCGTTATAAGTCGTTGTGGTGAGGGTCAATCTACCCTAATAGCGCTATCCATATCTACTAACGGTCCTTTCCAAAGGGATTAATAAAAACTAATGTCCTTGGTAGTGTCGGGAGTTTTCAATGGTTTCTCACGTCCATGTTGTTCAAAGTCCGCAACATGACGATCGAATGTTTTAGTCATTGGCAAATAGTTTTAGTATCCTCAGCATTGTTGGCAAATCCCTCAACAATGCCGGCAAAATAGTCATTCATATAAGTATACAAGATATTAAAGTGTTTCATAATAGCTATTAGTTATTTACATACCGTTATAATGAATTAGTAAAACATACCGCTTAATACGATTCGTAAAACATCATTAAATATCGTTATAATGAATTAGTTATTTACATAACTCATCTTATCATGCAAAGTACAAATTTGTAATCTGTTATATTATGTTTATAAACTGTGAAAAGTATACGTGTCTCGATTTATCCGTTAAAATTTCAAAATACAATTTTGTGATCAAACCTATTCAGCCGGCGCTGAAATAATTCAGCCGGCGGCTGAATTTCCGAGACAGATTTCTTGTTTTGCCATTTTTGCTTTTTTAAGCGTTTTTGAGCTAGATTTCGACATGCAACTGAATATTCATCAAGAGTACATATATATGTGTTCAAATATCAGTTTCTTTTGGGTTTTTAGCCACAAATACATAGATCTAAGTAACCTTTTATTAAAACCCGTTTTTGTAGAACAATCGTTATAAAACTTCATAAAAACTTGTTTTTAAGTGATGGATCGTACATGCACCGAGTTATTTATGTATAAACAGTAAGGAGAAAGTGTTTTTACCCAAAGAATGTGTATGGGTGATGATTTAGAGTGACTAGGTGGTGTTTTCGGCTTCAAAAATGGTAGAGATGATGTCTTGGTGCAAGCTCCTTGATACCCTTGATTAATAGAACGTTTTAATGGTGATTTTAGTGTGTTTTAATGGTGTTTTCTTGCTGGAAATCTTGGAGTGAAAGGGTGTTTGAGAGAGTTTAGAGAGAGAGAGAGTTGAGAGAAAAAGAGTGGAGTGTGTGTGTGTTATGTTAAAATGAAAGAAAAGAAAAGAAGGGTGGAGTGTTTTGGGGTGAAGGGATGGCAGAACTCTGCCATATTGAGGGGTCAAATCGGGCTAAGACAAGTGGTTGGTTCGTGTTACATGCAGAAATGAGTCACCAAAAGGCTGACCAGAGCCTTTCAGCCGCCGGCTGGAACCCAGCCGTTGGCTGAATCCATCCAGCCGTTGGCTGAACGGCTGGTTCAGCGGAATTTTCGATTTCTGTTCTCGTTAGGCATTTTTGTTCGTTAAGGTTTCCGGTTGATTTCAAATGAACTTAGGAAAGTTCTTTGTATGTATTCATAGTATTTTAGAGTTCAATTGTTGGTTTGATTCCGATTCCGGTTCTGGTTCCGAGACACACGCGTTAAAAGTTTAAGTAACATAAACCTACGTTAAAAGTTTTGTGTGAGTTACAACGAGCTTAGCTTAAAGAGTTGTGTCTACATAACCACGTAACACATAAAGTTAGTTATAGCAAGTATCAAACATTCGTATCGAGGTCATAAGTTAGCATTCTCGACCTGAGTTTAGACGGTTGTCACATTACCCGCTTGTGACAACCGTCTAAAATTCAGGTACTTGTTCAGTTACTATATCGGTTCAAAACATTAGTTACTCTTTTATCGTGTTCGTTCTGTTCTAGCTCGTAACTGTTGAGTCTGTACTTTGTCGAACCAGTGTCGGAATAACTTCCGGAATCAATTTTATAAGTCCTAATACCAAGAAAACATATAATGAACTTTCCTAAGTTCATAACAATCATACTTAAGAACTTTCAATTAACGAAAAGGTCCAACGAAGCAAAAACGTAAAAACGTAAAAACGAAAAATCTGATAAAGGCTGAAAAACACCCGGTGCGCAGCACCTAGTGTTGAGGTGCGCAGCACCTCACATTAGAATTCAAAATATTTACAATTTCAGTCCCTGCCTCGTTTTTGTAACAACTCCACCAATCAATCTCGAGTCTCCCACATGTTTACTGCCAAATAACCTGTCCAACACCCCCTTTTCATTATTGTCTTCATTTCATTTTCATTTTCATTTTACATAATACAAAAACACACACACAAAACACCTACACCCCATTTTCTCTCAACTTTCTCTCAAGAAACCCACTTGTTCCAGTGACTTCCAGCAACATAAACACCATTTTAGTCCATACAAATCGTCCCAATCATCTAGAGAAGCAAGGGGGTGTCGTTATTTTGAAAAAGGACTAGTTGTGTAAAGGTTTTTGGAGCGTAAATCCGACCAAAACTCATCATCCGAGCTTTTCCTTTGGTAGATTTCTTTCTTTTTACTATTTTCATACAAATAATCAATTGCATGTAAGATCTAACGGTTGAAAATGTGTTTTTATACAAATCCTTGACTTTTTATGGTCAAAAACGTTTTTAACCGAAATGACCTTTAGATCCACGGTTTTGTGACCAAAAGTGCTTTATAAACTGTTAAAAAGATGTTTTAATAAGTTTAGACCGGTTGCATGTCGAAATCTATGGGTGAAAAGACGTTTTTAGCAAAGAAATCACAAAACGGGGAAGAACAGCAAGGAGGTGCGCAGCACCCCCTGACAGGTGCTGCGCACCGGGCTGCTGTCTCCCCGAAAACTCGTCGTTTTACTCGTTAAAAACTTGTGTATACATTCTGGACTTGTGCTAACATTATTATGGCACTGAGATAAATAAAAACTAATGATAATAGTGACTTATATTGGACTTTTGGACTTGTTTAAAAGGTTATTATGTGTTATACATGTTTTGTGAGCGGGATTGACCTTAGGTTTTGGACACGAAATTTGGGCGCCGAAGCGCTGCCCAAATTTCGTTAGAAAGCCTAAATCAATTCAACGACCTAAACATGTCTAGCATAATGATAACTTTAACTTTGAACCTCGGATTAAAAATAAACGTTAACCGCTTCGGACCAATTTTGGACACTTTGGACTTTAACACTTAATCTCAAACAAAAGTTACTAATCTCTTATATAAAGGAACCTAATAAGGAATTAACTTTGGACTATCTTGGTAATAATAGGCAATCCGTGATTCCCGGCCTTCATATTCCGACCGAATTTTCGAGTTCTCGTTCTTCGCAATCCGTGAGTTACAACCCCTTATTTTATATATGTTTTACATGAATTTTGGGGGAAACATAAGATTAATTGTACTTGAAATCTTTATGAATTAAATTGCAAATTATCGAACTTTGACTTTTGGACTTGTTGAACTTTGACTTTTGAACTTATTGAACTACTTTGACTTTTGAACTTATTGAACTATTTTGACTTTTGAAACTTATTGAACTTATTTTGACTTGGAACTTATTTTGACTTGGAACTTATTGGACTTTGGAACTATTTTGTACGTACTATTTTGAACTCTTATGCGTAAAACATTTTTGCTCTACTTGAACTTATTGGCTCGCTCTTTTTGAACTAGACTAATCATTGATGCTTGTATACGTACCAACCCTTGATGGAACTATAACACGTGCTTAAGTGACGGACGACTACCTCTCTTTTAGACAAAACTACTTGACGCCCACGACTTTTTGGACTTAGACTTACACACTATTAGCTACATAGCCGTATAGTAATTATGGGTATCGATACTTAGGAAAGAACCGTTCCTTGCTTAGATGGCAGTCTGAGTACATATTACTAAAAACTAGTTCAATCTTCCCGTTTGAGAGGCAGGAAGACGGGCACCACGGTTGAATAATCGGATTAGTGTGAACACTTAAATTATAGATGCCAAGAGGTTGATACAAGAAATCTAATTAGTTACTTACGCATAATTTATGAACTTGTTAGCGATTGACTTTCGCAACTACAACTTGAGTAAATTTGACTTTGTTTGGTCTTTACAAACTTAGGGCACCGGTTCGCTCGTTACTTGAACTTTAAAAGTATATAAATTTTAAGCGACTTGTTCCGCTAACCTCCTTTTTGGAAACTCCTACTTTATATAATTTACTTATATTTTGACGAACTATTCAAACTGTAACTCACTCACTACTTTCGTAGTTGACACTTTATCTTATGTTTCAGGAAATTAGTGTAAGCATGATGTGCATGGCATGGACGGGTCGAGGCGGTTGTGTGAGAACCTCATTGGGAAAAGACTTGGCCATTATTTCTTTTGGGAATTTTTAATGAAACTTTTAATTTGTGTATCGATGTACTAAAATATCATGACTTGGTCGTTTTATGGATTTGTAAACACTTTTATTTTTGATTAATGACTTGAATGCCGTTATGTTTTATATGACCTGTGTAATGATTTTCCAGCTCTTCACATTCCGTGTTTCCGCTTTAGCGGGGTGTGACAGACTTGGTATCAGAGCACGGGTTATAGAGAAAAACGGTTTTAAAAATTTTCAAAAGTTTTCGAAACCAAACTATAACCAAGGCTTTTCGGAAAATGGTTTATGGGTCTAAACTTTAGAGAATTAATTTCGCGATTGCATATTTATTTTCAACTATGCATGGCCTGATCACCCATGCCTAGTTCAAAAGAGATTATGCAAGGACGGAACGTAATTACTAATGTTAACGGTTTTGAGTCAAAAATTCCCGGTACTGTCTTTTCCCGATTCTCACG
>CAJVGC010000432.1:19292261-19320915 GCA_910822075.1 Senecio squalidus | reverse complement strand
GGATACGAAGTTCGAATTTTCGGAGGATTGTATGAAGGCATTTGAATTGTTGAAGGAAAGATTGACGAACACACCCATTCTAGTCTCGCCAAATTGGGATCTCCCCTTTGAGTTGATGTGTGATGCGAGTAATTTTGCGGTAGGGGCACTTTTGGGTCAAAGAATTGACAAACACTTTCGGCCCATTTATTTCGCTAGCAAGACTCTCAATGAAGCTCAGCAAAACTACACCACTACCGAGAAGGAATTATTAGCAGTGGTTTTTGCCTTCGATAAATTTCGATCATACTTGGTATTGAGTAAAACGGTGGTGTTCACGGATCATTCGGCCTTGAAGTTTCTGTTTTCAAAGTTAGATGCGAAGCCGAGATTGATTAGATGGATATTACTTTTGCAAGAATTCGATGTGGAAATCCAAGATAAGCGGGGTAGAGAGAATGTGGCGGCGGATCACTTGAGCCGTTTGGAGAATCCTATTCTTGGAGCTTTAAATGAGGAGGATATTCGAGACACCTTTCCGGATGAAAGGTTGGCATTTGTTGGAAAAGTGTTTGGTGAACGGAGTCCTTGGTATGCCGACATAGCTAATTATTTAGCAGGTGGAGTTGTTAGTAGAGAGCTCACCTATCAACAACGGAAGAAACTATTCTCGGATGCCAAGTATTATTTTTGGGAAGAGCTGTTTTTATTTAGGATGTGTGCCGATGGCATGGTGAGGAGGTGTATTTATGGAGCCGATACTAGGCGAATTCTCGATGAATTTCACCATGGTCCAACGGGAGGGCATTATGGTCCATCGGTGACGGGTAAGAAGGTGTTTGATGCGGGCTTCTATTGGCCTACTATTTTTAAGGAGGCGCATACTTTGGTTAGGACTTGTGACTCGTGCCAAAGGCAAGGTACGGTTACAAAACGAGACGAGATGCCGCAACAAAGTATACAAGTGTGCGAGGTTTTCGACATTTGGGGTATTGATTTCATGGGGCCGTTTAAACCGTCGAATAGGAATGTCTACATTTTGGTGGCGGTGGATTACGTATCTAAATGGGTCGAGGCAAAGGCTTTACCTACTAATAATGCTAACGTTGTTATTGATTTTTTACGAAGTTTGTTTTGTAGGTTTGGTATGCCAAAGGCTTTGATAAGTGATCGGGGAACTCATTTTGCAAATGCCCAAATGGAGAAAGTGTTAAAAAGATACGGGGTACAACACCGGTTTTCGACTTCCTACCACCCTCAAACAAGTGGGCAAGTCGAAAACACTAATCGGGCGATTAAGCGCATTTTGGAGAAGACGGTCAACAATAACCCGTCTTTATGGTCAAAGAAACTAGATGAAGCATTGTGGGCGTTTAGGACCGCTTACAAGACACCGATTGGGACCACCCCGTTCAAGATGCTATATGGGAAAACGTGTCACTTGCCCATGGAGATAGAGCATAAGGCGTATTGGGCGCTTAAGGAATGTAGCACGGATTTGATAGCAAGTGGTGAAACCAGATTTTTACAACTCCATGAGTTAGACGAATTGAGATTTCCGCTCTTTAAAAGGCGAGAACGAAGATGGTTCATGACTTGAAAATTCGGCGAAAAGAGTTTAAGGAAGGGGACAAGGTGCTTTTGTTCCAGTCTAAATACAAGTTCAAAGCACCTAAATTGAGATCAAAGTGGACGGGGCCTTATTTGGTGAGACGGGTCTTTTCGGGTGGCTATGTGGAGCTAGAAACGGATGACGGTGGATCATTTATAGTTACTGGTCAAAGAGTCAAAATATATCGTGAGGAGGATGAGGAGAACGGAATGACGATGGAGGATGGGTTTTACCCGTTCTAGGTTCTCGGCACAACGAGGAGTCAAGCTCATGACTCGAGATAAAAAAAAAAAACGAGCACTTTCGGATTAAATCCCGGTTTGTTGTATCATTTTCATTTTATTTTCTTTTATTTTCATTTATATTGTTATTTTAGTTGTTTAACGTCAATTAGGATAAGTAAGTTTGAGTGTCTAAGTAATTTAGGAGTCAAAAAACGAAAATATTGCTGTAACTCTCTTCTTGCGACGCAAGAGGAGGGTCTTGCGCCGCAAGACATATTCAGTGGCGGGAGCAAAAAAAATGTGTCAACCATTTGCGCCGCAGGTATAGGGTCTTGCGCCGCAAGATGATCAGGTATAAAAAAAAAAAACAAAAAAAACAAAAAAAAAATAAAAACAAAAAAAACAAAAAAAAAATTCTTTTCTTTTAAAACCCCTAAACCGACCACACACTTCATTTTTTTACCTACCTATCGGCGCAAATAACAGCAAGAACACACACAGTAATTCGAAACCGGTCTCGACTCTAATTTTCTCTCAATCCAACTCAATTAAGGACATGGGAAGATCGGTATGTTGTTTCTTACGTTTAATTTCTTCATTTTAGCTTACTTAGGGTTTTGAATTGTAATTGATTTGGGGGAAATTTGAGATTAGGATTCTTTAGAGTTTAATTAGTTAACTAGATAGGATATATCATGAATTAGCTTAGTTTCAGTATTATTTGTGTTTGGGTTAGGTACCGTCGGTTTCACCATTGTCGCTGCAGAAATCAAACGAAAAAACCTGTCTTGCGCCGCAAGAGGAAACAGTTGCGGCGCAAGAAGACCTCAGACCTGACATTTTTTTAAAAAAAAAAAAAAAAAAGAAGAGAGTTGTTTGTGTTATTTTGTTTCTTTTAGACTAACAATTGTAGTTTGTTTTGTTTTTGTTTTTGTTTGTTTTGTAGGGTAAACGTCAAGCGGTGGAGGCACCGGATGTGGAAGAATCATCCACCGCTCATCGCGTGTCACGACCTCCTGTTCCGTCCACTGCATCAATGGTGATGCGAGCTGAAACACATCCTTGGCTAAAGTGGACAGGATGTACTGCTAATGAGAAAATCAAGTTTAACAACAATTTGGCGGCACTGCAAGACAAAGCGGTTCACCCCGCTAAGTTTTTGGAATGGGGAATGTTAGAGAATTTGGGAATAACTGCGGAATTAAATTCTTACCTTACGACACGGTTCGTAAAATGTTCTGGGACCAACCTTTTGAGGTTGAAGTATGGAAGAAGGGGTTCAGTGTCCGAGAGAGCAGCTACAGAGAACTGTGTTTAGAATTCTACTCCACTTTGACAGTTGACCCGGTACCTGACAGTAGTGAAGAGGTTTACGATGCGAAAATAATCAAATTCAGGTTGGGGGGAAAAGCTCATGAGGTAACTTTACCACATTTTGGGTTTTTGGCTGGTTTATTTACCGAAGCGGAGTATTTGGACAAACCAAACATGGCTGATTATATTGTGAATGGAAGTTGGAATTGGAATGTTATCAGGTCTCGAAAAGATAATGTGTGGTTTGACTTGTCCGGAAAGAGGCCTCACGCCTCCACCAATAAAGCGAACAGTCTCACGGATCCTATGTTGCGAGTGCTTGAAAAGGCAATCTCCAATTCATTTTTGCAACGCTATCAACATCAGGATAAAGTTTATATTGATGATTTGTGGCTTTTGTATTTCTTTGCTAAAAGGAACCCGACAAAATATGTGAATGCACCGTGGGCATTGGCTGAATATATGAATGAGAAAGGGTCCGGACGACAAGCAGTAGGGCCTATGGTTTGTGGACACTTCATCACGAGGATAGCAAAGACTTTGGGTGTTATGACCCAAGCGGGGACTCGACAGTGCAGTCCACCAGTGGGTTGGAAGATGGTCACAATGAATGACTTGTTTCGGGCTAAGATTGTAACACAAAACAGAATTTATGTTGGTCATGTGCAGGTTGGCGATAATGGAGATGATGAGGAGGCGAATGTTGAAGAGAATGCGGAGGAAGAGGGGAACGAGAACACGGCGGGAGCAGTACCACCACCACTTGGCCCATTTGATTTCAACCCAATGATGCACGAGATGTATCGAATTGGGCGCCAGGTGGACGCAACACATGCTGAAGTGTCTCATATTCGGACGGAGGTACACCAGGTCGGGGATTACACGCAATACCACATGCAGCGCTACCAGCCTATGTGGGAATACATGACTACGTCCCAGTATATCACGTGCATCACCCTGAGGCCGCAAGTGGGTGGACCGAGTATAACCCAACCCCATTGTTCAACCCGCCACCGCCTAATGACGAAGAATGAAGAAGTTGAAGCCGCTTGTGGGGCTTACTTGATTGTTATTGTACTTTGTGATGTCGAACTATTTATCTTTCAGTTGTGTTTGGACATGTCGGAACTATTTATTTTTATTTGTCGTTGCTTAGGATATTTTATGCTAATTAACGTGTTTGTTTATGTGTTTTGTACCTTATCAAGACTAGCATTAAGTTCAGCACGTGCGAAGTCGACTCGGAATATCATGCCACATCCTACGGAACTCGCACGGTTTTGTTTTCTTTATTTCTTTTATTTTTGTATTTTTAGTTTTATTTTAATTTCCCTTTTGGTTAGATTTTCTTTTGATGGAACACATTAGGGACAATGTGTTGTTTAAGTATGGGGGGTTAGTCAGAAAATTAGTTAGTTTTGTCCCCTATATCCATTACGTTATTTTAGTCCCATTTGAGTCATTTAGAGTCTTAAAAAAAAAAAAACGCTTAAATGTAGTTAGGGAAGATGATAGGGGCTTGTATATTTTACTTTATTCCGGTACTTTAACGTGAAATTGCTTAGGAACATCTTTAGTTAATAAAATACTTGTAAATAAGAGTTTAGGTTTTCTAATTTTAGTTCCTTAAGTTTCCCTGAAAAATCAAAAAGATAGATAATCACTAGATATCCTTAGTACCGAGCCCTTTTAGTCCCTGCACCCTTTCGGGGGTAGTTGGGGAATCCTAGTATTATTTAAGCCCTTGGAGAATTAGAGGCGAAGAAAAAGGCCATAGGTCTTTCCCGTCGACAAAATAGAAATTGATCCTCACTATAACGAAGACTCAAATCCCGTTATATCGTTCACTTCAAAGAAAATATATAAAAAAAATCTATAATATTTGAAGTGAACAAAAGTGAGAGGAAAAGAAAAAAGATGAAGACTAACCAATCAATTCTCAAGAAAGAAGTACTTAATCGAAAATGCTTAATAATATTTTAAGGGTTCCCCCGAAAGTAAGGCGTAAGGGGTCGGCTGTAATGGCTGATCGCTCTAACTTTGGTTAGAGAGTGAGGGAAAAGGGGTGATTATCTTGACATATCTAAACTAGGGGAAGAATTAGGAGTTAACATTAGTAAATTGCGGTTTTTATTTGCTTGAGTAATTTAGTAGCTTTAGATGTTTGAAGTCGGTTTTACGATCTAGCAATTTCACGCATATCTTTATTTATAACACCGGAATTTAGTTAAATGTTTGAGCCCGTGATTCCCTATCTTTTCTTAAGTTGTATGTTTTGTAAAATTGTTAGTAGGTTTGAGTCGGATTTGCTTAGGAACAAGCAAATGCTTAAGTATGGGGGGTTTGATATCGCTCATTTATACGAGTATTTCATAGCGATATTTGTTATGTTTAGAGCCTAAAACGTAATGGATAGGCCCCGTATTGCTTATATTTTGTGAAAAGTGTGTTTTATAGGTTTTGGTTATGTTCGAAGTCAAAAGAGGTGATTTGGGACCAAAAGAGGCTAAGGAAAACAAGTCGGGAATCAAAACGTCTAGTTGCCTAGGTCACTTACACTACTTGCTCCGCAACTGGTTGACACGAAATTTGTGGAGCTTACTGAAGTCGTCTTGCGCCGCAAGAAGCATGAGTTGCGGCGCAAGTGAACAACGTACTGGGTCAAGTAATTTTACTGACTTGCGGCGCAAGAAAGAATGTTGCGGCGCAAGAAAGGTGCTGGCAGTTACAATTTTGTTTCTTTAATCCTAATTAAGTGGGAACCCAAAAGTTAGTGTGGCTAATACTTATGAACGATTTTCTGGACAAAGACACTATCATTTTTATCATTACATTCTCAGCCAATTAGCATCAATTAGCAAGGAGAATCAAGAACATTTTCGATAATCTTTATTTCAAGTTTGAACAATCGTTACTTTCATTTCCATTTTGTTAATTTGGGGATACTTGGAACCTATTTTCCAGCTTTTGGTATTGAATCTTTTATCGTTTTTATTGCAATTCGAAGTATGTCTTTTACATATTTGATTGTGTTTGTTACAATTATGAGTAGCTAATTTCTTTGAACGTTTGCTTGGATTATGTGATCGTTTATGTGTTAGGTTTTGGGTGTGAAATTAGATTGATGTGTAGAGGTTAATTGGGGATCCGTTTGGGTTAATATCTTAATTATCTTGATAAAAGTGTTTATACTCTTATTTGGTAATCTAAAAACGGGTATTCGAAAGGAATCCGTAATTTTTACTAAAATAGGAACGAATTAATCAACCGGTCTTTAGTTGATTATGAGTAAGTGATATTCGAAAGGAATCATTAACAACAATTTAAACAAGTAGATATTAACACAAACGCAAGCTACTAAATTAAGAGAAATCGGTTTAGGAGTTAGTAAGCTATTCGAAAGGAAGCTTATAAATTAATTCTCACATATCGGCTTGAAACTTTATGCACAATTACTTGAGGGGTTAACGGTATTCGAAAGGAATCGTTGCATGGTTAGGTAATTGGAGAAATCCGGTATTCGAAAGGAACTTAGGATTTTACATTAGAAGTTTATCGACATTTTCACACCTAAGAAATAACACATATTCGTAAACGGTCCAAGCAAGCGTCTTTTTATCCATATTTGAATTCTAAAGTATTTTTATCGTTAATATAAGCAAGTCTTCTTAAGACTAAAACCCACTTGTTACTTGTTACGTGTTTTTTATAAACTAATACTTTCAACTATAAATAGTCCCTGTGTTCGAACCCGATATTTGCCAATACTGTTTTACATTTGACAAGGGTACACTGCCCGTGTCGTAATCTAGTAAAGGTTTATTTTCGGAAAACTAGATTTTTCGCATCAGAAGGAAAGGGCAAAGCCATCTCGAGTTCGAGCATTGGGTATGCAAGTTCAGACGAGCCTTCGCACACAGATTGCAAACGTGCCGCAAGAGGCGTTAAAGCCCGAGAACATTAAGGCCGAAACGCTTCATAATCACGAGAAAGAATTCCAACGCAAGTCGGACAGAATTTATTATTTCAAAGGTCGAGCATGGATTCCAAGATCTGAGGATCTTCGCAAACTCATTTTGGACGAGGGCCACCGATCTAGATATTCCATCCACCCGGGGTCCGACAAGTTGTACAAGGAGCTCCGAGAGTACTACTAGTGGCCGGGCATGAAGAAGGATATCGCCTTATATGTAGCCAAGTGCCTTACTTGCTCCAAGGTCAAGGCGGAATATCAAAAGCCCTCAGGTTTACTCCAGCAACCGGAAATCCCCATGTGGAAGTGGGAGCAAATTTCTATGGACTTCATCGCTAAGTTGCCCCGTACGGCTAAGCGTAACGATACGATTTGGGTAATCGTGGACCGTTTGACCAAATCCGCTCATTTCTTGCCAATTCGAGAAAATCATTCGATGGAGAAGCTCGCTCAAGTCTACATCAACGAGATCGTCTCTCGTCATGGAACACCACTCTCCATCATCTCCGATAGGGATAGTCGATTCACCTCCCGTTTCTGGAATGTTCTTGAGAAGTCCTTAGGTACTCAACTAGACCTCAGTACTGCGTATCACCCCCAGACCGACGGCCAGAGCGAAAGGACGATCCAAACACTTGAGGACATGCTGAGAGCATGTGTAGTAGACTTCGGAGGAAGTTGGGACGCTCACCTTCCCCTGGTCGAGTTCTCCTATAATAACAGTTACCATGCCAGCATCAAGTGCGCACCATTCGAGGCTCTCTATGGACGTAAGTGTCGGTCACCGCTTTGCTGGCTAGAAGCTGGCGATCGACAACTTACGAGACTCGATATCGTCCAGGAGACCATTGACAAGATCACCACTATTCGTGAACGACTGAAGACGTCCCGCACACGACAGAAGAGCTATGCTGACAACCGAAGGAAACCCCTCGAGTTCCAAATTGGCGACCGAGTACTCCACAAATTATCGCCCTGGAAAGGGGTAGTCCGCTTCGGTAAGCGCGGTAAACTGAGTCCAAGGTACACTGGTCCATTTGAAGTCATTGAGCGTATCGGTCCCGTTGCTTATCGTCTCCAACTCCCTCAGGCTCTCGCGAATGTTCATAATGTATTCCACGTCTCACACTTGAAGAAGTGTCTGTCTGATGAGACCATCATCATCCCTCCTGACGAGGTCAAAATCGACAGCAAGCTAAACTTCATCGAGGAACCGCTCGAAGTTGTTGACCGCGAGGTCAAACAACTCAGGCAGTGCCGTATTCCGATAATCAAAGTTCGGTGGAATTCCCGACGAGGTCATGAATTCACATGGGAGCGTGAAGACCAATTCCGTCAGAAGTATCCACATCTTTTCGAGAACTCTTCTTCCTGATGGGACGAACTAAATTTCGGGACGAAATTTCTTTCAACCCGGGGAGAATGTGACAACCGTCTAAAATTCAGGTACTTGTTCAGTTACTATATCAGTTCAAAACATTAGTTACTCTTTTATCGTGTTCGTTCTGTTCTAGCTCGTAACTGTTGAGTCTGTACTTTGTCGGAACCAGTGTCGGAATAACTTCCGGAATCAATTTTATAAGTCCTAATACCAAGAAAACATATAATGAACTTTCCTAAGTTCATAACAAATCATACTTAAGAACTTTCAATTAACGAAAAGGTCCAATGAAGCAAAAACGTAAAAACGAAAAATCTGATAAAGGCTGAAAAACACCCGGTGCGCAGCACCTCACATCAGAATTCAAAATATTTACAATTTCAGTCCCTGCCTCGTTTTTGTAACAACTCCACCAATCAATCTCGAGTCTCCCACATGTTTACTGCCAAATAACCTGTCCAACACCCCCTTTTCATTATTGTCTTCATTTCATTTTCATTTTCATTTTACATAATACAAAAACACACACACACAAAACACCTACACCCCATTTTCTCTCAACTTTCTCTCAAGAAACCCACTTGTTCCAGTGACTTCCAGCAACATAAACACCATTTTAGTCCATACAAATCGTCCCAATCATCTAGAGAAGCAAGGGGGTGTCGTTATTTTGAAAAAGGACTAGTTGTGTAAAGGTTTTTGGAGCGTAAATCCGACCAAAACTCATCATCCGAGCTTTTCCTTCGGTAGATTTCTTTCTTTTTACTATTTTTCATACAAATAATCAATTGCATGTAAGATCTAACGGTTGAAAATGTGTTTTTATACAAATCCTTGACTTTTTATGGTCAAAAACGTTTTTAACCGAAATGACCTTTAGATCCACGGTTTTGTGACCAAAAGTGCTTTATAAACTGTTAAAAAGATGTTTTAATAAGTTTAGACCGGTTGCATGTCGAAATCTATGGGTGAAAAGACGTTTTTAGCAAAGAAATCACAAAACGGGGAAGAACAGCAAGGAGGTGCGCAGCACCCCCTGACAGGTGCTGCGCACCGGGCTGCTGTCTCCCCCAAAACTCGTCGTTTTACTCGTTAAAAACTTGTGTATACATTCTGGACTTGTGCTAACATTATTATGGGACTGAGATAAATAAAAACTAATGATAATAGTGACTTATATTGGACTTTTGGACTTGTTTAAAAGGTTATTATGTGTTATACATGTTTTGTGAGTGGGATTGACCTTAGGTTTTGGACACGAAATTTGGGCGCGGAAGCGCTGCCCAAATTTCGTTAGAAAGCCTAAATCAATTCAACGACCTAAACATGTCTAGCATAATGATAACTTTAACTTTGAACCTCGGATTAAAAATAAACGTTAACCGATTCGGACCAATTTTGGACACTTTGGACTTTAACACTTAATCTCAAACAAAAGTTACTAATCTCTTATATAAAGGAACCTAATAAGGAATTAACTTTGGACTATCTTGGTAATAATAGGCAATCCGTGATTCCCGGCCTTCATATTCCGACCGAGTTTTCGAGTTCTCGTTCTTCGCAATCCGTGAGTTACAACCCCTTATTTTATATATGTTTTACATGAATTTTGGGGGAAACATAAGATTAATTGTACTTGAAATCTTTATGAATCAAATTGCAAATTATCGAACTTTGACTTTTGGACTTGTTGAACTTTGACTTTTGAACTTATTGAACTACTTTGACTTTTGAACTTATTGAACTATTTTGACTTTTGAAACTTATTGAACTTATTTTGACTTGGAACTTATTTTGACTTGGAACTTATTGGACTTTGGAACTATTTTGTACGTACTATTTTGAACTCTTATGCGTAAAACATTTTTGCTCTACTTGAACTTATTGGCTCGCTCTTTTTGAACTAGACTAATCATTGATGCTTGTATACGTACCAACCCTTGATGGAACTATAACACGTGCTTAAGTGACGGGCGACTACCTCTCTTTTAGACAAAACTACTTGACGCCCACGACTTTTTGGACTTAGACTTACACACTATTAGCTACATAGCCGTATAGTAATTATGGGTATCGATACTTAGGAAAGAACCGTTCCTTGCTTAGATGGCAGTCTGAGTACATATTACTAAAAACTAGTACAATCTTCCCGTTTGAGAGGCGGGAAGACGGGCACCACGGTTGAATAATCGGATTAGTGTGAACACTTAAATTATAGATGCCAAAAGGTTGATACAAGAAATCTAATTAGTTACTTACGCATAATTTATGAACTTGTTAGCGATTGACTTTCGCAACTACAACTTGACTAAATTTGACTTTGTTTGGTCTTTACAAACTTAGGGCACCGGTTCGCCCGTTACTTGAATTTTAAAAGTATATAAATTTTAAGCGACTTGTTCCGCTAACCTCCTTTTTGGAAACTCCTACTTTATATACTTTACTTATATTTTGACGAACTATTCAAACTGTAACTCACTCACTACTTTCGTAGTTGACACTTTATCTTATGTTTCAGGAAATTAGTGTAAGCATGATGTGCATGGCATGGACGGGTCGAGGCGGTTGTGTGAGAACCTCATTGGGAAAAGACTTGGCCATTATTTCTTTTGGGAATTTTTAATGAAACTTTTAATTTGTGTATCGATGTATTAAAATATCATGACTTGGTCGTTTTATGGATTTGTAAACACTTTTATTTTTGATTAATGACTTGAATGCCGTTATGTTTTATATGACCTGTGTAATGATTTTCCAGCTCTTCACATTCCGTGTTTCCGCTATAGCGGGGTGTGACACCGCTTAATCCAATGGATATGGTGGATTGATGAAATTTTTTAAATGGATATGGATATGGATATAGATGATCAAAATATAAATGGATATGGATACGGCTCCACACGATCCATTGCCATCCCTAGTCGCGGTGGTGCTCCGTTAGTTGTGATCAAAAGAGGGAAAGAAAGTGAGATACGAGATGTGAGGAAGATTGAAACTATAAATAAAATTATTTGAAGGTGGCAAAAAATTAAAAAATCTTATATATAAATAACTAAAAAATAAAAAAGTTTCTTTTCTTGTTGTTTTAGTTAGTATTCAACGGAATAAACTAACTAAAACTTGACGAAGGTAAAAAAGAAATAAACGAAAATAAAAGGTTAAGGATGGAAAAAAGGGAGAAAAGGTTGAGGGGCAAAATTGACGAATTGAAAGGTCTTGATGGAAAAATATTGCAATTTACTCTAGTTTTTTTGATCTTTAATTAAAAAAGAAGCAAGATTCGGTTGTACAAAGATCCTAAACTCTTAAAATCAGGATCAAGTTCCCATTAAGATCCTATGCTTTTATAAATCCTATGCATGATCGAATCGTTTTAACAAATAAGATCGTAAAATCGTAAATTTTAAAAATCTTAACAACTTTGATACTAAATACATTGTTTTTCTAACATATAAACTTTTATTAATTTACTTAATTGATATTATACTATCTACTTAATTTCTGTCTTTGCATATGAAATTGTGCACTTTATATTATTATAATGAAATTTTTGTATTTAAATACAATTGTTATTGTTTTTATTACAATAGAGTTGGTTGCTGGAGTGGTAAGCCGCGGCCTCCACAGCGGGGAGACCGCGGTTTGAATCCCATTAGCTACATTTTTTTTCTTTTGCTTTGTTGGGCTTGCTGGTGTTGGGCTTCCTTTGTTGGGCTTCGTTGGGTGTTGGGCTTTCTTTATCTTGGGCTTTCACTTTTTTTTTTTTTTTAGATTAGTATGAAATAAAAAACATAGTTTGCGAATCAAATAATCTCACGAAAACGATGCCTTTTTTTGACTTACGAATGTAAATTTACATTGTGTAATAGTTAAAATGCAGGCTGAAACATAAAACTCCGAAGTCATGCGAAGGACGAATCCCTACTAGTTATAATATAAATCAAGTCAAACCATATTAATATATTAACTCAATAATTGATAGTAAATGTCAGCGAGATCTGGGAGTTTTTATTAATTAATTAATGTTTGTAAATTTTATTTTCTATTTCTATTCTTGGTTTGGATCATTTCCCCAAGGGAGATTATCATGTCTTCTTCTTCATCTGATTTCAATGACGACATGTCTTGGGATGAGTATATAAATTTCTTAAAATTACCATATGAAGTGATAAAACCAGCGACCAACAACTTCTCCAATGCAAATCTCATCGCGCAAGGTTCTTCTTTTAATGTTCACAAAGGTCAACTCTTGATTTCAGATGGAGAGTTGATCAATATTGTTGCAAGGACAAGTCTGCAAAATTTGCAAGATCATGAAATTGTCAACTTGCTGGCTCTATCTCGATATCTCAACCACAAAAATATCTCCAATATTTTTAAGATGACGTATGATGATGATTTTACAATCATGATAAACAAGCATGAGGTCAACGGAAGTCTTGACAAACATCTAGGCGGCTCAACCCTCACATGGATGCAAAGATTAAAGATATGCCTGGGTGCTGCACATGCTTTGTCTTACCTTCATAATATGTCTGGATCCGGTGACTATATCGTGCATGGTAACATCAAGAGCTCCAAAATTTTACTAGATCACAACTGGGAACCCAAGCTACATGGTTTTGGATTTGCCAGAATAGTTAAAAAGAATCATGGTTGCTTTACTAGTAAACATAATGCTACAGTTCAGTATATGGACCCGGCATATGAAAACACGAACACTTTGACATATAAGTCCGATGTGTTCTCATTTGGAGTCGTTTTGTTTGAAGTCTTATTTGGAACTATAGCATTTATACAAAACGGGGATAATTGGTATTTTGCTCGATCGGCCAGATTACATTATCAAGAGACAACACTGGATCACATGATTCATCCGGATCTTCGCAAACAAATGGACTTGCAATCATTGAAAATCTTCTCAGAAGTCGCATACTGTTGCTTGAAGGAGCAACGAGGAGAACGTCCAGATATGGATCAAATTGTCATAAGACTCAAGAAAGCATTGGAACTACAACAAGAACATCAGACTCCTGTAAGCTAATCGTTCCTTTTATTTTTAATATTTTTTTCCCTCTTTTTTCGTCGTAGTCGAATACCTTTATCTTTATTAATTTGATTCTAGTTATTGTGATTCTTATAGAAGGAACATTTAACACCCACAATTGGAGCTACATCATCCAACTACTTGGAGGTAAACTATTTTCATTTAGATTTAAATGACTGTGCAGTGGTAAATAATAGTTACTTTCATATAAGATAATTAATGTTGAAATAATTTTGTTTTCTTAATAACAAATGAAATGGCACTACAACAAAGTTTCCCTTATAGGACACCAGAAAAGTCTCAAAATAGATCTTAAAGGTACTTTTAACTTTATAAGACCAATTCAAAAATAGTCGTATACAAAGGCGTTGTATTAAGTTATTAGGACACTTTATCTTTTGAGACAAATTATATGGTCATGTAAAAGTATATAATAGAACACCAAGACCATCCCGTTAAATCATAATATAAGACACTTTGTGGAATTGTAATATACTTTTACCCGCGGCTATATTTTAAAACACACGCAGGCATCCTAAAAACTACTTTCATAGGACACATCCAAACATTGTATTAATGCTTATATTAGAACCAAAATACGAGTCGTAATAGAAACATGTTGTAGTATGTTTTTGGGACAAAAATAAATGTCGAACAAGGTCACCGAATAATTCAAATGTCCTATAACAGGACATTTAGATATAAGCGTCCTAAAACCAGATTTTCTCTTATAATTGCTTTTGGTGATACACAACTTGTGTCATTACCAATGTAAGAGTAGATTCAAAAATAGGAAATTAATCAATTGATAACTTAAAACATGAGAACTTTTAGTACGTATATAATAAGTGATAATTCAAATAGGGAGCACAAAGTATAAATTGATACAAAATTAGTAGTCCAACTAAAGAAAACTAGCGTATCTTCCTCTTTAAATCTATCATCTTCAATAAAAGCGCTAATTCAGTTCGGATAATTTTTCTTTCAAGTAGGTTATTTCACCTCTAATCAATAAGAAAACAAGTGTTAAGATTCATATCAATGAATAAGCCAAAACCAAAGAACATACCTTTCTTGCTTGGAATCTAAAACATAGATCTGCCTTGACAAATGAGAGTTTTTGGTAGAGTCAACAATGTATCTTCTATGTTCCCTGTTGAAAAAAATCACTTATAGAATGCCTATACAGATAAAAATGTTATGAAAAATCATTTAAAAGTAGGTGACAACTAGATAGATATAGTGTATGATGTGTATAATGTAAGAACTCAGCTCACGCATAACCATTATCTCCCCAGCTAATGTTGCACGTACATCTAATATTTGTGTATTTCATCAAACACATCCACAAGTTCAAGAACAATCCACCAGCTATTATAGCAGCTTTTTAACATAAGAAATAATTCACTAACCGTTATTAATGTCATAGTGAATATAAGTATGAACTTGAACTCAAAACATGGTAGACGAGTTTGCAAAATAGAACCCAAACAAACATTATTACAACCGCCCTTATCTAGGTGCAGTCATATCAGCGTCTTAAGAGCATGACCACACTCGAAGTAGTATCGTTACAACCGCCCTTATCAATCTGCATATAATTCAAATAAGCATAAAGATAAATGAATATATAACACTACCTCAAAAATGAAGATGTGCGACTTTGATTTCCATGCGGCCATTAAGAGTAGATATAAACAAACCTACAATATGATTCTAGTAAAACAAATGAAGGAAATGAATGTGATAAGGATCTTACACTAGACCAAATCAATAAACATGAAGTTCATTTTTTCTCAATAAATAACAAAGCATGTGGCAGACCATCTACAAGAAAGGAATGAACAAATTTTAGTAATCTTCGATTAAAAATATAAAATTATGGACAATCGGTGTCAATCAATAAATAAACAAAGCAAAATATACAAAACGATATTAACTTCAATCGCATAACCGCCACTTCACTTTGAACTCAATAACAAATGAAATGAATTAGAAGAACATTTAACTAGTAGTTACTTTCGTATACGATGATTAAATTTGAATTTTTGTTCTTTACTTAATAAAAAATGAAATAGATTGAAGAACGTTTAACTAATTAGAAACAAAATAATATTTTGTACCAAAGACGGATCAAGTTTCAAACAATTTTTCTTTATTTTTAACAAGACGATGGATTTTAATTGCATTCTCATCTTTAATAGCATTTTCAGGCTGTAACACTAGACATTTCTTATAAATTGTAATGTTGCAGGGTAAAAACTTGGATCACTTGAAAATTCGATTGAGTGATATAGAGTTGGCCACCAATAAATTTTCCATAGCCAACTACATTGGTCATGGTGGATATGGTAGGGTGTACAAAGCAGTACTCGATCATTTTGATAGCACAAAGTCATCAGCAACTGAAGGCAATAATAGAGGTGATTTTCCTAAGACACGTAGCACTGTAGCTATTAAACGCCTCTTTCTTAGGCAAGATGGGCAAGAAGAACAAGGGTTTTCCACAGAAATTGAAATGCTTGCTAATTGTAAGCATCCAAATATCGTCTCTCTTCTTGGCTTTTGTGAAGAAGGTGTTGAATGGATCCTTATCTATGAGTATGTAACTAATGGAAGCCTAAGTGATTATTTGGGAAACGTCAATAATATGACTAATCTTACTTGGGCCCAGCGTATACAAATATGCCTTGATATTGCAAATGGATTAAACTACCTTCACACTAGCACACAAAAGAAACCGATGATTATACATCGAGATATCAAGAGTGATAACATTCTATTGGACAATAATTGGGTAGCAAAGATCGCGGACTTTGGGCTTTCCAAATTACTCCCTGTAGATCTAAAAGCTAGCACCATTAACACCGTTAATATTGCTGGCACAGAAGTGTACTTGGATCCAGAGTATATGAAAACAGGGAAGCTAAAAAAAGAATCAGATATTTACTCGTTTGGAGTGGTATTATTTGAAATCCTATGTGGGAGGTTGGCATATGATAAATATTATAACTTTGAAAATGAGAAGGGGCTTTCATCAACCGTATGACGTTGCTTCTCTGAGGGAACTTTGAAAGACCTTGTCGATCCTAAGTTGAAGGAAACTCATGAAAATATTTTTGGGCTAAATGGTGGACTAAATCAAGATTCCTTGGATACATTTATGAACATCGCATATAAATGTTTGGCAAACACACAAACAGACCGTCCAACAACAAAAGTGATCATCGAGGAACTTGAGAAAGCATTGAATTTTCAAGTAAGTAATTGTTTACAAAAATACACTGCTTCTCTTAAAATCTAGTGAAAAATTTTCTTTTTGTATGTAAATTAGCATTCAAAACAATACAATATGTACATTAATGAATATATTGTAATTGATGCCTACTCTATTAAATTTTTACAACCTTTTTATCAAAATGCATATTATCAGTTTATTTTTATTTATGTAATCGATTTAATGTGGTAGGTTAGGGATAGATAGTGTGATACTAATATAACGAAAATGACTTTAGATATAAATTCCGGATCAAATTTTGATTTGGTGTAATGATTCACAGAAAAACAGCAAGGACAACCTCCAAATTTCACTGGGAGACATAAAATTGGCAACACAAAACTTTAGTGATGACATGTGCACTGGAGAAGGAAGATACTGGAAGCAATATGAAGGAGAAATTACACATGCTAATGTATGTACCACTATCGTTGCAAAGCGGTTTGATAGCAAGTCTATTCAAGGACATCGTCAATTTTTAGTAGAACTCAACGCTCTTTGGGAGTATAAGCATGAAAATATCGTCGCTCTTGTAGGCTTCTCTAACGAATTGGATGAAAATATCATTGAGTTTGAGCATGTGACTAACGGAAGTCTCGATAAGCATTTGGATAATGGTAGCCTCCCATGGATGAAACGCCTCAAGATATGCATCGACATTGCAAGCGGATTGGAGTTTCTTCATACAGAATCGGTGACCCATAAGGACATCAAAAGCACTAGCATTTTAATAGATGGAGATTGGAAGGCTAAAATTTCTAATTTGGAGTTGTCATCGAAATATTTGGAACAAGATGAGGAAATTGAACATGTCACTAGCTCTTTGAGCTATGTGGACCCACTGTACAAACAATGTGGGTACTTAGCATGGTCGTCAGATATATATTCATTAGGTGTGGTTTTAATTGAGATCTTAAGCGGGAGATTGGCTTCGTCCTTTGTAGAGTCTTCGGGTGATTTGGTTCAAAAATGCAAAGAGAGTGCAGAAGCACTTGATAAGTTGGTGTTTGAGGATATAAAACAACATTGTGCTCCGCAGTCATTGACTGCTTTTTTTGGGCTTGCCACTGAATGCTTAGACTTAGATAATACTAATCGGCCACATGCAAGTGAGGTGGTGATAAAGCTTAAAAAGGCGTTGGAATTACAAGTAAGTGTTTCTTTTCAGATTTGCATCTGCGGCACGCCATTATTTATTGGTTTAAAATTTTTATTTATTTTTAAAAAGGTAAAAGAATTCTTAGATATTAAAATGAAAATGAATTTATTTACATTTCAATTTTTCAATTTTTTGTAATTAATATAAAGGAGGATTATGAGATTTGGGAGCCCAAACTGCCTACGAATCATAAAGAAGTAATCCTTAAGTCAAACACTCCTGAGATCTACTCAAATATACCGAAAAAGGATTTATATGAAATGCTCTCTAAAGGAATTCTCCTTCAACAAGGCAAACTGGTAATTAGCTCGATCATATCTCATTCGTGTTGTGTATTAAAACATATATGCACTTTCATACTTGTAACAGAAACCTGGTTTGATTCGTTTCTTGTGTTTGTCAGTGGTTTGTACTTAGGGGAAATGGAGAAAAAAATGAAATGATATCCGCAACAAAGTTTTCATACAAAAACCGGTGTCGATATATTTGGAAATCTCTCCCAGAATCAAGGTTCTTCTTCCTTTCACTCTTCGTTTTTGAATGTGAATCTAAGTTACTTTATTGTTTTATACATAACATGTGTTTTAGGTTAGCATATAATTAGTTTAAGCCCAGAAGCCTATTGCCCTTTTTTGTCTATTAATTTTCGGGTTAAACGTTCCTCAATATTTACTAAACGAACTATTATAATGATGGTAGAATCCGAACAAAAGGATTCAACGTTTTTTTGACTCGTTCTCATAGTTTTATATCTGATGTCTAGTTTTTCATTGTTTGGAGTCATATCTTACTTTCTTTTCCAGTCGAACTCAATTGTGGTATTCCGTTGTTTTGGGTACTTTGTTCTCATGCCCATAAAAACTTCCATTTATTTTACGTCAAAAGAATACTAAGTTCATATTGAGACTTAAGTTTATAATCTGTGCAGGTTTCATAAAGTTGTCGAGATGTTAGATATTTCCAATTTAATGATCAAAATCAAGACGAGGCCTCAATTTTTAACTCCAAATGCCGTTTATGGGATCCATTTAGTCTTCAAATTTTGTGATTCGAGAAACTTTTCAAATAAACGTATACATGTTAACCTGAAGTATAGAAAGGGGAACGAAACCTTACATACATATTTTGCAACATGGAGAGACGACGAGTGGATGATGATTGAGTTGTACCGGTTCGTGAATAACAAGGAAGATGTTGTTTTTAATTTTTTACTAGAGAGCCTTTCACCATGGTATCGTGGGGATGATGCAATCTATGTTGAAGGCATTGAGTTTCGTGCCATTGACAATGCAAGTTTTGATGTATTCCTTGGCTTCCATTCCAGATATTTGTTTATTTCTTGTTACGGAAAACATTTTACATGTTTATAACCAGGTCTTATAATTTTATACAGGTGATGTATGAAAAATATGAAAACTTAAAGGAAGTACAACAAGTCTTGAAATCAAACTCGGTTGTGGATCAGTTGCAAGAATTGCAAATTAAGAGTGAAGGGATACTTAAGAGATCCCAAAACTATGACAGTGATGAAGAGGTCCACATTTTAATTCTAACAAAATTTATTTATGAATTCAAAATTTCTTCTTGTTCTATAACAAATTCTCTCTAAATATCGGACAGTGGTTCATAAGAGAAGTGAACGGGAAAAAACATATTATGTTTTCAGCAAAGGCAACTCTCTACGATATTTCTAACAAAAAGCTTTTCAATTCAAAACCATCAACGGAATCCAGGTTTGCCTTTTCACATATCGTTTGGAGGTGTCAGTAGATGTTTGACAAGAGTATCACTTCTTAGATGTGGTTTGCTATGTCTTTAAATTTTACGTTGTCTTTAGACAGTATGAGTAATATCATGATATATCATATATGCAGATTTCTAGATGTGATTGAGCTTCTACCACAACCATTATTTCGTATCGATTGCACAATTAAAAGCCAAATGTTGTCTCAAGATACAGAATATGTGTGTTGCATTGTGTTCAAGCTCTCAGAAACATGCCAAGGGCTACATTGTCCCGTGGAAGTACGAGATCTACTCCATCGTAATAACGAAGAGGCTAGAATTATTTATTTTAAATCCCCAAGCCCATGGAATATACATGATATTTCTCAGATTCCGAAACAAAGGGAAGATGGATGGATGGAGGTTAAAGTGTGGAAATTCAAATCACAACGTGAAGTAAAAGATATTTGTATTCCTCTAAGATTGAAGTTTATAAGTTATGAAGGCACAATTTCCGGTCTTATTTTATATGGTCTCGAGTTTCGTTCAATGTAAGAGTATGTATGATTTTTAAACTTTTACCATGAAATAAAATGAAAAGTTATTTAACTAGATTTGACATTTTATGTAGAGAAATGATTCATTAAGACTCATAATTTTCTAAGGACCAAAAGACATAATTTAGAAATTGTGTGATATGATTAGACTCCCTCGTTAGCGAGAGTCTTAGAAAGGGAGTAGTTTACCTAAGGCATATTAAAACTACAGGACTAGGCGGGAAATTATTCTTAGAAGTTTGCATTTTTACATATTAAAGTAACTCGGTAGAATTGGATGTTTGACTTTCAATATTGTATAAAAACTGAAGTTTGAAAAGAAATGCTTATATCAGTTATTCTATAATTTTTTCTCGAGTTAAATCTATTTTTAGTGTAGTCGATTCGTGTATATTTCGGTTTTTGTTTATTTTCAAGTCATCTAAATCCTCTTAATTTACTTTATTTCTTTTTCTTTCTTGAGGACAAAAAAGGTTTAAGCTTGGGGAGATTTGTAGATGCATTTTAAAAGGTTACAACATTAATTTATAAAAACGATGATCGGATTAAATAAGTAAATTCGAAGTACAAAGTTACATAATACAAATAAATCAAAGTACAATGACATCAAAACGGATCCTAAAGGAACTAATCATAGCAAAACAAGTTCCACGTAGACGATCCATATAGTCACAAAACATAGCATCACTGTTGGGTACTGAATAGAATGGATGAAGCTATGAAGTCTTGAAAGTGTGTATTCATGATCAAAATGTTTAAATTGGGGATAACAGAATGTAACAGCTTTTCCCGCCTAATCCACACATGAATAAGATCTAATTAATTCAGGTTTCATATAATCAATTCCTCAACTTCAATTACTTGTTTTTTATTCAATCAGATCATGAGATTCCGCATCATGATCTGATAATTCCTTTCACTAGTGAGAGAGCTTATAGGTCTTGTCAATTGGTATCAGAGCCAGACAAATCAATTGATTAAATTCGATTGATTCTGACTCATCGATTTTTGACTACATTCGAGTGAATTCAGTAAAATTATCAGTGTTTGTTTGAATCCAAGGAGTTTTGTTTGAAATTGAAGAATATTATTGAAGAAGTTATGGAGATTAGTGTGTTTCTGGTGGAATTGTTGGTACAATAATCAATTAGAGGTGACCGGAGTATGAAGCTAATCCACGAGTTATCAATTTATGAAAAGATGTGATTTGATATTTCTGATTTGAAATCAGATTGTGAAATCAAGGAGTTCTAATGATGTTGAAGGAAACTGAAAGTGATAATGATCAAATTGTTCTAATAATGATGAAGGAATGAAGATTACAAATCTATCATGTCTTGAAAAACAAAATGTTTTAAATAATATGTTTCTTCAAAACTATATGATCTGGTAATTAAATTAACAGGTTCAGATTTATAAGGATGATCTTCAAATTTAACTCAAATGAAGGTTTATGAGTTTATGTGAGCTTGTTTGTTGAGGGGGAGATTTTTTGTTTGCTTGAAGAATCTGAAAGTAAAGGGGAAATTGCGTGTGTTTGAGTTCTTAACCGTGGAGAATCAGATCTTGAAGATTCAGAAAAATTATTTGAAGCTAATAATGGAGATCATTTGTTTTGAATAGTTTGAAGATTCATAGCATCATCCAAGGGGAGATTGTTGGTACTGAATAGAATGGATGAAGTTATGAAGTCTTAAAAGTGTGTATTCATGATCAAAATGTTTAATTCGGGGATAACCCGAAATTAAACATAAAGAATCATTCAGTGAAGAATTCAATTCGGGTGAAAATGTTACTTCATCTGAACTAACTGAAGTACAATCGAATTGAATTTATACTGAAGAATAAGTTATTCAACACAAGTCAACATTGAAGATTATAATTCGGATGATGAAGACTTTACTTCCAAGTTAAAGTTAACAGATACATAATTAAAATTAAGTTGAAGACTTAGTTGTTTAGTGTAATATGTATGTTTTGATGTCTATAAATAGTATGATTAGTGAGTTTAGTCGTTGTCTTTTGACCCGGACTCGTTTATAATGAGTGCCATTGAGCTTAAGCAGAATGTAACGGCTTTTCCCCCTGAATCCACACTATGAATAAGATCTAATCAATTCAACTTTCATATAATAAATTCCTCAATTTTAATTACTTGTTTTTGATTCAATCCGATCATGAGATTCCACATCATGATCTGATAATTCAAGTCACCGGTGAGAGAGCTTACAGGTCTTGTCAATTGGTATGAGAGCCAGACAAATCAATTGATTAAATTCGATTGATTCTGGCTCATCGATTTGACTTGATTCGACTGAATTCAGTAAAACTATCAATGTTTGTTTGAATCGAAGGAGTTCAGTTTGAAATTGAAGAATATTATCTAAGAAGTTATGGAGATTACTGTGTTTCTGGTTGAATTGCTGGTAGAATAATCAATTAGAGGTGATCGGAGTATAAAGCTAATTCACGAGTTATGAATTTATGAAGAGATGTGATTTGATAGTTTTGATTTGAAATCAAATTGTGAAATCAAGGAGTTCTAATGATATTGAAGGAAACTGAAAGTGATAATGATCAAATTGTTCTAATAATGATGAAGGAATGAAGATTACAAGTCTATCATGTCTTGAAGACCAAAATGTTTTAAATAATATGTTTCTTCAAAACTATAGGATCTGGTAATTAAACTCATGATTCAGGTTTATAATGATGATCTTCAAATTTAACTCAAATGAAGGTTTATGAGTTTATGTGAGCTTGTTTGTTAAGGGGGAGATTGTTTGTTTGCTTGAAGAATCTGAAATTAAAGGGGAAATTTTCTGTGTTTGAGTTCTTAACCGTGGAGAATCAGATCTTGAAGATTCAGAAAAATTATTTGAAGCTAATCATGGAGAATCATTTGTTTTGAATAGTTTTAAGATTCATAGCATCATCAAAGGAGGAGATTGTTGGGTACTAAATAGAATGGATGAAGCTTTGAAGTCTTGAAAGTGTGTATTCATGGTTAAAATGTTTAATTCGGGGATAACCCGAAATTAAACCTAAGAATCAATCAGTGAAGAATTCAATTCGGGTGAACATGTTACTTCATCCGAACTAACTAGAAGTACACCCGAATTGAATTTAAACTGAAGAATAAGTTGGTCAACACAAGTCAACATTGAAGATTATAATTCAGATGATGAAACTTTACTTCCAAGTTAAAGTGAACAGCTCCATAATTAATATTAAGATGAAGACTTAGTCGTTTAGTGTAATATGTATGTTTTGATGTCAATAAATAGTGTGATTAGTGAGTTTAGTCGTTGTCTTTTGACCCGGACTCGTTTATATTGAGTTCCATTGAGCTTATGGAGAATGTTACGGCTTCCCCCCCCCCCCCCCCCCCCCCGAATCCACACTATGAATAATATCTAATCAATTCAACTTTCATATAATCAATTCCTCTATTTCAATTACTTGTTTTTTATTCAATCAGATCATGAGATTCCGCATCATGATATGATAATTCAATTCACTGGTGAGAGAGCATACAGGTCTTGTCAATTGGTATTAGAGCCAGACAAATCAATTGATTAAATTTGATTGATTCTGGCTCATCTTGACTTGATTCGACTGAATTCAGTAAAATTATTAGTGTTTGATTGAATCAAAGGAGTTCAGTTTGAAATTGAAGAATATTATTGAAGTAGTTATGGATATTAGTGTGTTTCTGGTGGAATTGCTTGTTCAATAATCAATTAGAGGTGATCGGAGTATGAAGCTAATCCACAAGTTATCAATCTATGAAGTGATGTGATTTTATATTTCTGATTTGAAATCAAATTGTGAAATCAAGGAGTTCTAATGATGTTAAAGGAAACTAAAAGTGATAATGATCAAATTGTTCTAATAATGATGAAGGAATGAAGATTACAAGTCTATCATGTCTTAAAGAACAAAATGTTTTAAATAATATGTTTCTTCAAAACTATAGGATCTGGTAATTAAACTCATGATTCAGGTTTATAATGATGATCTTCAAATTTAACTCAAATGAAGGTTTATGAGTTTATGTGAGCTTGTTTGTTGAGGGAGAGATTGTTTGTTTGCTTGAAGAATCTGAAATTAAAGGGGAAATTGCCTGTGTTTGAGTTCTTAACCGTGGAGAATGAGATCTTGAAGATTCAGAAAAATTATTTGAAGCTAATCATGGAGAATCATTTGTTTTGAATAGTTTTAAGATTCATAGCATCATCAAAGGAGGAGATTGTTGGGTACTAAATAGAATGGATGAAGCTTTGAAGTCTTGAAAGTGTGTATTCATGGTTAAAATGTTTAATTCGGGGATAACCCGAAATTAAACATAAAGAATCATTCAGTGAAGAATTCAATTCGGGTGAACATGTTACTTCATCCGAACTAACTAGAAGTACACCCGAATTGAATTTAAACTGAAGAATAAGTCAGTCAACACAAGTCAACATTGAAGATTATAATTCGAATGATGAAGACTTTACTTCCAAGTTAAAGTGAACAACTCCAGAAATAAAATTAAGATGAAGAGTTAGTTGTTTAGTGTAATATGTATGTTGTGAAGTCTATAAATAGTGTGATTAGTGAGTTTAGTGGTTGTCTTTTGACCCGGACTCATTTATTTTGAGTGCCATTGAGCTTAAACAGAATGTAACAACTTTTTCCACCGAATCCACACTATGAATAAGATATATTCAATTCAGATTTCATATAATCAATTCCTCAATTTCAGCTACTTGTTTTTTATTCAATAAGATCATGAGATTCCGCATCATGATCTGATAATTCAATTCACTGGTGAGAGAGCTTACAGGTCTTGTCAATAATCTGTAATATCACAGATTTAGGTTACAACAAAATAATTAACAAAAGGCAACATCGATTTAATATAAGTTCTCGAGTTACAAAGTTTACATAAATCCAAAATAATACAATACAAAAGATGACATGCGGATCCTAACAGAACTAATACAAATCGAAACAAGTTCCAAGCAAGATCCACGTTGTCAAACCCCGCTCAGGCGGAAACCCGAGGTGTACAGTGTATTAGGTATCAGAACACCAAGTATTACATCGAATAAATACTATAACAATAAGATTACATTAAATGAAGTTTAGGAGTTACAGCAATACAAAATAACAATACAAAATAGTACATGGCCTAAATAGAAACTAACTACGTCTAGCTAACTCTCTTCGAAAGTCCATAGAATATCCAAAGCAAAAATAGTAACTCCATATTCAATGCAAAACTCAACCTCCCGAAAAGCGTTAAAAATACGACGTCAACATAAAGTTGGTGGGTTATTCGTATTTTTATAAAAACATAATATATTGAAGATTTTGACCCATTAGAAATATAGTTAGAAATCAATAGTATAAATGGAAAATATCTTGAATTATAACAATGTACGATATATGCATAAACCTTAGATATTCATCTACATCTGAACCTTACAACAAAGGCAACATTAAACCCTCTGTCTTAGTGTGTCAAACTAAGATAGTACAAGAAAATTAAGCGGTAATAACATCCCTTCACACAGTGAATGATGAGGGTTTGTAAAACCCATATAGATCTATATATAAGTACCGATCGCTCAACTAGAGTTAACAGGTGATTGAGGGCCTTATACTACCACCAAGGCCATATAAGTTTAAAGAAACACTAAATCTAAAGGCATCATAATCTAAACATGCATAATCAAGATATATAAAATTTAGTTAACGCTAATGTGACAACCGTCTAATTTCCAGGTGCATTTTAATCTATGTCTCTTTCGGTCTATCTAGTCTTTAATATTTTCACATAATCGGAACCGCGACAACGTCAGAATCACAACCGGAATCAAATTAAATAAGTCCTAATACCAAGAAAACCCCAAATGAACTTTCCTAAGTTCATAATGTAACATACTTCAAAACTTTAGTTAACGAAAAGGTCCAACGAAACACTTGTACAAAATCAGCCAAAACACAAAACAATTTACAAAAAAGGTCCAGGACGACGCACAGAGGCCATGTGCGCCGTCCTGGAGGACGAATTTTGTAATAACTTTGAATAACTTGCATGCCTCGTTTTCCCAACTTTCTCAACCAATGTATCACGGGAATAGGCCATAATTACTGCCTTTTGACAGTCCCCAACTCCCTATACCACCATTTTGAATAATTCATTTTCTTTAACACTTTTACTAAACCAAAAACACACACATAAACTTTTCTCTCAAATTTTCTCTCAAGAGTCTTCATTTCCAGAGATATTTCACCATAAAAATCCACCTTTCATCCATACAAATCGTCCCAATCATCTAGAGAAGCAAGGGGGTGTCGTTTATTTCAAAAAGGACTAGTTTTGTAAAGATTTTTGGAGCGTAAATCCGACCAAAACTCAACATACGAGCTTTTCCTTCGGTAGATCTCTTTCTTTTTACTGTTTTATTACAAATAATCACTTGCATGTAAGATCTAACGGTTAAAAATGAATTTTTATACAAATCTAAGACTTTTTATGGTCAAAAACGTTTTTAACCGAAATAACCTTTAGATCCACGGTTTTGTAACCAAAAATCTTTTATAAACTGTTAAAATGATGTTTTAATAAGTTTAAACTATTTCCATGTTGAAATATATGGCTTAAAATACGTTTTGCAACAAAAACTCGAAAACCCGCGATATGTGCGCCGTCCTAATGCTTAGAACGACGCAGCTGGGGAGTTTTTCAGCTTTTGTGCGCCATCCTAGTGGTCACAGCGGCGCACAGAGCTGCTGGATTTTCAAAACTCTTCGTTTTTGTCGTTTTTAACACGTTTGAACCATATGTTGACCCGCTGACTTTTGACACTTTGACTTTTGGGACTGATTATGTAAAAGTATTGATATTTTGGACAAGTGTGGACTATTTGGACTTAATTTGAATTATAATATGTAGATATTGCGTTTTAGGTGATTTGTGAGCGGAATTGATTTACAATTTTTGGGCATGAAATTTGGGCGCGGAAGCGCTGCCCAAATTTCCTTAGAAATTGTAAATCACTTCAGCGAGCAAAAGCACCTAAGACATGATAATCAAAAACGTTAAATTGGACTTTTGGACAAAAATGAGACGGTTACCTTTTCGGACTATTTTAACGATACTTAACCTTGACACTTAAAGTTTAATAACATTTTACCTATATTGTTATATAAGAACATAATAATATAACAACTGATTAAACTATCTTGGTATTATTAGGCAATCCGTGATTCCCGGCTTCCATATTCGGACCGAGTTTCCGTATCTTTACTCTTCGCAATCCGTGAGTTACAACCCCTTATCTTATATATTTTGCATTAATTTTGAGGGAAACATGAGATTAATTGTATTTGAAAACTTTAAGAATCAAATTGCAATTTATCGAACTTTGACTTTTGAACTTGCTGAACTTTGACTTTTGAACTTATAAACTATTTTTAACTTGGAACTTATTGAACAAATTGAACCTTGGAACTAATGGAACTATTTTGAACGAACTATTTGAACTCTTATGCGTAAAACACTTTTACTCTACTTGAACTTACTGGCTTGCTCTCTTTTGAACTAAACTAGTTATTGATGCTTGTATACGGACCAACCCTTGATGGAACTATAACATGGTCTTAAATGACGGAACAACTATCTCTCTTTAAAACAAAACTACTTAGTGCCCAGCTACTTTTTGGACTTAGAACTTACACACTATTAACTACAGAGCCGTATAGTAATTATGGGTATCGATACTTAGGAAAGAACCGTTCCTTGCTTAGATGGCAGTCTAAGTACATATTACTAAGAACTTGAACAACTTCCCGTAGGATAGGCGGGAAGAGGGGCCTCACGGTTGAACAATCGGATTAGTGTGAACACTTAAGTTATAGATGCCAAGAGGTTGATACAAGAAATCTAATTAGTTAGTTACGCACAATTTACGAACTTTTTAGCGATTGTTTCCGCAACTACAGTTTGACTAAATTTGACTCTATTTAGTCTTTACAAACTTAGGGCACCGGTTCGCCCGCTACTTGAACTTTAAAAGTATATAAATTTTAAGCGACTTTTTCTCCGCTAACCTCCTTTTGGAAACTTTTACTTCTATATACTTTACTTATATTTTCTTTTTGCCAACTATTTAAACTGTAACTCACTCACTACTTTCGTAGTTGACACTTTATCTTATGTTTCAGGAAATAGTGTAAGCATGATATGCATGGCATGGACGGGTCGAGGCGGTCGTGTGAGGACTTCATTGGGAAAATACTTGGCCATTTCTTTTGGGAAATTTTAATAAAACTTTAAACTTATGTATTTCGTACTGAATGATGTGACTTGGTTGTTACTTTTGAACTTGTAAACATTTTATCTTTATTTAA
>CAJVGC010000432.1:19216991-19292161 GCA_910822075.1 Senecio squalidus | reverse complement strand
AGGTGCCGGGACACATCTCTCGGATCCCGGACACGGGGCCATGATTCCCGGACACGGGGCGCTAGGTGTCGGGACACATCTCTCGGATCCCGGACATGGGGCCATGATTCCCGGACACGGGGCGCTAGGTGCCGGGACTCATCTCTCGGATCCCGGACACGGGGCCATGATTCCCGGACACGGGGCGCTAGGTGCCGGGACACATCTCTCGGATCCCGGCCACGGGGCCATGATTCCCGGACACGGGGCGCTAGGTGCCGGGACACAATCTCAGATCCCGGACACGGGGCCACGACTCCCGGACACGGGGCGCTAGGTGCCGGGACACAACTCTCGGATCCCGGACACGGGGCCACGATTCCCGTACACGGGACGCTAGTGCCGGGACACAACTCCCGGATCCCGGACACGGGGCCATGATTCCCGGACACGGGGCGCTAGGTGTCGGGACACAACTCCCGGTCACCAGGTGCCGGGGCACAATTCCCGGACATAGGGCCGGAGCCCAGGTGTCGGGGCCACGATTCCCGGACACGGGGCCTTACTCCCGGTGTCGGGGCTTCTGGGTGTCGGGGCTCACGTTCCGGGTTCAGGTCCTTTTGTCAGATTGAGATTCAGTGGGCCGGACCCAAGTGTTAGGTTTGATAGGCTATAAGTATAAGCCATCACCTACTAACACCATCAATACTAAAAGATAGTAAATCAGCATACTACATCCATTGTTGTGCTCATCAACTTCAATTAACACTTGTTGCCGTTTCTAAGAAAAGTATGGATTGTGGTTGGCTTTTTGAGGCGCTTACAAATTTGTTGAACGTGGTTGGAGTTTCATGTAAGAGAGTTGATATGTTAAGAGAAATACAAGCTCAGAAAGTTGAAGTTGCAGAAGCCTTTAATCTCAAAGAACGTAAAAGTGGGAAAGGCAAGAATCAAGAACTTGGCTTAGGGAGGCCGGGTGATACTCGTTGGGGGTCTCATTATAAACTTATTATGAATGTCATTGCTTTATATCTGGCGATACGAGTGGTTCTTGATAAGATTGGAGATATGTCATCAAGTACTGATAATGACAAATTAAAGGCTGAAGGTGTTAGTTTTGCAATTGAGTCTTTTGACTTTGTTTTCATGGCACACTTGATGAAAACAATGTTTGGGGTGGCGAATGAGCTGAATGTTGCTTTGCAAAAACAAGATCAGGATATCGTTAATGCCATGTCATTTGTAAAATCGACCAAAGAGCGATTGCAATTGATGAGAAATGGTGGATATGAAACTCTCCTAAACTCAGTCATCTCCTTTTGTGAAAAAAATGAAATTGAAGTTTATGATATGGGTGGTTTGTATGTTCCTTTAGGAAGAAAAAGATGTGGGCAACTAAAAACGACAAATGATCATCATTTTCGAGTTGAAGTATTCTATATGATAATTGATTTACAGCTTCAAGAACTCAATACTCGTTTTGACGAGATTAGCACAAGCTTACTAATTTGTACGGCTAGTTTGAGTCCTGTTGATGCCTTTTGTTCTTTTGATAAGCAGAATTTGCTCAAACTTGCTGAATTTTATCCTAGAGAATTTTCAAGTGTCGAATTGCTAGCTCTTGATAGTCAACTTGACACCTTACATTCATGATGTGAGAAAAGATGAACGATTTATAGGATTGAAGAATGTTGGCGAACTCTCGATAAAGCTTGTGGAATTGAACAAACATGAATCATTTGATCTTGTCCACTTACTTATCAAGTTGGTGTTGATTCTTCCGGTGGCTATAGCTAGCGTTGAAAGAGTTTTTTCAGGCATGAATTTTGTGAAGAACAAGCTACGAAATAGTTTAGGTAATCAAATGTTGAATGATAGCTTAGTCACTTTCATTGAGAAGGAAATATTCTCAACGGTTAGCGATGATGACATTCTAAACCGCTTCCATAATATGAGTCCACGTAAGGAGGACGCGTAAAGTTCTGTTATGGAATATGTAATCTTTTGTTATGGGAATATATAATATTTTGATTATTAGTGAAGTCTCTTTGCTTTGTTACTGTTATGAGTTTACAAAATTTTAAGCGAAAAACCAAACAAAAAACAAAAAAATATAAACTTGAACCGAAAACCCGAACTAAAAACCCGAAATTTTAAGCATCCAAACAATGTTCTGATATCTTAGGGGAGCAACGAAAACAATACAAAGGTAAGGAGTTTTATGGGCTTATCAAACACTTCCAAGATAAATCAAGAGTAGATAGTAATCAATATTTTGAGATGGATTTATTCGATGATGGATCTCCTAGAAATCTTTTTTGGGCTGATGGAAGGTCAAGAGACTCGTATATTAAATTTGGAGATGTTGTCGTGTTTGACGTGACATACATGACCAACAAGTTTAAAAAAATGCCATTTTCTCCAATTGTCAGAGTGAATCATCATAACAAGTCTATACTCTTTGGTGGCGCATTGTTGGAATATGAAAAACAAGAAACCTTTGAATGGTTATTTCGAAACTTTTTGAAGTGCATGTTTGATAAACATCCGTCTGCAATTATGACAGATCAAGATAAAGCTATGGGCAATGCTATAAAAATAGTTTTTCAAAATACTTGTCACCGTTATTGCGCATGGCACATCAAGAAACATGAGTTGGAACATCTTCGTCCTTTAAAAGCCCGTTATAGAGACTTCGAAGAATTATACAGACAATGTGTGAGGAGTGATAACGTCGAACAATTTGAAACCCGATGGAAAGTCATATTTGATAAGTTTAACCTTGAAAGTAATAGTTGGATTAAAGAAATGTATAACCAATGTCATAAATGGGTCAAAGCGTTCTTCAAAGATGTTTTCCTTGCTGGCATGACGACAAGTGGAAGAAGCGAGAGCATTCATTTTTTTTTTTATGGATATGTTAATTCGAAGACCATTTTGAATGAGTTTGTAGTGCAATATGATAAAGCTATTGAATCTCGAAGGGCTGCAGAAGAAGATGAAGACTTCAAGACCATGAACTCCAAGCCTAATCTTTCTTCGGTTAACCCAATAGAAGCAAAAGCAGGTGCACGTTATACTAGAAAGATCTTTGATGACTTCGAAAAATAATGGATAGAAGCTACTAACAATTTAACTCACAAGACTATAAGCAAGAATTCTGAGGAGATCATTTATAAAGTTGGGCAAATGAACATTGAACAAATATATTGGAGACTTGTTAAATTTCGTTTCTTGGATAAGGCAGATATCACATGCTCATGTGCTACTTTTGAAAGAGGTGGGTTAGTATGCAAGCATATGTTATATGTAATGAAAAAGAGGGATGTTGACTTTCCCGATCATTATATTTTACCTAGGTGGACGTTAGATGTTAGGTACAGGGTGGATCATGGTAGTATCAGACTCGAAGATGTACATAGTGAAGAAGAAGTTAGTGCCCTAACGTTATGGTGTGTTCAAGAAAATTATAACAAAGCAATCGAACAAGCAAGAGACTCTTCTTCTGAGATAAAGAAAATAAATACCTTCTTATTGAATTTTTTAGAAAAACAAAAGATCCGAAAAAAGCCAAGTGACTATGAAAACTCATCACAAGATTATAATGACGGAAGTTCACAAGTACAGATGATGCCTCGTATATCTGATGTTGGTAGTTCACAAGTAAACATCATGACTCAAATATCCGTCCGAGATCCACAAGTTCTGACTAATACTAAAGGTCGTCCCAAAAATGCAACCAGAATTAAATCTTCCCTCGAAGCACCGAAAAAACGAACATGTTCTTACTGTAAGGGATTGGGTCACTATGTGAGTGGATGTCAAAAAAAGAAGGTAACCGTAATATTTATTAAGTGTTCATAATCAGTGATACTTCTAGTTTAATTCTTCTATTTTTTTTGTATCAGGTGGATGATTTAGAACGAGAAAGGAAAATAATAGCTAATCAGTAGCTTGGACACGTTAGAGTTTTGAAGACCACAAATGCTATGATTGCAGCAATCGGTGTAATTTTGGCACTTGAATATGTTTTTTTAGTTTTGGTTTTTCGATTAAGATCCCATGTTCTGTACTCGTGATTAATCAACCAGTTTTGGTATTTCGATTAAGACCCATTAATTATTGTATTCATGTTCTGTACTCGTGGTTAATTAACCAGTTTTAAGCATTTAAATTATAACATTTATTGTATCGACTTTAAGCCATTAAAAGAGACACGACCCATTCATAAGTGAATGGGTCGCAATTCCCACCACCAGAATATAAACACGAATTCAGAATCAAAACAAAATGAAAAGTTAAGATTGTTATTAAAACACTAACTGTAATAATTTAGAGTACTCAAACTACACGACCCTTCAGGTATTTGGTTACATAAAAAAGATCCGAAAAAAAAGACCATCAAACAGGAAACATACTCTTTGGCCAATTTTGTACAAGATAATTTAAACACGAACCATTACTAAATCAAACAAACTTAAACCTCACAAATTACAATTCCTCTACTTATTTTGCACCGTCTTCAACACCTAAACCATACAAAACACCAGCATACTTGTCTGTGTTTCCATTAAAGTAACCTTCTTTCAGCTTCTTAAAAGCATGAGAAGTCAACAAACTATCCGATCCGGTTGATGACAAACTCCGATTCTTTCAACTTCCAAAAAACTATCTGATTAAGACCCATTAATTATTGTATTCATGTACTGTACTCGTGATTAATTTACCAGTTTTAACCATTTAAATTTATAACATTTTTTGTATCGACTTTAAGCCATTAAAAGAGACACGACCCATTCATAAGTGAATGGGTCGCAATTGCCAATTAAGCATGGTTTTGCGAAATGACCCATTCATAAGTGAATGGGTCGCAATTGCCACCACCAGAATATAAACACGAATTCAAAATCTAAAGAAAAAGAAAAGTTAAGACTGTTATTAAAACACTAGAATTGGTTACATAAAAAAGATATTTGGTTACATAAAAAAGATCCGAAAAAAAGACCATCAAACAATGGCTTCTCATGAGCTTCCAAGTACACTTTACGTCTCTCCTCAACGCTTTCCTCCAGTGGCTTTAAAGATCGAAGTTAATCTTTTCATACTCTTTGAGATCCTCGTGCAGAGTGGTAATCCGGTCTTCAGTCAATGAATCCATTGATGAATCAGCAAAACGTTTCATGACCACATAGAATTGGTTCAAAATGGGCAACCAGAGGCACGGAGAACGGAATATGAGCCGTTGAAATGTGTTGGGGTAGCACTGCTCGATACACTGCAGTAGCTCTTTTACTTCTCGTCTGACAGCAAGCCCCTGCCACATTTCTAGAGTTAGAACGGAAGAACCAGAATCTTCAATAGCGGCACTAACAGGCTCTTTTATCTGGGGACATATCGTTTTTGTTCTCTAGGGAATCATCACTCAGCAAACCATTTGTATTACTGCCAACATTCATTTTAGTGTCTGCAACAGAGTTTAAAAAATCTATTATTAACCAAAAACATCGTATTAGGCCATCGCTTTAAGATAATGTAGCTGTCACCAGTTGACATACCATTCACGATCTCTGGCACCTGAACGGAAAGAAAACCAACAGTTCCTACAATCAAATATTTGACATGTTTAACCTTATGTAACCGGCTTATGAGCTTATGTAATTTTTCATAAGCTCATAAGCCCATTTTTTTGGCTTATGATCTTATGAAGTTGAGGTTATGGCTTATTTAAAATCATAAGCTCAACTTGATAAGCTCATAAGCCGGAAAAAATGGGCTTATGAGCTTATGAAAAATTTCATAAGCTCATAAGTCGATTACATAAGCCGAAACAAACACCCCCGAAACGAAGATCATCAATTACATAAATATATACCAAAAGTAGTGTTATGCTGAAAAAAGAATTAGGCGTAAAAAGAAGAATTTTGCATGATTATATGGGGAATTCATCAATTAGGAATTATTAAAATTAGGAATTCATCAATGTTATTGATGATATTGATATAGAGAATTATGAATTAGGAAAATTCTTACCGATGCTTGAATAGGAGAAAGAAGGAAATGGAAATAGGAATGTCGATTTATTAATTTTAGGTTAAAACGATGTCGATTTATTAATTTTGCATGTAAGGTTAGATGCCCAACATCCCTATATTCACTTTCCCCATATATATATATATATATATATATATATATATATATATCCCCGCCTTTTCATGACCGCGATATTGTCCGCTCTGTCAGCAAGGCTCACGGATTTACTTTTAGTTAAGCTTCCCAGGGGGTCACCCACCCTGAAATTACTCTGGCCCAAGCACGCTTAACTACAGAGTTTCAAAGCTCTGCAGTGACTGTAGCCACGAAAACGCGTCGTTTCATTAAAGGCTAAAAGTTTACTCATATACCCAGCATCACTCTTGTGCACAGGGGATGTAAGATTTGCCTAAGGTGTCACAAACACCCTAACTTGGGACTCAACGTCCTTGTTGAGGTTTTCCCCACCATCCCAAACGTCACAAGAGTGGCTCTGATACCACTTGTAACACCGCGCCTTTTCATGACCGCGATATTGTCCGCTCTGCCAGCAAGGCTCACGGATTTACTTTTGGTTGAGTTTCCAGGGAGTAAATCCGTGAGCCTTGCTTGCAGTGTGGACAATATCGCGGTCATGAAAAGGCAGGTGTTACACTTTGTACAACAATTGTCTTAGCAGCAACTCCTTATTACAAAAACCAAAAAAACAAAAACCTTTTTTTTTAAATAACCGATCGGCTAAAAAGGTTTCTCAAACCTTAGTCGATTGTGTTAATTGTGTCATTAGGGTTTAGGGTTTGTGTTCCATAGAGTTGTAAATATTTAGAGTTCAAGTTATATTACAATAAGGAAACCTCCTTATTTACGTAATAAACCCCTGCAATTAATAAACATTATACTTTACCCTTTAAGTAATATTTACTAAATATACTAAACTAGTAGTCGTGTCTAAATGTCGATGTGTGCGCTCCCGTAGTCTCACACATTTACAGTCACATATTTATTCGGCACTATTCAAATACGTACAGTTTACTCAAAATATATATGTTAAATCAAGTCTTGACAACTTAAGATTTCTCTAAACGGTTGATTTTGCTACACCAGTAACTGCACGAATTTTTATAAAATATCTACTGAGATATAAGATTCATAAAAACATTAATATAAGTAATGAACTCAGTAGAAAACAACATACCAAAATCTCAAGTTCTAATTCGTCAAAATGAGGGAGATAAAAATTGTACAAGTAGACACGAAGTTTTACGTTTCAGAAATCAGGTTATACCAACGTTCAATAAAAGTCAATTTTCGAGACTTTGAGAAAGAACTGGATGATGAGCCTTATATATCCGAAAACAAGACACCGAGTCCTACAATATGGGATTAAGATTCGATCAAAAATATTCTACTAAGACCAAGATACGACCCGTTGAAGTTGGACCACTGAAATTGTTTGGAACTTACTGAACGGCGCAACAGTTTTGTAAAACTCTTTTGACGAAGCAAACAAACTCCGTTTTCCATATAATTTATATGTTTGAAGACTAGACTCGGAGCACTATATTTTAGAACCAAGAAAAATGCAATTACGACCTGTTATGATTAAGATATAACCACGTGAACTCGGAACAAACAAAGTGCCAGATTTTCCTAAAATTTCCCGACTTTGCAAACATGTTTAAACTTTTAATTTAGACCTCATATGACCTAGGGTTTTATAAAAACGAGTTTTGTAACTAAAATACACAATAACCTACTTTTAATCCCAATAATCAAAACAATTAAATAAACAAACTAATCAAAGATAGAAATCAGGGTTTGTATAAACTTACTAACACCTTGATTATTTGAACAAATGATGGACGAAAACCTTAGGATTGTAGAATGTAGAATAAGGAAGGTGGGGGCTGCACTAATCGATCAAAGGAATGGGGAAAAAACCAGTAATCGATTTTTAGTTTTTCTAATTTTACAAAGTTAGTCTAACAATTTTAAGTATTATGTTTAGGACCCAAAAGTTAACTAATGTACAAAATTATTAACGGGGAAACACTAATAGGTTAATTATCAATTAAATATTTTCGTAGGAAGCTCAAACTATGCAAGGACAGTAACCGTGTACCAAGACAAACATACATAACATAATATGTAAAATTAAGTAGTAGTAAATATACGGACTCCAACGCACACACAATTTAACAACAACAAAAATTAATTTACTAGAATAACAACTAAAATAAGTAAGTCTGGTAACGAGCTACTAGGAAACCTACGCTAGCAAAAGAATGGAGGTGACGGTTGTCACACCGTAGTTTGACACACTAAGGTGGGGGTAAATGTTGCTATTAAACGTTAGGCTAAGGTGTATTTATTTATCTAAGGCTATGCATGTAACTCACTTTGTTATTAAGTCAAAATATCTTTATTATTGCCTTATATATTTCAAACGGGTCAAAACCTTTCGAACTTAATGTTTTTATAGAATATCAAATAACCCACCAACTTTATGTTGACGTCGTATTTTTACGCTTTTCATGGGTTTGAGGTTGCCGTTGACTGATGTTTTGCTTTTGTGTCTATTTGGATCGTTTTCAAGGAACTTGTTTTGCTAATTAGTTCCTTTAGGATCCATTTGACGTTATTCTACTTTACATTATTCGAAATTTGTAAAACTTTATACTTCGAATTTATCTGATTTAGTCGATGTACGTTTTGCTATTTTATTGTTGTAACCTTATACATCTGATACTATTAAAACTGTTCGCACATCAGGTTTCCGCCTGAGCGGGATGTGACATTATTAACCAACAAATAGGAGTTTTGATAACTGCAAATAGCAGTTTAATAACCATCAAAATCAGGTAAAAGATAATTGCATTATATTTTAAATTTGGGGCCGTACCCTCGTCGTTTAGGGGTTTCGCCACTAAACAATCAATATAAGTTCGAACAAATATGCATTCCACACTTTCTCGAACTTATTCGATATTATCAAAATTATATTGATTGAACAAGATTAATCTTATACACTTAAATCATATTGGTGATATAACAGATGATGCTAATAGTTGCTAAACTCATAGATTATTGAATGCTTAATGTATGTCATGACAAATACAAACCACATATTTTGTATGGTTTTGGATAGACTAATTAGATTTACTAAAAACCCTAGTACTTATCATTGACAAGCAATAATGAGAGTGCTTAAGTAGTTGAAGAAAACTATCGACTATAGTTTATCTTATTCCTGATTTCCCTTTATTTTAGAAAGATAATCTGATACACATGGATCACTAATATATATAGAAGATCATTCTTCTACTCGTGGTAGGGTATTTCTTCTTGGAGGAGGTGTTCTCTCTTTGGCTTAAAAGAAGCAAGCTTGTATAGCAAATTCAACTATGTAATTTGCATTTCTTGCTTAAGTAATTGCTGCTAAAGAAGTTTAATGGCTCAAATATTTGGTTCATGATATTCCTTTATAGCCTAAACCAATATCATCCATTTCTGTTAATAATGATCTTGTTGTTATTATGTTATATCAGCCAAGGCTTATAACAAATGGACAATGGATAGTCTAGTTTGAATCATATAAATTCAATTCTTAGAAGTTTCCCATGTATAGAGATTACGGTTTCAAATTTCTAGCCACATCAAAATTAAAGGTACAATCGATCATCATTATTATTATTGAAAGCTTAAAGATGCTCCTTGCAAAGGATCAATATGCATGTTTTACGCGAGGAATTAATCACTTGAACTTGTTAAAAGAAGCAAATGACTTCTTAAGTTTGTGAGTCTCCGTCGGCAACTTAACATTGGCGGCTAACCCTATTGCTTCAAGAGCCCTTATCATATACCAACATAAGTCAATTTGCCACCATTTTAAGCCATGTCGAGCTGAATACTCAAATGCGTGGTGATTATTATGCCATCCTTCTCCAAAAGTAATCAATGCTACCCACCTATGTATACACATAACACTTCGATAATAAATACTTACTAAAATGTAGGGAGTACTATAATATGTATCAATATAACACATATTATTATACTTTGTGTTTTTATAAAATGAAGAGATATAGGTTTATGAAAATGTATCAAATTTTGTTCTCAAATGTATAGTTGGTATCAACTTTTAAACGGGTCTATTATACGTATCTAGCTTTCAAACTTACTTAACATCTATATAAACTATATAAACTGACACGTGAGATGCTATGTCATGTATTTGAAAGATTTTGATTGGCCGTATATATTCATATAACATATTTTAAAAATTGGATACATATAATATGTTGGTTTGTGTTAGGATTAAATTGTTGAGTTAATACTGCTCAGTTAATACTGCTCAGTTAATACTGCTCAGTTAATACTGCCCAGTTACTACTGCTCTGTTACTACTCATCGGTTACTACTGCTCAGTTACTACTCCTCTGTTATGGAAGACTTGATTTTCAAGATAAAGATCTAAAAGAATTAGTCTCCTAATATAACTAGGTTTCCGTATGTAACTAGGTTTCCTTATGTAAGTCATATGAGACTCTATATATAAAGAGATCTCTAGAAATTGTAAAGATGTGGTTTTCATCATGTTTATTCTTTAGGAAAACACCAAACGATCTCACCACTTGAGATCGTTCCCCTTTGTTCAGCCTCAAGGTCAAGATTGATCCTTGTAAAGAGAAGAAACACTTCTATTCTGATCAAATAGATTGAGGCTGGTGTTGTTAGATGTTTCCTAGAAAAGCTAGGTTTAGCCTCAAGGTCTTTTATAGATCCTTGTAAGATAGAAAACACGTCTGTTAATTTCTTCATTGATTAATAGATTGAGGCTTGATGGTAATCGTTTTTGTTTGTTCTTATTCTTTATATATATACAATATTCGATTATCATAAACTTGTGAATATCAAAGTGTTGATCCGCTGCAACTTCTTTGATAAATCTTGATCTAAGTAATCTTATCGATCCTACAAGTGGTATCAGAGCACAGGAGGTGCTCTAGATCAAAGATCCACAAGTTTACAAGAAGAAGAAAGAAGAAGATCTACAAATTTGCAAATAAGGGTTTATGTTCGTCATAATCTGGACAGCTGTAGTAAAAATGGTATAACTAATTTGTTAGCCGTCGGATTTGGACGAAATTTGGAATGTAGAATCTTGACATAGAAACGCGCAATATGACCATAGGGATATTCGATCTGAACTTTTATCCGTGAGATATTAATGTTAGAAATCTGATGCTGTAAGGTTAAATTTATTGTGTTTATGTACAATAAAACGATCGTTGCTTATTCGTTACACATTGGATCTTGGCGAATTTTGGATATGTAGTTAAAGGAATACGGATCTACTTTGTGTTAAAATTTGATCGTTATTGGATGTTTAGATAAGGAGATATATAATTTCAAAACCGGATGTTGAATGTTTATTGTTTGCTAAGCGCAGCTGTGGTAAAAAGATCATTGTGTATTCGTTAACCGTTGGATTGTTTTGATTCTTTGATATGTGGTTCGAAATACAGAGATCTACTTTGGGCTAAAATTTGAGCATGATCAGATCTGTCAATGAAAAGTTACGTAATTTGTAATCTGCTGTAAGTTTTTAGCTAGTATTGGGCTTATATTGATGCTGTTGCTACGTTGTTAGTTCTACAATACACATTTTTCTATTCGATGGTGAATTTAGTATTTCTCCTCTTTGTTAGTACTGCTTGTATTGCTCTTCATGGTTACTATAAAGGCGGTATTAATATCTAAATATTCGTTTAAGGGGAAGATGTGATCTCATACATGCACCACTTGGGGAAAATGTTTTTACTGTGAAACATGATTTAACCTCATGAAAGAAGAACAACTCTCGATTCGAAGAAGAAGATATACTACTTCAACTTTATTACTACTGCTAGCTTGAGTCTCCATTGTTGAAATTCATTTTTTGGTTGGGGTGTGCTTTCATGGAGGGTAATTTGAGACATTGGAATGCTTGGATTAGAAGTTTAATATGGTTAGTAGTTCGTAAAGATATAAAGTGTGGTGGCATGGAACAAGATTTCAAGTGACGTGTTTTGATTAAAATATCAACGATAGAAGAAGTATCATCTTGTTCACAAGAGATCTCAATTGAAGGGGAAGTTTTTAAAGTTCTCAGTTTAGTGTTTGTTTTGTCATCATCAAATAGGGGAAGATTGTTGGGATAATTTATTATCCATATTATTGATTTTGATTTGATGAGACAAAATATAAACTAAGCATATACATCAAGGAAACATGGAGAAGACAAAGTTGAAATAGTAGTTGTGATAGCATTCTCATCAACAATTTACATTGAAGAAACTTATTGCTTTGCATGTAGAAAGCATAAGTTTAGGGGAAGATTGTTAGGATTAAATTGTTGAGTTAATACTGCGCAGTTAATACTGCTCAGTATTACCAGTTACTACTGCTCTGTTACTACTCCTCGGTTACTACTGCTCAGTTACCACCCCTCTGTTATGGAAGACTTGATTTTCAAGATAAAGATCTAAAAGAATTAGTCTCCTAATATAACTAGGTTTCCTTATGTAACTAGGTTTCCTTATGTAAGTCATATGAGACTCTATATATAAAGAGATCTCTAGACATTGTAAAGATGTGGTTTTCATCATGTTTATTCTTTAGGAAAACACCAAACGATCTCACCACTTGAGATCGTTCCCCTTTGTTCAGCCTCAAGGTCAAGATTGATCCTTGTAAAGAGAAGAAACACGTCTATTCTGATCAAATAGATTGAGGCTCGTGTTGTTAGATGTTTCCTAGAAAAGCTAGGTTTAGCCTCAAGGTCTTTTATAGATCTTTGTAAGATAGAAAACACGTTTGTTAATTTCTTCATTGATTAATAGATTGAGGCTTGATGGTAATCGTTTTTGTTTGTTCTTATTCTTTATATATATACAATATTCGATTATCATAAACTTGTGAATATCAAAGTGTTGATCCGCTGCAACTTCTTTGATAAATCTTGATCTAAGTAATCTTATCGATCCTACAGTTTGGAACTGAATACATATATACTATCGATTTTATAGTAAAGTCTAATACATTTCCATATATTTATTACTTCAATTAGCATTTGAATGAATTATAACATTGTTAGAACTTACCCATTGTTCCTCGAGAGATCACCTGTGTTCCAATTTTGGTTTCCCCATTTGTGACAAGCCGAGTTCACTAGAAACGTCACGTGATATCCCCACGTCGTTCTAACTCCCTAAAAAAGGAAATAACACAGCTTTCAAAATGATTTCGTTTATATCAAGTTTTTCAAAATCAAATATGTTTGACAATAGATTTAAAATAAAATAAAAATTATTTAAAATTTAAAATTATAAATATACAAGAATAGCTTTTGTGAGATGTCTAACGTGTTATATTATCTATTGTTGTCCTTTAAAAAACAATGAATTAAAGGCATTTTTGTTGAAATTGGTATAATAGCTCAAACCGGTTACATATCTAGGTGCCATATATAGTTGGGTTAAGGTCATTTATTACCATCGAACCTTTTATGGTGTATCACTATAATCAATGGTCTTATTTTAATACCATTATAATCCATTAAGTTCGAATTTACTTGTTAAAATAAGCAAACGGTAACTTGTTACCTTTTAGTCATCTTCTCCGGCCATTATTCCGACTACACCATTTTTTCAAGCAAAAAAACAACTTTTTTTATCCCCCGAAAAAAATCCGATTGTTACCTTTTATTCTTCTTCTCCTATTACCAAGATCTCCTTTTTCTATGCATTGGTTTTGTTTAGTTTATTGGAATTAATCTGATTTAGACTCATGGATGAGTTTAGGGAGAATGAGGTGTAGGTATTTTTTTTATGAGGTTTAGGTAACAAGTCAATTTTTCGATAAAATGGGTTATTGTGGGACGTAATTTGAAAGTTATTTGATTATAACGGTATTAAAAAAAGATCAAGGATTATAATCATATGCCTTAATAAGTTTGTTGGTAATAAATGACCTTAATCCTATATAGTCTATTCTTGAGATGTCTAACATGTTATATTATCTATTGTTGTCCTTTAAAAAACAATAAATTAAAGGCATTTTTGTTGAAATTGGTATAATAGCTCAAACCGGGTACATATCTAGGTGCCATATATAGTCTATTCTTTTATACGCTATTATAGTTATAACATATGGGTGACCTTGAAAAACATTAAATACGTTTTTTGTTTGCCCATTTATAATATCCCTTACATATTTTAAATAAAATCAAAAATTTACCATACAAAGTTAAAAGTTAATCAAACAAGTCTTACCACAATCCAAACAAGGTAGGTAAATCCGCCAATTGCATAAACAAGAGCTGCAAATGCTGATATATGGAGTATATAGCTTGTTTTAATAAACCTATAGAATAATTGATTCTTTAAATCTTCTACAATTTTACGTTCTTGATACTGCAAAACATATATAATGCTCAACTTAAACAATTAATATGTTAAAGAAACTTTTATTTGGAAAATGAACGATATACGAACCTTTTCTAGGATGAAGCCACTATCAAAGAGCCAACCCATATGACTAAACCAAAATCCGAAAGTAGGAGAATGTGGATCTCTTTCTGATTCGACGTATTGATGGTGATATCTATGCATGCTCACCCAATATATTGGATCCCTCTACATACAATTACAAATTTACACTTATTTTGATGGTTGAATAACTAAAAATGTTGGGATTAAACTGTTTGAAAAAATGAGTTTAAGTTCATTAATACTGCTCATTACTATTGCACAACGACTGCTCAGTTACTACTGCATGTATATCAGTTACTACTGCAAGTGTATTGGTTAAAAATGCAAGATTGATGGTTACTACTGCTAAAGACTGTTACTACTGCCCGTCTTTTGTTACTAGTGCATGAAGAGTTTAGATAATTGTTGAATAGTTTTTGTAATTATCTCTTCCTTATTTGTAACAATTGTAGTTATATTACAATGTGAGTGTAAAAGTCGTTTTTAGATTTGCTAGGTTTAGCCTCAAGGTCTATATATACATTGATCCTTGTATTAAGAAAAACATGTATATTGATCAACCATTAAAGGATTAATATGTTGAGGCTTATAATTGATATTCGTTATTGTTCTTGTTCTTTATTAACAATATTCGTTTAATCAATAAACTTGTGATATCAAAGGTGTTTAGATCCGCTGCTAAACTTCTTTGATAGATCAAGATCTTTATTTAAAGTGTGATTGTGTTTACATAACTATATCGATCCTCACAAAAAAAAACACCTGGTTGTATGTGTAGAACTAAATACGCGTGAGTCCCTTTTTGTGGTTGATAGTTTGAATCTCGTTTGAGACAAATGTAGATAGAGTGTGTGTATAATTGTGTTTCTAAATAAGGAATATATCCATGAAAGAAACAAGAAACAAACCTGAAAAGATAAAACTCCTAGTTAAGCAAAGGAGTACTCGAGCCACTTCGGCAACTTGAAACTCTGGTGTGCTAGGTTACGATGATAAGACAGAGTTACGCCACAAATTCCGCATAACACATAACTCCAAAATGCAGCCAAGAAAGCACCCCAAGTAAACGTAAATGGGGCGAACAATGAAAGCAAATGAATTGCTAAGATCCCAACACCCATTGTGATGTCAAGAGTCCTCCAATTACGACCAACAAAGTGGTTTCGCTTTCTTGTAACCATTACATTGGAGAAAAGAATATTTCCATAATTTGGTTCCTTTTCATCTCCGGAAACTCTAAAAATGTTTCTCATATTTGATTTTTGACTAAAGTTAGTAGCAGGAGTTTTCTTGCATGATGGTATTTTATATACATGCTTGAGGTGACTTTAATGAGGTTTGTTGCCAATTGATGAAGTATACAGTGTACTATATATATTGTCATATCTTATATCACCAATCGAAGTGAGAATCATTTATGAGAAGTTAAAAATCAAAAGATAAAAAGTCAATACGAAAAACTCGAAATACACAGGGGTCAACATTTTTATTCGGTATGAGATCTCCTGTTTCTCGATCACTAATATTAAATTTCTCGTTTGATCATACTTCTTATAATCTTCATCGCACCATGGCTACTAGGGGTGTCATTTTTACCCGAACCCGAATAACCTATCCGATCTTAATCAGGTTTGGATTAATTAGGTTGGGTTAAACGGATTAAATGAGTTAAATGGGTCAAACCCGAATAACCCGAACGTTATACGGGTGCGGGTATAGGTTTAAAAAAATTATTACGATTAACCCAAATGACCCATGTTTTTATAAACCTAATATTTTAATCTATTTTTAATAGTACTACAACCTACTGTATTAAGCCCAATTCAATAATTTGCCAAATACGAATCCATCAATCCATCCATGCATTAGCATAGACTAACAGTCCAGTAATTCTCATATTACATATTCGATTCATCTAAGTGTCAAGCAAAACCCTAAAGGTAATATATGATTTTATACTACTAGTTCATCCCACAATAACCAATCTATTAAATTCCACAACTGTAGAAAAACAAGACGGTAAAAGTAATGCATGATAGTTGTTTATAATTTTATAATGTATTGTTATTTGTTTGCATGTTGCAAAGTTTGATTGTTTATTTCATATTATATTACTAGATGGCACAAATAAATGATTACATCGACGATGAGATGGATGAAACTGAAATCAACAACAACAATCAAGAAGCCGATGCACCAAACCTGAAACGTAGGGCAACACAATTAAGATCCAAGGTTTGGGACCACTTTACTAGATATACTAATAAAGTAGATAACAAATTAAGAGCAAAATGTAAGTATTGTGGAGCCAAGTATTTATATGGTTCAAACACTTATGGTACTAAGAATCGAAATACACATTTAACTAAGTGCAACAATTATTTGCAACAAATAAAGGGAGGCCAAACAAAAATTGCTTTTCAACATGGTGAAGGAAACAAGATGATAGCTTGGAAGTTTGATCAAAAAGATTCTAAGAATGCGTGCGCTTATATGATTGTAGTAGATGAACTTCTGATATCGCTCATTTATATGACTATTTATCGCGATATTCATTGTGTTTTGTGTCCCAAACGTAATGGAAATGCCCTTTTATGCTTATGTTTTGTAAAGTTTTATGTTAGGATTGAGTTAGGTGTTTTTGGAGCAAAAAGAAGGGATTTTTGGACTTTAACTCGAAATTGGACAAAACAACCAGGACAGGCGACGCCTATGGTGGAGCAGCTCAGCGCATTCAGCTCGGAAGCTGGAATGCGCCGCCTGTCATACCAATGGCGGCGCATTCAGGGCTTCGACAGTTACTTGGCAGTTTTAATTATTAATCATGGAAAATGAAGAGGCTATTAACACACCACAAATACTGAACGTTGGAGACACTTAGACATCATCTTTTTCATCATTGTTTCAGTATTTTCATATCATTGGAAGCTTAGAAACAATCTTTAATTCCGTATTTCATCACAAATTGTTATTTCGATTTCGTTTAGTACTTGGAGACTATTTGGGATCTTGTTACTTACGTTTGGTATTACTCTTTTATCATTTTTATTTTGCAATTGAATCATGAATTTTACATATTTGATTGTTATTGTTACAATTATGAGTAGCTAATTTCCTTGTACGTTTGCTTGGATTATGTGATCGTTTATGTGTTAGGTTTTGGGTGTGAAATTAGAATGATATTTAGAGGTTAATTGGGGATCCGTTTGGGTTAATATCTTAATTATCTTGTTAAAATTGTTTATACTCTTGTTTGGTAATCTAAAAACGGGTATTCGAAAGGAATCCGTAATTTTTACTAAAATAGGAACGAATTAATCGGCCGGTCTTTAGTTGATTATAAGTAAATGATATTCGAAAGGAATCATTAACAACAATTTTTACAAGTAGATATTAACACGAACGCTAGCTACTAAATTAAGAGAAATCGGTTTAGGAGTTAGTAAGCTATTCGAAAGGAAGCTTATAAATTAATTCTCACATATCGGCTTGAAACTTTATGCACAATTACTTGAGGTGTTAACGGTATTCGAAAGGAATCGTTGCATGGTTAGGTAATTGGAGAAATCCGGTATTCGAAAGGAACTTAGGATTTTACATTAGAAGTTTATCGACATTTTCACATCTAAGAAATAACACATATTCGTAAACGGTCCAAGCAAGCGTCTTTTTATCCATATTTGAATTCTAAAGTATTTTTACCATTATTATAAGCAAGTCTTCATTAAGATTAAAACCAACTTGTTACTTGTTACGTGTTTTTATAAACTAATACTATCAACTATAAATAGTCCCTGTGTTCGAACCCGATATTTGCCAATACTGTTTACAATTGACAAGGGTACACTGCATGTGTCGTAATCTAGTAAAGGTTAATTTTCGGAAAACTAGATTTTTCGCATCAAGTTTTTGGCGCCGCTGCCGGGGACTTGATTTAGTTGAAGTTTTTAGTTTATTGTTTGATTACTTGTTTGAATATTTTTCACGGGTATTTGTTTTGTTGTTTTGTGATTTTCAGGATTATTGATTGTGGATGTACACGAGATCCCAAGGGAAACAAGTGCAAAGTCCTCTTTCGGATCCGGAGAAACTTTTGAGGAAACGAGGTTTAGGAGCAGCCGCATCGGTTGTTTATAGTGAAAGCGATTCTTCCGAGGAGGAAGTAGAAGTTGTTTTTGAAGAAGAAATGGCAGGAAACGGGGAAAATGGTGGAGCAAATGGTGGGGGAATTATTGACCCACCCCACCCTTTTGACATACCGATGATCAATAGGAATAGGGTAGTACCACAAACGAATGGGTCGGCCATTGTAGCACCGGAATTGGGGGTCGATTTTTCCGTAAAAGGGCATCACTTAAAAATGATTCAAGATAGCACTTTTGACGGACATTTCAAGTCCGACCCGCACAAGCATGTGGCGCATTATATGGAGGTATGCAAAATGTTCCGATATGGAGCGGGTCAAGAAGAGAGCGTTATGCTAAGTTTGTTTCCATCGTCTCTCACGGGAGAGGCAAAAACGTGGTTTAATGAATTGGAGCCGGGTACAATCGAAACTTGGGAAGATATGAGAGAGATCTTTGTGACGAGATTTTTTCCACCCATTCTGCGTAGGAAGCTATTGAACCAAATCCGTTCTTTTCAACAATGGGATAACGAGACTATCACGGATGCTTGGATTAGGCTTAAGGAATTGTTAAGGAATTGTCATGGGCATGATTTGGATAAAGATGAAGTTATTGATATATTTTATTATAGTTTGGATAGTCGATCTCAACACGACTTGGATTTAGCGGGTGGTGGTAGTTTCTTATACAAATCACCGAATGAGGCGCACCGAATGATGGAAGACCAAGTTCAAGCTCGAATTGCTAGGGATCGGGTTACTAGGAATAGAAGAGTTAGAGGAACGGTAAACCAAGTTGAAGAAGGAGGAAGTAGTGGTAGCAACAAGGAAGTGGTTAACGAGATTAAGTCTTTGGGTGAAGAAATGAAAAACCGAATGGGTCGTTTGGAAAAAGATGTCCACTTAGTGAAAAATGGTTGCGGGAAATGTGGGGGACCACACTATACGGATGATTGTGAGCCGAAAACCGAAGAAGCAAACTATGCAAACTACGGGTATCAAAACCGGGGCAATAGTGGAAATGGAAATCAAAACCGGGGAAATAGAAACGAGGCAAGATTTCAACCCAACCAATCGAAACAAAAGGAGGAGGATAACAAACAGAACTTTGAGGAAATGATGAAAGAGTTTGTTTACTCTCAAAAGGCGACAAACGACTTGATGGCTAACTCAATGAAAGGATTTACCTCGAAATGGGAGCAAAGCCAAAGGAAACGCAAGCCAACATGCAAGACTTGGAACGGAAATTTGAAAGGCTAAGTGAACAATTCTCAAACCGACCAACGGGTCAAATGCCAAGTTCTACCCAACCAAACCCGAGGCAAAACCAAAACAATAACGGGGGATCGTCAAACCAAGGATCGAAGTATGTCCCACCAAATAATCGTGATGAGCATGTTAATGTGGTTGAGACTCGATCAGGACCTAAGTATGGGGGCATTGGAGAAAAGGGGCTGAATAACAAGAAAAATCAAAACGGTGCTGGAACGAGCACGAATGCGCCGCCAGTGGGTGATAGGCGGCGCATTCCCAGCTCCGAGCTGAATGCGTTGCCTCAAACCCAGGAACTGGCGTCGCCTTATGCCCAGAACACCTCGAATGCGCCGCCTGTTGACGATAGGCGCCGCATAGAACCCGTTGACAGCGATTCGGAGGACGAGGAAGAGATTGAAATGGAGTCAAGGCCCGGAAAGGAACCAATGGTTCCCAGCAAAGAAAAGGAGCTAGAAATAGAAGAAAAAGGAGCGTATAAGCCACACATTCCATATCCGCATAGACTTCGAAAGGAAAAGAAAAAAGAGCAATACGGTAAATTTATAGAATTAATGAAAACTGTTAAGATTAATGTTCCTTTAGTTGATCTTATTGCAGGTATGCCGAATTATGCAAAATTCATGAAGGAGCTCGTGAGCGGGAAAGGTGATTACATGGAGAAAATCACCGCGTTCTTAAATGTCGAATGTTCGGCGATTGTGAAGAGGTCTATTCCACCGAAACTTGAAGACCCAGGAAGTTTTTTGTTGACTTGCACTTTTAACGATACATTTACTTTTAGTGCATTAGCGGACTTAGGGGCAAGCATTAACTTAATGCCCAACTCTATTTACACTAAACTGTCTTCAAATGCTTTAACCCCAACACGTATGAGCATAAGATTGGCCGATCGATCTTATCAATATCCATTGGGTATTGCCGAAATTATGCTTATACGGGTTGGAGAATTTTTATATCCCGTGGATTTTGTAATTCTCGAGATGGAGGAGGATGAAAAAGTTCCTCTCATCTTGGGTAGACCATTTTTAAACACCGCGGATGCTATCATCCGGGTTAGGGATACCGAAATTTCTTTGGGGTTGGGTGATGAAAGGGCAACATTTTCTCTAAATCAAGCAATGAAACATTCTTATTCTACTGATGAATCTTGTTTTAGAATTGATGTTATAGATGAAGATGATTATGATCTCGATTGGGAAGGCATTTTGGAAGAAGAGGCGGAAATGGAAATGTTGAACTCTATTGGCAAAGAAGAGGCGGAAGAAGAGCAAGGATCGAGTGAAGTGAAGGAGTTGGTAGTTAACGACGGGGCGAGGATCAAAACATCAATTGAGGATCCCCCAAAGGATTTGGAACTTAAGAAATTACCGGAACATCTAGAGTATGCATTTTTAGATGGTAATTCTAGTCTCCCAATTATTATCTCGTCTTCACTTTTGGAAGACGAGAAAGTTAAATTACTAACGATCCTTAAAAGTCATAAAAAGGCTTTCCCTTGGCGCATTTCTGATATTCCGGGTATAAGTTCAAATTTTTGTAAACACAAAATCAACTTTTTAGATGATGTAAAACCCGTTGTCCAACGACAACGGAGACTTAACCCGAATATGCAAGATGTGGTCAAGAAGGAAATTGTTAAACTCTTGGATGCAGGAATTATTTACCCGATAGCGGATAGCCCTTGGGTTAGTCCAGTCCATTGTGTACCCAAGAAAGGTGGAATGACCGTGGTGTTGAATGAAAAGAACGAGTTGGTACCTACGAGAACCGTAACGGGATGGAGAGTTTGTATAGATTATAGGAGGTTGAACGAGGCGACACGAAAGGACCATTTTCCATTGCCATTTATGGATCAAATGATAGAGAGATTGGCCGAGAACGAGTACTATTGTTTTCTCGACGGTTTTTCGGGATATTTTCAAATTCCAATTGATCCCGAGGACCAAGAGAAAACAACGTTTACTTGTCCTTTCGGTACTTTTGCCTATAGAAGAATGCCATTTGGGTTATGTAATGCACCGGGTACTTTTCAAAGGTGTATGATGGCAATATTTCAGAATATGGTTGAGAACTCCATGGAAGTCTTTATGGACGATTTTTCGGTATATGGGAGTTCATTTGATGGATGTTTGGAAAGTTTAGATAAGATGCTAGCACGGTGTGAAGAAACAAATTTGGTGCTTAATTGGGAAAAATGCCATTTCATGGTGAAGGAAGGAATAGTATTGGGGCATAAAATTTCTAAGGCGGGAATTGAGGTGGATAGAGCAAAGATTGAAGTTATAGCAAAGTTACCACCTCCAACGAACGAGAAATCAGTTAGAAGTTTTCTGGGACACGCGGGGTTTTATAGACGGTTTATTAAGGATTTTTCAAAGATAACTAGGCCGATGACTCGTTTGTTAGAAAAGGATACAAAGTTCGAATTTACGGAGGATTGTATGAAGGCATTTGAATTATTGAAGGAACGGTTGACCAACACACCGATCTTAGTGTCACCAAATTGGGATCTTCCCTTTGAGTTGATGTGTGATGCTAGTAACTTTGCTGTAGGGGCGGTATTGGGTCAACGAATTGACAAACACTTTCGACCCATTTATTTTGCTAGCAAGACTCTAAATGAAGCTCAGCAAAATTACACTACTACCGAGAAAGAGTTACTAGCGGTAGTGTTTGCTTTCGATAAATTTAGATCATACTTGGTATTGAGTAAGACGGTAGTGTTCACGGATCACTCGGCCTTGAAGTTTCTGTTTTCAAAGTTAGATGCGAAGCCGAGATTGATTAGGTGGATCTTACTTTTGCAAGAATTTGATGTGGAGATCCAAGATAAGCGGGGTAGAGAAAATGTAGCGGCAGATCATTTGAGCCGTTTGGAGAATCCGAGTCTTGGAGCTTTGAATGAGGAGGATATTCGAGACACCTTTCCGGATGAAAGGTTGGCATTTGTTGGAAAAGCGTTTGGTGAACGGGGTCCTTGGTACGCCGACATAGCCAATTATTTAGCGGGTGGAGTTGTTAGTAGATTGCTTACTTATCAACAACGGAAAAAGCTATTTTCGGATGCCAAGTATTATTTTTGGGAGGAGCCATTTTTGTTTAGGATGTGTGCCGATGGCATGGTGAGAAGGTGTGTTTATGGAGCCGATACGAGGAGAATTCTTGATGAATGTCACCATGGTCCTACGGGGGGGCATTATGGTACATCGGTAACGGGGAAGAAAGTATTTGATGCGGGTTTCTATTGGCCTACGATTTTTAAGGAGGCACATACCTTAGTGAGGACATGTGACTCATGTCAAAGGCAAGGTACAATTACTAGAAGAGATGAGATGCCTCAGCAAGGAATTCAAGTGTGTGAAGTTTTTGACATTTGGGGCATAGATTTCATGGGACCATTTAAACCATCAAATAGGAATGTTTATATTTTGGTGGCGGTGGATTATGTGTCGAAATGGGTCGAGGCAAAGGCACTACCTACTAATAATGCTAACGTTGTTATCGACTTTTTACGAAGTTTGTTTTGTAGGTTTGGCATGCCAAAGGCGTTGATTAGCGATCGGGGAACCCATTTTGCAAATGCTCAAATGGAGAAAATCCTGAAGAGATATGGAGTTCAACACCGGTTTTCGACTTCCTACCACCCCCAAACAAGTGGGCAAGTCGAGAACACTAATCAGGCTATTAAGCGGATTTTAGAGAAGACGGTTCACAACAACCCATCTTTGTGGTCAAAGAAATTAGACGAAGCGTTATGGGCATTTAGGACCGCTTATAAGACACCAATTGGAACCACTCCGTTTAAAATGCTATACGGGAAAACGTGTCATTTGCCCATGGAAATTGAACATAAGGCGTATTGGGCGCTCAAGGAGTGTAGCATGGATTTGATAGCGAGTGGTGAAACCCGATTCTTGCAACTTCACGAGTTAGACGAGTTAAGATGGAACGCATATGAGAATTCCGCTCTTTATAAGGCGAGGACTAAGATGGTTCATGATTCGAGAATTAGACGAAAAGAGTTTAAAGAAGGGGACAAGGTGCTGTTATTCCAATCAAAATACAAATTCAAAGCACCCAAATTAAAGTCTAAGTGGACGGGTCCGTACTTGGTGAAACGGGTCTTCTCGGGTGGTTATGTAGAATTGGAAACGGATGATGGCGGATCATTCATTGTTAATGGGCAACGCGTGAAAGTCTATCGTGAGGAGGATGAAGAAAATGGAATGACGATGGAGGATGGGTTTCACCCATTCTAAGTGGAGAAGAATACCGAGGAGTCAAGCTAGTGACTCGAGCCAAAAACGAGCATTTGCGGGCGAAATCCCGGTTTGTTGAATCTTTTACTTTCCTTTTCATTTTTCTTTTCGTTATTAGCTAGTTGTGTTATTTCTGTTTTAGTAATATTAGTTATCGTTTAAGTTAACTAAAAAAAAAAAAAAAAAAAAAACGCTTAAATGTAGTTAGGGAAGATGATAGGGGCTTGTATATTTAACTTTATTCCGGTACTTTAACGTGAAATTGCTTAGGAACATCTTTAGTTAATAAAATACTTGTAAATAAGAGTTTAGGTTTTCTAATGTTAGTTCCTTAAGTTTCCCTGAAAAATAAAAAAGATAGATAATCGCTAGATACCCGAGCCCTTTTAGACCTTGCACCCTTTCGGGGGTAGTTGGGGAATCCTAGTATTACTTAAGCCCTTGGAGAATTAGAGGCGAAGAAAAAGGCCATAGGTCTTTCCCGTCAACAAATTTAAACTCATCCTCACTATAACGAAGACTCAAATCCCGTTATATTTGTTCACTTCAAAGAAAACATATAATAATAAATCTATAGTATTTGAAGTGAACGAAAGTGAGAGGCAAGCTAAAAGATGTAGACTAACCAAATAATTCTCAAAAGAAAGAAGTACTCAAATGAAGAAAATGCTTAGTGATATTTTAAGGGTTCCCCCGAAAGTAAGGCGTAAGGGGTCGGCTGTAATGGTTGATCGCTCTAACTTCGGTTGGAGAGTGAGGACTAAGGGGGGTGATTATCTTGACATATCTAAACTAGGGGAAGAATTAGGAATTAATATTAGTAAATTGCGGTTTTTGTTTACTTAAGTAATTTAGTAGCTTTAGATGTTTGTAGTCGGTTTTACGATCTAGCAATTTCACGCATATCTTTAATTCTAACACCGGAATTTAGTTAAATGTTTGAGCCCGTGATTCCTTAGCTTTTCTTAAGTTGTATGTTTGTAAACTTATTAGTAGGTTTGAGTCGGATTTGCTTAGGGACAAGCAAATGCTTAAGTATGGGGGGTTTGATATCGCTCATTTATATGACTATTTATCGCGATATTCATTGTGTTTTGTGTCCCAAACGTAATGGAAATGCCCTTTTATGCTTATGTTTTGTAAAGTTTTATGTTAGGATTGAGTTAGGTGTTTTTGGAGCAAAAAGAAGAGATTTTTGGACTTTAACTTGAAATTGGACAAAACAACCAGGACAGGCGACGCCTATGGTGGAGCAGCTCAGCGCATTCAGCTCGGAAGCTGGAATGCGCCGCCTGTCATACCAATGGCGGCGCATTCAGGGCTTCGACAGTTACTTGGCAGTTTTAATTATTAATCATGGAAAATGAAGAGGCTATTAACACACCACAAATACTGAACGTTGGAGACACTTAGGGAGCATCTTTTTCATCATCGTTTCGGTATTTTCATATCATTGGAAGCTTAGAAACAATCTTTAATTCCGTATTTCATCACAAATTGTTATTTCGATTTCGTTTAGTACTTGGAGACTATTTGGGATCTTGTTACTTACGTTTGGTATTACTCTTTTATCATTTTTATTTTGCAATTGAATCATGAATTTTACATATTTGATTGTTATTGTTACAATTATGAGTAGCTAATTTCCTTGTACGTTTGCTTGGATTATGTGATCGTTTATGTGTTAGGTTTTGGGTGTGAAATTAGAATGATATTTAGAGGTTAATTGGGGATCCGTTTGGGTTAATATCTTAATTATCTTGTTAAAATTGCTTATGCTCTTGTTTGGTAATCTAAAAACGGGTATTCGAAAGGAATCCGTAATTTTTACTAAAATAGGAACGAATTAATCGGCCGGTCTTTAGTTGATTATAAGTAAATGATATTCGAAAGGAATCATTAACAACAATTTTTACAAGTAGATATTAACACGAACGCTAGCTACTAAATTAAGAGAAATCGGTTTAGGAGTTAGTAAGCTATTCGAAAGGAAGCTTATAAATTAATTCTCACATATCTGCTTGAAACTTTATGCACAATTACTTGAGGTGTTAACGGTATTCGAAAGGAATCGTTGCATGGTTAGGTAATTGGAGAAATCCGGTATTCGAAAGGAACTTAGGATTTTACATTAGAAGTTTATCGACATTTTCACATCTAAGAAATAACACATATTCGTAAACGGTCCAAGCAAGCGTCTTTTTATCCATATTTGAATTCTAAAGTATTTTTACCATTATTATAAGCAAATCTTCATTAAGATTAAAACCAACTTGTTACTTGTTACTTGTTACGTGTTTTTATAAACTAATACTATCAACTATAAATAGTCCCTGTGTTCGAACCCGATATTTGCCAATACTGTTTACAATTGACAAGGGTACACTGCCCGTGTCGTAATCTAGTAAAGGTTAATTTTCGGAAAACTAGATTTTTCGCATCAACTTCCATTTAGTTTTGTTGAAAATAAAGGTTTTAGGTTTTTTTTTTAGTGTTACTTGCCCCGATTGTAAAGTTCCTTGTAGAAGTACCATCACTAAGGATTGTTATCAAGTGTTTGCAGATGAAAAGCAAAAACTTAAGGAATCGCTTAAAAGAAACATAGGCAAGATATGTTTGACTACCGGTTCTTGGACTTGTACACAACAAATCAATTACATGACTCTTACCGATCATTATACAGATAATGATTGGAAGTTGAAAAAAAAAGTGTTGAGTTTTTGTGTTCTAGGAAGTCATAAGGGGGTTGAGATTGGGAAAGAAATTGAAAATTGTTTAAGAGATTGGGAAATTGAGAATGTCATGACTTTTTCCGTTGATAATGCTACTTCAAATGATAAAGGCATTGATTTCTTGAAAAAAATTTGTAAGTTCGAATAATAGTCTTTTGAAAGGTGAATGGATTCACGTTCGATGTGTTGCACATATTTTGAACTTAGTCGCGCAAGATGGTATTAAAAAAGTGTGTAAAGCGGTTGACAATATTAGATTTGCGGTTAAATGGATTCGAAATTCTCCGTTAAGAATAGCTAATTTAATAAGTATGTTGAATATGTTAAATGTGAGAGCAAAAAACATTTGGTTTTAGATTGTCCAACTAGATGGAATTCTACTTATGATATGCTACAAATTGCTGTTCTTTATGAGAATATTTTTTATTGATATAATTTAGAAGATGCGGAATTTGGGAAAAAAATTCAAAAGGAAAATATTGAGGTGCCTACATGGGGTGATTGGAAAATATGTAAAAAGCTATGTGTCTTTCTTAAGCATTTCTATGATGTTACTTTATAATTTATGGTACACTTTATGTGACTTCAAGCACGGTAATGGATGATATTTCTACTATTCGTAGGCTCTTGATTGATACAATGAATGATCCTTCAACTAGACCATTTAGTTATAATATAAATCGATGCATCATCTAAATGGTCACATATAATCAATATTGCAACACGCAGTTTGCGTCATTAATAACTTGTCTAATAAGATTACGATTACCAAGAGGTTGTTAACTATCTTTCAAAGCTTTTAAAAGCTTTTGATAATGGTGAATCTACATTATCTTACATTTATACACACATTGTTTTATTAAAGCGCTTAATTATCATTTTCTTTTGGAAATACATAAAGTTTTAAGACATAATATCAATATTTAAAGGGTATCCATATTTAAATGCCTCAAGCATATATCATATCTAAATGCTTGAAGCATATATCATTATTTTAATGCCATAAGTATATGTTATTATCAAACTACCAGAAGCATATATCATTATTAAACTGACCGAAACATATATCTTAAAACGCCTAAAGCAATTCGCATATATCATTATTTAATTGCGAGAAACATATATCACTATAAAAAATGTTTGAAGCATATATCATAATTAAAATGCTCAAAGCATATATCATAATTAAAATGTTCGAAGCATATATCAATATTAAACTGTTTGAAGAAATTCTCATGATACTTTCATTATATGGGCTAAGACAATATATACGTAAGTGCTACAAATGTACAATAGTCTAGATACAACATTATCACTATTGGATCGATGAAATTATGCATTTTTTCACTTTATTTTATCTAGTAAGATTTTAATAAGGAATAAACATTCAAATTGGACATCAAAGGAGAAGTGTTAATTTCAAAATTGATATCCATACTTTTATAAGTGAATCTCCCTAAGAGATAATCACACTACATAATTATAATAAACAAACTCCCCGGATTAATGTCATCTCCAAAAAAGGAAAAAAATTTGAGAAAATTTAACACTACTCTATGAACGTAATGGTGAATATAATGCTACTATCAAAGAAAGCTATATTAAAGGAAACATAAGAAAACACATCAAAAATTCCCCGAATGATGATATACAAAAGGACGGTGTGATTGATGTACGTAAAAACAGATCAAGAAACAAGTCGACATACCTACTTTCTAAATCATTGCTAACAAAGGTATTGGAGAAACTTGTCTATCAAATCGGTATTGGCGTTTGAAGAATATATATTGAACTGAGGGGAGGTATTATATGGGTTGCACTCTTTTTCCCTTAACTAAGTTTTATCCCAATAGATTTTTCTTACTGATATCCGTTATGAAGTATCGAACTAATATTATATAATAAAAAGTGAACATCCAAGGATAAATGTTATCAAATTATATATTGTGGGCATTCACCTTTCTAACTAATTCTTGTATCCTATTTACTTATAAATAATACTAGATTATTGTCCCGCGATAGCGTGGAAAAAAAATAAAAATCGAATCATAAATTTTATGTTTATGTAGATTTTAATTTATTATTAGAAAATAATGTTGTACGTATAATACATATATAACTTTACGTTTATACACATATTGTTTATAGCTATAATAACATATACACTTTTATCTTTATACACATGTTTTGATATTTTGTATTAGGAGATTTTAGAATAATAATAATGTAAATTATAGTCCAAATTGAACGACATCTGTAAATAAATTAGAATTATGTTTTTTTTTTTTTTAGTAGAGATTGAATGAAAGAGATAATGTAATTATGTATTGTAAGAGAGTGTAAAATGAAAATAATTTTTGATAACATCAGCAATCGATCTAACGGCTGACATCAAATAAGTTAACTTATCCAACGGACCTTACTTTGCTATTTGGTATTTAAAACCCCTCTTTTATTATATATTAAAAATTAAAAATATGATATATTTTAACATGTATTGTTAACTCATAATTAAAAATTCTATTATGTCTCTTCTTTGTTATTATACTAGATTATTGTCCCGCGATAGCGCGGACAAAGATAAAGTTTGACTCGTAAATTTTTGTTTATGTAGATTTTAAGTTATTATGAGAAGATAATGTCATACGTATAATAACATATATAATTTTACGTTTATACCTATGTTGCTTATAATTATTATAAAATACATACTTTTACGTTTATATACATGTTTTGATATTTTTATGAGGAGATTTTAAAATAACAATATGGTAAATCATAGTCTAGATTGAGCGATTTATAAGTAAAATAAACTTATGTTTTTTATTTCAGTGGATATATAAATGAAAAAGAAAATGTAATTATGTATTGTAAGATGGTGTAAAATAGAAATAGTTTTTGATGACATCATCAATCTGATCCAACGGCTGAAATCAAAGAAGATAACTTATCCAATGGACCTTACTTTGACATGTGCCATTTAAGGCCACTCTTTTATTATATATTAAAAATTTGTCCTTCATCTTTAATTTACAACAACCATTCTCACATGGACCGAGTGAAAAAAAAAAGTAAATTTACGGTGTGTTTGGTTTTAAATAAATTTTGTGATATAAGTTTGAAAATACTCGATAAAAATATTAATAATTATTTAATAAATATTTATTTTATACAATAAAATTATATAAGATAGTAGTTAAATATTTTATTTTAAATTTAAAGTAGGAGATATGTAAAAAGAATATTATGATGGTCCATTTGAAAAAATGAAAACCCACCAAAACTGTGGGGTTTAGATTTTTCAATTTGAAATCTAAAAATTTACATTTAAACATTAACCAAACACTTACTACAGCTATAAAACCTATTCCTATTAATGAAAACCATCAAACAAACGGGCCTTTAAGGTAAGAGTTTTTTGTAATGTACAATTTATATATTAGTATAATATTAAATTCACGAAGTCCGTTTTTTTTTTTAAATTCACACTACTACCTCTCACGACTTCATCACAATTTCATTCTCACATCGAGTATGAATAAAACACTCACCTGACTTTTCCAGTTAATTCACGTATAATAGAAACTCAATAAATTAATACTCGATTAATTAATAAACACTTTAAACTAATATTTTTTCCAATTCTAATTCGAGAAAAACGTACTAAACTAATAATTTATTAAAATTATAAGATAATATATTATTTATAATCTCTATAGTTCCATATAAAAATTAATAAAAATTTGTTATGAATTTAATATTAGATGAATGATTTATAAAGATTTTTTGAGAAACAACTCAATTGCCGTTTGTTTGTTGTTAAAATCAACTTTACCCTTAGTGTTGTAAAAATTATTTGTTTGTGTTCTTAGATTTTGATCTTGTATTGATATAGAAGATATTATGTAATGTTTATAATGTGAATGTTTGAAAGGCGTTTCAAAATGGGAGGAAGTTTGAACGTTGTTTGTGAACTAATATAGTTAGTATGTGTTGTCAAATAATTATGTGAAAATACAAAAGTTATTTGTAAATTGGTCTGGTGACTCTTATAACACCCGTTTTAATGTTTAATTTGTACCTTCTTATTTAGCCGCTAGCTTCATGCGAACATGCTTTTTATATAAATTTCAGTCGCTCAAAAAAAAATATAAACTAATAAAATATTAAATAATCTCTACTACATTATAATGCATATGGCATTTGTTGACTTTTAAGAGTTTAAGTAATTGACTTTTAAGAGTTTTTGTTTTAAGTGATTTGAAGATACAAATTAAATAGCACAAAATACAACACACAATGCATACAGTACAATAAACACAACACGAAATACAACAAACTCATACACAAACAAGATTCTGAAAACACGCCACAATTTACTTATCTCTCTCTCTCTCTCTCTAAAAACACACACTCTCAATCTCTCTCTCTCAAAATTCTCTCTAAAAATTCACACAACAGAGTCTTCTTATCCTCTTCCTTCTAACCCTCTTTCTAAAAACAAACACACCGCAAAACCTCCTCTACACCGCTGTCGGAATCGTCAACCTCTAAAAAAACACAGCTACACACCACTCTCTATCTAAAACCCTCACTTTTTCTCTATAAATCGCAGCCACTATGGTTGTTTTCAGTTGGATCTATGGTTATTTTATCGTTCGTATGGGTTATTAATTGTATCTCGGTTAGATCTAAGGGTTTTCGGTTAGATAAAGGTAAAAAAATTTTGATAGTGGTTTGTTGTTTTATCTCGGTTAGATCTATGCTGCTTTCACATTATCCGCTTAAAAAATCTCCCGGCTCTCTCTCACCTACTGTTACTCTTTTGACCCTCTCTTCGACTTGAACCACCGACTTGAACCACCAACACTATTTTGTTTGGTTTGGATCTCGATGGTTTGGATCTTGACGGACTTGTTGTTCTGAGATCTTGGGGGCTTGGTAGTGTTTGATAGTTATTTCAGAAATGGATCTCGATCTTGTTTTAGATCTCAGGGTTTTCTGATTGCTCTTTCGTATTGCATGTTGGTTAGTGTTTTTTATCGCTTGTTTATTGTTTTTAAATTTGGCACGGATGTTGATTTCAGATTTCCAGGTGTTGGCTTTTGAAATTTGTTGCTTTATATATCTCGTGGTCTGCATTTCATTATGTTGGGTTTTGTCTATCAAATTTCTTTTTAAATGAAACTTAGGTTAAATTTCTTGATACATTTAAGGAGATTAAAGGTTGGTTGGTTGGTTTTTATTTTAGATCTGGTTGTTGTTTGGATGTTGGTTTGGATCATCGACGCTTGTAGTTCAGCTGCCTTTACCACCACAACGGTTGTGATGTTTTGATCTTTGTTTGATTTTTTTAAGGTTTGGTCATTGGTTTTTTATCTTTGTTTGATCTTTTTAGGGTTATGTCAAATTTATGAGAAAGTTTACTATACATCTACTTATTTTATTGTTCAGCCAAAACTTAAATGCATGTGAACTTTGGACTTGAGTGCATAACTGCATATGGACACCTGATAATAATCTTCGAAACTACTTGATACTAATGTGAAGAAAAACAACTACAAGGTGATAACACATGTTTTATCTTTATGTTATCTTGGTTTCTTAACGGTTTTTGACTCGGATTGTTTATTTTATGCATTATAGTTGAAACTTTAAGGTGAAAAGACCGGACGCAAGGGCCACTTGTCTGTTTCAACAGAGGTTTGTTTCTTATTAGATTTGTTATGTCGTTTTTAACGGAAAAACTTATATGCTCAAAATGGACAAATTACAGATTTTAGAAGTGGCACCTTCTCTGCACATGGTTGAGGTTCGTAAAGTTGGCGGAGATACATTGGAATGTCACAAGGTATGTTAACTTCAGTATATCTTCATGGCGGAAAAATGGCTAGGAAAATGTTGTTATTTTATATTTATCGTTCTTGACAATACAGTTCTACAAGAACCTTTCAACTGGATTGAAAGATATTGTTTGGCGAAGTGGAGACGAGGAAATTGGCGATCTAAATGGTATGTTGAATAAAACATTTCAACTTACTAAATTCCCTGTTCACCAAGAATCTTACAATTTTCATATTTTATCTACCATTCGTAAATGAAAATGGATCTTTATGTATGTTACAGGTGCTGCTCCGTTACCGCCTTCATAATCGGATAGTAGACGGTGTTAGAGAGAAATTATATCGATTGTATTTTTTAGTACTATCGTTTCGCTTCAGAATTTGTCTGTACAATTGATTGATCACCTCCAAGTGTGGATTTTCGTGTTTGATCCAACAATACATTACGTCAAGTAATACAATAAACTTCGTAATGTAATATTATTCAAGTTATTGACAACATTACCGTATTATCACATTATCTTAAACCCCCGCAAATTATCCATGTTTAAGCTCTTTACAAATTTATAATCAACAGTTACAATAAACACAAACCAGTTTCCAGTACATACAAAAAAAATAGAAATTACAGATTTCTCGAGTTATTGCTTCTCTACTTCAATAATTCTACAAACTCTTCATCGGTAGTTGTGAGTAAAAGAGGTAATGACATCTTGATTTTTTAACCTTTTTGAATATTTTTTGAATACTTTTGAAAAATTTGAAAAATTTTAAACTTTTTGAATATTTTTTAAAATTTTAATTTTTCCCGCTTTAGGTTTTTGATAAATACCAATCTTATATTCACTTTTTTCAACCCCAATAAAAAAATATTCTCTACTTTTATTTACCTCAAAGGAGTTTTATATCGGTTTCTCTCAACCTTTTTAGAACAATGTTGTATTTAGTTGAAAATGCTTGTATTGATGTTAGGTTTTGAAGCAATTCAATGTTGGTTTGTTAATGGTCTTCAACATGTTTATTAAGCAATGCAATGTTGGTACACCAACCTTCTATTACACAATACTAAATTACAATGAACAACAGCAAGAAGAGCAAATGTTTTGTCACTGCAACCTTATATGACACCATAATAAATTCCAAATTGTTTAAAGTACCAAATGCTTCATTACATTACCCCATACTAAATTGCAGTTAATGTACCAAAAGAGCTAATGTTGAATGCTATAACAGTTTACACCATACTAAATTGCAGTAATATATGTTTCTATATTCATAGCAAATGACGACCGAGAAACAACCGAAACCATTAATGCAATGCATCGAAACTTCAATTTCATTTCTTTAGCCGTGGACTGATCAACAAATCTTCTTTCTCAAAATAAAATTTATCACCATCGCCGCATAGCGCAGGCTCCATTTTACGACTGAAAAACAATTTTATATTATATATGTTTCTATATTCATACCACATGACGACTGAAAAACGACCGAAAGTGTTATACTTAACATATGGATCACGAGACGGATTAAAAACTACTGAAAACTGTAGCCGCAAAACCATTTTACGAAATCAACTTCGTCGCCGCCGCTGCATCGCGCGGGTACTAGACTAGTATATATATAAATAATTTCTAATGTATCAACTAATTAATAACTTTCTTAATTAATAAGTTTTAATGATCCGATAGGTATTAATTTATGGAATTTCTACTATATTACAGATTAACAACAAAACAAACTCGTACTTAACTTATATCCTAAGGACTTATGTTTAACCTAAATAAATACATTCAAGATTCATCTTCAAACAAATGTTCCTAACTTTTCTATCATTGCCTCGTTGACACATATTACACAAATAAATAATAAAAGTAGTTAATATTTAAACACATTTTTTCCCATGATTTATTTCATTAGCAATTTTATCTTATTAAATGAAATATTAATATATTTTAGAAAGTCCAGGGTTTAAAAAAGCACAATTAGAATTAACGTAAGAATTAGGGGTGAGAAAAAGAACCGAGTCAAAACTGATCAACATTTATGTTTTTTATTTATGAAAAACCAAAATATTTGGTAAGATTTTGGTTTTATCCCACAAAAAGAACATTTTAATCTATTTATTTATTATATATATATATATATATATATATATATATATATATATATATATATATATATATATATATATATATATATATATATATATATATATATATATATATATATCACCTGCCACCTTTGTGTCGGATGTCACGGATTCGAAACTTTGTACAGGGGTGAATGACCTCTCAATAACATTTTCTACCAATGCTCGTAGCTCTCTCAATATGAGTGTTTTAACGAGACCAAAACTTAATGCAGACTGGGTCGGTCGGTCACAGTTTGAGAGGGGCCGACCAATAAACCTTTATATATATATATATATATATATATATATATATATATATATATATATATATATATATATATATATATATATATATATATACACATATATATATATTTCAGTAAAGGGGAAATCCCCCGGCAAAATATATTAACAAAAAACAGTTACACTACAAGATGAAACAAAAGAATCATCTGAGAGAAAACATGGAGAGAGTAATCCAACACAACCATAACACAAACCCACCCAATACAACCACTGAACACTCAAACCAGCTGAAGAAACAAAACAAGAAAACACCGCAAACACACCCAAGCCACATCCTACTCGAGCCCTTAACCACATCTAAGTCACATCTACGTTCCAGATAGTAGAAATAGTCTTCCACTCTAACCTGTTTGCAATCCCGAGCGACATGATCTTCAATCGGACCGTGGTATAGATAACCTTATATACGATATCGATACTACGCGTTCCTTTCTTAAACAATCTATTATTCCTCTCTTGCCATATAAAATAAACTGAAGCTGCAAAAACAAGTCGACCAACACGCCCCCAAGCATTACCTTTCTTGACGCGCTGCTTTAAAAACACAATAACGTATGACCATTTATACATATCAGACGGAATCCCTGAACCAACACATGCCAACCGGCAAACCCGTTTCGCATAAGAACATTCAAAAAATAAATGGTCATGTGAATCCGGCTGAAGATTGCAAAAAACACAATTGACAGCTTTGATCTAATCCGAGAGCATCACGGTCACGAATTGCATCCCACACACTCGCAGTAGAAAACAACACCTCAGATCCATCTGACTCAACCCAACCGATTGAAACTCTGCACTCGCGCAAAGTTGGCACTGGAACCTGATTTAACACCACGTATTTTTGCAACCAAAAACCCGGCCAAGACCAACCATTTCCATTTAATAGATGAGCAAGTTTACTCTTTAAAGTCCAACCCGCATTCATAATGTCCCTATTTGAAATAAAGTTGTTTAAAGGACCAGCAACACTCCAATTATCAAATTAGGCAGAAATCATTCGACCATCACCAATCTTACTAATGACATGCATTCGATCAACATCATGAAACCCCAAGATCTTTCTCCAACTATAACTCGCATTTGCCTTAACTTAGACCTCCCAAAAACTGCGACCCTCAAGATGATGCGTATGCACCCATTTGACCCATAAAGACTCCTTATTAATAAGGATCTTCCAAATATGCACCATCATTAAATCAGAATTCCAAGAAACAAGATTACGAATACCTAAACCACCCTCCGCTTTAGGACGACAAACATCAGCCCATGCCACTTTAGATCTACCCTGCTTTAACAACCCTTTACACCACAAGAACCCACGAAGCAGCTTCTCAATATCAAGGATGATAGAAATAGGAAGAATGAAACCGACGCTCAATACACATGCATAGCGGAAAGAACAGACACGACTAATTGAAGTCTTCCTGCAATAGATAAAGATTTATTTCGCCAATCTCCCAGACAATTCCGAACTTTCTCAACTAAACTCTTACAATCTTCAACTAAAAGTCTGGACGAGATCAATGGAACTCCCAAATACTTTATAGGAAAAGACCCTTCCTCAAAAGGAAGCACCTCCAAAATAGCAATCTTAACTCGATCACTTACACATGAAAAGAACGTCGTGCTCTTCTCAATAATTGGAATTAACCCCGAAACTCTTCGAAATTCATTTAAGGCATTTAATAAAACCATAATCGACTTTTTATCGCCATGAGAAAACATAATCAAATCAACTGCAAAACACAGGTTAATAACCTTAAGTTTCGCGTACTTCGGATGATATTTAAACTATTTGTGACTGTTTGGGAGCGGGATTTTGGGTGTTTGTGACTGTTTTCAAAGTACTCAATAAAGCTACGGAAGCGGGTCAATCATCGATGGGTCAAGACGAGACTATTTTTGTATATTCGGTGGATCGGATGCGTCAAGAATTTGCGGGTTATGTGATTCAATCCGCCTTGCCATTCAATTACTTCGACAACCCTCGATTCACCGGGGTGGTTCAAAGGTGTCTTCAACCGAGATATACTCACGTAAATTGTAATACTCTTAGAAGTGATTGTTTGAAAATATGGAAAAAAGCTAGAACAATGGTAATAAAAGGTTTTGAAACGTTAAATACAAATGTAAACTTAACAACCGATGTTTGGTCGGCTCCTCATGGTTTGCCCGATTCATACCTTTGTGTTACCGCACATTTGTGTGATCCCGAATCGTGGAAAATGATGAAGAGGGTTATTGCTTTTGACCAATTTCATTATCCTTACACGGGTCAAAAATTATTTCATATGTTACGGGATGTTTTACAAAGGTATAAATTGGAAGAAAAAGTGTTTTCAATTGCATTTGATAATGATAGTAATAATACAAACGTGGTGGGTAAACTAAAACTAAAATACAAACCACCAATGAATTGTGACTTATATCATAGTCGATGCATTGCACATATTATAGATTTCGTTGTGCAAGCCGGAGTAGATGTCACCGAAGTAAAAAACGCCATAAGCTCTTATAGATAAATGTTAGCCGATATATTTTCAAATCACAAAATTAGATACAAGGGATATATGAAAGTGTGCAAGGTAACGAAATCCATCTTTTTGGCCCCTAATTGGGATGTTCCCACAATATGGAATTCGACTTACAATATACTTGTATGTAGTTTACGCCAACAAGGTACATTAACCTATTATCATGCTGAGTTAGTGGGTAAATATTGGGTTCACCATTTTCGCTTGAAAATTGGGATATTATTCAAAAACTAAGCCCTCAAAGTTTTTAAAACCACAACAACTTTATTATCAGGTGTTTATCATCCCACTAGTCATTTAGTCCTTAAACAAATTGGTTTTATAGTTACAAAGTTGGATGATTTCGAATGTCAAGGTGAATTGTATTTTGAAATGGTAACGTCCATGAAAGCAAAAATGAGAAAATATTTTGCTACATTGTCACCTTTAATTACCGTTTCCGTCTCATTAAACACGAGTTTGAACAAAATTGGGGTGGAACATCTAATGCGAAAAATCTTTACAAAATGGGATATCGTTATTGACCCATTATATGTTGATAACGCCATAGCCGAATTTGATAAATATTTTAAAGGGTTATTTGGGGTTTATTTTAACAAGTATAAAACCCCATAAAATGTTGGTGAATCAAGTTCTTCTATGGCATTGACCTATGAAACCTATACTAGCACGGATCCAGAAATAGACTTATTTAACAATTTAAACGAGAAACACTTAAACGTGCTACGGGTGATGGGGATGACGAAACAAATACCGAATATGGTAGGTATACGGGAACCAATATTTTAGCCACTATGGGAGTTGAAGAATTCTCCAACTTTGAGGTTTTGGCTTGGTGGAGAGCATGGGAATCTCAATTTCCCGTTCTAACCGCCATGGCCAAATATATACTAACCGTCCAAGACTCACACTGACGACACTGGAGATGTGCATTTGCTTGAAGGATTACTTAGACGCGGCTGAACGTACACAAGAGCACCAAAATCTTGAAGGCAAACTAGTATACGAAGGCGAAGTACTCGATATCGAGGTGGAACAAGGAGTTGCGATATCACATTCCGATGAAGAAATCGCGATCGATGAAGCTTCCTCCGAAGATGAACCCGTTAAAGATGACTTTATTGAAGTAGACGAAGATTAAGAATGAAGAAATCAATTTCAAAATTCCAATGTTATTAGTTACATTTCATATTAAAAATAGTAATTTTTTGAACATTTTTATTCCAGTTATCGTAATATTAAGGTTATGAAGATGTATTTCAGGTTTTTTTAGTAGAAAAAAACGTTTAGTTATGATGTGTTACAAGTTTGTTTAATAAAAGTTGAATTTAACGTGTTTTTTCAACTTACGCTTTTTTCCCAATGTTATTAGTTACATTTCATATTAAAAATAGTATTTTTTTTTCCGAACATTTTGCTTAATAATTATCGAAATATTAAGCTTTGAAGATGTGTTTCAAGCTTTTTTTAGTAGAATACAACATTTATGTATGATGTGTGTCAAGATTGTTTAAAAAAAGTCAAATTTTAACGTGTTTTTGCAAGTTACACTTTTCCTTTTTTATTAAATGTCAAAACCGGTTTTTAACCGGGTTTTCAATCCGAACCAGTTTGGACCCGACCCCAAACCGGGTTTACCCCACAAACAACCAAAATCGGTTAGAACCCAACCCTGTTTTTGGCCAAACCGGTTTGAAATGGTTTGACCAAACCCGGTTCGGGTTTAAACTCGATTTGGTTTTAGTCAAACCCGAATTTTACATTACTAATCTTGACCCCGTTGTTTACTTTGACAAGTAAGTAACATAAATGATGTATGCCATATATAGCAAATAATAGTTTACATCCGAAATGCATTACATTAACCATCAAGAAGATGATCTAGTTTTAAGGCTCCCCGATGTGTTCATAAAAGTCACATACTTACATATTTGAAATTTCATAGATAACATTTAAGGTGCTCGGGAAAAAGGTTAGAAAGCTCACATGACTGGGGTAGACCGCGAACATCTGAGTCAAAGACTCCCCTATCCTAGGTAATGCTAGTGATTTTGGTGTCATTAGTCACATTAGTGACGTTGGGAGTTACTTAAGACCGAAATGAAAACAAGTTAAGATCAATTATGAGTAGGAGAGTGCAGGTGCACGCTAGTTAGATCTATCATGTTTCTAAACAAGTGCACTGGTCAAGGCGAAACGCCTTTTGCGGGGTCTAGGGGCAACATCCCCAAACAGTATATTTAGATCTATCATGTTTCTAAACAAGTGCACTGGTCAAGGCGAAACGCCTTTTGCGGGGTCTAGGGGCAACATCCCCAAACAGTATATTTAGTACAACAACTTATGTTCCCGTTTTACCTTCCAATATCCCACTGAAATATTAAAAAAATTTCCTCCTAAAACCAACGGTTGTATTGGTTGGTTGTACCCCTTCATGATAAATAAATATAATATATGGTTATACTGCGTGTTTTCTGTCTCACAAGGAGATACAAATTTTTGACATATCCTCACATGTTCTTAGTCTATACTTCTTTTGTCTTGAATATAGATTGTTAGTTTCATGTATTATCCCAATTAAAGAATATGTGATAACCTAAACGGAAGGAATTATGACGAATTACTTTAGTAAAAAACTTAAATCTATGCACGATCAGAAAATTACATAATCCAGTTTACACCTAATATCCAAGAGGTAACACGAACAAGGAGGAACTCTCAAAATACCCAACACTTTCTTAAAACTTAGTGGACTTGTAAATCTAAGTATTTTATACATAATCTATATTATAAAAAAATTAACAAAAGATAACTAAAATCATTATGTAATAAGCTTGCCATGTTAATTAGTTATTAGAAAACTTAACTTAAAAACATTATGTTAAACATATATAAAACCGGATAATTTCATATAGGGATATTAGTAAATTCCTATCGAAAATGTTCCAACACTTTCTTAAAACTTAGTGGACTTGTAAATATAAGTATTTTATACATAATCTATATTATAAAAAAAACTTAACAAAAGATAACTAAAATCTTGTAAAATCTTGTAAAATAAGTATATGTATAAATATGTATATTTTATATAAGTTTACTTATGAGTTATTTAACTAAATAACTCCAATTAACAACCTGTAAATATTCACGTAAGACTTAAACTAACTAACCGGTACTAAAACGATTTTAAACGAAAAACTAAAAATAGCAATCTGGGCACCAGTTGCGCCGCACTGGTCCCTAGGTGCGACGCACCGGGCATGGTTCCCAGACCAGCGCGCAGCACTGGCCGCTGTTTCGCCTTTTTCGGACGATTTTAAGTATACGTAAACCTATTTTAGTATACGTAAAGTATTATACACTGATAAACATATGTTTTGGACTCAAAACATAAAACGCAATCTTAAACGACATATTATTTACTATTATATACATTAAAACGTCCGTTTTATCGTTAAATCGTTTATTTCTCCGAAAACGATCAAATCTTCGATTTTAAACCTAAACTTTTAAATAACTTTTATGAAACTGATTTCCTATAATATTTTACTCTAATATTCAAATTATATCTTTAAAATATCAAATTGTCAAAGGTTGACTTTTGTTGACTTTGACTTCCTTTCAAAACGGTTGACTTTGACCAAATCAACTATCTTTCATATTGACCTTGGTTGACTTTGACTTTAGTTGACTTTGACTATGGTTGACTTTGACCTAAGTTGACTTTGACTTTGGTTGACTTTGACTAAATCTAATACTCCTTTCAACCGATATTCCTATTAGTCACTTTAGGCTCGGAATATCATTCCTTTCTAATCATATTTATAAACCTAAACGATCGATATTTCCAGAAGTCATTATCGAATCGAAATATCAAATATCTTTTATTCGTCATTTCGACACGACTTATCGCCTTTGGATTCGACGACTTTAACTCTATATGTTATTATTCGTCCAATCATAACTAAACTATAATATTTAATACAACGTTAATCATATAAGGCTAAACCTACTACTTATTAGATATACTTAGACTTTTATATCTTGATGTTAGGGCACTTAGGCAGTGGAGTATTATTCTCCAGTAGTTTGTGTTTACCCGACATAGTTTGTGTCTACCCGACATACTTATCGCTGATTCCTGAGTTATTCGATGTCCTTGGTAAATATTAGTTTGATCAACAGGCAATCGGGAAGGATTTACAAGCAAATTTTGATATGCATATGAGTCAACCGGCAATCGGGAAGGAAACTGGACGCCGTCTTGGAACGGGAACAAATATGTATCCATCATCAGCTTTGCTTGGTCAAAATGCCGATGAGTCAGTTGCCGCTTTACCAATCGATGAACTTATCGAGAAAGTCGATGGTTTTGCGGGAGTGTTCCCTGGTAAATATTAGTTTGATCTCTAAGGATTTTACTAATACATAGAAATGGAAAATTATTGGGTCGGGCGGGGTTGCTGTTGGGTAATAATGGTTACTTAGTAGCACTTTTTCTCCAAAAGGTTTAAAACTTTTAACAATAATGAGGGTGCTAGTATGACTTCAATATTAAACAAATATAATCCAATGTTTGAATAAAACAATTTAGAAGTTTATACTTGTCTCCTTTTCAGCTTTTTTTTAGTTTTACCCCTTTGACCCCTTTAGAGATGAAGCATAACCTGACTCGACTCATTCATAAAGAAATGAGTTACAATTGCCACCTTTATTTTTGTGCCTGAGTGTCATCCTAACAATTTTTTTCCCCAGAGCACAAGTATGAAATAGTTAAACGCTTACAAGCAAGGAAACACATTTGTGGAATGACGGGTGATGGTGTAAACGACGCCCCTGCCCTTAAAAGAGCTGATATCGGAATTGCAGTGGCTGATGCCACTGATGCAGCCCGTGGTGCTTCAGACATTGTCCTCACTGAACCAGGACTAAGTGTTATAATTAGTGCCGTCTTGACCAGTCGAGCCATTTTCCAAAGGATGAAAAATTACACAGTAATGCCTTCTGTATTTGCCAATTACACCTGTTTAATTGCTTAAGAATTAATTTTTGACCTCATTTTTTCTTTCTTTTGGCAGATTTATGCTGTTTCTATTACAATTCGAATTGTGGTAAGTTATTACGTGTTACCACTTGTACATTAACTTATCCCCAAAAACCAAGTGCATGCGTTTGAACCTTATACGATTTTTCCTGCCATTGTGACAGTTTGGTTTTATGCTGCTCGCACTGATATGGAAGTTTGACTTCCCGCCTTTTATGGTGCTTATAATTGCGATCCTTAATGACGGTTCACACTTTTTTCCCTTTTTTCGGTTTACTTCCTTCAATTATCTGTTTACTTTTAAATGGGTCTATTTGGATTGTTAAATATCTAAAACAGTTCAAATCCATATATTTGGCTTAAAACTTAAAAAGGGAACATGTCAAATGAGCAAAAAACCAAAGTAACCTAAATTGTTTTATTCGAAAATTTCAGATCATTATTTCAAATATATATTTACTATAATCATACTTAAAACATTAATTAACAGAAACGTTTGTGGGTTACCCGAAAAAAATACCCGTTACCTCCTGTTACCTAACCGCCCATTTTGATATGAATTTATGTTTCATTTCAGGTACGATTATGACAATATCGAAGGATCGAGTAAAACCATCTCCACTTCCAGATAGTTGGAAATTAGCGGAGATTTTCACTACAGGTCTCATTCTTGGTAGTTACTTAGCAATGATGACTGTCATATTCTTTTGGGCAGCATACAAAACCGACTTTTTCCCGGTATGTTTGTGCACTGTGCATTAAATGTTATATTGTTTAACCATATGGTGGTATGTAGTATTTATCCAATCTCCATTTGTGTTGCTAGCGTACATTTGGAGTACCAACATTGGAGAAAACAGCTCATGATGACTTCAGAAAGCTGGCGTCAGCAATATATCTTCAAGTCAGCACAATCAGCCAGGCACTCATATTCGTGACACGTTCTCGTAGTTGGTCGTTTGTCGAACGACCTGGTTGGCTGCTTGTAGTGGCTTTTGCTGTTGCCCAGTTGGTGCGTAACATTAAAAGTTTCTTCAATTTGTTTGTATGTTAATACATAGAAAGATGAAAATTATGGTCTAAATGTTTATTCATTTTAACCAACTTTATTCTAACCGATAAAAACTCTCGATTTTTTTTTTTTTTTTTTTTTTTTCCAATTTAAGGTTATTCTAACAGGTTAATTACGTGTCAATATGCTGACATGGAGAAAGAAGTGACATTTTCAAATGTTGACTTTTTTGATTTGGTGTCTTAACAAGTTTTTTGTATAAATATCCTAAACTAGTTTTGATTTTTGTTACCAACAGATTGCTACATTGATCGCGGTGTATGCAAACTGGAGTTTTGCAGCAGTAGAAGGAATCGGGTGGGGGTGGGCTGGTGTAATCTGGCTCTACAACATTATCTTCTACTTCCCACTCGATCTCATCAAGTTCTTTATCCGTTACACACTCAGTGGTCGGGCCTGGGATCTTGTTATCGAGAGAAGGGTGTGTGTTAAAATTACATCTTCATTCCATTTCATTTTAACAAATTATGAAAAGACTTTTATGTATGTTTATTTTCTTAGATTGCATTCACAAGACAAAAGGATTTCGGGAAAGAACAACGTGAACTGCAATGGGCACATGCACAAAGAACGCTTCATGGGCTTGAAGTGGCCGACACAAAAATGTTTGGTGATCGAACAAATGTAACGGAGCTCAATAATATGGCAGAGGAAGCCAAACGGAGAGCAGAGATTGCAAAGTACGACTGAATTTCCGCCTCTTAGTTAATTTCAAGAACTTTGAAGGAATTTGTGTTTTCTAATGCTCATTTCGGGTTTGCTTATCTTTTTCAGGTTAAGAGAACTCCACACGTTGTCAGTGGTTAGAATGAAGGGTATTGATATAGAAACGATTCAACAAGCGTACACCGTCTGACAGATAGCAACATATCTAACAACAATAGATTTAGTTTAGGACAGAGTTTCCCCTTCCATTCAAATCCCATTTGGTCCTTGTAAAACTGCCATCTATATATACGTTAGAAAACTTTTGGCAACACTTGGTCCTATTATTTTTAAGTTAGCCACATATTTGAAAGAGAGATGATTTGTTCAACTCCAAAATTACTTGCCACGGCACCAAATGTTGTATCATGATTACAATAATTAGATTTATGGAAGGTTTATGAATAACAGGAGCCTTAGGGTTAAGAGTCTTTTATGCGTATTTTGTGAGAGAACGGCCTACTTCTTGAATTATAGGCTTATCAATCTGTTTTTCTTGTAGTCGAGTCTTATCAATTGGTATTAGAGCATCCATTTTGAGCCAACCGAAAATCCATTGTTCACGATTGCAGTACTGGCCGCAAACAAAAGAATTTGAAGCTGAAGCTGCACAGATTCACACTCTTATGGAGGAGCAGAAGGCTAGTCTGACCGAGATGGCTAATCAACATAAACAATCGTCTGAAGAGCAGAAACAATTTGCCGAACGCCAGAGGAAGGACACATGGGCTCTAATTCGAAAAGAGCTCGTACGTTCATGGAAGCAATTAAGAAAAGTGCATGAGAAACTAGTGAGCCGAAACAGATGGAAAGGAAAACTAATGTCGGGTACGAGTATGCTTCTCTCACGGATGCACGTTCCAAAGACCCTTTTGCTGGCAACAAACCGAAGCAGACAATTTTCGGATGATGAAGGGTTTTACGAGGAACCTATCTTTAGTTTGAAACAAGAACCTAATCTTGGAAGGGGAGGTTATCATGGGATGGATTATCGAATGCGCGAACTTAAGATACCGATCTTTAACGGTGATGATGTTTATGGCTGGATATATCGGGTAGAGCGATATTTTGAAATACAAGGTATGACCCAGCTGAAGAACTTCGAGAAACAGCGTTGTATATGGAAAATCAGGTGTTAGCATGGTATCATTGAAACGAGCGTCGAACACCATTTAACAATGTTACATCATGGGAAAATCTGAAGGTTATTGCATAGATTTCCGTTGTCTCAAGATGGAAAATCGTATGAGCAATTTCTAGCAATAACCCAAGATGGAACAGTTCGGGAGTATGTGGAGGTGTTCGAACGTTTGGCGAGTCAATAACCGGAGTGCCAGAAACTCTATTAGAGGCAACGTTTGTGAAAGGTCTAAAACCAGAAGTTTGATCAGCTTTACGCTTATTGCAACCAGGGAATTTGACCCAGGGAATGAGATTGGCTCAAATGATTGAAGACAACAGTCTGTTAGGAAAGGGAACGCGCGGAGGAACCTACTACCGAGCACCATCCACCGGAGGGCAAGGATCCAAGACTGCAGTCACGAATACAAACCGGACCGGAGCAACTTCTTATGGAGAACGAATAGGGACTGGTCGAACAAGGAGACAATTTCGAAGACTGGCCGATTCATTATGCACAAGCTCAAAAGGACGAGATTGAGAAGTTAGTTCGTGAGATGTTGGATGCTCAAGTTATACGACCAAATGTGAGCCCTTTCTCGAGTCCGGTATTGCTAGTCAAGAAGAAAGACGGTAGTTGGAGGTTTTGTGTTGATTATTGGGTCTGGAACAAAGTAAAGGTGTTGGACAAATTTCCAATTCCAGTGATCTACGAATTATTAGACGAACTTCATGTGGGACATTACGAGTTTCTCATGATGCCGTTCGGATTAACTAACGCCCCAGCTACTTTTCAGTCACTAATGAACCAGGTTTTTCATCCATACTTACGCAAGTTTGTTTTAGTTTTCTTTGACGATATCTTAATTTACAGCCGTTCTGAGAATGACCATTGTGAACATTTGCGACTGGTATTTGGTAAGTTTGACAACATCAATTATATGCCAACATAAACAAATGTTTGTTTGCACAACTACAAGTCGAGTATTTAGGGCACGTGGTTTCCAAGGTCGGGGTCGCAGCAAATCCTTCTAAAATTTCTGCTATGATTGAGTGGCTAGTGCCCTTCGAGAAGTACAAGGTTTTCTCGGTCTTACAGGGTATTATCGCAAATTTGTAAAGGGGTATAGTAACATTGCATGGCCATTAACAGAACAATTAAAACGTGATAATTTTGCATGGTGTGAAGGAGCAACTTTGGCGTTTCGAAGACTACAAACCGCCATGACCCAAGTGCCGGTTTTAGCACTACCAGACTCTTGTCAGCCATTTATTGTCGAAACCAATGCATCTGGGTATGGGTTGGGCGCGGTTTTAATGCAGAATCAGAAGCCTATTGCCTATTTCAGCCAAGTATTGTTTGCTCGGGCTAGGGGGAAATCAGTCTATGAACGAGAGTTGATGGCAATTGTCCAATTCAAAATTGGCGGCCGTATTTATTACGCCGCAAGTTTATTGTACGTAGGGTAGCCGAATGTGACATATGTCAAGGACATAAATATTCTACAATGGCTCCAGCAGGTCTTTTGCAAAAACTAGAATTACCGAACAAGGTGTGGGAGGAAGTAAGCATGGATTTCATTGATGGTTTACCACGTTCTGAGGGTACACAGTCATCCTAGTGGTAGTTGATGGGCTAAGTAACTACGCCCAATTTTATCCCGTTACGTCATCCGTATACAACAACTTCTCTAGCTGCTGTTTTTCTACGCGAAGTTATGGGATACACGAGGGAATTGTAACGGATAGGGATAAGGTGTTCCTTAGTCATTTTTGGAGGGAGTTATTTTGAAAATAAGTACATCTTTACCATCCACAAACAATCCACAAACAGACGGAGAAACTTATTTGCGTTGTTTTGCTTCGGGAACACCTAAGCAGTGGTCACGTTGGTTGTCATGGGCCGAGTACCGGTATAATACATGATATCATACCGCAACTAACACAAGTCCGTTCAAAATACTATATGGGAGGGATCCACCACATACTTACAGGATGGTGATTGTGTTTTGGATAAATTAAAATCACATTTGATAATTGCTCAACAACGGATGAAGAAGCAAGCTGATTTGCATAGCGAGACGTCCACTTTAAGGTTGGAGATTTAGCCAAAGGGCTGCTGGGTTATTTACAGTTAGCTGTAGGTTTGGTAAGTTTTTGGGGAGCAAGTTTCTTGTTACCCACGCTTACAAAAATTAGATTTATGGAAGGTTTAGGAAGAGCAGGCTATTTAAGGAGCCTTAGGATTAAGAGTCTATTATGCGTATTTTGATAGTCAAAATTGGTTTGTCTGATAAGTAACTAGTTATTAATTATTAAAGTATGTTTTTATACATTAACTTTCCGGGGATCCATATCTTTTAAAGAAAGTTCGACAGACTCCTTCCCAGTTTCTTTGTATCTGTACCACTTTGCACATATTAAAAAGTACATAACATTCAACATCATTAAACCCGCACACAAGTAATAGTAATAATCCAACCTCGCCTGGTTTAAGTCTTCAGCCAACCAATTTCTGCTACCATTTTCTCCTGTTAACCTGTGAACTATTGATATCAACAAACTACTCATATAATGCGACATTGCTAGCCCACAAGACATGACAGAACCTGAAAAACTCCTCATGTTTTCGGGAAACTGCTTGTAGAAAAATTCATTGAAACCAATATAAGTAAGTCCTTGGGAAATCCCAGCTACTACCAACTGAAGTATCAGCCAATAACCCGGCATAGAAGAGACCGCACCTTTCCTTGGTTCAAATCCAAGAGTTGGCTTAGAATGTGCAGTGTCTCCTCTTTTCTTTTCGATGATTCCAGCCACAAGCATAGTTAGAATAGATAGGCATATTCCGGTTCCAATCCTTTGGAGAAGCGAGATTCCTTCTCTTTTATTTCTTAGTAATTTTCGCAGTAGTGGAATTATAATTCGGTCATAGATTGGAATCCATATAGTAAGCGCTATCATTTGGAACACGATATATGAGGCTGCTGGAATCTTGAACAAGTGTGACCCGAGTCGCCTATCAGATTGAAGGGCTTGAAAAACTGTATAGGTATCTGTTTGGTGAAGTAGAACAGTATAGATAACGCTTGCAATCCATATTGGAATTGTTCTTATAACACACTTCACTTCTTCTATTTGTTGCACGCTGCATAGTCTCCATTGGTCTTGTGATGATCCGTCGGGTTTAATCACGTCCTCGGGTGTAATGATCGCTGCTTTATTGAGAAACCTGTTACATAACAGAAATTGAATTAGTACCATATTTAGGACATATTTCTAAGGGTTTTCCGCATTTGCATTTTGATACTCATAATCATATACTCTGTTTGAGTGTTTCACAATTTTCGAATTAAGTTATTCAAAGATAAAATAATGTATGCCAACAATTTTTATATGATTTAGTTTAATAAATAGCATACCTGAACTCTATGGTGTAAGGAAGCCTTGAGTTGATAGATTTTGAGGAATTATGATTAAAGAGAGGCGGTTGAGGTTCCTTAGGAAATTTTAGTTTCCTTTTCCTTATCGTGGCCATGAAGACTTGAAGAATGCTAGTCAAAGGGCTGCCTTCGGGCATCACTTTGACATAAATATTAGTACCCATGAAGAAAAAGATGCAGGATATGAACATGAGGATAGTAGGAATGGCTAAACCGATAGCCCAGTTCACATTTGTTTGCACGTAGATGATGATGGTCAATGATATGATGAGAGCGAAAGTTATGGTAAAGTAGTACCAATTGAAGAAGCTGGTAATGCCAGCTTTTCCAGATTCAGTATTCGGATTGAATTGGTCTGCACCGAAGGCTAAGTTACATGGTCGGATACCACTTGCTCCGATGATCATGAAAACAAAAGCAGTAAAGAGGAAAGCGAGTTGGGTTGGTGTTGGGTCAGAGCAATGGATGTCTGCACAGTGAGAAGGGTGAAGCTTTGTGACTGCTGCTGTTAGTGTCAGTAGAAGCATTCCCTGTCAGCATGAAGAAAAACTTCAAAACTACGGGTTTGTTGCATTCGGCAACTTAAATGGATACCAATTAAAGTTAGATACATTACTATAAAACTCAAAGTAAGTTGAATAATTTGCACGTTTATATTAAAAAGTCGCCAAATAATTTGGTTAAAAACTAATGATTTTTTCCCAGCATATGTGTGGAAAGGACAGGTCCGGCAAGCCAAATTCTCGTGAATCGGGAGTTTGAGAGTTTGGTTGGGTCTGATCAAGCCATACATACCATGTTTTCATAATTCATACGTTTCGATTTATAAGGAAAAATAATTTCAAAATGTATTCATTTATATCCATATTATATGTATTGAATTTCATATGATATTATATCAAACATTCAATTCGTAGCCACTGTTAGAGAAACAGTTAGAGATGTAAAAGGTGAATTCTTATAGAGTAAATAATTTTTTTTTGCTAACATGACAACCATATCATCTTAAATTAGTCCCACGTCATTGATCCAATTAGATGAATGTAATTGGATTATGATTTCTAAACTATATATCCGAAAATAAAATAAGGAACAGTGAAGGAGGAACAATCTAATTGGATGTTTTAATTTAGGAAAACCTGTTAATAATGGTTTGATCATCATCGTTTAATCACATAATATTTTTAATAATACTTTTATCCTTAAATTTTAATCATTTATCGTTAAATCACTTAATTTTTCTAACAATATTTATTACCCTTAACTTACAAACAATATATCATTTTAAGCACCAAACTTCTAACTATTATTCATTTTAATTCCTTAACTTAGATGGTGAAATATTTTATAAGTGGTGAAAACAATAATTTAAAAAAAGTTTAGAATTTAAACATTATTTTATTTAGAGGTTGTTGGTTTGAATGTTAAATGGTAAAAATAATTTAAATAAAAGTTAAGTGTTTAAAATGATAAATGTTTGAAAGTTAAAGATAAAAACATTATCAAAAAAAATTAAATGGTTAAAACGATAATGATTTCAAAGTTTGATGATTAAACCATTATTAACCCTTGAAAAAATAAGTTTGAATCTTTACAAATTAACCTTAAAATTTAAAAATTGAAATTACTATTTAAATGTTTTAACTAACCCATGTTGAGTAGGGCTAGCGATCATGTTGTGTTTGGTTTAGCGGGTTGCAGGTTGATGTGTTGGCATATTCATATAACTCAACCCAAGCTCAATCCATTTACGTAATTGACTCGAAAAATTAAAGCCAACCCATTCAATAAACAAATTTATCGTATCAACCTGTTTACAACATATATTAGTAATAAAACTAAATGATAAAAATTATATGTTGAGATTGATAATTTATTAAATGCATACTGTACTGTTTTAGAGATTTATATTAAGTACTAAGAGAGAAAAAATAAAATTTTTAATTATCAAAACTTTTTAAGTAGAAATGATCATTTTAATATAACTAACTGAAATAGATTAAGTGTAAGAGACTCTTTTACTACTTAGTGTTTGAAATTTCCAAACAAAGTCACATCTTGTGTTTTTAAAGTTAAATGGACGAAAGGTGCCACTAAGGATAAATCAAAAGGACCATTTGTGTAGTAATTTTTATTGATGATGTTAATCTCGATTTTAATCTTAAGATTTTACAATCTCGTTTGTCAAAATCGATCCGATCTTGTTTAGGATCTATAAAAAATATAAAATCTTGATCTTAATATTTTTGTATGATCAAATCTTACTTTTCTTAAATTTGAGAACAAAAAAGACTATAAATAAATTAACTTTATTAAAATAAACTAGAGAAACAAATCGTTTAACCAGTTAAAAAACTTAGAAAAGTAGTTTTCATATAATATTTTATTTCAACTAACAAATATGTATTAATCAAAATCAATATTAACTCAATCAACTAATTTATATCTATATGAGTTTTATTAAGCATGTTTCATTTCTCCCCTAATTAATTTAGAAGAATGCCTATGGAAGTGTGAAAAAAATTATTTTTTAATGTTTTTGCAATTTCCATTTTAGTCCCTATACTTTAAAGACTTAGCGGTTTCCCCCCCTCAACTTTAAAAACTTAGCGGTTTCCCCCCCTCAACTTTAAAAACTTTAACCCTTTTTTACCCTCAACTTTAAAAAATTTAATGCTTTTTCACCCTCAACTTTAAAAGATTTAACGCTTTTTCATCCTAAACTTTAAACGACTTTTAACTTTTCATGTCTGCACTTTATATGTTTTTGCGTTTTCCCCCCCCCCCCTCAGCTTTAAATAATACTTTTACGCTTTCTGCCCCTCAGAATTTTTTTTGTATTCAACTAATACGAGCATCTACTCAGATTAATAATAAATAACGGCATCGTTTTAGCAAATAGCAACATTTATATTTCGATAAAAAAGTAAAAAAACAAAAACTCGAGTCGTTTTATCCGGAGTAGGATAAACGACATCCTCTGCTCTTCTCGCTTCGATCGATTAATAATAAATAACGGCATCGTTTTAGCAAATAGCTACAATTATATTTCGATAAAAAAGTAAAAAAACAAAAACTCGAGTCCTTTTATCCGGAGTAGGATAAACGACATCCTCTCCTCTTCTCGCTTCGATCAATGACTTGATCCGGACCTGATGGGATGGAATGTCGTAAAAGTATTATTTAAAGTAAAAAAAAAAACTTACGATAAGTAAGAAATAAAAAAGACGTGGAAGCCTAACAATAATAAGCCCAAACAAAGCCCAAAAAAACACCCTCAGCCCATACCCGGGCACGAAAAATGTCCTGATCTTGCATGCGACGGAGGTTATGGGAAACACGTTGCCATTTCCAGAAATACCGCAAAAAGAACGAACTCGTGCAACGCACGGGAAACCTCTAGTTAAATTCAAATATTGAACAATCAATTATTTTAACATATTATTAATAATTATATGACATAGATTGTGCCAACATAAAAACCATCATAGGTATGATCCTGATCTTAACAACCTTATTTATTGATAATAAAATTTAATATAATTGAATTTATGTTGTTTTAAAGTTAAAAGTGTTATATTTGCGGAACATACGATGTCATGTGATTTACCAGACCGGTTTAAAAGGGGACATATCCTACTAGTAAAACTTGTTTGAGCGGTTTGGTTTTCAAAACCATGATCTCGATCCATATCTTCTGCTGAAAATTGAAATGCAGATGTCTTAAGTTATTACCATGGTAACTCGTACTGCATGGGTCAGCTAGCTAGAATCATACTGGGTGGATTAACTAGACAACTAATCAAATCAAAATAGATAATATGTATATTATATCCGTAAAGTGTTTAAAGTTTATCATAAGGCTAATTAGCATGGACTGACATTAAATTATTTATATCCTTTGGTTCTTGCAAGATACTTGGTTGAATTTATGAAATAGTTTTTAGATGAAATGTTACCATGAAGGAGGAAATGGATGCAAATGCTAAAATGTTGTAGCGGCCGAAGTAAGTATCAGAAAGCCAAGCCCCGAGTAGGGTTCCAAAGTTACAAGTACCATTAAAGATATTGACGAGGTTCATTGCTGTTATACTTCTCATGTGGAATATTGTTGTTAGGTACACCAGTAGGTTTGCCGATGTCCCTATAGTGCCTAACTTCTCAAATGTCTCGTTCCCTACCAAAAAACTACTAATATCAGTTGTTTTTCTTATAATATAAAGAATCACTTACATTAACAATGTAGTTGATGTATCAAGTTCTACCTATGACATATGGCATAGCTTTGATTCCTCTATAGTTTGGCTCCTTGAATGTTTCGCCTTCCTTCTCGTCCCTTTTCTCGATCGCTTCTAATTCCATAGCTTCGAACCTTCTTGTTTTTCTTGTACTCTTTTTCGTATGAATGTATGAATATTTGAGAATTCAACTATGACTATTTGACACCAATTTAATGCGATATTAAAGTTAAAAGGACAACATATTATGTGTATTCATATTTATTTTCTGACAACAAACACTTACACATATTTGTTTTTATCATAACTTACAATCACACGTGTTATGGTGCACCACCGATTTTACAGTTTGTAGAGAAATTAAGATATAAATAGCATTACGTTCCTCTCTCTGATGCTATCATAACATGAACGTACACTTGATAACTCTTTTAGATCAATTGAATTAAATTTTTACTTTTTGGGCCAAATTTAAATTTTATATTTCACCTTTTTGTAAGAATTTTATTCGATTTCAATATGTATTATTAAACCATCGTGTGATTAATGTCATTCAAATAATAATTTATCTCAGAAAGATTTGATGTATCATAGCCATACACCCCATAACCCTACCTTTTCTTCCATAATCGAGCCCAGTAATATTCGAGACAATCTCCGGCACAAAACTCTCTTGCGTTAATCAACCCTTATGGCGGTGCTTTACAACGTTCTCGACTCTCGAAAAGACTGTCCATTCCCATCAGCCTTGTGTTTTTCTTCCCAAAAAAGTTTTTCCTACGTTAAATCTTTTGTGTTCTTGACCGTCTTTTCAATTCTTGAATATTATAATCACCTTGTTGATTTCTTACGCAAATAATAGCCATTAGTAAATTTATTTCTTTGCCAATAGTAAAAAAGAAATAGCCACCACAAGACAAGACGTACTCAAACGAAAAACCGAAAACTTTATCACCCAACCGTACATTAGGAGGTCACCCGTTTTAGGATATTTTATTCCGTGTCTTTAAAACCACCAAGAAAACTCCGAACCTACCATGAACTTATCAAAAAAGAGACTCATGGCATAGATCGGTTATGCCTTTTGAACGACTCTTCACTTTTGTGTAATAGTATATTTCCTGTCAATCCAAAACACTGGTAGCCAGTATGTAAAATTGGCGAGTAGTACAATGTGTGATTCAACACTCTAAGATACACAAAGAAAAAGATCAAAATATATCAAATACATGAATTTCTTGTTGGTAATAAAAGTGCAAAGCTCACTCAAACAATCTAATATAAATTTACTGATATGGGAAAAACAAGATTACTTTTACATATGAAAAGTAAAAAGTAATGTATAATTTTATTCATATATATATATATATATATATATATATATATATATATATATATATATATATATATATATATATATATATATATAGGTGGGTTCATTTAGGAACCATTAAATATTTAGGAACCATTAGGAACCAATATTCACCAGTGTATATAAAGCATATGTATATATATATATATACACTGGTGAATATTATATGTATATACACTGGTGAATATTATATGTATATACACTCGTGAATATCATATTAAATATACACTGGTGAATATCATATATATACACTGGTGAGTATTGGTTCCTAATTGTTCCTAAATATTTACATGGTTCTTAAATGAAACCAACTCTATATATATATATATATATATATATATATATATATATATATATATATATATATATATGGTGAGATTCAAATGGGATTCTCAATTTTCTAAAGATCCAGGGATCCACTTTTTAGCCACACAAATTCACTTAGCGTCAAAACCACAAAGGCTTCCTAGATATACATTTTTCCCTTAATATATTTTTTTTTTCATTTTTTTTTTCGTTTTTTAATTCGGTTTTTTTTTTTGCTATGTTTTACTTAACTTTTTTTTTTTTTTTTTTTTTCAAAATCACATGTGATTTTTTTGTAAAAAATTGAAATCACATGTGATTTTCAAAAACCAAAATTTATAAATTTTAAAATCACACGTGAATTTTTTTTTTACCGAAAATCACATGTGATTTTCAAAAACCAAAATTTATAAATTTTAAAATCACATTTGAAAAGTTTGTTTTCTCGAAAATCACATGTGATTTTATAAGCAAAATAGTTTGTAGGTTAAAATTCACATGTGATTTTGGTAAAAAATAATCAATAATTTTTTAAATCAAACGTGATTTTACCCATAAAATATTAGTAGATTGAAAATCACATGTGATTTTAAAAAAGTAAGGTTGAAAATTAAATTTGATTTTCGGAAAAAAAAAAAAAAAAAAGTAAATAAAAAGGTAAAAGAAAAAAGTAAAAAAAAAAAATTAGAAAAAAAAAAAAAAAAAGAAAAAAAAAAAATAAAAAAAAAGAACAAAGATATAAGAAAAATGGGTGGTTAGGAATGGATCTCCGGATCTCTAGATAATTAAGGATCCCTTTTGAACCCCAATATATATATATATATATATATATATATATATATATATATATATATATATATATATATATATATATATATATATATATATATATATCCTTTTAAAAAACAACGTGACACATTCAAAAACCACCGGAAACCTCTTTGATCCACCTAAAGAATAGGTAAATGGATTGACCCGCACTATTAATCCCGACGTGAGTAGGTCAAACTTAGCATACCCACTTTCTTATCCAACACATGTTAAAAGGAATAAAATAATGAATCCATATGACTCATTTAAAACTACCGTTGATGACTCGAACTCGATGATTAAACGATTAACCCACATTCACCCCTTTAAGTGTCTATTCACACCCGACCACTCACAACAATGTCGGTTCCTCTTCCTCAAACCTCTTCAAATTGAGCTCGTCATTTTTCTCCCACTTTTGGACACTCCGATATGTAATGCCCTTCCCAAACTCATTACACTTGTATCATTTCACGTGGCTCATGTCCCGTTGTACTCGACCTTCTCGCCGACCTCTATATCGTCCACATCCATGGTCTTCACGCTTCTAGTTTCCACAACGACAATGCTCACACCTATGCTCCTTTCGGTTTGTTTTTCCATCCGAACTTGCAAACAAAAGTTGATTTTGCTCGGTTTGGATTTCCTCAACCTTAAGTCGGCCTATTAAGTGTGATTATGTTTGTTAGTGAGTTTTGATAAGGATTACTTGATAAGATTTCTGCAAATTTGATTGAATTAGAATCAATTTAGTTTTAGCCAGTTCATCCGAGTTATAGTTCGTTCATCCGATTTTAAATCCAAATCTCTCAAATCATATGTCTCTAATAGTTATGGCTGCTCATTTGTGAATTATGATAACGAGACATGTTCTGGTGGTAGACCTCCAAAGTTCCTACTAGGATCTGATTTCATGATGTGGAAGCTTCGATTCAAGGCTTTTGTCTACTAAAGTGATCGACATCTATGGAGTTCAATTGTTAATGGTCCTTATCGATCTATGATACAAGAAACTGGTGGAGCTGGTATGATAGATGAAGATCCAGAGAAGTATACTGAAGCTGATAATAAGTTGATTGATAGGGATTTCAGAGCACTTGGAGCTGTTATTCTTACTCTTCCTACTGAAATTTACAACAACTTCAAGGATTGTGCTTCAGCTAAAGAACTGATGGATGCTATGGAACTAAGATGTGAAGGCAGTTTGGAACTGAAGGAAAGAAAGAGAGACATGTTGAAGAAGCTGTATAAAGCGTTTCAATATGTGAGGGGTGAGAGTTTATCTGATAAAATCAGTAGGTATACATTGCTTGTGAGTGATTTGAAGAGTTCTGGAGTTATAATGAAAAATAGTGATATATGCAAGAAACTCTTAGGATCTTTTCCTACAAAATGGTCGGTGCAAGTGATGATCATTAAGAGAACTGCACATTTGAATGTTATGAGCTTGGTAGAGTTGATTGGAATTCTACAGTCATATGAAGTTGATATGCAAATTGATGAGAAGAAGCAAACTGTAAACTCTTATGGATGTGCTTTAAAAGCTCAGACTTATGTGAATTCAACTTACTATCCTAATCAAGCTCAACCTCAACCTCAATCATATGCAAGTCATCAATCTGGAAGCCGTTGTCCATCAAATCATTCATCTGCTGGTTATAATTCAAGTTGGTATGGAGGATATTCCAGTCAGAATGTTGAATTAAATGTGTATCATTCACCTTCTGTAAATTCTGGAGCTAATGGGTTAGGAGATAAGGAGATTCTGTATAGGGCGTTTGTTGCAAGTTATGAAGCATTTGTTGCTGGAAGCTTGAATCAGGCAGAACTTGCAAGGTAGGATATTAAACAAATCCATCCTGATGATCTGGAAGAAATTAATCTGAAATGGAAAATGGCCATGGTGAGTGTTAGAGACAACAAATTCTTCAAGTAGACTAGAAGAAACAACTCCAGGAAGGAGAATGGTGATAGAATGGATTTTGACAACTCAAAGGTCAAGTGCTTCAACTATGAAGACTATGGAAACTTTGCATGAGAGTGCATGGCACCTAGAAGGATGAACAACAACAACAATTATCAAAGGAACAACTATCAAACAAAGGATGATCAAAAGAAGCTGACAGTTGCAAAAGGAAAGAATGGAAATGAGGAAGCAAGCTCAAGTGGAAAAGCTTTGATTACTTTTGGAGAGTGGGATGAAGTGCAGGAAGAAGATTTTAAAAACAAAAATGTCTTAGCTCTCATGAGTAAGATAAATATAGTTTCCACTGATGAGGTACTTTCTAAAGCTTGCTCTGTTGATTGCTTAAATACTCTGAAGTACACTAGAGAACACAATTTGAGTTTGATAAACAAAATTGATTTAATTAAATTTCATCAAAGAGAATTTTTGAAAACTGAAAAGGTTTATAAAGATAAAATTGATTCTCTATTAAAGGATGTGGATGTGTATAAGGGTAAATTGGGAAGGTTGGAAACTGTTGGGAAAATCAACGATTTAACCCAAGTTAATAAATCTGTTTATTAAAGTCTTAGTTGCTGAGTCTGAGTGACTTTGAGATCGAGTGACTTTGAGTCTGAGTGACTCTGTGTCTGAGTGACTAAAAGCGACTAAGGCATTATGGAGCTGACTACTCAGCTTCTTAATGAAACGTATTGCTTTATTTTAGGTATGTTGGTTAGATTAAATCTTCTATCCTTTTAGAAGATTTACTAGGATTCGTACTTATCAAGCTCACTATTATTGTGTATAAATAGTGAGCTTGAGCTTAGTAATTCGTTGTACCTTTTGAATCAATATAACTGTGTGTTATTCTTGTTGCTTTGTTATTATATTTCCGCTATAATAACTAAGAAACTGGGCACTAAATCGATTCGTAACAATTAACATCTAAATACTTATTTGTAATTGATTAGCTGGTGTTTGAGATCTTATTGAGACCTAACAACTGGTATCAGAGCAAATATAATTTAAATTTTAATAAATTTACCAATCTTAAACGATCAATACATAAAATCTCAAATACAATGTCATCATCTTCATCCAATACACCCGCTATGGCTGGAAAAGGTATTCCTATTTTCAGTGGTCACAAGTTTGCTCACTGGAAACTTAAAGCTGAGTGGGATTTGTCCGGAATTCATGAAGAAATGATGAGGACTGTAACGGAAGGACTAATTATTCCAGGAAAGCATATTGATGAGGTCAAGGAAGGAGACAAAGTTGTCCAACGTGCAAGGTGGGTTCAAACTCCTAAATCATAGTGGACAGATCTTGATAAGCTACTATTTAATCTAGATCCAAGAGCTAGAAGCATTCTAGGAAATGCTGTGTCTGAGCAAATATACTCAAAGATTGCTGGATGCAGATCTGCTAAAGAAATATGGGATACTTTAATTGTATCTTATGAAGGAGTTCCGATAGTAAGGGAACAAAGGTTGAACAGTCTGATTAGAAATTATGAAAATTTCTACGTGAAAGATAAAGAAACCTTAGCTGATGTGCATACTAGGTTCCAAGTACTGTTGAATGACCTATCAGCCCTGGGAATGATGAAGGAAGATGATGAAATTTGCAAAACGTTTGTTGACATCTTGCCCAACAAATTTGAATCTGTTATTACTTCTCTTGTGGTTAGTTAAAAATTGTCCACCTACAAGCTGCCTGGCCTCTTTGGATTGTTACTTAATTTTGAAGAATCTCAAGAGAGGAAAAAGATAAACAGAAGAAGGACTACAATAGATCCAGAAGCTGCATTAGTTGCTACCAGCAAAAGGAATAAAGAAATTTATTCTAAAGCTGACTCATCTGAGTCTGAGTCACACTCAGACTCAGAATCAGATGATGAAACTGAGGTCAAAAAGCTGAAAAGTCAGCTTGCGCTGTTAACTATGAAGCTTGAACAGAAGACAGGCTACAAAGGAAAGAAACCTTTCGATCTGAAGAAGGTGAAATGCTTTAAATGCAATGAATATGGTCACATGGCTGCTGACTGTAAAGTAAAGAATGCTCAGACTGAACACATGGACGAGGTTGCTGAGAGGGCCCAAAGATACCGAAAGAAGTATCTTAAATACAAGAAAGCAACAGTTCAAGTACACAAAAGCCTCAAACTGAGCAAAAGGCATTCTTTGCTGAAGAATGGCTAGATGAGGAACTGTCTTCTGATGAGGATGAGGAAGTGGTGGATAAATGCTTAATGACGTTCACAGAAGAAGTAACTGAAGCTGAGAAATCTGCCTCTCAGTTCGAGAAGGATCTGAAGGAAGCTGAGAGACTGAGATGTAACTCAGACTGGAACAAATCAAAGCTTTATAAGGTACACAATTTCAACACTTATACAAATGAACAAAAACTTCAAATGTTTGAGTATATTTTTATTGATTTGACCACCACTTTAGAAGAACAATCTGAATTCAAACAACAGATTAAAGATCTTGAAAATACTTTGAAAATTAAAGATGATAAAATAATTGAACTAGAAAGTTATAAAGTTCTTTTAAATGCTCAGATTGAAGCTTATAGTGATCTTGCCAAAAAAATTATAAATTTAGAGAAGAAACTGAGCATTATAAAAGAATTTGTAAGTCATGGTGCATATTATCCTTAAAAAATGAAGATTGTTTGAGCAGACATGTACCCAAACAAGTTCAAGCTGTGTTGGGTGAGGACTTCAGTCTGAAGAAGCATATGACTGAAGAAGAAGAAGAAGCTGAAAAAGCTGAAAGAGAAAAAAATGTTTTCAAACCAGAAATTCTTCCAAACACTTTCACTTATACGAAAGGAGAAAAAACAATGATGTCAAATGCTTTTTTCAAACCTGTAATTTCTCGAGTTTTTAATAAAAGTGATTCTTCAACTTCTTCTCAGTCTGAATGTGTTAATTTAACTGAAACTGATACAAACGTGCATGTAGTGAAAAATTCCTTGAATTTATATAATGTCTTGCCCAAGGTTGTGAGTAAACCTAAGAGTCAACGCCAAGTCAGTTCCAAAATTCCTAACAAAAGTCATGAAACAAAAACTATTGATGAATTGGGAAATCAATTGTTGGAACTGACTAACATTGTAAAAACTCTAGTCAGGAATAAATCACCGAATCACATCAGGCCCAAGACTCCTCCTAAAAGAATTTGCTACAATTGTGGTGAAAAAGGACATGAAGCTGTGTTTTGTAAGCAACTGACCCAGTCTAGACCACAGAAAAACACTTTTCAAAAATCAGTCTCACCAAAACATTGGTCAGCTCCACTCATTCATAAGTCAGTTTCACCAAAGTCTAGGTCAGTTTCATCTCAAAAGCAAAGACAAACATCCCAATCAAAGACAAAGTATGTGAAATCTACCAAGACTAAGTCAGTTTCATCTCAATTCAGTCTCAAAGACACTCCATGTAAATACTGTGGTGTCATAGGTCATTATTCTGTTAACTGCATGAAGGAACTAAATAAATGGAACTACACCAGCTCCAAAACTGACTGCAAGATCGAACCTGAACTTAAATCTGCTTCAGTTCATGGATCCACTCTAAAGTGGGTACCCAAAAGGAACTAATCTTATCTATTTCATGTGCAGGACTCTACAAAATGGTATCTAGATAGTGGAGCTTCAAGGCACATGACTGGAATGAAGTCTTTTCTACAAGACTATAAAGAAGAAGATGAGCCTCAAGTGAGATATGGTGACAACGGGGTATCAATGACACGAGGATATGGAAAGATTCATTCTGGAGCTGTCACTTTCAAGAGAGTTACATATGTAGAAGGCTTACAACATAACTTACTAAGTGTGAGTCAAATCACTGATGAAGATCATGAAGTCAGATTCAGAAAGCAAGATGGAATAATATACAGTGCCAAGGGAAAACCATTACTACTTGCCAAGAGAGAACGAGATGTCTTTTGTCTGGATCTAAGTACTGCCAATGATGAGGCTGAGACGTGTTTGTTCACAGAAACAAAAGAAGAACTTAATTGGCTATGGCATCGAAGGTTATCACATTTAAACTTCAAAAACATAAATGCCTTGTCAAAAAGTAAATTGGTTAGAGGTCTTCCTGAACTGACCTATACCAAAGACAAAGTTTGCTCAGCTTGTGTGCTTGGAAAGCAAACTAAGACTCAATTCCCATCCATAATGTTGCATTCAATTGATGAACCTTTATTCATGTTACATATGGATTTGTTTGGACCAATTGGGATTGAGAGTCAAGGAGGAAAGAAATATACCCTTGTAATTGTAGATGAATTTACTAGATTCACTTAGGTTATATTCTTAAGGGCTAAAAGTGATGCAACTGAGGAAATCATCAGTCTGATCAAAAGAGAACATCGACAGAAAAATACGCTTGTTGAAGTTGAGGAAATCATCAGTCTGATTAAAAGTGACCATGAAACTGAGTTCAAAAACTCAGTCTTGATAGACTTTTGTGATCAATTAGGAATAGTTCAAAACTTTGCCTCAGTTCGAACACCCCAACAAAACGGAGTTGCAGAGAGAAGAAATAGAACTTTAATTGAAGTTGCCAGAACAATGTTGTGTTATGGGAACATGATGATAAAATTCTGGGCTGAAGCTGTGAATACTGCCTGCTTCACACATAATAGATCCATCATAGTGAAGAGACATGAAAAAACAGCATATGAATTGTATCATAACAAAGTTCCTTCCATTCATTATTTCCATATCTTTGGAAGTAGATGTTATATTCTGAATCAAAGGGATTTGTTGTGTAAAATGTCTCCTAAAGCCGATGAAGGATTGTTCGTTGGATACTCAAGCATCGTAAAAGCATCCAGAGTCTACAATGAAAGAAGAAAGGTTGTGGAAGAAAGCATTAATGTTACTTTTAATGACACTACTCAGTCTGACAAAGATGAATCATCATCACAGACTGACATAGCCACTATCAATCAGCTGTGTGATGAATTTCTAGTAACCACATTTGAAGCTGACTCTCAGGCTGAAGATCAGAATGATGCAAACGCCCATCAAAATCAAGAATCTGAAAGTGAACCTGATGAATCACCTATCCAGAGTGTCCCTGATACTGAAAATACTGAATCTAATGAAACTGATGAAACTCAGCCTGACACCATTCAGTCTGACCAAACTCAGCTTCAAACTACTCAGCCTGATGACACTCAGCCTGATGATACTCAGTCTCAAGCAGATGCAGTTTCCCACAATGAGATAGGAAACATCAAGACTGTCAAGGGACATCCTATATCATCGGTTATTGGCTCATTAACTGAAGGAGTCAAAACCAGACGAAAGACTTCCACAACAAATTTTTGTTTCTATACAAATTTCTTGAGTCTGATGGAACCAAAGAAGGTTGAAGAAGCTTTATTAGATGAAGACTGGGTTGATGGTATGCAAGAGGAGCTTGGAGAATTCATAAGGAACAATGTTTGGACAAAGGTCCCACGTCCCCTGTTTAAGACTATCATTGGACTTAAATGGATCTTTCGAAATAAATATGACAAAGATGGAGTGGTGATTAGGAATAAAGCTCGATTGGTGGCTCAAGGATACAAGCAGGAAGAGGGCATTCATTATGATGAAACATTTGCTCCAGTGGCCAGAATTGAAGCAATTCGATTATTCTTAGCATATGCAGCCTTTAAAGATTTCTTGGTGTATCAAATGGATGTGAAGAGTGCATTTTTGAATGGTGATCTACAGGAGGAAGTCTATGTCAAGGAACCTCCAGGTTTTGTTGATCCTAACTTTCCTGATCATGTTTTTAAATTAACCAAAGCATTATATGGTCTCAAACAAGCTCCTAGAGCTTGGTATGATACTCTATATGACTTTCTTCTCAAAAACCATTTTAAAAGAGGATCAATTGATAAAACACTGTTTATCAAAAAGGAAAATGGACATGTGATTTTGGTACAAATATATGTTGATGACATTATATTTGGATCCACAAATGAAAAGTTGTGTACTTGGTTTTCAAAACTCATGTGTAGTGAATATAGGATGAGTATGATGGGAGAACTCACGTTCTTTCTTGGTCTACAAGTAGAACAAAAGAAAGATGGAATTTTCATAAATCAAAGTAAAAATGTTCATGATTTAGTAAAGAAATTTGGTTTTGAAACATGTTCTAAAATGAAAACCCAAATGAGTACTTCTGATAAGTTGCATAAAGACTCATCTGGCAAGTCAGTTTGTAAAGCTACTTATAGAGGTATGATTGGCTCTTTACTTTATTTAACTGCTAGTAGACCTGACATCATGTTCTCTATATGTCTATGTGCACGTTATCAAGTTGACCCAAAGGAATCCCATCTTAAAGCTGTCAAAAGAATTTCCAGATATCTTAAGGGTAGACCAAATATTGGTCTATGGTACCCTAAAGATTCGGGTTTTGAATTAATTGGCTACACAGATGCAGATTATGCAGGGTGTAGATTGGACAGGAAAAATACATCAGGAGGATGTCAGCTTCTGGGAGGAAAACTAGTCAGTTGGTCAAGTAAAAAGCAAAACTCAATCATGTGTGACAACAAAAGTGCAATTCAAATTAGTCAGAGGGCAACTTCCACATCTGAAGCTGAGTACGTGGCTGTAGGGAGCTGTTGTGCACAATTACTATGGATGCAACATCAATTGGCTGATCTTGAAATCAAGATTCAAAATACACCAATCATGTGTGACAACAAAAGTGCAATTCAAATTACTAAGAATCTAGTCTTCCACTCTAGGACAAAACACATTGAAATAAGACATCATTTCATTCGAGACTTTGTGGAGAAAGGCAAAGTCAGACTGGATTTTGTAGCTACTCATGATCAATTGGCAGACATTTTCACGAAACCTCTGAGTGAGGACATGTTTTTCTATCTGTTAGGAGAACTGGGCATGTTAAATCCTTAATTTGTCAAAATAATAAATTTGAGGCTGACCTATTAGTCAGCTTGTGATTTTTCAGTCTGACTTGTCAGTCAGCTCAAGATTCTTCAGTCTGACCATGTGCTCAGACTGAATATAATTTTCGTAAATATCTTTTACATTTTTTTTTTTCTTTTCTTTAGTCTGTAAAGTTTTTTTTATTTTATTATAAAATTTTTATTTTCTAATATTTTATTATTCTTTTTCTTTTTCTTAAGGGTCAGTTGTACATCTTTTTCTACCTCAAGGGTAATCCTTGTCAATAGGGTTAAATTACATAGACTAAATGGAAAGTTTCATAACTTAGTTACTTAAATTTCCCTCCTTCAGTTTATATTCAACTTAATTTCAAATTTTAACCTAATTGTTATCTTCTCTAATCTTCCTCTTATTCTTATCAATGGCGAATGCAAACATGATCCTTCACGTTACTTCTCGTATGATTCCCGGTTCAGATTTTCAACACAGGGTACAGATCAAGGACAATAACAGGGTGGCCACTACCGATATTCCCGCCAATCGACAAAACAGGGGCTTCGAACAACTGTGTCAGTTCATGCAATCCCATCCCTTGTATGGCGCGTACTTCTGTGAAACGGTAATGTACCCACCGGTGCTTTGTGAGTGGTGGTACACCTGCACCGCTAATGAGGCTCAGACTGAGCTCACTAGCACCTATAATGATGGAAGGAAAACCCTCACCATTACTGAGGAGACCATCCGTGCAACCCTCTTGTTACCTACTGCTAATGAAGCTGGTGAAGGGGGATTTCAAGCCAAATGACCAAACACCAAGCTCGAGCTAAGGCATTCCCTCTCATTGGCCAGCCTGTCACTCAGGGAGTCACTGAATACAGATTCTTCCCAGGCCGATGGAAATTCTTATTTTCTAGTATCACTAGATGTTTGGGGGGTAAATCTGGGAGTCTGAATCAGATGAATGAATTTGAGACTCATCTCTTTCATTCCATGGTAACGGGACGACGAATATCTTAGTCACAACTATATTTTGAAGAGATTCTCTCCCTTGTTTTAAAAACAAAGAGACCGAATGATGTTCCATTTATTCGGGTACTTTCACTCAGTTTTGAGGAGGCTCTGGGAAAAGAAGCCTATGAGGCACTTGATCAAATTTTTTATGTGTGCCCTCTTCCCAGACTGACCTCTAAAATTTTTACTTACATCAACATCACTGAAGCTGAGCCAGGTTTAACACCAGTTATGCTTCAGTGGATTGCTAATCCGTTTATTGACACTGAAAGCACTGAGTCTGACCATTCAGATTCAGAAAATCATGATGACGGAGTTGAAGTAAATTTGGAGGCAAACATTCCTATTGCCTATGCTGAGGTGGACATGGGTGGGGAAGGGCGCGATGAGGCTAACTCAGGTATGAATATCAATCTTTCTATCCCTCAGTCTGAGAGTATCCCCTCTCAATCTGGGGTGCAGTCCACTCCTCAACTTGATGTCTTAGCAACTCAAGCGACCAATCTAATGAACTCACCCGGTTCCTTTGAAAAAGCACTCACATCAAGCCCCACTAAAAATCAGGCACTAATGGATTCACTCTTCCATGAGGCTGAGAGTTTTATACTCCCCTCCAGTGCTGTAGATCAGACCATTCTCCCTCTGCTAGAGCAAGAGATGGATCTGACTACCATGACTAGCCAAAGCCCCCCTAGCGTAGTCAACTTGGAGAAACACGCTGCTGCTGCCACACTGACACATGTGGTATGCATTGAAGACGATATTCCACTCCTGAATATCCCTGTACCTAGTATGGGACCACCCCCCTCAGTTTCAAAGCCAATTTCTAAGGCTATTTTCACTAGCTCTGTGCTAGTTAACGATGAGGTACCACCAAATCTATCACACTCCTATGCACAAGTCGTCAATGCCTCACTTCCCAAACTGAGTGAGGTACTGACTTCTTCTTCTATGGCTAAGGATCATTCTCCTAAACAACAAGGAGGGAGTGAAGCTATACCACCTGTTTCAATACCTACTGCTACTATTCTCCCTCAGTCTAAGGTTGCTATGACTGTCCCTGTGCTTTTACAGGCCATTAAGGACATGTCAACTCAGTTTGATGTCAAACTGAGTGCAATGCAGACTGAGTTACATGTTATGAAATGTCAAAATACTGAGGAGATGGAGGATTTGAAGGGCATGGTGTTGAAGCTGACCTCTGAGATCAGTATGATGAGAAAGGGGAAACAAGTTGCTGAGGTAACACAAGGGGATGCTCAGACTCAGGGGGAGAAAATAGTTACACCAACTGATGAGTCTGAACTTCCCAAGAAAGACTTGAAAAGAAAGAGGGATGAAGGGGAGAGATACTACAAGACAACCAGATTCAATCTGAAAACTGGTCAGTCTGAAGTCTTCTATGAGACTGATTACAGCGACATATCCAGTAGTGAATCTAAGAAAGAAGACCAAGGAAGTGACAAGAAGGGAAAAGGCAAAGTTGGAGCTGACACTGATACTGATCAGGCTGAGGAGGAAATTGAAATGGAAGAGCCAACTGTTCAGACTGAGCTAAAAACTGAAATAAAGAAAAGACAAGCTGAAGCTGAGAAACTAGCTAAGCTTCAAAGGTATGCTCACAATGCTGGGATGACAGTTGAAAAATACAAGGAGTATGACAAAGGGCTATACATGGAGAAATTTGAGGATAATCCACAAGACCAGTCCATGAAAGCAGCTGAAAAACTTGAAGCTGAGATGAAAGAAGAAGAAGAGTTGGCCATTAATGAAGAACAACAGAGGATAGAAGCTGACAGACTAATGGCTAAACAGGTGTTAAGAGAGGAAGCCAGACTGGACTACATTGAGTCAAACTTTGCAATGAGGAGAAACATGAATAAAATCCAAGACTTGGATTGTGATGATATTGGTGGATCTGACCTCATGCTAACGTGCTATCACAAAGGGGGATCCTTCAGAGTTCGGGTACACAAAATGCACACTTTGGGTTTAGAAGAATGGAAAGCAATCGCCAGTCTGAGCACAAGAATAACAAACATTGCACACAGACTTGAAGTAGAAGAGAAGTTGTTTCAAATGTAAACGTTGCTCATATGCTGAAGCTGATCTCAGACGAGGACTATAAAGCATTTTGCACTGTCAGTAGAGTGCGAGCTGGGGCTAAGTCACTTGGTCTAGAAACAAGTAGTCTTCATCCTGTTCCCAAAGGAGTCATTTTTCAAGATAAGACTTATGTGAAGACTGAAAATCATGAGGGCTTATGTTATGTTGACTGTGGGGGAGAGGAATGCTTCCAGGCTAAAGACAGATTGAATATGGCTTCCATCTATCATTGCATTGCCCTGCTAAGTGAATGTGAATCTGATCAATGCGTCCCCTTCCGTATGAAGCTGATCAGTTGGTTATTCAATAACCTTCGAAGAATTGAAGAAATAGGGACTTTGATGGACAAGGTTGATCTGATCAAGAAAGAGTATCAAATACTGTTCAACAAATCTGATGTGAGATGGAAAAGCTACTTGATTGGAAAACTGAAAGACTCAGGTGGGCAAAAGAAGTGAAGAAGCCTAGTCCATGGGAGGTGCCTTTGAAGCAGAAAAGATCTTTCAAGAAGAGGAAGTGATGTGTCTTATGTGTCTTTTTGTTCACAAACAATTTTATGTAAACAATTTTAGTTTATGTTTATTTTTGGTGCATGAATTGTAAAAGACGTTAATCCAAACAGATAGGGGGAGATTGTTGGGAAAATCAACGATTTAAACCAAGTTAATAAATCTGTTTATTAAAGTCTTAGTTGCTGAGTCTGAGTGACTTTGAGTCTGAGTGACTTTGAGTCTGAGTGACTTTGAGTCTGAGTGACTCCGAGTCTGAGTGACTAAAAGCGACTAAGGCATTATGGAGCTGACTACTCAGCTTCATAATGAAACGTATTGCTTTATTTTAGGTATGTTGGTTAGATTAAATCTTATATTCTTTTAGAAGATTTACTAGGATTCATACTTATCAAGCTCACTATTATTGTGTATAAATAGTGAGCTTGAGCTTAGTAATTCGTTGTATCTTTTGAATCAATATAACTGTGTGTTATTCTCGTTGCTTTGTTATTATATTTTCGCTATAATAAACTAAGAAACTGAGCACTTAATCGATTCGTAATAATTAACATCTAAATACTTATTTGTAATTGATTAGCTAGTGTTTGAGATCTTATTGAGACCTAACAGAAACTCAACATGAAAACTTATTTGAAAGATTTCAAAAAGTAACAAATAAATTTGAAAATGCTAAAATTCATGTTGAGAAGTTTAATCTTTCATCTAAGACATTGAATGAGATTATTGAACATCAATTTGTGCACTAAGCTAAGTTTGGTATTGGTTTTAATGCAGTACCACCTCTATTCAATGATAACTACTCTATTAAACCTGAATAAACAAATTTTAAGAGTGGTTTATCTGTGGAAAATTCTTTTGATGATGTTTCTACATTACAGTCTAAAGTTGTTCTTCTCTAAATGATTTGATTAATTTGAATGCTATTACTAGTCTAAATGAAACTTTTAATTTTGCAGCAGGTCAAAAATTAGAAGAGTCAAGTAATCATGAATAATTATTTGAAGAAAAGAATGTCAATGTTGAAATTTGTAATAACATAGAACAAATTGAAATTGAGGAAGAATTTGTAGAACATGTTCATAATTTTTTGCATGAAAAATGTTATTTGTTTCATAATATATATGATTCTGAGTTGTCAATGCATGAATTAATTGTAAATGAAATTGCTGTGAATGATCATGTGAACGAATTTGTGACTGTTAAAAAATGAGAAAGTCAAATCTAAAAAGTCAAAGAGAAAAGCAAAATGCAATACATGCAAGAAGCAACACAAATTAAAAGAATGCTAGTTGAAATCTATGGATAAATATGTTTCTGAATGTGTTTCAAAATCTGATAAATTGCAATTTGGTAGAATAAACTGTAAAAAATACATGATTAATTATGAAAAATCTAAGAATGTGAATGTGAATGTGAATGTGATAAAATTTGGTAGAATTAATCTTGTAATGTTGACTGGTTTGCATTTACCTAAGTTAAAATATTCTATATCCGAGTTAAAAAAAATTGAAAAATGATGATAACATGTTTAGATTGGGTAAAACAAAAATTAACTCGGGTAAACATGTTTTCAAGAATAACTTTGGTGAACAAAATTCTAAGTCGGAGGAAAAAATGTTTAAGTCGGATAAAATTTTGGGTTCTCAATTTAACTCGGATGTAGAAAGTTTTAATTCGGGTGATGAAAAATTTAATTCGGATTATGAAGTTTGTATTCCAAAAAGAAAAATGCATGATCATTTTAAGTTTAACAAGTTTAAAAGATTAAATTCAAAGTCTACAAGTACTTGGATACCAAAATCTCATTAATCAATGATAATCTGCAGGAGCAATCCATTGATCCTGAAGAGAATACATGGCTAGTGGATAGTGGATACTCTAGACATATGACTGGGAATATCAAGTAATACTTAGACCTTTGATTTCAATATGGTTTTCTCTTCTTTCTTAATCTGTACTTGGAGGATGAACTACTCCAGGTGTTCCATCAACATACATAGTGATTGCTTGTTTATTCCCATTCACAGTCACATCCCATACTGCATAGTACAAAAGCAATTTGTGTTGTTTGATCCTTAACTTATAAAGATCAAAATCGTTGTTGTATCAGACTGGAACTTTGTTACCACCACATCAGTCATGATTGGTATTTTGTTTCTTGTTGAGGCTTCAACAAAAACTTGTAGATTTGTAGATCTTGAGCACCTCCTTTGCTCTGATACCACTTGTCAGGATCTATTAGGTTAGGTAAACACAACCACACTATGTATTAAAAGATCTTGATCTATCAAAGAAGTTTAGCAGCGGATTTAAACACTTTGATATTACAAGTTTTGTGATTAAACGAATATTGTTTATATGAAGAATAACAATAACAATAACGAATATCACCGACAAGCCTCAATGTATTAATCTTTAATGAATGATCAATACACGTGTTTTTCTTAATACAAGGGTCTATGTATATATAGACCTTGAGGCTAAACCTAGCAATTCTAGGAAACGACTTAACAATTACAATTGTTAATTAACTACAATTAAAGAAAATGTAATTATAAATCTATTCTAAAATTATGGTTTTCGTCTAAACTCTTCCGATAGTAGTAACACTTTACGGGCAGTAGTAATAAGCTTGAGCAGTAGAAACCATAACTCTTGTAGTAGTAACCAATACACTTGCAGTAGTAACTGGTATACTTGCAGTGGTAACTAGGTAGTAGTTAAGCAATAGTACAGTAGTAATCAATCTTAACTAATTGTCATCAGTTTATTCCCAACAATAAGCATTCTCAAAAACACAATCATTAATTTCACAAGGGATAAAGAAACTTCCTCGGTCCTTCTGTTTTGGAGGCATATTGAGCTGAAGTAGTGTAGTACATCTTTCATTCCATATCACCATATAAGCCTCCTTAATCTTGTGATCTTCTACCTGTTTATCAACACCTGCAAAATCTTTAGTAATAAAAGAACTAGGAAAATCCAAATTGTCACCGGTATGTGCTGTTATAGCCTTCAGCTGCTCTCTAGGATTAGTTTAAGTGAAAATCGGTAGTGATCCCGGAAATCGATCTTGCAACACCTTGGCCATTTGACCAACTTGACCTTCGATTTGCTTCAGAGAGGCGGATTGATTTTTATGTGTAGATTCAGTCATGGACGACATTCTCTTTATAGCCTCTTCAATTAGTCCCATTCGTTGGTTAGATGATGTTATGAACTGTGCCAACAACCCGTTAAGACTCATTTTTTTCTTGGTTTCTCCTTGCTTTTGATCCCCATTCCTATAATAACTCGAACCTCCTTGACGAAAATTACCAGAATTTCCTTGATTGTTCCCTTGAAAGGGTCTTCTAAATTTGTTGTTTGGCCGGTAATTTCCTCCTGGCTGGTAGTCTCCATAGTACACTTCTTCATTCTTATTTGGTACCATATCTTTCTCTGGGCAATCCTTGGTCAAATGGAACCCGTTGAAAATATCACATCCCACTTGAATGGCATGTAATTTCTCGTTCACCTTCTTGATATCACGCCCCAAGTTGTCTAACTTAGGAGTGAGAGCTGCTAATCCATCAGAACTATCAATGGCTCTTCTCTTTCAATTAGTACCAGCATCTCATAACTGTGAGTGTTTCACCATAGCCTCATTCGCATCATAAGCTTCAGTAGGGTTTTTATTACGGATTGGTCCTTGAGAATCAAGTTGGTGTCGTCTCTTCCTATCAATACCCTCATAGAAAATCTTTGTGATCTCTTGATTATTTAAATCGTGTTGAGGACATCGGTATAAAAAATCCTTGTATCTCTCCCAAGCCTGGTACAATGATTCATCCACATCCTGCTCAAAATTCCTAATGTCATCAATCATCTTCTTTGTCTTGATGGGTGGACAATACATCTTCATAAATTTAAGTTTCAAATCCTCCCAAGTAGTTATGCTCCCAACTGGCTCTTTCTGTAACTATCTCTTAGTGGCTCCATGAAGTGTCATGGGAAAGACCCGAAGCATCACCATATCTTTGGTGACATCCAAAATACTGAATATAACGAAAAATTTCTACAACCTTCTCCACATGATCGTTGCCATCCTCATTGGCTTTTCCCCTAAAAGGTGTGTCTCTAAGCTCCTTAATGAACTGCAGCTTGAGTCCAAACTCAACTCCTCTAGCTATTGCTGGTCGGACTACTCCCGGACTAACATTTTTACCAGTCATGCTCGTGTATTCCTACATTGTCATAGTGTTAATATCCCTGACCATCGGAATTTTTGAATGGTCTGAAATGTCTACTTCAGAGGGATGCTTTGATGAGGTCTCAACTCGTACTCGTTCTCACTATCTGAGGAAGAATCTAGTGAATAGGTATCTTTGTTGACTATTGTGTTTTGATATATATCAAAATCCACTTCTGGAAAAGGACTGTGAATCTGTGAATTTGATGGTGCAGAGAATAACCTTCTCCTTGATCTGAATTCTCTTTCTAGCTCTTCGAATGGTGCGACAAGATCAGGATTAGATCTCATGTTCGCTCTTTATTTTACGTAAGTCTTTTATTTATTAAAATGTATATATCGAATGCTAACCGAGGTGCATACAGTATCAGTAATATCAGAGGTACAAAGGTTACAACTTTATAAAAAAAACATCATCAAATTTTATATAAAAAAATTTGGAATACAAAGTTTTACAATACTCGAATAAATAAAGTACAAATGACATCAAATGGATCCTAAAGGAACTAAGTCAAGCAAAACAAGTTCCACTCAACTGATCCAAGTAGTCACAAAAGCATATCATCAATAACGCCAACCTCAAACCTGAAAAACATTAAAATTACGACGTCAACATAAAGTTGGTGTGACAACCGTCTAAAAATCAGGAACTCGTTCGGTTATTCTATCGGCGAAATTCTCTAGTTACTCCTTTACCATGTTCACTCGCGTGACAATCGTCCCAAGTTCGGGGAATTCCTTCAGTTACTTCCTCGGTTCGAATCTTTTGTTACTCTTTTGGTGTTCGTATTGTCCTAAGTTCGTAATTACTATATCCGTATTTCGTCGGAACTAGTGTCGGAAAAATTTCCGGAATCAAATTATAAGTCCTAATACCAATAAAATCACTTTTTGAACTTTCCTAAGTTCATAACTAATCATACTTAAGAACTTTCAATTAACAAAAAGGTCCAACGAAGCAATAACGCAAAAACGAAAAATCAAGAAGCTTAAAAATTGCCCGGTGCGCAGCACCTCATCAAGAGGTGCGCGGCACTTGGCTCCAGATTTTCAAAAATATTACAATTTTAGTCCTTTTCTCGTTTTACACCACCACCACCCACTTTGGCCAATCAAAAACGAGTCTAGACCTGTCATTACTGCATTTCAGTATTCCAACACTCATTTAACATCATTTTTACCTATCTCCCTTTTAATTTTCATTTTCTTAATTCATTTTTACACACACTAAAACACACACTCTTTCATTTCTCTCATTTCTCTCTAAACCTCCATTGAAACCAGAAACATTTCACCATAAAAATCAACCATCAATCATAAACAAATCGTCCTAAACTTCAAGTTAAGCCAAGGGTGTTGTTTATATCAAAAAGGACCACGGTTGCAAAAGTTTTTGAAGATCAAATCCGACCAAAACTCATCATCCAAGCTTTTCCTTCGGTAGATTACTTTCTTTTTACTATTTTTACATAAATAATCAATTGCATGTAAGATCTAACGGTTAAAAAATGAGTTTTTATACAAATCTTTGACTTTTTATGGTCAAAAACGTTTTAATCAAAAAAACCCTTTAAATCCTCGAATCTGTAAATAAAAATGTTTTAGAAACTGTTAAAATGATGTTTTGAAAGATACATACTAATTGCATGTGCAATCTAAACAACAAAAACGAGTAATTGTAAAGATTTATGTCATTTCCATACAAAAACGATTTTTATCTAAATAATACTTAGATCTATGATTTTGTGGATAAAAGTTGTTTGGAAACTGTGAAAACATCATTATATAAAGCACCTACTGGTTGCATGTCAAAATCCTTAAGTCACAAAGCGTTTTTAACAAGAAAAACACAAAACGGGAAATGGACAGCAGCTAGGTGCGCCGCACCTATGCCCAGGTGCGCAGCACCGAGCTGTTGTTCTCCCGAAAATCGACGTTTTAACTCGTTTTAAGAACACGTTTACATTCTGGACTTTTACCGCTATTACCTGTGGACTGAAATAAATAAAATTAATAACATTAGTGACTTGTATTGGACTATTTGGACTATATTATATATGTTATTGCATTTTAGGTGAATTGTGAGCGGAAGTGGTTGTGTAATTTTTGGACATGAAATTTGGGCGCGGAAGCGCTGCCCAAATTTCCCTAGAAATTACGAAACCACTTCAGTAAGAAAAAGCACCTAAGACGTGATAATCAAAAACAATAAACTTTCAAACTAAACACAACGTTAATCGCTTCGGACCAAATTTCGGAACAAAATATTTAACCTTTATTCACAAACAAAAGTCACACAATATCTTCTATACATAAAGAACATAATAAGAAGTTAACTTTTGAATTATATTGGTAATTCTTAGGCATTCCGTGATTCCCGGCTCCTTTTCGACCGTCTCCGAGTTCAATTCTCTTCGCAATCCGTGAGTTACAACCCCACGCTGTTTTACTTTTATACTTTTAAACATTATTTGGGGGAAACATAAGATCATGTTTTGTAACTTATAAACATTATTTGCAAATTATTGGTATTTATTGAATCTTGATCTAAACTTTGAATCT
>CAJVGC010000432.1:19179034-19216891 GCA_910822075.1 Senecio squalidus | reverse complement strand
TGTCGAGCCCCGACGACTCCTACAGAAGCCCGTCGATTCCTAGGGTTGGCCGACTACCATCGGAGGTCCAACGAGATCTTCTCAAAAGTCGCTAAGCCGCTCACCGAGCTCACTCAGGAGGACAAGTCATTGTCTACACCTCACACATAAGACATAGGAGATGGATCGGACTGCTAAGTAACTGCGACTGCGAGAATCGAAGGAGGAAACCTTACACAATCATGAGGATGAGTTCGAACGCAAACCCGATGGATTTCACCACCAATTTACCCAAGACGGCAAAAGGGTAACGACACAATTTGGGTAATTGTGGATCATTCAGCTAGATCCGCTCACTTCTCGCCGATACGAGAAACCCACTCAATGGAGAAGCTTGCACAAAGTTGCATCAATGAGATCATCCCTTGCCACGGTACACCTCTATCCACCATCTCTAACAGAGATAGTCGTTCACGTCTCACTTATGGAGCCTGTCTCAAAAACCTCTCGGCGCGCGACTGAATCTTAGCGCAGCCTACCACCTTTAGACCTACCATCAGGGAGCGATTGAAGACGTCCCGCACTCGGCCGAAGAGCTACGCCGATAACCGAAGGAAATCCCTCAAATTCCAGGGCGGCGAACCGAGTCCTTCTCAAAGCGTCGCCATGGAAATGGGTAGCCCACTTCGGGAAGCGCGGAACGCTAAGCCCGAGGTACGCCGGACCGTCTGACGTCATCAAGCACATTGATTCTGTAGCTTATCAACTCCGACTCCCGCCTGTTCTTCCCAACGCTCATAACGTGTTCCATGTCTCACACTTGAAAAAGTGCCCATTCGATGAGACCATCGTTCACCCCACCCGACGAGGTCAAGATCGACAACAAGCTCAATCTCATCGAGGAACCGCTCGAAGTTGTAGACCGAAAGGTCAAGCAACTCAATCGAAGCCGTGTTCCTATCGTCAAAGTTCGCTGGAACTCCCGACGTGGTCACAAATTCACGTGGGAACGTGAAGACCAGATACGTCAAAAGTACTCTCATTTTCAATTATACTTCCACCTGATGTGACGAGTCAAATTTCGGGACAAAATTTCTTTCAACCCGGGGATGATGTGACAACCGTCTAAAAATCAGGAACTCGTTCGGTTATTCTATCGGCGAAATTCTCTAGTTACTCCTTTACCATGTTCACTCGAGTGACAATCGTCCCAAGTTCGGGGAATTCCTTCAGTTACTTCCTCGGTTCGAATCTTTTGTTACTCTTTTGGTGTTCGTATTGTCCTAAGTTCGTAATTACTATATCCGTATTTCGTCGGAACTAGTGTCGGAATAATTTCCGGAATCAAATTATAAGTCCTAATACCAATAAAATCACTTTTTGAACTTTCCTAAGTTCATAACTAATCATACTTAAGAACTTTCAATTAACAAAAAGGTCCAACGAAGCAATAACGCAAAAACGAAAAATCAAGAAGCTGAAAAATTGCCCGGTGCGAAGCACCTCATCAAGAGGTGCGCGGCACCTGGCTCCAGATTTTCAAATATATTACAATTTTAGTCCTTTTCTCGTTTTACACCACCACCACCCACTTTGGCCAATCAAAAACGAGTCTAGACCTGTCATTACTGCATTTCAGTATTCCAACACTCATTTAACATCATTTTTACCTATCTCCCTTTTAATTTTCATTTTCTTAATTCATTTTTACACACACTAAAACACACACTCTTTCATTTCTCTCATTTCTCTCTAAACCTCCATTGAAACCAGAAACATTTCACCATAAAAATCAACCATCAATCATAAACAAATCGTCCTAAATTTCAAGTTAAGCCAAGGGTGTTGTTTATATCAAAAAGGACCACGGTTGCAAAAGTTTTTGAAGATCAAATCCGGCCAAAACTCATCATCCAAGCTTTTCCTTCGGTAGATTACTTTCTTTTTACTATTTTTACATAAATAATCAATTGCATGTAAGATCTAACGGTTAAAAAATGAGTTTTTATACAAATCTTTGACTTTTTATGGTCAAAAACGTTTTAATCAAAAAAACCCTTTAAATCCACGAATCTGTAAATAAAAATGTTTTAGAAACTGTTAAAATGATGTTTTGAAAGATACTTACTAATTGCATGTGCAATCTAAACAACAAAAACGAGTAATTGTAAAGATTTATGTCATTTCCATACAAAAACGATTTTTATCTAAATAATACTTAGATCTATGATTTTGTGGATAAAAGTTGTTTGGAAACTGTGAAAACATCATTATATAAAGTACCTACTGGTTGCATGTCGAAATCCTTAAGTCACAAAGCGTTTTTAACAAGAAAAACACAAAACGGGAAATGGACAGCAGCTAGGTGCGCCGCACCTGTGCCCAGGTGCGCAGCACCGAGCTGCTGTTCTCCCGAAAATCGACGTTTTAACTCGTTTTAAGAACACGTTTACATTCTGGACTTTTACCGCTATTACCTGTGGACTGAGATAAATAAAATTAATAACATTAGTGACTTGTATTGGACTATTTGGACTATATTATATATGTTATTGCATTTTAGGTGAATTGTGAGCGGAAGTGGTTGTGTAATTTTTGGACATGAAATTTGGGCGCGGAAGCGCTGCCCAAATTTCCCTAGAAATTACGAAACCACTTCAGTAAGCAAAAGCACCTAAGACGTGATAATCAAAAACAATAAACTTTCAAACTAAACACAACGTTAATCGCTTCGGACCAAAATTTCGGAACAAAATTGGATTTAACCTTTATTCACAAACAAAAGTCACACAATATCTTCTATACATAAAGAACATAATAAGAAGTTAACTTTTGAATTATATTGGTAATTCTTAGGCATTCCGTGATTCCCGGCTCCTTTTCGACCGTCTCCGAGTTCAATTCTCTTCGCAATCCGTGAGTTACAACCCCACGCTGTTTTACTTTTTATACTTTTAAACATTATTTGGGGGAAACATAAGATCATGTTTTGTAACTTATAAACATTATTTGCAAATTATTGGTATTTATTGAATCTTGATCTAAACTTTGAATCTTGAAACATTTTAACTTGGATCCTACAAACTATCATGCGTATTTGTGTTAATGCCTTAGCAGGATAACTAAACTAGGATGCTTGTTAGTAACCAATCCTTGATGGATATATAAGCCCGTAAGATCTCTTGAATGTTTTTAGTATCCTTAATTAAATGCCCGTTTTTGTATCTCTCTCTCTTATACACTATTAGCAATAGCCGTTAGTCATATGGGTATCGATACTTAGGAGGGGTCACTCCTTACTCAGGGTTAGCGTCCCAAGTACATATTACTACCTCACTCATTGAATTACTTTATTAAATATTTTTGGGCTAGTTTCTCGACCATACAATCGGTTTAGTGTATACTTACTACTTATATTATGCCAAGTGATTGATACAAGGTACCTTTAGTTAAGTTAAACACATATCCGATACGCATATACATTATTTTAGCGCCTGATCCCGCTTTCACATTATTTTAGCGCCTGATCCCGCTTTCACATTATTTCCGCTATAACTACTATACGAGTTTAATTATTCACTTTACTCGCTTACTTATAAACTTTTACCATCTACTTCCTATTTTTGGTAACTTTCTATTTTTAGTAACTTTCTATTTCTGGTAACTTACTATTTTTGGAAACTCTTTCAAATCCTAAACTGTAACTCACTCACTACGTTTTGTAGTTGACACTTTATCTTATGTTTCAGGAAATTAATGTAAGCATTCGGAATGCGTGGCAAGGAGGGTCGATATGGTCACGTGAGGCGCTTAATGGGAAAGACCTTCATATTTTGGGAATTTTTGTTTAAAAATTTGTATTGTACTCTAAGCTAAATCGTGAATTACTTGGTTGCTTTTTGAAACGTTGTACCTATGATCTTTTAAATTTTCAATTTGAATGACTTGAATCGTTTATATTAGCTTACGACCGTGTAATGATATTCCAGCTCTCACGCCCCGTGTTTCCGCTTTAGCGGGGTGTGACAGTTGGTGGGTTATTCACATTTTTATAAAAACATTATGTGTAAAAGGTTTTGATCCAATTTGAAATATATAAATGTAATGGTAAATATATCATGAATTATAAACAAACGAGATACATGCATAACCTTAGATAAATAATACACCTGAACCTAACAATCAAATGCAACAACCCTCACCTTAGTGCGTTAAACTAAGGTCATTCTCGAATAACATGCGGTCATAACATCGACTCATATGAAGTACACTCAGTCATAATCCCATATCAGCGATGTGGGTTTGTAAAACCCATATAGATCTATATATATGTACCGGTGGCTCAATAAGAGTTAACAGTCGTGTATACGGTGCCTTATACTACCACTAAGGGTATATAAGTAAGGTAACGTTAATCTAAAGGCATCATAATCTACATTTTCAAAAATCAAGATATATATTAAGTTTAGATCACGCTTTTCATGCCCAAATATAAAAAATGGTAAAAAGGGTAACGTATAACTCACGAATACGTGATAAATACGTCGGGTAGAAAAAATCAGGAGAATAATGCTCCACCGCCTAAGTGCCCTAGCATAAAAGACATCGAAAGTCTAATTATCTCTATAAACGTAGTAGGTTTAGCTTCTAAATGATTAACTTTATATTATATATTATATTTAAAAGTGTTCAAAAGAATAATATTTTGAGTTAAAGTAGCTAGTAAAAGATAACGATATTTCGTGTCAAAATGACGAGTAAAAGATAACGATATTTCGAGTCAAAAGTTACTACTGAAGATATCGATAATTTGATTCAATAACGACGCATAAAAGATAACGATATTTCGAGTCAATAATGACTACTAGAAGATATCGTTTATTCAAGTCAATAATGACGATTAGAAAGGAATGATAATTCGAGCTAAAAATAACAAACATAAATAGAGGTTGAAGATAGAATACTGGTACCAAGATTTAGTCGCAGTCAACCAAGATCAAGTCAAAGGATAGTTGACTTGCTTAAAGTCAACGATTTTGAAAGGACTCAAAGTCGACTAAAAGTCAACATTCGACATTTGAAGAATTCAAAATCATTTGAAGAATTTAAATATTTTGACTAAAAGTAGTTTGAAAAAAATTTCATAAAAGTTTGACGAAAGATAAAGTTTAAAAACTTACGTTTTCGATCGCATTTTAGAGAAAAGTATATTTATCGAAAATATATACGTTTAACGAATATCATAATAATAACTATTATGTTTATGATAGCGATTAAAGTTTGAGTCCAAAAACGTATATCTGTCAGTATATCCTATTTTATGTATAATATATGTATATATATATATATATATATATATATATATATATATATATATATATATATATATATATATATATATATATATATATATATATATATATATATATATATATATATATATATATATATATATATATATGTATATATATATATATATATATATATGGCTCATGGTCCAGTTTATTTTAATGTCTATCCTAATCTACAATTATCTTTAACTGATGCTAATATTCTAGATGCATTAACTCTAAATGTTAAGACTCATGGATATAATTATATGCCAGGATCTGAATTAATTTGCATATGTTATAGAATTTATTATAAACCCCTAGTAACAATGAATCCTAGATGTAAAAGAGTTGATAAACCAAAAAAATGAAACAATTTTAACTGAATCTAATTTTAGCTTATCAAAGATTTCCATTAGAAAAATTATCAAATGGAATGAAATTGATTTTCCAACAAATTGGATTATCGAGGAAGCTATACCTCCTCAACCTACAATAAATAGTAATCTAACTAATATTATTCAAGATTAAAATGGAACAGTAAAAATAGAATTTGAAAAAGATGAGGAAGAATATTCTTTAATAAGAAGAACTAAATCTAATAGAACTACATCTAGTTATTCCCAATTTTCCCCATTGGATTACAAAGTCGAAATCCCTCCATCAATTCCATCTCGAAATTCAACTTCTCAAATAAGAGAAGAAAGAAAAATTGAAAATTTGAAAATAAATAATAATATTGTTCAAGGAATTTATGATGATGAGGATATTCCTGCCTCAGAAACTGACTTTAATATTTAAATTGATTGTGGAAAACAAATAAAAATGAATAGAGAATAAATTCAATTTATGAATACAATCCATCAACAAATATTAAGAAACAAAATAATATTAGATGATATAGATATTCATATAAATAATGTTATAAATTATAAATTGCATGGATCTTTAAAAGAATACTTAAAACAAGGTCTGTATTAAGACAAGCAATTAAATATAGAATAAATATTCTAGAACTTAGAAATTCTCTTGTTATATGTTAATTATGGATAAGTCACAAAATATTGATTTTACAAAAGGATCACAAGCAAGATCCATAATTTCTGAAGAATTTAAATTACCTAAATGGAAACCATTTAGAAATTGGTTTTTCAAAAATATCTCAAAGGATGATCAAATATGTCACACCCCGCTATAGCGGAAACACGGAATGTGAGAGCTGGAAATATCATTACACGGTCATAAGCAAATATAAACGATTCAAGTCATTTCGATTAAAAATAAATTGTTCAAGATTCAATCAACCAAGCATTTATAAGTTTAAAATAAAGTACAAGTACAATGTTTCCAAAACAAATTCCCAAAACATAAAGGTCTTTCCCAATAAGCGCCTCACGTGACCACATCGACCCTCCTTGCCATGCATTCCGAACACTTACTTTAGTTTCCTGAAACATAAGATAAAGTGTCAACTACATAAAGTAGTGAGTGAGTTACAGTTTAGAGTTTCGATAAAGTTTCTAAAAATAGAAAGTTGCCAAAAATAGTAAGTTGCCAAAAGTAGTAAGTTGCCAAAACATATATTGACGTCATAAGTAAAAGAACGAGTCGACGTTTGAACATATATGTAAATTGTAAAAGTTTGTACGTACGCGAGTAAAGTAATTAAATAAACTCGTATAGTAAAGTTGTAGCGGAATCCAGGCGCTAAAAGTGTGTATATGCGTATGGGATATGTGTTTAACTAAATAAATGTCACACCCCGCTAAAGCGGAAACACGGAAGTGTGAAGAGCAAAGATATCATTACACGAGTTATAATAAAAACATACGGTTTCAAGTCATCAAGAAGTAAATAAGAGTTTACAGTTTAAAGATAACCAAGTATTGAAAAGTACATCACGACATAACATAATAAATTGTTTGTTAAAATTCCCAAAAACATGTTCAAATTAGGTCTTCTCCCGATTCATGACTTCACGTGACATTCCATGACCCATCCAAGTATTGCATTTCGTGACTTACACTTGATTTCCTGAAACAAGAGATAAAGTGTCAACTACAATAAAGTAGTGAGTGAGTTACAGTTTTCTAGTCCTCGACTAAAAAGGTTTTGAGCTAAGTATATCTATACTTAGTAGTTTCTAAAAGTAGATTAAGACTTAAAGAATAGTTCGAACCAAAACAGTTGATTTAGAGATAGATGCGGAAGTCGTATAACTCTATACGCGCATGATAAGTAAACTATGATTGATTACATGTATAACGACTACTTGGCATAATAACTTAAGTGTTCACACTAAACCGATTTTCTGGTCAGAACACGCCCCAAAGTTTCCCAATAATGGAGTTTCTCTGATTCTAGTAATATGTACTTAGGTCGCGAACCTCAAGCAAGGAGTGACCTCTCCTAAGTATCGATACCCATAATACTAACGGCTATTGCTAATAGTGTAATGTTTCTGAACTCTAAAACGGGGCACTTTTGAACTCTGTTTCTAAAATAGTAGTCACTTATGAATAGTTATATCCCTCAAGAGTCATGGTAGTTATACGATCAATCAAAATTCATACGAGTGCCGAGTATGGCAGTAATAAATTAAATACGATGCCGAGTGTGGCAAAAGTAAGTTTAATATCGTTTTGAACCAAAGAGCCGAATAAAGGTGGCGAACCATTAATTTATCATAGGCCAAACGGCCATAAATATAAGTTTCACAATTTGTACCAAAGATCATAACAGTTTCAAAGTTTATTTAGATCTCTTGTTTCCCCCAAAAGTTATATTGAAAACAGTAAATAAAGTGGGGATGTAACTCACTGTTTGCGAAGAAGAGCTACGAGTGCGGAATATAATCGAGACGGATCGGAACTCACGGGAATCCTAACGATATACCAAGATTTAATGAGTGTTAATGTTTATGTGTTTATATGTTAAGTGTCGGGTTTAGGTCTATAGAAAATTGGGCAGCGCTTCCGCGCCAAAGTCATTGATCCCAAAATTTGTACACTTTCCCGCTTAACAATTTCAATGAATATATTTCCAAAACAAAGTCACATAAAACTTGTCCATTTAGTTCCTTTTTATGTAAGTTAGTCACTTTACAGATTATGGTTCATATATCTCAGTTCCGAACATAAGTTTGGATACACGTTTAAAGTTTTGATTCAAAACGGTTTAGACTTAGTAATATGTGCAGTCTGTCTGCAGTATGACCGCGCCGCGGTGGGATGACCGCGCCGCGGTCACAGATTGTACCTTGACCGCGCCGCGGTGAAGGGACTGCGCCGCGGTCACTGTGACAGGTTCTTGGTCAAGTTCGTTTTTGAAGAAATTTGATGTTTTTGAGTTAGATTTCGACATGCAACCTGGTCTGAGCCTAGCTAATTGATGTCTAATAGTTTATTTAGTGTTTTTAATCACAAATCCATAGATCTAACCATGCATTTACTAAAATCCCGTTTTTGTTCATAAATGGTGAAATATTTGCATATAAACTCATTTTTAGATGATGGATGATGCATGCAATGAGTATATAATGTAAAGACAGTAGTTTAAAAGTGTTTTTACCGAGTGGATTGTGGTTTGAAGATGATTGAAGTGGTTCCTTGAAGATTTTAACCCAAAACTTTGAAAATAGCCTTTTGACCCAAATGAAATGTTACCCTTTTCTTCCTTCCTACTTGATGGACGGTTTTGATGTGTTTAAATGGTTGATTTACTGAGTTTGGATGTATGAGATTCTGGAACAAGGGTGTATGTGTTCTTGAGTGTTTGTAGCAAAGAGAGAGAGTGAGAGTGTTTGATTAAGTGAGTGTGTGTGTATGAATTGTTTGTGTTGTGTTTTATAAATGACAACAACAATTCACTGGACATTTTAAGTGCTTTGGGTCGGGACTTAGCCTTTGGGCTTAAGTTGGGGTCCATTTTATTAAGTTGAAAGTTAACAAAATGTGGCAGTCTGCGCACTCCACCGCGGCGCGGTGGCCTGACCGCGGCGCGGCTGGAGTGGCAGCCTTGCCTTTTCCGTTTTTCGTTCGTTCCATTGTTAAGCGTTTCCGTTTGATCAAAGTTTTCGTTTAATTAGAATAGGAACTTAGACAAGTTCACTAAGTATTTACTTGGTATTAGGATTCATTTATGTGATTCCGAGTTCGATTCTACACACTCGAGTTTACGAGACAAGTAATAACGAGATAATTTCGAGTTAAGATAAAGATAGAGAATGCGGTTTTCACCTGAAATAGGACGGTTGTCACATTCTCCCCGGGTTGAAAAGAATTTCGTCCCGAAATTTAGTTCGCCTCATCGGAGGGAAGATCTTTGAACAGGTGCGGGTACTTCTGACGAATCTGGTCCTCACGTTCCCATGTGAATTCGTGACCTCGTCGGGAATTCCACCGAACCTTAACAATAGGAATGCGACTTTGCTTGAGTTGTTTGACCTCTCGGTCCACAACCTCAAGCGGTTCCTCGATGAAATTGAGTTTGTTGTCGATCTGGACCTCGTCCAGTGGAATGACAATGGTTTCGTCCGATAAGCACTTTTTCAAGTGCGAGATGTGGAAAACATTGTGAACGTTGGAAAGAGCTTGCGGGAGTTGTAGTCGATATGCTACGGGGCCGATACGCTCAATTACCTCAAAGGGGCCTGTGTACCTCGGGCTTAACTTACCGCGTTTCCCGAAACGGACTACCCCTTTCCATGGCGATATTTTCAGAAGTACTCTATCGCCCACTTGGAATTCTAGGGGTTTCCTTCGGTTATCGGCATAGCTCTTCTGCCGAGTACGAGAGGTTTTCAATCTTTCTCGGATGGTAGTGATTTTGTCGATGGTTTCCTGGACGATGTCGAGCCTTGTCAGTTGTCGATCGCCAGCTTCTAGCCAACAAAGCGGCGACCGGCACTTGCGTCCGTATAAGGCCTCGAATGGGGCACACTTGATGCTGGCATGGTAGCTGTTGTTATAGGAAAACTCGACTAAGGGCAAGTGAGCGTCCCAACTTCCTCCGAAGTCAACTACACATGCTCTCAGCATGTCCTCAAGTGTCTGAATCGTCCTTTCACTCTGACCATCGGTCTGAGGGTGGTAAGCAGTGCTGAGGTCTAGTCGCGTCCCGAGCGATTTTTGAAGAGCATTCCAAAACCGGGACGTGAATCGACTATCCCTATCAGAGATAATGGAGAGGGGCGTTCCATGACGAGAGACAATCTCGTTAATGTAAGTCTGTGCGAACTTCTCCATTGAGTGGTTTTCCTTTACCGGCAGAAAGTGTGCGGACTTAGTCAGTCGATCCAAAATCACCCAGATTGTGTCATTCTCCCTTGCCGTACGGGGCAATTTAGTAATGAAGTCCATGGAGATTTGCTCCCACTTCCACATGGGGATCTCCGGCTGTTGCAGTAGCCCAGATGGTTTCTGATATTCTGCCTTGACCTTCGAGCAAGTAAGACACTTAGCCACATACAAAGCTATGTCCTTCTTCATGCCCGGCCACCAATAGTATTCTCGTAGATCCTTATACAGTTTGTCGGATCCCGGATGAATAGAGTATCGGGATCGGTGGCCTTCATCCAAGATGAGCTTGCGAAGGTCTTCAGCTCTAGGAATCCATGCTCGATTCTTGAAGTAATGGATTCCGTCCGGTTTAAGCTCAAATTCCTTTTCGTGATTGTGCAGGGTTTCGCTCTTAAGGTTCTCAGGTTTCAATGCTTCCTGCTGGGCGTTAGAGATTTGTGATTGGAGGTTAGTTTGAATCTGAATTCCCAATGCTCTAACTCGAGATGGTTTCGCCCTTTCCTTACGACTCAGGGCGTCAGCTACTACGTTTGCTTTACCCGGGTGGTATTTGATCTCGCAATCGTAGTCGCTTAATAGTTCAATCCATCTGCGTTGTCTCATATTGAGCATTTTCTGTTCGAGAATATGTTGAAGGCTTTTGTGATCCGTGAACACTGTGCACCTAGTGCCGTACAAGTAATGCCTCCAAATTTTCAGTGCGAACACGACAGCTCCCAACTCTAAGTCGTGTGTTGTATAATTCTGTTCGTGAACCTTCAACTGTCTCGATGCGTATGCGATGACCTTTTCCTTCTGCATAAGGACACACCCAAGTCCTTGGTGAGACGCATCGCAAAATACTACAAAATTATCTGTACCCTCCGGTAGGGACAGAATCGGTGCGTGGCACAGTTCGTACTTCAGTTTCTGGAAGGATTCATCCTGTTGTTCTCCCCAGGTGAAGTCCTTATCCTTTTGAGTGAGCTCGGTCAGAGGCTTAGCGATTTTTGAGAAATTTTTGATGAATCTCCGGTAATAGCCCGCCAATCCTAAGAACTGTCGGATCTCGGTGGGAGTCGTGGGGGCTTGCCATTTCTCAATCGCTTCGATCTTTGCTGGATCGACATGAATTCCCTCTTGGTTGATTACATGGCCAAGGAAGTGTACTTCTCGGAGCCAGAATTCGCACTTCGAGAATTTGGCGTAAAGTTTCTGATCCTTAAGGAGTTCGAGGATGAGTTTCAGATGTTTCGCATGGTCCTCCTTGTTCCTTGAGTAGATGAGGATGTCATCAATGAATACGATTACGAATTTATCCAGATATGGTCGACACACTCTGTTCATCAGATCCATGAACACCGCTGGTGCGTTGGTCAGACCAAATGGCATGACGAGAAATTCGTAATGTCCGTATCGGGTTCGGAAAGCGGTTTTTGGAATATCGTTCTCACTGACTCGAACCTGATGATAACCCGAGCGGAGGTCGATCTTAGAGAAGTAAGTTGCACCCTGCAACTGGTCGAATAGATCATCGATCCTCGGAAGTGGGTATCGGTTCTTGACGGTCAGTTTGTTCAGTTCTCGATAATCGATGCACATTCGAAAGGATCCGTCTTTCTTTTTGACAAAGAGGATTGGGGCTCCCCAAGGGGACGAGCTCGGACGAATAAGACCGTGGTCCAAGAGTTCCTGTAGCTGTTTCGACAGCTCTTGCATCTCCGGTGGGGCTAGACGATATGGTGTCTTAGCGACCGGTGATGCGCCAGGAATTAGGTCTATTCGAAATTCCACTTGTCGATGTGGGGGTAACCCGGGTAGATCCTCAGGAAAGACTTCTGGATGATCCTTGACTACGGGAATATCTTGTACTCGTTTTTCCTTAGGCTTACGCTCGATGACATGCGCTAGGAATGCCTCAAAATCCTTTTTGAGGTACTTGTGCATTTTAATGCTGGAGACGATGCGAAGTCGTTGGCCCGGTTTGTCGCCTTGCACGACAAGGGTTTCGCCGTCTGATTGAGGGATACGAATAAGTTTGTCGAAACAGACGATCTCGGCCCGGAACCGAGATAACCAGTCCATTCCGACTATGATGTCAAAGCTCTTCAGCTCTATCGGGATTAAGTCAATGGGAAACGTTTTATCAGCTAGGCATATTGAACATCCTACGATTACATCCTTAGCCTCAAATTCCTGACCGTTGGCATACTCTACGGTGAAGCTATCCTTAAGAATCTTAGATCCTATATTAATGAAGGGTCTAAACTCTAAGGATACGAAGCTTCTTTCTGCTCCAGAATCGAACAATACAGATGCATAGTGGTTGTTTACAGAAAACGTACCGTTCACCGCATTCGGGTCCTGTCGGGCCTCTTCAGCGGTAAGTGCGAAAGCACGGCCGCGACCCCGCCCGCCTTGGTTCGGTTGGGCGTTCTGCAGCTTAGGGCAGGTGTTACGGAAGTGTTGGTCGCTTCCACACTCGAAGCACACCGGCTTCTGACCCTGGACTGTTGCTTTCTCTGGACAATGCTTGACGAAGTGCCCCACCTTCTTGCACTTTAAACATACCGGGCAGTTCCCGTGGTGATGGTAGTTGCACTTGCTGCACTTGGGGCTCGTCCCCGCATAGTTTCGGTTCCCAGCTGGTGGTGGTGGTGGTGGTGGTGCAGCAGTCACCGCATAGTTGCGGGTGGTTCTCTGTTTCTTGTTGTTTCTCCGAGGGTTCTGTTCTGACTTTCTTTTCTCTCCCTCCTCCTTCTTGGAGGGTGTTGCGCCGGAGAGGAGATCGCTGGTGAGTCGGTATGCCAGAATGATTGCGCTCTGCAGGGTCTGAGGTTCAGCAGAGAGGACATTTCCCCGGATCTCGGGAACTAAACCAGAAACGTATCGGCCAATGCGGTTTTCCTCAGGGGTTACTAGTCTCGGAACTAGTCGGGACAGTTCATGAAATCGGGTGGTATACCCCTCGATATCATTCCCAATCATCATGAGGTTCCACAATTCCGCCTCAAGTTTCTTGATTTCTCCCTTAGGGCAGTATTCAGCAATCAGAAGGTTTTTGAATTGCTCCCAGGTGAGAGCATAGGCAGTGGCACGCCCTCTGGTACGAACCACATTATTCCACCATGAAAGAGCCTTCCCATGTAGTACGCATGAGGCGTACTCTACCTTGTCGGCCTCGGCACACTTGCTAATGTGCAAGACTGATTCGATGCTCTCGAACCAGGACACAAGTCCTACGGCTCCAGAAGTGCCGTGGAACTCCTTGGGCTTGCATGCCATGAAGCTTTTGTAGGTACAAGCGGGAGGGTTTTGGTGCTGGTTGTGATTCTGGTTTTGGTTGTTGTTGTTGTTGTTGTTCTGGTTCTGATTGTTGTTCTGATTCTGCTGTTGTTGCTGTTGTTGCTGCTGTTGCTGGTGGTTGTTGACGTTGGCATTGATCCCCGCCGTGATCTGAGCGATCATGTTGGGCATCGCTGCATTCAACTGCTCAGCGACTTGTTCAGCAATGATACTGGCATTGGTCCGGGGTGCCATGGTTCTACAACAGACAACAAACAACAGATTCAGTTTAGATCGCACGATTAGAGTATGATAAGAATATAATTCAATGTACAAGACATCAATTCCGCAAGAGTAAAATAATAGAACAGATAGAACACGCACGACAGGGATTCAAGAGTTTCACACAACAAGATTCACACGCAAGAGGTACAATCCAATGATAACTAAAGATTCACGCGACAATAGCACAAATAGATAATAAGGTAGAATTTCCATTCAATAGTAATATAGAGTTGAGTACAAGGTTCAAAATGAGAATGAAATACAAGTACAATACATATGGAAATAATAGATATGGCTTTGAGTTGTGTACACTGGAAAAATTACAACTCGAGCCTAAAATACAATAAGTAAATGAAAATAACTAACGACGCTTCTCGAAAAGCATCTTGGTGATAACTACCGCCAAGAGGGTCCCCATAACCAAACAAACTCCCACCAGACGTTGCACCGTCCGGGCAGTGGCCTGAGCCGTAGAGAGGTGTCGCAATGCCTGCTCCGACAATCGGTGCGCGGCGTCAGAGACCTCACAGAGGAGAAGCCCTTGTTGTTGGGCCTCCTCGGATAGTCCCCTTACCTCGCGGTGAAGGTGCAGGAATGCGGCAGGAGGGGGTAGCTGCTGGGTAGGTGGTAGCCTTTGCCTGCCTACTTCAGCGTCGCGGGCACGCTGCATCTCCTCACGCTCGAGCTGACGCTCCCACTCGTAGTGGTCACGCATAGAGGTGCGCGGTGCCTCGGGGGGATGACCGAACGGGAGGTGAGTAGGTGTAGGTCTGGATGATCCGGCCTGCTGTGCGGCCATCCTGTCAGGCAGTCGACCTGGAAGGACGACCTGCTTGCGTGCCGTAAGGACAACGCGAGGCCCACGCCTCTGGGGCGGGTCCTCAACAGGTGCCGGGGGTGCAGCTGGTAGCACGGTCCTCGGGCTGGAGGTACCCATGCTGCTCGAGTACGCCATCGAGCTCTCCTCAGTCGGGTCAGTTGTCTGATGACGCTGACTCTCGGATGCTGCGGGTTCCTCAGATGGTCCGGGTGAGGACGCAAGTCGTGAAAGTGAGCGGGACTGAGATCGTGAGTGCGATGACTGAGACATGTCGAATCTGCGAATAATACGTTACGTGAGTACAGGAAAGTAAGGAAAAATGTAAACGAAAATGCATGTATGGGTCAGTCACGTGAGAATCGGGAAGGAATAAGACCGGGAATTTTTCGACTCGAAAACCGTTTGACAATAGCAATTACTTTCCGTTCTCGCAGAATTTATTTTGAACTAGGCATAGGTGATCAAGTTACGCCTAGTTAAAAGCAAACCGTGCGATTGCGGAATTAATCTACTAAAGTTTGTAAGCTCGTGAAATGATTTTTCTGAAAAGCCTTGGTTATAGTTTGGTTTCAAAAATTTTTGAAAAATTCTCAAAACCGTTTTCGCTATAACCAGTGCTCTGATACCAAGTCTGTCACACCCCGCTAAAGCGGAAACACGGAAATGTGAAGAGCAAAGATATCATTACACGAGTTATAATAAAAACATACGGTTTCAAGTCATCAAGAAGTAAATAAGAGTTTACAGTTTAAAGATAACCAAGTATTGAAAAGTACATCACGACATAACATAATAAATTGTTTGTTAAAATTCCCAAAAACATGTTCAAATTAGGTCTTCTCCCGATTCATGACTTCACGTGACATTCCATGACCCATCCAAGTATTGCATTTCGTGACTTACACTTGATTTCCTGAAACAAGAGATAAAGTGTCAACTACAATAAAGTAGTGAGTGAGTTACAGTTTTCTAGTCCTCGACTAAAAAGGTTTTGAGCTAAGTATATCTATACTTAGTAGTTTCTAAAAGTAGATTAAGACTTAAAGAATAGTTCGAACCAAAACAGTTGATTTAGAGATAGATGCGGAAGTCGTATAACTCTATACGCGCATGATAAGTAAACTATGATTGATTACATGTATAACGACTACTTGGCATAATAACTTAAGTGTTCACACTAAACCGATTTTCTGGTCAGAACACGCCCCAAAGTTTCCCAATAATGGAGTTTCTCTGATTCTAGTAATATGTACTTAGGTCGCGAACCTCAAGCAAGGAGTGACCTCTCCTAAGTATCGATACCCATAATACTAACGGCTATTGCTAATAGTGTAATGTTTCTGAACTCTAAAACGGGGCACTTTTGAACTCTGTTTCTAAAATAGTAGTCACTTATGAATAGTTATATCCCTCAAGAGTCATGGTAGTTATACGATCAATCAAAATTCATACGAGTGCCGAGTATGGCAGTAATAAATTAAATACGATGCCGAGTGTGGCAAAAGTAAGTTTAATATCGTTTTGAACCAAAGAGCCGAATAAAGGTGGCGAACCATTAATTAATCATAGGCCAAACGGCCATAAATATAAGTTTCACAATTTGTACCAAAGATCATAACAGTTTCAAAGTTTATTTAGATCTCTTGTTTCCCCCAAAAGTATATTGAAAACAGTAAATAAAGTGGGGATGTAACTCACTGTTTGCGAAGAAGAGCTACGAGTGCGGAATATAATCGAGACGGATCGGAACTCACGGGAATCCTAACGATATACCAAGATTTAATGAGTGTTAATGTTTATGTGTTTATATGTTAAGTGTCGGGTTTAGGTCTATAGAAAATTGGGCAGCGCTTCCGCGCCAAAGTCATTGATCCCAAAATTTGTACACTTTCCCGCTTAACAATTTCAATGAATATATTTCCAAAACAAAGTCACATAAAACTTGTCCATTTAGTTCCTTTTTATGTAAGTTAGTCACTTTACAGATTATGGTTCATATATCTCAGTTCCGAACATAAGTTTGGATACACGTTTAAAGTTTTGATTCAAAACGGTTTAGACTTAGTAATATGTGCAGTCTGTCTGCAGTATGACCGCGCCGCGGTCACAGATTGTACCTTGACCGCGCCGCGGTGAAGGGACTGCGCCGCGGTCACTGTGACAGGTTCTTGGTCAAGTTCGTTTTTGAAGAAATTTGATGTTTTTGAGTTAGATTTCGACATGCAACCTGGTCTGAGCCTAGCTAATTGATGTCTAATAGTTTATTTAGTGTTTTTAATCACAAATCCATAGATCTAACCATGCATTTACTAAAATCCCGTTTTTGTTCATAAATGGTGAAATATTTGCATATAAACTCATTTTTAGATGATGGATGATGCATGCAATGAGTATATAATGTAAAGACAGTAGTTTAAAAGTGTTTTTACCGAGTGGATTGTGGTTTGAAGATGATTGAAGTGGTTCCTTGAAGATTTTAACCCAAAACTTTGAAAATGCACTTTTGACCCAAAAGAAATGTTACCCTTTTCTTCCTTCCTACTTGATGGACGGTTTTGATGTGTTTAAATGGTTGATTTACTGAGTTTGGATGTATGAGATTCTGGAACAAGGGTGTATGTGTTCTTGAGTGTTTGTAGCAAAGAGAGAGAGCAAAGGTGTTTGATTAAGTGAGTGTGTGTGTGTAAGAATGTGTTTGTGTAGAGATTTAAGTGACTCAAGAAAGTCACTGGACCATTTAGGTGCTTTGGGTCGGGACTTAGCCTTTGGGCTTAAGTTGGGGTCCATTTTATTAAGTTGAAAGTTTAACAAGATGTGGCAGTCTGCGCACTCCACCGCGGCGCTGTGGCCTGACCGCGGCGCGGCTGGAGTGGCAGCCTTGCCTTTTCCGTTTTTCGTTCGTTCCATTGTTAAGCGTTTCTGTTTGTTCAAAGTTTTCGTTTAATTAGAATAGGAACTTAGACAAGTTCACTAAGTAATACTTGGTATTAGGATTCATTTATGTGATTCCGAGTTCGATTCTACACACTCGAGTTTACGAGACAAGTAATAACGAGATAATGTCGAGTTAAGATAAAGATAGAGAATGCGGTTTTCACCTGAAATAGGACGGTTGTCACAATAAAGGTATCTCGTATCAATCACTTGGCATAATATAAGTAGTAAGTATACACTAAACCGATTGACTGGTCGTGAACTAGCCCAAAAATGTTTAATTGTTTGAACGTTTGAACTAATCAATATGTACTTGGGACGCTAACCCTGAGTAAGGAGTGACCCCTCCTAAGTATCGATACCCATATGACTAACGGCTATTGCTAATAGTGTATAAGTGAACCTGAACCAAAACGGGCAATTGAACAAAGTTGCAAAAATTGTACTGAACTCTTACGGGCTTATATATCCATCAAGGATTGGTCGCGAACAAGTATCATAGTTTAGTTAACCCGCTAAGGCAATAACACAAATACGCATATAGTTTGTACAAGTACCAAGTTTTGAACAGTTCCATAGTTCCAAATAAGTTGCAAAAGTACCAAGTTTGAACAGTTCCAATGTTAAAATGTTTCAGAGTTTTGAACACGTTTCAGTAAGTACCAAATGTATCAAGTTTCAAATGTTTAATAGTTCGCAAATAGTGTTAACAGTTACAAAACATGTAATCTTATGCTTCCCCCAAATAATGTTTAAAAGTACGAAAAGTAAAAACAAGTGGGGTTGTAACTCACGGTTTGCGAAGAGAGATATGAACTACACAAAGAGAGGCGGAACGCGTCAGGAATCACAAACGACCTAGAACACCGGAATGTGGTATAAGTTGTATTAGTATAATTTGAGTTATGTTAAGTTTCGATTTAACATTTTTAAGTCTCAATTTATAATACTTAGATTCTGTCCCAAAAGTTTATTACGGAAAATTTATAAGGTTTGTATGTTCGTGTACGTTTTATAGTCCGAAATGTCCAATTATGTACCAAAAGTGTCAAAGTTCCAAGTTAATGTGTGTAAGTCTCGAAGTTATTAAGTTTCTGAATTTGAAATGTTATTTACGGTGAAAATTGGGCAGCGCTTCCGCGCAATAAAAATTATATCCATTTTCAAAACACTTTCCCGCTTTAAAATGCTCAATACAACGTTTAAATCAATAATACACAAGTTTCAAGTCCAAAAAGCTTTTCAATCGGTCTCATATGTCAAAAACAGTAGTGATTTATCATGTACATATTCTGTGATAAATTATCTTGGCTTAAAATCATGTTTACGACCTTTAAACGACAAAAATAGCGAACAGGGACATTCTGGCGGCGGCTGGAGGAAAACAGCCGCCGGCTGACCTTTAGCCGTCGGCTGAAATCCTTCAGCCGCCGGCCAAAAGGCTTCGGCCAGTTTTTAAGTTGCTTGTTTATTCGATTTTAAGCTTGTTTAACGGGTAGATTCGACATGCAAGCTGTTATAACTTAAACATATGTATTTTTGAGGTAAAAACACTATTTTCTTTTAGATTTAAATGTTAAATATATAGATCCAACATAAAAACTCATTTTTAAGCTAGAAAACGTTTTGCATGATTATGAAACTTATTTCCAGGTTATAGATGATACATGCAAGTAAAAATATGTATAAAAATAGTGAAAATAAAGTGTTATACCGAAGGAAAAAGAGATGTGATGGTTTGGATGAGTTTTAGCTCCAAAAGTTCCTAGAAAACCCGATTTAAACCCTTTTCCTTGATATCCTTATCTTCTAGGACGATTTGTATGTGTTAGATGGTTGGTATTTTGATGTTTATGGACTGATTTATGAAGCAAAGTTTCTGTTTTTGCTTTGGTCTAGAGAGAAAATGGTGAGAGAGTTTAGAGAGTGTGTGTGTTGTGTGTGTGATGTTTGATTCAAAATGAAAACAAAAGTGATTAAGGGGGGTGTTTTCTGGCCTAGGGGATCACAAAGAGCAGTTATGGTTGCCCAGTCCCGAGCCAAATAAAGGAGGTCCAATGAAAACGCATGCAGAAATGAGTCATCAGCCAGCTGGGCAGCGGGATTCAGCCGCCGGCTGGCTATATTCAGCCGCCGGCTGAATTGACAAATCTAGCTTTTGACGTTTTAAGTTTTCCGTTATAATTAGTTAAGGACTAGAATCTTTTTAGTTACCGTTATGAACTTAGTCAAGTTCTTGTATTGATTATTTGGTGTTAGGATTTATATTTTTGATTCCGACATTGGTTCCGACAATTAAAAGTACAACAGAATGAACCCGAACGATATGAACACGATAAAAGATAACTAGAGTTTCGAACCGAATTAGTAATTGAGAATCACCTGAAATTTAGACGGTTGTCACAAAATACTTCTTCAAGATCAATTTTATGAATATTTGGAACAAATAAATCAAATTATATATATTTCGTTCCATGGTATTTTGATAATTATGTTGCAAATTATATCTCTAGTTTAGAAAGAGAATATATTTTGAAAGACGGTAAAATCGTTAAAGAAATTTTTCCTCCATAATCAATTTTTACAATAAAAAAAGGAGAAATTAGCTTACAATTTGAAGCATTTAAAAAATTATTCAAAGATAACGCTTTAAAAAAATACAACAGAGCAAATTAATGCTCTTATACAACAACAAAATTTTGCAAATCTTTACTCTATTGTTTTAGGAGAACAATTATTTTCTTTAGATAATAGGGTTCGACAATTAATAGATCATTTTCAAAAAGAGGAAAGCAAAGAAACTAAAATAATAAATAGTGTCCAACCTCCACCAGAAATTACTGATTTTAAATTACAAAATACAAAGACCTTAGAAAAACTGATAAGTGAACAATTAAAAAATTTAAAAATAAATACTCTAGAAGAAGAACTAGAAAAATTTTCAAATGAAGAATATAAAAACTATATTAATGAAGAAATGAATAAAATAAGTAGATCAGAGAATACTTATTCAAATAAATTCTCTAGTAAACCACATCAAAGAATGTTTTATTATCCAAGACCGACCCCTCAAGATATTTTATATGAGGAACAAGAATATACAATTAATAATAGTTATAGTGGCAAAAACATTTATGAATGGAATATAGATGGTTACTCTGAAAGACAAATTTACAATTTAGCACATAGAATGCTTATGTACAGCACTATTGCGAAAAATAATAGAAATTGTGATAAAACCATTGCAAATATGATAGTTGCGGGATTTACAGGTCAATTAAAAGGATGGTGGGATAATTATTTAAAACCCGAAGATCATACATTAATTCTTAATACTGTTAAAATAGAAAATAATATAGAAACTACTCAAGCAGTATATACATTGGTTGTTAACATAATTGAACATTTTACTGGAAGATGGTCAGATAATTCTGATACAATTAGAACACTCTTAAATGGATTAAGATGCCCAACTTTAACATCATTTAGGTGGTATAAAGATATATTTTTATCAAGAGTTATGGAGCTTCCTGATACTAATAGTAATCATTGGAAGTCAAAGTTTATTGATGGTTTACCTAGCTTATTTGCTCAAAGAGTAAGAACTCCTTTAAGGGGAAATGAATCCTCAATTAAATATGAAAATTTTACTTATGGAAACCTAATAGGAGTCTGTGTTCAGGAAGGTTTAGGACTTTGTAATGAGATTAAATTAAATCAACAAATGAAGAAAAATAAGTTAACAGAAAGAAAACAATTAGGTCATTTCTGTGAACAATTTGGAATGGATTGTTCTCCTTCCAAACCAACAACTTCTAAAGATAATAAGGAATTCAGAACTTTTAGAAAAAAAAAAGAAGTTTTCAGAAAAGAGAAAAAATTATAAGACAAATAGAAAATTTAAAAATCATTTTAAAAAGAAATCTAAGGTTTGTTTCAAATGTGGTAAACCCGGACATTTTGCAAATAAATGTAAGATGAAAAAGAAAATAAATAGTCTAAAAATCAGTGATGAGCTAAAAGAAAGTTTATCAAAAATTTTATTAACTTCTGATAATTCTGAAACAGATTCAATAGATGAATCTGATACTTCTTCAAGTAACGAAAATTTACAATGTTTAGATAATGAATCTTTAATGTCAGAATCAGATTGTGAATGTCAAGATAATAGATTGGAAGATGAAATATATAAAATCCAAGCCCAATTCGAAGATTTAAAAATAAATGTATTAAATAAGGATACTTTTGAGTTAATAAAATTAGTTAAAGATCCTGGAGTAAGATCAAAATTAGTTGATGAATTATTAAAAGAAGAAGAGAAAAATTCTTTAGGGCAGGTTAATACGCTACCTAACAACCAAAATTACATGATGTCGGAAGTTTTTAATTTATTAAAACAAAAACATCAAAGTAGCAATCAAATAACAAAAGATGATTTAATATTTGAAATTAATAATCTCAAAAAGGAAATTCAAGGAATTAAAAAAAATAATTTATCTCTTGAAAATAGAATTATAAATTTAGAAAAGGGGAAGAATATTATTCAAGATGATAGTCCAGAGAATCAGGAATTCTTAAATATTATGGAAATTGTTACATCTCAGAAATGGCTAATAAAGGTCAAATTACTTGTGGCAAATAATTTTACTAAGGATTTTATTGCTCTTGTGGATAGTGGAGCAGATTTAAATTGCTACAGGAAGGATTAATTCCTACTAAATATTTTGAAAAAACAAAACAAGGTTTAAAAGCTGCTAACGAAATACCATTAAAAATTAACTATAAACTTTCAAATACAAAAATTTGTCAAAATAATATATGTGTTACTACTAATTTTGTCCTTGTTAAGAATATAACTAACCAAATGATTTTAGGAGCACCATTTCTAAATAAAATATTTCCAATTCAAATGATAGATTCCACAGGCATTATTGGAATATACGAAGGAAAACCTATTAAATTTGAATTCATTACTAGACCAATGACTAGAATGATAAATGAGATACAAGACATGTTAATTGCAAAAAATAATCAAATAAATTTTTTAAAACAAGAAATTCAAACATTTACAATTGATGAACAATTGAACAATCCTAAATTACAAGATAAGATAAAATTAATAACAAATAAATTTTCATTACATATATGTAATGATCACCCTAATGCTTTTTGGAATAGAAAAAAGCATACGGTGAGCCTTCCTTACGAAGAAGATTTTTAATGAAGATAAAATTCCTACAAAAGCAAGACCTTGCCAAATGAATTCTGAATATCTGCAATTATGCAAAAAAGAAATTGAATCTTTAATTCATAAGAAATTAATAAGACCATCAAAATCTCAATGGTCTTGTACAGCTTTTTATGTTAATAAACATCCAGAACAAGAAACGGGAGTACCTAGACTTGCTATAAATTATAAACCTCTAAACAAAAGTTTTGAAATGGATTCGATATCCAATTCCTAATAAAAAAAGATTTATTAGATAGATTACATAACTCTAATATATTCTCTAAATTTGACTTAAAATCGGGATATTGGCAGATTCAAATAGATGAATCAGACAGATATAAAACTGCTTTTAATGTTCCATTTGGACAATATGAATGGAATGTCATGTCTTTTGGATTAAAAAAATGCTCTTTCTGAATTCCAAAAAATTATGAATGATATCTTTAATCCATATGGAGAGTTTATTATTGTCTATATTGATGACATTCTAATATTCTCTAAAATTATTGAATTACATTTTAAACATTTAGAAATTTTGGAAAATTTAATTATTCAAAATGGTTTAGTAATTTCTAAACCAAAAATGATGTTATTCCAGACCAAGGTTAGATTTCTAGGACACAATATAGAAAAAGGAAGCATAATTCCAATAAATAGGAGTATTGAATTTGCTTCAAAATTTCCAAATGAAATAATAGATAAGACACAATTACAGAGGTTCTTAGGAAGTTTAAATTATATTTCTCCCTTTTATAAAAATTTAGCACAAGATACATCAATCTTATATGATAGACTAAAAAAGATTCCTACTCCTTGGACAGAAGAACATACTAGAACAGTCCAAAAAATTAAAGAAAAGGTAAAAAATTTACCATGTTTATCCTTAGCAAATCCAAATTGGGAAAAAATAATTGAAACAGATGCGTCTGATATAGGTTATGGAGGAATATTAAAACAAATAAATCCAGAAAATAAATTAGAATACTTGGTTAGATTTTATTCTGGAAAATGGAAAAATGGTCAAAAGAATTATGCTACAATAGCTAAAGAAATTTTATCAATTGTTAAATGTGTTTTAAAATTCCAAGATGACTTATATAATCAACAGTTTACAATAAGGACTGATTGTCAATCTGCAAAATTTATGTTCACTAAAGATTTCCAACATGATGTTTCAAAACAAATGTTTGCTAGATGGCAAGCTCATTTAGCCCCATTTGATTTTAAAATTGTTTATAAGAAGGGAGAAGACAATTCTCTTCCTGATTTCTTAACAAGAGAATTTTTGCAGGGATGATTCCTCGAGGAAGAGGAAGAGGAAGAGGATTAAACCCCTCTAATAGAGGAGGAAGAGGCAAAGCCATAATTCAACATGGCAGAGGAAGACTAGTGGATGTAAAAATATCCCAAGGAGCAATTCAAGACTCTTCTCAATTTCCTTTATTACAAGGAAATGAACAGTTATACCAACAATTCAATTTATGCATCAACAAGGAGCAACAAAATCTCCATATAAGGATGCAATCATCCAAGAAGAAGATAATGATACTTCTTCAGATAATTTTATTAAAACCCCTCATAGGGAGACAATTTTGATTCTTGAATATCAAGATATTCTAAATTATCATTTTAATCTAAATGAAACACCTTGGGAATTAATGTCAAGGTATCTGGATACGCAATATTACACAGCCCCGACCTATAAATCCAGAACATATAATGAAAAATTACTACTTGATACCTCTACTTGTGAGATTAAGCACACCACAAATGTTTACCTACACTTCAGTTTAGTGCAATGTCTATAATTAATTTGTTGGTGATTTCTAATGTAATTTATGCTAGATGTTCACTAGTATAAAAAAATGAAATTAGCTAAATCCTATTGTTGATCACAATATTCGTTTTCCAATTTCATGCATTATGTATTTCAACTAACTCATATGATTTACTAATAATGAATGTCGTGTAAAAGATTATCTACACTAATTATCTTCCTACCTTAATACCTTATTAATGATTCTTCTAACCCTAAGTTTTAATCCACCTCTAGTCAATGTTATTAACCGTATTATTCAGTAATTTAGTTCCTAACATATATTCAAGTAACATTCATATGTAGGTCTACTGTGTTTAGTTTTACTTGGCAATAGAACAATCATTATAAGCATTAAGACGTGTAATAAGCTTAGTAAAAATGAAAACTATCCAACAAACCAATTATAAACGCAAATTGAGATGTATTAAAACATTAGTTCAAATTATCTAAGCAAACACAAAGATTATTTTTCATAACTGCAATAAAACTCATAGTAAATAAAGATTTTATGTCTTTAAACATGTTCATCGTATAAATAACGTGCAAACCAATAATTTCTATGCTCCAAACGTTCTTTATCTCCAAGATTAAGTATCTTCAACTTCCTAGCGGCAGAAAACTCCCTCTCAAACCCCATAACTCAAACGGCAGAATGTGATAACCTAAATTCGTTTTAAGGTTGGCTTTTATACTATGTTTCGAGTTCTGGTCGGATATACGACGTATGTCTTTAAATGTACATACATCGTATGTAGTCTTAAAAACTTCTAGATCCTTTGGTGAAGTCATACTCCGTATATCCTTATTTCCTCATACTGCATATATAGCCGGAATTACTTCAATCTTCTTAAAAACCATCTATATGGCGTATGTAAATGTGTGTACATATGTCGTATGCTCTCACAGTGGGATAAATGTTCTTTTTTTCTTCATATTTTCCACTTCTTTTCGCAAGCTCACCCGTTTATGACATCTATCACACTTAACAAACTATTACATAGGAAATAATATATAAATGTGGTAAAAACGAGTAAAAATAACAGGGATATCGATATAAATATAACTACTACTTTGAAACTATCAGTAACAAATTTTACAAGTACGAACTCAAGTAAAAGCTAAACAAATAATGTACTTATGCTTAGAGTCTAAATTGACTAACCCAGAAAAGGTGAAGGTTGTCACAAAGACTCACACCGACATCTAGCATCGAAGATGAACCTGTAAACAAATACTTCATCGACGAAGATTAAGAATGAAGAAATCACTTACGAGTTACGCTGAATAAATAGTTTATGAATTAAGTTTTATGTTGTTTTATTACTTTTATTAAATTTATTTCCAAATAAAAGCTTATCAAGATGAGTTTCAAGTTTATTTACTAAAACACAACGTTTATGTATGATGTGTTGCAAGTTTGTTTAATAAAAAGTCAAATTTTAACGAGTTTATGCAAGTTAGGATTTTTTGTGTATTATTTAAAAAACCGGGTTTTAACCCGAACCGGTTGAAGTGGTTTAAGTTTTTTCGTGACCGAAACTCGTTTGAAAACGAATGGTTTTTGGCCAAACCGGTTTGAAAGGTTAGACAAAAATCAGTTCGGTTTTCAATCCCGGTTCGGTTTGGTCAAATAACCGGTTTGTACATCTCTATATGGTGATATCGCTCAATTATATGCATATTTTATCGAGATATTTGTTATATGTTTGTGTCAAAACGTAATGGATAGGCCCCGTATTACTTATTTTTGTGTAAAGTGTATGTTTTAGGTGTTTTAACATGTTTGGAGTGAAAAAGAATCAATTCGAGACTAAAAGAGGCAAAGAAAAACAAGTTCAGAAGCTGCAGGGCACGAATGCTTCGCACCACATCACGAATGCCTCGCATCTGGACCAACAAACAATCCGTGGGCCTACTGACCCCTAGATGCGGCGCATCTAGGGTGTTATGCGGCGCATTCAGGTTGCAAACAGTTACAAAGTCGAGTTTTCAATGCTATTCAAGGGTGGAAATGAAAGGTCTTTGTACTACAACTTAAAGGGACGATTTTGGAGCTTATTAGGGGCATCTTTTACACCATCTTGGGAGCGATTACACCATCATTTCATCACATAATCAGCTCCTAATCCATCATCTTACAATAATCAATCATTAGGGAAACAACAATCATAGTAATTTTTAGTTTATTTTGGAAGAAGCATCGATTGTATATCATTATTTTTGCATCGTTTTGTTACTTTGGAAGTCAATTGCAAGTTCTAATTTCGTTTGGTATTAAACTCTTACTCTTTTATTTTGAATATAATCATGTCTTTTATCTATAATTTGTGTTTAATTAATATTATTCGTAGCTAATTTCACTTTACGTTTGCTTGGATATGTGATCGTTTGTATGATTAATCTTGAGTATGAAATTGTACGATTGATGTGTTGTGGTTAATTGGGGATCCGTTTGGGTTGAAACTTTCATTATCTTGTTAAAATTGTTTATACTTTTGTTTGGTAATATAAAAACGGGTATTCAAAAGGAATCCATAATTTTTACTAAAATAAGAACGAAACAATCAACCGGTCTATAGTTGATTAAGAGTTTGCGGTATTTGAAAGGAATCGCTAACAAAAATTAGAACAAGTAAGTGCTAACACAAACGCTAGTTAATAAATTAAGAGAAATCGGTTTATTGATTAGTAAGCTATTTGAAAGGAAGCTTAAAGATTAATTCTCACACATCGACTTGGTAGTTTATGCACGGTTATTTTAGGTGTTAACTATATTCGAAAGGAATAGTTACATAGATAAATAATTGGAGAAATCCGGTATTCGAAAGGAACTTAGGATTTTATATTAGAAGTTTATCATGAATTCATACTTAGGAAATATTGTATATTCGTGAACGGTCCAAGCAAGTGTCCTTTATCCATACTTGAATTACAAATCATCTTTGCTCGTTTTTACATTAAGTCTTCCTAAGACAAAACCCCACTTGTTACGTGTTACTAGTTAATTTTAGCTATTATCTCAATTATAAATAGTCCCCGTGTTCAAACCCGAAATTTGCCCATACTTTACTACGATCGATAAGGGTACACTGCCCGATGTCGTATCTAGTAAAAAGCGTATTTTCGGAAAACTAGATTTCGCACATCATATGGTCAATATACACATATCGACAAAGGGAGCTTAATTTCATCATTTAGCCATTGACGTAACTTCTTTTTATTGCAACTAGTTGTTACTTGCATGTCTTCATTTCTTTCACTTTTAATTTCGTCATTTATTTTTTATTCTTGTAATGTAGATGATAAATCTTTTTGGTTTTGCTGGAGTGCTAGGAACGTAGACTTCACAACCCTTGTTAATTACAATCGAAGATGGTTTATTACCAAAGTTGAATCAATATACATTATTCTATTTCTTTATGTCAAAGGTAGAATGTCACACCTCTCCTGTGGCAAAAATGCGGGGTGTGGCCGATTGGCAATCATCACAACACCATATAATAATCAAGAAGTACTAAATGAAATAATAAAGAAAATGTTGTGATATTGCAAATTAACAAAAAGTTATCCTTGCCTCATGAATACGTCAAACACAACCACCAAACCAAACAATCAAAAAGTACGATAACAACCTGAAATAACGGAAACATAAACATGCAACCTCGAAATAAATCCACGAAGGACAAAACGATTATAAATAAACCGAATTAGTACCTCAAAAACACGGTTTTCGTCACGAAGGACAAAACGATAAATAATATAAACCCGACTAAACAAATACGCGTGATAAACGAAATAACAAATAATAAAATGGTCAAAACAAAAACATCGATAAATAAAAGAACAAGAAGAATACCGAGTTAGTACCTCAAAAACACGGTTGTCACACTCTCCCCAAGTAATAAGAATTTCGTCATCGAAAGTATCACTGGTACTTCCTCCAGAAAAGAGATGGGGATACCTCCTCTGCATCTCGTCCTCGCGCTCCCAAGTAAAATCGTCTCCAAGTCTCGAATATCAACGGACTTTAACAAAAGGAATCCTGCAATGTCGTAGGCGCTTGAGGTCACGGTCTACGATCTCGATCGGATCCTCAACAAAATGAAGCTCATCATCAATACGAAGCTTCTGTAACGTAACCAATAATGAATCATCAGAAAGACATTTCTTCAAATGAGAAATGTGAAAAACATTATGCACATTGCTGAGATCTGGGGGAAAATCAAGTCTGTTCAAAGCTGGACCAACACGGGCTAAAATCTTAACCGGACCCGTATATCTCGAACTCAACTTGCTGCGCTTCTCAAAGCGGAGAACCCCTTTGGTTTCAACAAAAACATATCCCCAACACTGAACCTGAGAGGTTTCCTACGTCTATCCGCATACTTCTTATGTCGATCTCTACCAGCAACCAACCACTCCTTAATCTTGAAGATCTTGTCAGTAGTCTCCTTAATAATCTCCGGACCAGTAACCTGACTATCTCCAATCTCTGCCCAACACACAGGTGATCGAAACTTACAGCCATACAAATTCTCAAACGGTGTACAACTGATACTAGTATGAAAAATGTCATTGTACGAGAACTCTATCAACGACAAATTTACATCCCAACTGCCCCCGAAGTCTATCGCACAAGCACGTAACATATCCTTTGAATGGTCCTCTCACTCTAACCATTTTTCTGTAGGTTATAAGTAGTACTCATATCCAGCCTCGTGCCCAAAGCACGCTAAAAGGACTGCAAAAATCATGAAGTAAACCTAGCATCGTGATCTGAAATAATTGACACGGGTACACCGTGTTTAGACACGATCTCGGCAATATAGAAACGAACAAGTCTCTCTAACTAATAATTCTCTCTAATTGGTAGAAAGTGAGCAGAATTTTTCAAACCATCAACGATAACCCAAATACTACCATAATCACTGGAAGGTCTCGGAAGATTCGTAATGAAATCCATGGTAATACGCTCCCATTTCCACTCCGGAATCTTTGGCTGATGAAGAAGCCCAGATGGCTTCTGATACTCAATCTTGACCTTCGAGCAGGTCAAACATCTACTAACATACTCCACAATCGCCCGTAAAATACCAGGCCATCAATAGAACTCTTTCAAGTCTTGATATATCTTGTCAGAACCAGGATGAACATAATAGTTGGACTTATGAGCCTCGTCCAAAATCAACTGACGAATACCAACTGGAACCCAAATACAATCAAGAAAATAAGGAACTCCGTCATCCTTCGGCTCCAACTACCGAGCTAAACCTAACAACCGCTCGTCCTTAAGATAATCCTCTGTCAATGCATCCTGCTGCGACTGAATAATCTCAGCTTTCAAGCTCGTTTGAATGGAGATCACCAAAGAACGAATCTGAACCGGCTTAACCGCCTCCTTGCGACTCAGCGCATCAGCAACCACATTCTCCTTACCCGGATGGTAGAGAATATCACAATCAGAGTCGTTCAGTAGCTCGACCCAACGTCTATGTCTCGTATTCAACATCTTCTGATCGAAGATATGCTGAAGACTCTTGTGATCCGTGAACACGGTACACTTAGTCCCACAAAGATAATGCCTCCAAATATTGAGAGCAAAAACAACGGCTCCCAACTCAAGATCATGCGTCGTGTAATTTTGCTCGTGGATCTTCAACTGACGTGAAGCATAAGCTATAACCTTCCCATTCTGCAGGAGAACACAACCCAAACCCTTATCGAAAGCTCGACCAGCGATAAAAAAATTTTTAATGCAAAGCATCACAATACACAACAAAGTTCTCAGTCCCAACCGGCAAACTAAGAATCTGAGCATCACACAACCGCTGCTTCAATTACTTAAAAGCAGCTTCCTGCTTGGAACCCCAAATGAACGGCTCACTTTTCTTTGTCAACTTCGTCATAGGAGAGGCAATCCTAGATAAATCCTCAATGAATCGACGATAATATCCAGCAAGAACAAAAAATGAATGAATCTCGGTGTAACCCAAATTTTCACGGCTTCAATCTTGGCAGGATCAATGTGAATACCCTTCGCACTGGCCATGTGGCCAAGAAACTGAACCTCGGGTAACCAAAACTCACACTTCGAAAATTTTGCATACAACTTTCCTTTCGAAGCATCTCCAAAACCAAACGTAGATGTTCCTCGTGCTCCTCACAGCTACGGGAATAGATAAGAATATCATCGATGAAAACGATCACGAATTTGTAAAGATAAGGGAGACAAATACGTTTCATCAGATCCATGAAGGCTGTAGGCGCGTTTGTCAAACCAAACGGAAAAACCAAGAACTCATAATGACCATATCGAGTACGAAAAGCAGTGTTTAGAATGTCATTATCCTAAATCCTCAACTGATGATAACCCGAACGAAGATCTATCTTCGAGAAATAACAAGAACCCTGGAGCTGAGCAAACAAATCGTCAATACGAGGAAGAGGATAACGGTTCTTTACCGTCAATTTATTCAGATCCCGATAATCAATGCATAAACGCATGGAGCCATCCTTCTTCTTAACGAAGAGAACATGAACACCCCATGGAGATAAACCAGGGCGAATGAGACCTTTGTCAACTAATTCTTGTATCTGACTTGACAACTCAATCATCTTAGAAGGAGCCAAACGATAAGGAGCTTTCACCACAGGCGCTGTTCCGGGAACAAGATCTATACGAAATTCGATCTGTCGCTGGGGAGGAAGTCCTAGAAAATCCTCAGGAAATACATCAGCAAACTCACGAACAATTGGATGGCCATCAATTTTCGTCTCGGAATCATTCTTCACCAAATGAGTAAGATACAAAGAGCACCCTAGACGAATATAATCTCGCACCTTAAGACTAGAAATGATCTTAAGGAGCTTCCCATCCTCATCTCCACAAATAATCAACGGTAGACCACACGGCCTTGGTATGCGATTAAACCTCTCGAAACAAACGATCTCTGCCCTATGTGTAGCTAGCCAATCCATACCCACGACGATGTCAAAACTACCAAGCCTCATAGGAATAAGATCGATGGAAAAATAAGTGTCGACTAAAGTAAGAGAACAATCACGAAGGACCTCACTTGCACGTATGCAACTACCGTCAGCTAACTCGACCTCATAAGCTGGCACTAAAGGGCTAGGAGTATAAGCTACTAAAGGCCGAAAATCACTAGATATAAAGCTCCTATCCGCACCAGAATCAAATACTACAAATGCAGGATGATCATCAATAAGAAATGTACCAGTAACAATTGGAGTATCCTGACGTGCCTTAGTAGACCCCAAAACAAACACCCTTCCCTTGGCAGTATCACCACCTGAACCAGAACGGTAAGTAAGAAGAGAAGCATAAGAAACCAACTTGGGACACTTTTTACGGAAGTATCTTGTAGCTCCACACTCAAAACACAAATCGGGTGAAATCTTATAGAAACACTCGATATGACCCAACTTCCTGCACCTATCCCAAAACCATCAAGCAACCTCTGATGCATGAGCAACTCCACACTTAACACACTTAGGGCGCTTTCCCTAACCACCAGAACCAACCACGGAATAAGACAGAATCGGCATGGGACTCTTATCATGTCCCCTCCCCCGCTTCCTAGAGTCGTGTCAAGAACTCTTACCATGCCTACTACCAAAATCTCGAAGAACCACTGTCCTCTGTAGCAAACCTTTTCTAATCATGCTCTCAGTCAATGAGCAAGCAATGTTAATTGTGCCCTACAAAGTACCAGGACGAGAAGAAATGATGTTGTCCCGAATAGTCTGGAGCAACCTACGAATGTAGCGAGCAATCTGATCCTCCTCCGTACTAACCAATCGAGGAAACAACACACACAAATCATAGAATTTGTTCGTGTACCCATCAACATCCGAACCCTGCATAGTCAGGCTCCACAACTCCTGCTCTCAACGCTTCATCTTATGTGTCGGTACATACTCCTTCCTCTTCAGCACCTTGAGGTTCTCCCAAGTCATCAAACTAATGGCCGCTCGACCCTGAGTACGAAAAATCGAGTTCCACCAAGTCAGGGCTTTACCCTGGAACAAATATGTCGAGTACTTCACCCGATCCTCATAAGAACAACCCGAAACCTCAAAAACAGACTCCATCTTCTCCATCCACTGGAGAGAGGTTACGACATCCTCAGATCCTCTAAACTCGGTCGGCTTACACCCCGGGAATGTCTTGTATGAACAACCTCGAGGAAGATTCTGAATCATAATCGTCGGACCTCCCGTACCAATACGTACCGTACCCCCAATGTATGACCTATCACGACCTGAACCCGTACCATCTGATCCATTACCAACCACCTCGGGACCACTAGATCTCGTACCAATAATCTCGGGGCCACTGGATCCAGTACCTGGTTCTCATGAAGGGTAGATCCTTCGATACCCTTAAGGAAAGTCTCCTTAAGTTGCGCTACGATGTCGGGAATCGTTGCATCCATGTGCTCGACAAACATCTGACTAAATTCTGGAGTCGTAGTGCTCGGAATCGTACCACTCAGAATCGTAGCACTCGGTCTCGTAACGGCACGACGAACTCGTCTCATCGACTTCCTCGCAGTCCTAGTCTTCTTAGGCGGCATCATCTAAGAACATAAAACGGAAAAAGTGAAACTAAAAACGATTAGGCCAAAAGTATAAAAATAAAGCAAAATCTCACAAAGGAAAACCAAACACATAAAGGCCCTAATAAGGAAATGCGCACATAAGTAAATCAGAGAAATTGTTTTAAAGCCTAGGGTCATAGTCTAAGTGATTCTCGTAATAAGCCACTTAGTTCGCTATAACCATTGGCTCTGATACCAATATTTGTCACAACCCGCTCAGGCGAAAACCCGAGGTGTAAACATTATCAGTAATATCAGAGGTACAAAGGATACAACAATTTATAAAAACAAAACATTATCGAATTTTATATAAATAAATTCGGAATAAAAAGTTGTACAATACTCGAATAAATTAAGTACAAATGACATCAAATGCAACCAAAAGGAACTAAGTCAAGCAAAAAAGTTCCACGCAAATGATCCAAGTAGTCATAAAAGCATATCATCAATAACGACAACCTCAAACCCCTGAAAAGCATTAAAAATACGACGTCAACGTAAAGTTGGTGGGTTATTCACATTTTTATAAAAAGATTAAGTAGAAAAGGTTTTGACCCAATTTGAAATATATAAATGTAATGGAAAGTATCTTGAATTATAAACAAACCAGATACATGCATAACCTTAGATAAATAATACACATGAACCTAACAATCAAAGTCAACAACCCCCACCGTTGTACATAAAACTAAGGTCATTCTCGAATAACATGCGGTCATAACATCGACTCATAGGGACAACACTCAGTCATAATCTCATATCAGCATGTTTTATAAAACACATGTAGTTCGATATATGTACCGGTGGCTCAATAAGAGTTAACAGGGTGTATACGGGGTCTATACTACCACTAAGGCCATATAAGTAAGGTAACTCTAATCTAAAGGCATCAGAATCTACATTTTCATGAATCAATATATATATTAAGTATAAATCACGCTTCTCATGCCCAATATAAAAAATGGTAAATTGGGCAACAAATAACTCATGAATCAGCGAGAAATACGTCGGGTAGACAAAATCAGGAGAATAACGCTCCACCGCCTAAGTGCCCTAGCATAAAAGACATCGAAAATCTAAGTATCTCTATACACGTAGTAGGGTTTAGCCGTTAAATGATTAACGTTATATTCTATATTAAATGTAAAAGTGTTCGAAAGAATAATATTTCGAGTTAAAGTGGCGAGTAAAAGATAACGATATTTCGTGTCAAAATGACGAGTAAAAGATAACGATATTTCGATTCAATAATGAGTACTAGAAGATATCGATAATTTTGGTCAATAACGACGAATAAAAGGTAATGATATTTCGAGTCAATAATGACTACTAGAAGATATCGTTTATTTAATTCAATAATGACGGTTAGAAAGGAATGATATTTTGACCCGAAAATGACTAACAAAAATATCTGTTGAAGATAGAATACCGGTACCACAGTTTAGTCGAAGTCAACCAAGATCAACGTCAAATGATAGTTGACTTGGTCAAAGTCAACGATTTCGAAAGGAGTCAAAGTCTACTAAAAGTCCACATTCGACATTTGAAGAATTTAAATATTTTGTGTAAAAATATTTTGAAAACAAATTCATAAAAGTTTGGCGAAAGATAAAGTTTAAAAACTTACGATTTCGGTCGCATTTTAGAGAAAAGTATATTTATCGAAAATATATATTTAACGAATATCATAATAATAACTATTATATTTATGATTGTCATTACATTTTGAGCCCAAAAACGTATATTTGTCAGTAAATCTTTTTTTATGTATAATATATGTATATATATATATATATATATATATATATATATATATATATATATATATATATATATATATATATATATATATATATATATATATATATAATTTCGTTCAAAAATACAACGTTTTAATCTAGAGGCTCACTGCGGCGCACCCTAACATCACTTCGACGAAGTATGTGCCTACTGCGGCGCACCGGACCGGCAGTGGCCAAAATCGAATTTCTTTCTTTTACGTTTTTAGGTATTATTGACGTTTCATATTAAGTCTTATTATTAATATGTCCATAATACATTTTATGTATCAATATTCATATAAGTTTATTTGTATATTATATAAGTAAGTTTGTAAGTAAATGATAATACTAATAAGGGTTTAAATAGCTTAATATGTTTTTTTTTACTCCAAATGGTCCTAAAGATAGTCCATGAGTCAAAATAATCACTTTTTGGTGAAATTTAACTAATAATACATGTTTTACTTCTAATTACACATTTTATAAGTATATATACATATTATACCATTTTCATGTTATGATAACTAATAACCTAGAATTATGATATATATATATATATATATATATATATATATATATATATATATATATATAACATGTCAAATCTTAGGTTTTCTTCCATTTTAACCATATTCATCTTTTATTAAGAAAACGAAAGGAGAATTAAGGATTCATTAGAGAGTACTGAAGACCTCCGCAAAATCAACCAAAACAGCCGTAAAAGTGGTCACGAACTCAAACCTGGAAACAAGCTTCGAAATGATGGTGGTGAGGATCCCAACTCCAACACAAAAAATGCACTACTATTAGAATAAGAGCTTTAAAATGAAAGTAGAGAGAGTTTGAGAATGGATTTTTACTTACCAAAGTCAATGAAGAAACTTCAAGATGGTAAGCTCAAAACCCAAAATTACAAGATAATGGTGAGAAATAAACCTTGCAAGAAAACAAACAAGGATCCATGTTAGAATCTCTAACATAAACAAGGAAGGAAATGAGATTAAAATGTGAATATTTGGGTTGGAAATCACTTACCAAGGAAAAGAATCAAATGGGGAGGGGGGGGGGGGGGGGGGGGGGGGGTTGAAAATTAAGATGGAGCCTTCCTCTAAAACTAATTCACTTGTATGCATGTGTTTTGTTTCTCATTTTTCTGGAATTGGGATGAAGAAATGAGAGAGGAATGGTGGAAAGTGATTTGAATGAAAGAAGAGATGAGAGAAAAAGGTGTAAGGAAGGAAAATCGGATGAGATATGAAGCAAGGTGGTATTAGATCCACATTTTGCTCATCTATAACCATATTGGGAAGTTCCAGCCAAGAAATCACGTGTTTTGTAAGTTGTGGAATCTCAAGAAAAATAAAAAGTCGTTTTTAACTTTTGTGTCCAGACCTCGACTGGTCGCAGTCCCTTGCCAGATAACTTTCGTTAACTCCTCGTTAAAAAGAATGAATTTGCAAAGACCTTAAGGTTAACCTCGTTAAAGGACTAACTTTTTAAAATATTTTTAACGATAATCTTAATCGTATAATGTGACAACCCACGAAAATCCAGGTTCACACCGACTAAATTCTTTTAACACTCTTACTCAACTTGTATAATTTTTGATATATTTACGACCGGTAGGTCAACCTATACATAAATGATACTGTTTAACTACGTCAAAAACATATACGGATACCGGGATTAGGTATACGGGATCAAATATTCACATAAAATAAACATTTTTACAACAATAATTCTAGTCCAATATTTCATGCATGATGTATGCATCACTTTGCATGTATGGAACTTTGCATGCATATATATATATATATATATATATATATATATATATATATATATAGAGAGAGAGAGAGAGAGATGGGTTCATTTAGGAACCATTAGGAACCAATATTCACCAGTGTATATATATGATATTCACCAGTGTATATAAAGCATATGTATATATATATATATATTATACATGGTGAATATTGTATATACACTGGTGAATATTATGATATACACTGATGATATCATATTAAATATACACTGGTGAATATCATATATATACACTATGAATATTGGTTCCTAATGGTTCCTAAATATTTACATGTTCTTAAATGAAACCAACTCTCTCTCTCTCTCTATATATATATATTATATATATATATATATATATATATATATATATATATATATATATATATATATATATATATATCAAATACACAACTTTCACAAAACACCGTAAGCATACAAGGACTTCACTTAGGACCCTAGAGTTTGCAAAAATGACAATTTAAATAATCACCTACAAGTTGTTTGTTTCTTGGTTGACTAGTTAAATGAGTTGGTGGTGTCACATGGGTTTAGTCACTTACACACTTGACCATTTCACTATTGAACTCAATAGACCATACCTCCCATGTGCTAGAACTCATGACTCCCCTCTCTCCTTTGGCTATAAACACTAGACCCCTTCCATCCATTTCACTTGCTCATTCAT
>CAJVGC010000432.1:19134005-19178934 GCA_910822075.1 Senecio squalidus | reverse complement strand
TTTAAAGATGTCTTGTGTGTGGGAAAACAAACCATTTAACTGAAGACTGTTTCTATAACAAAAGAAATAACCGAAATGGAATTGTATTTAATAGGAATGGGCTCAAACTCCCCACCTAGGTTTGGTAGAACTGCTCAGAAGTTTGTGAGTAGAAGTAATTATAACAGAAAATATCAAAACCCAAACTTCAAAGAAAATAATATTGCGAGTATAAAGTATTGAAACTACACCAGTAGTAACTTTGAAAGTAGTAATTTTCTGTATGAAAAGACTAGAATACCTGCATATCATTTTAAAAGATTTGATTATGTTAATGAAAAAGGTAAACCCAAGAAAACTTTGGCTTGGGTTCCTAAAAGAAACTAATATATTTCTCATGTGCAGAGCAAGCCATGTATGAAAAAGGAAGATACATGGCATGTAGATAGTGGCTGCTCTAGGCACATGACAGGAAACAAGTTGAAGCTCAAAACTTTGTTGAATATGATGGAGGCTATGTTGCATTTGGAGGAAATCCAAGAGGTGGTAAGATTACAGGTAGAGGAACAATCAGTAATGGTAAGGTTACTTTTGAAAATGTATTCTTTGTCAAAGAATTACATTATAACCTGGTACGTCTCAAGTGTGTGATAAAAAGAATAAAGTTCTTTTTACAAACACTTAATGTATCATTCTTGATCCAAAGTTTAAAGTAGTTGATGAAAGCATGATTCTACTAAGAACACCAAGGAAAGATAATGTATACTATTTAGACATGGGAAATAATTATTCAGAAACTAAAGAAAATTGTTTTTTTTAAAAAGCATTACTTGATAAATCATCACTGTGGCACAGGAGAATGTGTCATATGAATTTTAAAAACATGATCATGTTGGAGAAAAATGATCTTTGAAGGGGTTTACCTCAAAAGGAATTCACATGCAATGATCATTGTGTTGCATTTCTGAAGGGTAAACAACATAAGGCTTCACATATAATCAAAGATACAAATTCAAATCACTCAAGTCTGCACTTATTGCACATGGAACTTTTTGGTCCAACACATGTCATGAGTCTAGGAAAGAAGTCTTATTGTTTGGTTATTACTAAATGATTTCACAAGATAGACATAGGTTGTCTTTCTTGGCACAAAAGGTGAAACAAGTGAAATTCTCAGATCATTCATAACAAGAACTGAAAAGATCATAACAAGAACTGAAAACAAGACAGAGAAGAAAATGAAGATTATCAGATGTGACAATGGCACTGAGTTCAAAAATAAGGAAATGGATGAGTTCTGCCATGAAAAGGGAATTGAGAGATAGTACAGTGCACCAAGAACTCCTCGGCAAAATGGAGTGGCAGAAAGGAGAAACAAAACCCTCATTGAAGCAGCAAGATCAATGTTAGCTGATTCAAATCTTCCTATCACATTCTTGGCCTAGGGGTGAATATTGCATGTTATGTTCAAAACAGGGTATTAATTTTCAAAGCACATACAAAGACCCCTTATGAGCTCTTTCATAAGAGAAAGCCACTCATAAGCTTTTTAAAACCATTTGGGTGTCCTTGTACAATTGTGAATACCAAAGAACACATAGGGAAGTTTGACATCAAGATAAATGATGGTTTCTTTGTAGGTTACTCCACTCAAAGAAAAGCATTTCGAGTATATAACATCAAAAAGAGAATTGTGGAGGAAAGCACAAATGCGACTTTCAATGAGAAGACCATGAATGCTACTGGAGAGGGACCAGATTAGCTATTTAATATTTATGAACTAACCAAGTCTTTGAATTCTTACTTTACAGGTCACGGTGAAAAAGAAACTGGTGATGGTGTTAAAACCGGTGACTCAGTTAATACTGGTGAATCAGTTAATACTAGTGAATTAGTTTAAACTGGTGACTCAGTTAATACTGGTACATCAATATTTAATATTGGTAAATCAGTTAACACTGGTCAATCAGTTTCTACTGGTGACTCTGTAAAGCCTGGTCATTCAGTTACTACTGCTCCATCTGAACGGAATGAACAATTTGTCTATTTTCCATATATCACCATTGATCCATCTGTAGTGTTTCAGCCCAAATCCTCAGGTGATGGTAGCTTCAAATACATAGATCAATATACTGATGTTGGTGATTTGAGAAGTAAGAAAGATGAGGAGCTACATAATTTAGATGGAGAAGAAATCATTACCAGCAGTAACCCAGAAGACTGTACAAATTCTCCCCAGTCCCAAAATAATGAATTTCCAGAGCAAAATGATACAAATTTGTCTCAAGAAATAATAGAAGATCAGTATCAAACACATAGGATTAATAAGAGTCATACACTGCAACAAATCATTGGTGACTTGAACTCTACAGCCCAAACAAGGAGAAAATTACACCACAACTTTAATGAGTGTCTATTTGTGTGTTTTCTCTCACAATTGACACCAAAGAAGGTAGAACAAGCTATTAAAGACACAAGTTGTATTGAAGAAATGCAGGAAGAATTACTACAGTTCAAACTTCAAGCAGTATGGACATTGGTAGTACTTCCCAGTGGCAAGAGAATAATTGGGACTAAATGAATTTTGAAGAATAAAACTGATGAAAGAGGGATTGTCATCAAAAACAAAGCAAGACTGGCAGCACAAGGATACACTCACAAAGAAGGATTTGATTATGATGAGGTCTTTGCCCCAGTAGCAAGAATTTAAGCCATAAGGATTTTTCTGGATTTTGCCTCATTTAAAGGATTTACTGTGTACCAAATAGATGTCAAGAGCACATTCTTATATGGGAAAATTGAAGAGGAAGTGTATGTTTTTCAACCTCCAGGATTTGAAGATCCTGAACATCCAGATATGGTGTACATACTGGATAAATCATTTTATGGTCTACATCAAGCTCCCAGAGCTTGGTATGACACATTATCAGTATATCATCTCCATCATCAATTCAAGAGAGGTGCAATTGACAAAACCCTGTTTATCAAGATTGTTGAAAATGGCATTCTGCTGGTGCAGATTTATGTGGATGACATTATTTTTGGGTCTACCAATGACAAGTTCTGCAGAGAATTTGAGCAGATGATTCATAAGAAGTTTAAGATGAGCTCCATGGGAGAACTAACTTTCTTTTTAGGACTACAGGTTAAGCAGAAACCAACTGGTATCTTTATCCATCAAACAAAATATGTTAAAGACATACTAGAGAAATTTGGATTTCAAGACTGCAAGAGTGCAAGTACACCAGTAGAAACCCACAAGCATGTAGAGGTTGATCCTTATGGGGAAGATGTGGATGAACATTTGTACATGTCAATGATAGGATCGTTGATGTACTTAAATCCTTCAAGACCAGACATAATGTTCAGTGTATGTGTGTGTGCAAGATATCAGACTAGTCCTAAGGTTTGACATCTGACAGTAGTAAAGAGAATTTTCGGTAAGCCATATTTGGCATTGTGGTACCCAATTTCATATACGGACGGTGACTATGGAGGAGAAAATCTAGATAGGAAGTCAACATCAGGAGGATGTCATTTCTTTGGGTCTAGATTGCTTTCTTGGCAATGCAAGAAACAAACTAATATTTCTACATCTTCAACAGAAGAAGAATATGTTGTTGCTTTAAGCTCCTGTGCTCAGGTGCTTTGGATTCAGAATCAATTGATGGATTATGGTATTTCTTTCCTACATACTCCTATTTTTATTGATAATAAAAGTACCATAAGCATTGTTAATAATCCAGTCAAACATTCCAAAAACAAACACATCGAAATTCGTTTTCATTTTATCATGGATTGTAATGAAAAGGAACTTATTCAGGTAGTCAAGGTTCATACTGATGATCAGTTTGCAGATCTTTTCACAAAATCATTTGATGTGGGAAGATTTACTTTCTTGATCAATAGTATTGGCATGATTAATCTTGTTTAGGTTCATTTTTAAAATGATGACTTTGTGCTTAAACATGTTGTGTATGTTGGTTGAAAAGGTTAATACTGGTAGTTATTACTGTTGAGAGTTAATGGTGGTATATGTTTGAAACAGTTACTACTGATGATTCCTACTGATAGTGGTTATTACTGCCAGTAGTTAATACTGATGGAAGTTACTACTGCCTTTGGGAATGTTTTATTGTTGATGTTTCTACAGTAGGGACTAAGCGGTATAAATAGCGAAATCTTCCAAGATTATTAATTATCGTTCAAATCAAACTTTCGCTCTCCCTAAACCCTAATATCTGTCCGTCGAAAGATTTTAATCCGATTAATATTTTAACCCTAAAAATCATTCAATGGCAAATTAACAATTATCTTTTGGGGTATTCCATAACATTGTTGCCGACCTAGAGCTTCATCCAAAAGCCATTGATTTTCTCCCTATCATCACCTTTCTTCGCGAATCACGAATACGTTATGCTTTAACGTTTAACCCTGAGGTTTATGAAAATCACAAAAGAGCATTCTGGAATACGGCTCTTTTTAAAGAGGTGGATGGCATTCACCGAATTAGGGCTCATGCAGATAAGAGGGAAGTTATTGTTACAGAGTCCACCATTCGATCTCATCTTGAACTTCAAGATGACTCTGGTATAACATCTCTTCCGAATAACGAACTATTTGAAATTTTTTAACAAATGGGGTATGAAGGAAGCTTCTTTCTCCCGAATGGAGATATTTTGTTCATGTTTTGCAACAATGTATATCCAAAAAACTTTACACTTGGAATGAGTTTAACAAGACTATAGCTAATTCTATGGCTTGTTTAGCAACATGAAGGGTGTTTAGTTTTTCAAACATGATTTTCAATGATCTAAATTGGAACCTTGCTAATTTAGACAACAATCTTTTAATGTATCCACGGTTTTTACAAATCATTATGGATAAGAGCTTGGTAGTTATTCCACTACAGGTAAGGTCCTCTGCATGGATCTCATTCAAAGAAAACTTTTTCAAACATGAGGAGGCAAGTAAATACTTTTTCTGGCAAGGTGACCCCATTGTTCTCTACAATGGTGGGTGTCAAAGTTTCTCAAGTTGAAGGATCAAGTACTCCACTTGAGTCCTGTTCGAGCAACGATTGTCAAACACAAGTATTAGGGTTTAGGTGATGTCAACCTTAGATCTCCTGTGATGATCACAGTGCAAACGCAACAAGTTGTTGACGAACCTATGGTGATCAAGGTTGAGGATGAAGGAAAGAGTGTATGAACTCTGTGTTTAAGCTTCAGTAAGTGTGAGTTGAGATGAGATGATATAAGATCAGATGAGGTGGGTCGACAATGATTTAGACCATGTATTTATATGGCCAATCTCAAGTATATGGAACGTTGGTCCATTAATGATGATCATGAATACTTGAGCTGCCTTAATCATCAATCCCTAATATATGTAACGCCTAACTATTATGACGATAGTAAAGCAGTCATGAAGCGCCATTATGACGGGACGTCAGCCAATAAGACAGACGCTTCAAATGACAGGAGTTGATAACTTGAAAGACGTTGACAGACAACTTGACATGCGTTGACAACTTGACAGGCGGTTTGACTGACAGCTTGACAGGCGCTGACAGCTTGACAACAGTTGACAACTTGACAGCCTGACTGGGCTTTGTTGTAGTAGCCGGGCATTAAACCACAAGCGCCCGTCATTATACTTAGGTTTTAGGGATTACCTATATATACATAGGTAATCCTTACTAACCTCATCATTCCCCCGAGTTAGGATTTGCCAAAACAACGGTTTGCAAGTCGTAACTATTTACTCGTAAGTACTTTTTTTTTTTTTGCCTGCGACGTGTCAACATGTACCAGCGGTAGCCACCAAATGTAGTCACGTAACAAAAAACAAATTAACTAATTTGACACCATGTACTGGCGGTCCACACCATAACGACGGTCCACACCATACCGGCGGTCCACCATGCCGGCGGTCCACCATACCGGCGGTCCATAAAAATAAAAATTTGAAGGGCGTTATAACTTGGTTTGATAAAAAATTGACAACCCCAAAATCAATAGCTTTTAGAGCAGCGGTTTCTTTCTTGTTTGCGAAAAGAAAATTTTCTGGTTTCAGATCACGATGCATAACTCCATGCATGTGACATATTGATGTGAAAAATCTAATTTACCGAAAATAAACTTTTACTCGATTACTACAAGGGCAGTGTACCCTTGTTCGTTGTAAAATAGTATAGGTAAATATCGGGTTCAAACACAGGGACTATTTATAATCGAGATATTAGTTTTAAAATAACAAGTAACAAGTAACAATGTGGGTTCTGGTCTTAAGAAGACTTGATTATACTAACGACAAAAATACTTTTCTAATCTAAATATGGATAAAAGACGCTTGCTTGGACCGTTTACGAATGTGTGTTATTTCCTAGGTATGAAAATGTCGAAAACTTCTAATATAAAATCCTAAGTTCCTTTCGAATACCGGATTTCTCCAATTATCTAACCATGCAACTATTCCTTTCGAACATAGTTAACACCTCAAGTAATTGTGCATAAAGTTCCAAGCCGATGTGTGAGAATTAATCTATAAGCTTCCTTTCGAATAGCTTACTAACTAATAAACCGATTTCTCTTAATTCGTTAACTAGCGTTTGTGTTATTACTTACTTGTTTAAATTGTTGTTAGCGATTCCTTTCGAATACCGCTAACTCTTAATCAACTAAAGACCGGCCGATTAATTCGTTCTTATTTTAGTAAAACTTACGGATTCCTTTCGAATACCCGTTTTTAGATTACCAAATAAAAATATAAACAATTCTAACAATCTCATTTCATACCCAAAATTTAACACACAAACAATCACAAATCTAAGCAAACGTTTAAGGAATTTAGCTACTCATAACGATAACGAAACAAAACATATAAATGATAAACATAACTTGATTGTAATGTAAAATGGATAAAGGTTCAATACCAAACTGTAACTAACAAGTTCCAAAATTCTCCAAGTAACTAAGTAAAAGTGAAATAAACGATTGTTCAACAAAAATTCCGAAAATGATGATTATGATATGCCTTGCTTCTCCAATATGATGATGAAAATTGAGATTAGTCCAGTGAATGATGTCCTTTTTCTCTGTTCAAAACGTGTACTTATGTTAGTGCCCAAACAAAACTTTTAGTTTTCCATGATTAGCATTGAATGCAACTCTTTGTAACTGTTATGGGCTCGGTTGCGCCGCAACTCGTCATCAGCAAGCTCGAACTAAAATGTTGCTACTTGCACCGCAATTCAATCCTCTTGCGCCGCAACTCGTCATCAGCAAGCTCGAACTAAAATGTTGCTACTTGCACCGCAATTCAATCCTCTTGCGCCGCAACTCGTGATTCGTGGCCACAACAAAAATTGGTGAAGATTAGTTGTAGAGCAACTAGTTTATGTGCCCAGGAAACTAGTTGTTTTGCTTCCCGACTTGTCTTTCTTTGCATCTTTTGGTCTCAAATTGCCTCCTTTTGCTCAAAACACGACTAACAATCTATAAAACAAACCTTACACAAAATATAAGTAATACGGGGCCTATCCATTACGTTTTGGACTCTAAACATAACAAATATCACTATAAAATACTCGTATAAATGAGCTATATCAAACCCCCCATACTTAAGCATTTCCTTGTCCCTAAGCAATCCGACTTAAAACTACTACTAAGTTTACAAAACATGCAACTTAAGAAAAGATAAGGAATCACGGGTGTCACACCCCGCTAATAGCGGAAACACGAGGCGTTCCAGTTATAATATCAAGAGTCAAGATTACAACAATATAACCGATAAACAAAACATCAAATTAAATAGATCATGCCAAATGTTACAAAATACATCATAAAGTCAAAGGCGATAAGACGCCATGTACAAATACAATTCCAAAAGAAATAAACAAACAGATCGTCATGGAAATTACAATAAACAGTTCAAATTCAAATTTCCCAAAAGCAAGCAATCCGAAAATAAACTATGGCATGATCAACGGAAATCCTCAATTTCCAGCAAAGCGTTAAACGACATCAACAACATGTTGGTGAATTATTCGCAATTTTAAGTAAAAGTTGACCCAAAGACAAGTTTATAAGGTAGACCTATTCTCTTAGGTAATAAGGTAGTCAATAGCGTCTAACGATCAAGCAGACAGAAAATACAACAACGTCTAGAAATATAGTAGGCAAGGTATACGATAACGTCTAGCAATTTAGCAAACAAGATAACGTCTAGCAATTTAGCAAACAAGATAACGTCTAGCAATTTAGCAAACAAGATAACGTCTAGCAATTTAGCAAACAAGATAACGTCTAGCAATTTAGCAAACAAGATAACGTCTAGCATTTAGCAGACAAGATGACGTCTAACGTTTAAGCAGACAAGATGACGTCTAACATTTAAGCAGACAAGATGACGTCTAACGTTTAGACAGACAAGATGTACATTACGACTAGTATTTAAACAAACAATTTTTAAAGTACACTTTACAGCCCTAAAAATTGTAAAGACAAGGGCTACGAATAACTCACAATACAAGCTTCGGCAAATCTCGGATAAACAATCACGGAGCTACAACTCCACCGTCTAAGTGCCCTAAAACAGTAAAGAATATAGTCTCAGTATCTCTATAAGTATAGTTCGGTTTAGCTTTGTCGGTTAAGATTAAATTTAATACAACATTCCAACGATTTAATAAGTCGAATAAGGATGACGGATTAAGAAGACGATGTTCCGCGCCAGAAAAGGGCCGATCGGCAAGATATCTATCTTTCACGTCAACATCGACCGTTGGAAACAAGTGATAACTCCGAGTCGAGAAGAATATTAATACCAATGTTCATTATATTGACCAAGATCAAAGAGGTTGACTTATAAAAGTCAAATGTCAATTAGGTTGACTTATTAAAAGTCAAAGTCAATTTAAAAGTCCAATTTGACACTTTGTATAATTTGAAGTCCTTTCTTACCAAAATGTTTAGAGTAAAATGCCTTTTAAAACCATTTTATAAAGCTTGTCGTAAAAACATATTTCGTTGAATTAAAACGAGGTTCAACAATTTGTGGCGAAGTTTAATATCGTGAAGAGGTTTATAATGTCCATTTTAAGTAATATTATGACATTTTTGATTGCGTTGGCGTCTTTGAGTCCAAAGACGATGTTATTGTAAAATATGTTACTTTCGTATACAATTTATGTATATAAGTGTTTTAATGTCGAAAAAGTCGTGAGTTGGAATTTCGGCAGCGCTTCCGCGTCATAAAATATTCGTCCAAATTTCAAACACTTTCCCGCTTAATAACAATTTCATTTTTAAACCATTAATCATAATAAATAATACCATAATAAGTTTAATACAATACTTTGGTTAACTTATATTTTAACATTATTGTCCAAACTTCAGTCCAATCCGATAAAATACGACGAGTGTTGGTCTAATAATTAACCCTAACCGTTTTCAAGGCTAAAACCGAGTAACGAATATAACGAAATCAAAAGATTCACAAGGTTAGTAATTTATACCGCTAACACCCGCTTGATTTGACAAGGATCTGGAATAACAACTTCAGTGGTGTAGTGATGAGAATATCCGCCTCCAAAACACAAGACAACCACCGATAATTAGCAAAACGAAGAATTTTGTGACATCAGACTGATCCAGCCTCCGGCTAGAGCTCCTTAGTCAGCTCCGAATCTTTGTTATTTTAACGTTTTTAAGCGTTTTCAAGAGAATTTTCGGTAGATTTCGACATGCAACTTAAAAACCTTTAATAACATCCATAGATTTCTTCAAATAACATCTTTTTATATCAAGATCTAATGTAAAAGTTTATAAAACTTATGTTTTGGATAAATCACCATAGAAACTTTTATAAAAACCTTTGTTTGATCTTTGATGATACATGCATGTGTAAAAATGATAAAATGTAAATAAAAACAGTGGGTAAAAGTTATTATACCGCAAGAATAGAGTGTGTGATGATCTAGCTAGAACTTGATGGAGGTTTTGATGGAGATTTAGACCCGAAAATGATGAAGAACTCAAGAAACAACCTGGAAGAATCACCACCTCTTGCTCCCTTTGATGAACATACTTGATTTTAGTGATGTTTATGGTGTTTTTATGGTGAAAAGTGGCTGGAAATCACATCAACAATGGGGGATAATGAAGAAATAAGGAGAGAGTTAGAGAGAAACTCTATGTGTGTGTGTGTGTGTTTTGAGATTAGAGAAATGAAGGAAATGACAAGAAAAGTGATGTTATCACATTGGGACAACAACTCCTGGCAGAAAAAGGGGTCCAATCGAGTTTGAACACTTGTCCCAATCGATCTTCATGCAAAAATGAGTCACCAACACCTGACCAGACACATCCAACCGCCGCCGGCTGGAGGGGCTCAGCTGCCGGCTGAAGCCCTGCCAGCTGCTGGCTGGTCGGCTGGTTCGGCAGACTTCTCGTTTGGCGTTTTCGAATGTTAAGGAATTTCGTTCGTCGAAAGTTCCCGATTCTTTTTGCATTGAACTTACGAAAGTTCATACTTTGATTTACTTTATATTTGGTTCATTTAATATTATATTTTCACTTTCGATTTCTAGATTCGCACGATTTCGGTAAAGGAGTAAACAAGAGCAAAAGCACGATATATCGAGGATAAAGGATGCGATAACCGAGAAATTTGGCATAAACCTTATAACTTATAATTATGAGGATACTAACTAATTGGCACTTAGATAAAGTAATATTATTACGTCTCAGGGGAACAATCAGCAAATACAGAAAACCCGATACTCAATAACAGTAAATCGTGAGCAAAACAAAGCGAAATACAAGGGTCGAAATGAATTGCGAATAAAATATAAATAATGACGGTAACTCAAGTACTCTAAATTGACAGGACGTCACAGCCTCCCCCAGTAAAAAGAATTTCGTCCTCGAAATATTTCTTGCAACGGCCTACTCTAACTCGAAGGAAGACGCTAAGGATATAGCCGTGCAAATATAAAAATCTTAAACGCATTAGGTATGAAACTCTTTGAATGACGGACTAATTTTGGAATCAGTAGAATTGAGAGTTATTGACTCGAAAACTTGTTAACAATAGAAATTACGTTCTGGTCTTGCATAATTTATTCCGAACTAGGCGTAGTTGGCCAAATTACGCTTAGTTCGTGATGAACCATACAATTGCGGAATTAATCCACCAAGGTTTAAATGTTCATGAAATAATTTTCGAAGAGTCTTGAATACAGATTGGTATTGCACCAATGATTACTGAGTCGAACCAAAAAGACAGATTAAAATCCGGGGTCGAACCTCTCGAAATCTCACTCGTAGGACAACCTTGTCTCATCGACTTCTTTGTGGATAGGAGCTTCCTTCGGTTCCAACGCAAAAGAGGCGGAAAAAGAAAACGAAAATACCTGGGAGTGAAAAGGGAAGTGTGCAACACGACGATATTAAGACCAAGCATCAAGAATCAAATAGGATAAATGCATGTTGAACTTAGATAAGAAAAGTATTTGTACTGGCTGGAGTTAACTCGGGACATTGTTCCTAAGATGCTCAGGAGAACCACACTCATAACAATTGCCTTTCTGGATCTTACAAAACTCCTCGGTGTGCCCAAGTCTCTTACACCGACCGCACACCCAACATTTTATCTCCTTGGCGTGGGGGTTACCACAACGATCGCACTTCGGAGGCCTACCCTGGACATTCGGAGCCACCACTGCATAGGCTTGCACATCTTGAGGGGTATCCTTCCTCCTCGCTCTCTTCAACGAGTCCCCATAACGGTCTTCACCACCCCGTTTCCCTTCGGAGTTTAGCTTAACTACTGTTGGGGCTAGCTCGCTGTCACACCCCGCTAAAGCGGAACACGGAATGTGAAGAGCAAAGAATCATTTCACGGGTTACACTAAAATCAACGGTTCAAGTCATTACGATTTAAATTGAAAATACAAGTCAAAGGTACAACCAAGATTCAAAGTTAAAACCAAAATACATAATAAAATGTTGTTGAATAAAAATTCCCAAAATAAGGTCTTCTTCCCAAGACACACTTCACATAAGGGGCTTGACCCGCCTGAGCAATCCACTTCATAACTTACGATTAGTTCCTGAAACATGAGATAAAGTGTCAACAACGAAAACGTAGCGAGTGAGTTACAGTTTATAAATTGATGAAAGGTTTCAATTTAAAAGTTCATAAGAGTTCGAGACAAGTTCAAAGTTCATGAAAGTTCAAGATCTGTTCGAAGTCAAAGAAATTCAAGACCAGTTCAAGTGCTTAAAATTCAAGAATAATCTAGATAAGTTCAAGTGCTTAAAATTCAAGAATAATTAAGTTCAAAATAAGTTAAAATAAGTTCCAAGTTAAGTTCAAAGTCAAGTAGCGTAGCGAGCGGAGAAAGTTCGTGGTCATTACTTAGCGGTGGATTAATCCACATAAGTAAGACAATAAGTAAGTATATGCGTAAATAAGACCTATGATCCTCGAGTTGTACCAACCACTAAGCTTAATATACGTAAGATTTAGTTTTTACACACTAATCCGATTCTGGTCAAGTTCCTGCCCACTAGTTCCAGTCTAGAGTTCGAGTTCGCGAGAACTTAGCAATATGTACTCAGGTTGCTACCCTAAAGTAAGGAGTGACCGCTCCTAAGTATCGATACCCATAATCTATGCTAACGTCTTGTGTTAATAGTGCTTAGAGTTCAGTTTCAAGAACAATTACGGGGCATTTAGTTCGTTCCGTTGTAAAATTTGTTTGTTTGTACTTACGGCGCTATATCCTCACTTAGGGTCTTGCTCTAAAATACAACCAAGCTATCATTGTCTAATCAAATATCCGAAGAGGCAAACCTAGGGAGTCCAAAGTATGCCAATCCGAATAAAGATATCGTCTACGCATATTAGTTGCAAGTTCTAAAATAGTTCAAAAGTTCTCAAAGTTCTAAGAGTTCAAAGGGTTTCAAGTTAAATAAGTTTCCAAAAATAGAAAGGTAGTTCAATTTGTCACACCCCGCTAAAGCGGAAACACGGAATGTGAAGAGCAAAGAATCATTTCACGAGTTATACCAAAAGTCAACGGTTCAAGTCATATATATTGAGATTAAAAGGTAATCATGTTCGAAAAATACAACCAAGATCCGTAAGTATAGAAAGACAAATACATAATAAAGTATTTTTAATAAAATTCCCAAGTATCCAAGGTCTTTTCCCGTATTACTCTTCACATAACTAGCTTGACCCGCCTGAGCAATGCGCTTCATAACTTATGCTTAATTCCTGAAACATGAGATAAAGTGTCAACTACGAAAACATAGTGAGTGAGTTACAGTTTATGAATTGAAGAAAAGTTCCATTTAAAAGTTTATAAAAGTCCGAAACGAATTCAAGGTTTTACAAAAGTTTGAGAGTCGTTCGGGATCAAAGAGTTTCAAGATAAGATCAAGTACTTAAAATTCAAGAATAAATTAATTAACTTTAAGTGCTTAAATTTCAAGAATAACTTAGTTTCAAATAAGTTTAAGTACGATCGAAGTGTAAGTAAAGTATATAAAAGTAGAAATTTCCAAAAAGGGAGATTAGCGGAGAAAAGTCGCTTAAAGAATTTATATACTTAAAAAAAAATCTAAGTAACGGGCAAATAGGTGCCCTAAGTTTGTAAAGACTAAATAGAATCAAATTTAGTCAAATAGTAGAAGCGGATAACAATCGCTAAAAGTTTATAAGTTTATAAAGACTAAATAGAATTTAATTTAGTCAAGTAGGAGAAGCGGGTAACAATCGCTAAAAGTTTATAAGTTTATAAAGACTAAATAGAATTTAATTTAGTCAAGTAGGAGAAGCGGGTAACAATCGCTAAAAGTTTATAAGTTTATAAAGACTAAATAGAATTTAATTTAGTCAAGTAGGAGAAGCGGGTAACAATCGCTAAAAATTTATAAATGATGCGTAAGTAACTAAATAGATTTCTTGTATCAACCTCTTGGCATCTATAACTTAAGTGTTCACACTAATCCGATTATCAACCGAGCGGCCCCAACTCCCCGCCTCTCAAACGGGAAATTAAAAGAGAGAAATTCAGTAAATATGTACTTAGACTGCCATCTAAGCAAGGAACGGTTCTTTCCTAAGTATCGATACCCATAATTACTATACGGCTTAAGTAGTTAATAGTGTGTAAGAGAGAAACTAAAGCATAATTGGGCACTATGAAATTTTATTATAAAAAGAGAGAGAATCACATCACTTAAGAACGTGTCATAGTTCCATCAAGGGTCGGTTACGCATACAAGTATCAATAAATAGTTGAGTTAAAGAGACGAAACAATAGTTATAAATAGAGAAAGAAATGTTTTACGCATAAGAAACTAAGTAGACGTTTCAATGTCAAAGTTTTAATAAAGTCAAAGTCAAAGTTTAATAAGTCAAAGTTTCATAAGTCAAAAGTCAAAGTAGTTCAACAAGTTTAAAAGTCAAAATAGTCATACAAGTTTACAAAAGGTTTGATCTCATGTTTCCCCCAAAAAGAGTACTTAAAATGTAAGAGTAGAGAGGGGTGTAACTCACGGGTTGCGAAGATAAGAACTTGGAAGAATGGTCCATTTTGCCTAAGGATACCAAGATTTATTCAAGTGTTATTATTATATTAAGTTATTAACCTAATATATAATGAATGAAATTTGTGTTATATTCTGTAATATAAGTAAATTTTTAGTCAATCTTTAAGTGTCAAAGTCCATTTTGCCCAATATTGACCGAAACGGTTAACGTTTTGTTTGAAATCAAAAAGTCCAAAGTTGATGTTATTGTTGTTATGTTAAATATGTTTTGCTTGCCAAAGTGTTTTATATTTTCTAACGAAATTTGGGCAGCGCTTCCGCGCCCAAAATCTATGTCCAAAAATATTAACCACTTTCCCGCTTACAAAACACATACACAAACATAACGTTTTCAAACTTGTTTATCTTAGTCAATTAAGTCCAATATAAGTCACCAATATGTTCATTTTTACAAAACTCAGTCCTAAATGTCAAGTCTCAAAAGTCAGAACGCGTAACCAAGTTTTTAAACGGTCAAAACAACATTTTCGGGAAGGACAGCAGGTCGGTGCTAAGCACCTATGCATAGGTGCGCAGCACCTACCCTGCTGTTCTTCCTTTTTCGAGTTTTTCTTGCAAAATCGTTTATGTAAGTGGTAGATCTTGACATGCAATCGGTATAAACCTTATTAATCATCATTATATCAGTTTATAAACAACTTTTATCCATAAAAACAAAGATCAAAGCACCATTTATTAAAATCCCGTTTTTGTATAAAAATGGTTATAAAAGTTCATCAAAACTTGTTTTTATGGTTTTGATCATACATGCAATGATTTAGATTGATAATATAAGTAAAAAGGAAGATTTCTACCGGATGAAAATGCTTGGATGATGTTTTGGAAGGATTTAGAGCTCCAAAAGTGGTAGAAAAAGCTTGAAACCGAAATTACTTTGCTTCCTTTTCTTGTTTGAATGATTTTTGATGGTGAAAAGATGGGTTTTAGTGGCTGTAAATGGAGGTGGATGAAAGAGTTTTAGAGAGAGTTTCTTATGTGTGTGTTTTGAGTGTGTGTTTATGATTTTATAAAATGAAAAAGAAAATGTAAAGAAAGGAAATGATGGAAAGGATAAAAAGGGGCCCATGTTCTGCCAAAAACTCAGTAATAATGTGTAGAAATCGTTTGTGGTTGGTTGGATTTGTTATAAAAACGAGATAAGGACTAAAATTGTAATTTTTTTGAAATCTGCTATGAGGTGCTGCGCACCTCACACTTAGGTGCTGCGCACCGGGCATAAATTCAGCATTTTTCTGATTTTTCGTTTTTACGTTTTAGCTTCGTTGGACCTTTTTGTTAATTGAAAGTTTTTAAGTATGATAAGTTATGAACTTAGGAAAGTTCAATAGGTGTTTTCTTGGTATTAGGACTTATATAAATTGATTCCGGGTGTGATTCCGACACTTTCGCGTATCTGGTTATTGGTCAGTTAAAGGTAACGGTAGACAACGAGAGAGACATAGAGCATAAATTGTACCTAGAATTTGACGGTTGTCACACAATTAGTTCAAAAGTTTCCAAAAATAGAAAGGTAGTTCAAATAGTTCAAAAGTTTCCAAAAATAGAAGGGTAGTTCAAATAGTTCAAGAGTTTCCAAAAATAGAAAGGTAGTTCAAATAGTTCAAAAGTTTCCAAAAGTAGAAAGGTAGTTCAAATAGTTCAAGATTTTCCAAAAATAGAAAGGTAGTTCAGATAGTTCAAAAGTTTCCAAAAATAGATCACAATATGTTGTACATAGGTTCAAGCACGTAAAATAGTTTCACATAAAAGATATTGCTCAAGAAAGAATTTGATCTCATGTTTCCCCCAAAAAGAGTACTTAAAAAGTAAAAATAAGGAGGGGTGTAACTCACGGTTTGCGAAGATAAAGAGCTCGGAAATCGGTCGAAGCGGGAATCGGGAATCACGGGACGCCTAATAATACCAAGATAGTCCAATTGTTATTATCTTTTTGTTTTATTGTACTTTAGGTAATATAATTAAGTTTGTAATTAAACTTTAAGTGTCAAGGTTAAGCTTAATCAAATTAGTCCCAAAACGGTGAAAGTTACGTTTTTGTCAAAAAGTCCAATTTTAACGTTTATTATTATTATGCCATAAGTGTTTTTGCTCGCTGAAGTGGTTTACATTTTTCTACGGAAATTTGGGCAGCGCTTCCGCGCCCAAATTTCACACCCAAAAATGTACCTACCAATTCCGCTCACAAAAATACATACAACATTATATAATATCCAAACAAGTCCATTTAAGTTCCAAAAGTTCATTACAAGACCCAAATATTATTACTTTTACATATTCAGTCCCAAAATGTTATTTCTCAAAAAGTCAGCGGGTCAACATTTTCAAAAACGTCAAATAACGACAATACGGGAAAGCTGGCTAGGCCTGTGCGCCGCTGTGACCTTTAGAACGGCGCACATAAGCCAAAAATTTCACCCTGTGCTTCGTCCTGGTCACTGGGAGGGCGCACAGGTCGCGGGTTTTTGACTCTTCTTTGTAAACGTTTATTTAGCCACTGATTTTTAACATGCATTTGGTCCAGACTCATTAAAACTTCATTTCCAGTGGTTCAAAAGTGTTTTTATTCACAAAAACATAGATCTAAGTAGCCTTTCGGTTAAAAATCGTTTTTGAACATAAAACGTTGTGAATCTTTGTAAAAACTTATTTTGGGTCCATAGATCATCCATGCAATTTATAAAATCAGTATAAAATGAAAAGGGAAAGGTTTCTACCGAAAATATTAGCTTGGATGATGATTTGGTGATGTTTGAGCTCCGAAAATCTTTACAAAAATGTTCCTTTTTCCGAAAACTTAGCTTCTCCTTGCTTCTCTTGATGTTTAAATGGATTTGAATGGTTAAAAATGGAGTTTTAGTGGGTGGGATTTGCTGGAATGAAGATGTTTAGGGAGTGTTCTTGAGAGAGAAGTGTGTGTTTTGTGTTTAAAGTTTAGTAAAAATGATTTAAGAAAAGGGAAATGAAAGAAAATAAAGAAAAGCAATGAAGTGTAGTATTGGTACTGCCAAAAATCAGTAAATGATAGCATAAACCCGAGATTGATTGGTTGAAAGGTAGTGGAAATCGAGACATGCAGATTTTTCAAATCTGTTACAATTTTCGTCCTCCGTGACGGCGCACATGGCCTCTGTGCGTCGTCCTGGACCAAATTTGTAAAACAATTTTGCGTTTTGGCTGATTTTGTACAAGTGTTTCGTTGGACCTTTTCGTTAGCTAAAGTTTTAAAGTATGATACGTTATGAACTTAGAAAAGTTCATTTGGGGTTTTCTTGGCATCAGGACTTATATAAGTTGGTTCCGGTTGTGATTCCGACACGTGCGCGTTTCTAATAAAAGTTCAATTTAAAGGCATAAGAGGCAAATCGAGAGACATAGAGCGTAAAGAACACCTGAAATTTGACGGTTGTCACATTCTCCCCGGGTTGAAAGGAATTTCGTCCCGAAATTTAGTTCGTCCCTAGGGGAAGAAGTGCCGTCGGATTATGGTGGATTCTCCTGACGAGTTTCGGTCCCTGCATCTTCACGCGGTTGTGGGGCTACGTCGGAGGCTCCACCGAACATAGAGATGGGAACGAGGCTCTGTCTAGGTTTTCTGATCTTGGAGTCAACAACCTAAGCGGTTCATCAAGGGAATTGGGTTTGGTAGCAACTTAGACCTTGTCTAGAGAGAGATGACGAGGGTCTCATCCGATGAACACTTTTCAAGTGTGAGAGGGAACACATAAGAGTGTTAGGAGACGGTGGGGAAGCTAAAGGCAATGAGAAGTCGGACCGATATATTCCAAGACTTAGATTGGACCGGTGTACTTCGGGCTCAGTTTGCCGCGTTTTCAGAAGCAGGTCATCCTCTTTCATGGCGATATTCTATGGGATACCCTACTGCCATCTTAGGGATTGAGGGCTTTTCTTCTGTTTGGTCACGCAGCTCCTTGGCCGGGTACGGAAAGCTTCCAGTCTTCCTCGGGTAAGATAGGCATCGGACTCTGTAAGTTGTCGACCGTCAACTTCCAGTCGATACGGTGGTGTCCGACACTTGGCCATATAGAGACTGAAGGGTGTGCCCTTGGTGCCGGCATGGAAGCCGTTGACATAGGTGAACTCGATCCGAGGAAGGTGAAGGGTGAGGGGTGATGAGGTCTAGTCGCGTTTCTGGCAATTCTCTGGAGGGCATTCCGAAGAGAGCGGGACGCAGATCGACTAATAGAGGGATGGGTTTCGGTGTCCCGTCTTGACCTCGGAGTAAGTGAGGCACTCGGCTGGATGCAAGGTAATTTCCTTATACATGTCCGGCCAGAAACAGTATTCTCGGGGGCTCCTGGTACAGCAAGTCGGATCCCGGGTAGATGGAACCCACAATTCGATGGCCCTTGACAGGAACGGGTTCACGAATCCTTCGGATTTCAGAACTCATGCTTGGAGCTGGCGTAACGAGTTACGTTTAGCCTGAGTTCGAGTTCTTTCATGGTTGGCTATGAAATCGGGGAAATGTTATTCTCGGGGTCAGAATTTGCACTTTGGGAATTTGGTGTACAACTCCTGGTCTCGGGAGAGTTCTAGAGTGAGCTTTGGATGTTTCACAGGATCTTTCTTGAGTGGGTGAGAGTGTTGATAATGAGTGTGGAATTAATCATCTAAGTATGGCCTACACACTTTGTTCATTAAGTCCATGATTACCGGAAGTGTGTTGGTTAGGCCTACTAACAGAGGTGAAAGCTTGGATTGCTTGAATCGAGTGTGGGAAAAGCGGTTTTCGGTAACGTTGGTCGTAATGTCAAGAACCTGGTGATAACCCGGGCGGGGGTCGACTTTTGGAGAGGTAAGTTGCATCCTGCCACTACTTGGATAGGTTGTCGGTTCTCGGGAATGGTTATCAGTTCTTGACGGTTTGCTCGATGAGTTCATAACGTTCAGCGTACAAACGGAGGGGTCTGTCTGTCTCTTGTTAGGGAAATTGGGGCTTCCCATGGAATTGGATTTGAGTGGTAGGACTAGGGTTGGGAAGTTCCTACAGCAGTTTTGGCCGCCTTAGCATCTCTGGTGGTACTAGATGGTAGGGAGCCTCGGCTATTGGTGCCGTGTCAGGAACGAGGTTCATTCGTGATTTTCACTTGTCGATTCGGTGGTAGTCCGGCAAAAATTCTCAGGAAGGCTTTGGATGGTCCTCGACTACGGAAATGTCTTGGACTCGGCTTCCCTTAGATTTACGTTCGACGTCGTGGGCGGAGGGTGCGTCGTAGTCCTTCTCGAGATACTGGGGCATCATCGAGGGATACACGCTGCGAAGTTGTCATTCGGGTTTGTCCTCCTGAACAACGGGAGTTTCTCCTTATGGGAAGGGATGCGGGTGAGCTTGTCGGAACGGACGATCTTGGCTCAATAATGGGGTGACCGGTCCATCCCAACGATAGCGTCGTAGCTTCGACTATTGGTCATTAGCATATTCGATGGGAAGCTATCCGCAAGGCTTTAGGTCCTAAGCTGATGAGGGGTCTAATTTCTAAGGGGGGCAAGGTTTCCTTCAGTTCTTGAATCAAATAGTACGGAAGAAAATTATCGTTTGAAAGAGAACGTACCGGTAACTGCATTGGGGTCCTGAGGGGTTTCCTCGGCCGTGATTACGAGGGCACTGAGGGTCTCTGTGGTACGCTCTAGGAGACAATCCCCACGGAGGTGCTGGTCACTCCCACATTCGAGGCATAGCAGCTTTCTGTTTGCATTTTCTGGACAACACCAGGGGTAATGCCCTACTGTGTTGCAAAGTCTCCATACTGGGCATTTTTGGGCATGGTGGAAGTGGCACCTGCTGCACTGGGGGCGTGGTCTGGAGTAGGTTCGGGTTACAGTGGTGGATTCCTGGTTGATGCTGGTCCATGAGGTTTGGTGGTGAATTTTCCTTCTCTTATTCTCACTTCGTTGGAAGAGGGCCGGAGGGGGAGGTAGGAGGTTGGTTCCAAAATCCTCGTCCTCGTCCTGCCTAGTCGGTCCAAGAGGGAGAAGGGTTTCGTTGATTCCGAAGATTCCTTGGTTGATTCCAGCGACGATCTGAGCGATCACGCTTGGGAGTACCGCTTGGAATTGCACAACGATCTGTTTGGCTATGCGACTCTCGCGTCTTCTCTTGGGAGGCATAGTTCTACAAGGGAAAGAAGAAACTAGTTTAGAACGCGCCATTTGGAGTTTACTACAAGAATTCAACTCAGAGTTAACAATTATCGAGTACACGAGAGTAATGAGAGTGAACAATTAGCACAAGTACGATAACGATAGTGGTAAAAGAGTGTACAAGCAAGGTAACAGTATACGCACGATGATGATTCAAGAATTTGTAATAATGTTTGACAATGGAGAAAAGTTCACGTGACAAGACAAGTATAGTTAAATAAAAGATAGAAGTTTTTCATTAATAATAGGAGGTTTTAGTACATAGAACATAATACTGAAAGAAATACAAGTACAATACATGGAGAATAATGGATAATGGCTTAAGTCGTGTACATTGGAAAAATTACGACTGAGCTGGTACAGTACAATATAAGGGAAAAAAAATATGCCTAATAACGCTCTTCAAAGAAAATCATGGCGGAAATGGCTACAATAAGCGCTCCCATGACTATGTAGGCTCTGGTGAGGCACTGCACTGTCCGGGCGGTGGCCTGGGCCGTTGCGATGTTTCCTACGGGACTGCTGTGCCAACTCGTTCGCAGCATCAGAAACTTCAAAGAGAAGGAGGCCCTGCTCCTGGGCATCTTCAGCGAGTCCGCGGACTTGACGATGCAGGTTGAGGAATGGGTCTGGTGGAAGAGGCTGGTAAGTAGGGGGCATCATTGGTCGGGAGGGTCCGGACTCCTGAGCACGTCGTCTTTCTTCGATAAACTGGCGATCCCACGCGTAACGTTCCGATATCGGAGTATGCAATGTGGGATCGTAGGGATCCAAGAAAGACTGGGGAGGTGCGGGTCGGAACGAGCCTGACTGCTGATGCATAGGTGCTCCAGCGTTGGGTCTTCGGGGCTGTGGAGCTGCAACGGGCACCAGTCTAGGAGGTGGGAGTACCGTCCTTGGGTTGGACCCATTACTGCTACTGATGGTCTGGGACGTGTCTTCCGTTGGGTCAGTCGTCTGGTGACGCTGACTTTCGGATGCCGTGTGGCCCTCGGAGGGTTCGTGAGAGGGGGAGGCGGCTCGGGAAAGTGATCGAGTCTGGGATCGGGAGTGTGACGACTGAGACATAGCGTATCTACGAATAGAGAGTTACATAAGTACGGGGGAATCTAGAAATAGGAAAGACGTAAGTAAAATGCATGCACGGGTCAATTATGTGAGTGTCGGGAATTGACAAGACCGGAAATTTTTGACTTAAAAACCGTTAACGATAGTCATTTACTTTTCGTCCTTGCATAATTTATTTTGAACTATGCATGGTTGATCAAGTCACGCATAGTTGAAAAAGATAATCATGCAATTGCGGATAGTAATGTTCAAAAGTTTGAACCCGAAATGAATTTTCTGAAAAGCCTTGGTTATAGTTTTGGTTTCGAAAACTTTTTTTTTGAAAATTTTTAAAACCGTTTTCACTATAACCTGTGCTCTGATACCAAGTCTATCACACCCCGCTAAAGCGGAAACACGGAATGTGAAGAGCAAAGAATCATTTCACGGGTTACACTAAAATCAACGGTTCAAGTCATTACGATTTAAATTGAAAATACAAGTCAAAGGTACAACCAAGATTCAAAGTTAAAACCAAAATACATAATAAAATGTTGTTGAATAAAAATTCCCAAAATAAGGTCTTCTTCCCAAGACACACTTCACATAAGGGACTTGACCCGCCTGAGCAATGCACTTCATAACTTACGATTAAGTCCTGAAACATGAGATAAAGTGTCAACTACGAAAACGTAGTGAGTGAGTTACAGTTTATAAATTGATGAAAGGTTTCAATTTAAAAGTTCATAAGAGTTCGAGACAAGTTCAAAGTTCATGAAAGTTCAAGATCTGTTCGAAGTCAAAGAAATTCAAGACCAGTTCAAGTGCTTAAAATTCAAGAATAATTTAGATAAGTTCAAGTGCTTAAAATTCAAGAATAATTAAGTTTAAAATAAGTTCAAATAAGTTCCAAGTTAAGTTCAAAGTCAAGTAGCGTAGCGAGCGGAGAAAGTTCGTGGTCATTACTTAGCGGTGGATTAATCCACATAAGTAAGACAGTAAGTAAGTATATGCGTAAATAAAGACCTATGATCCTCGAGTTGTACCAACCACTAAGCTTAATATACGTAAGATTTAGTTTTTACACACTAATCCGATTCTGGTCAAGTTCCTGCCCACTAGTTCCCGTCTAGAGTTCGAGTTCGCGAGAACTTAGCAATATGTACTCAGGTTGCTACCCTAAAGTAAGGAGTGACCGCTCCTAAGTATCGATACCCATAATCTATGCTAACGGCTTGTGTTAATAGTGCGTAGAGTTCAGTTCCAAGAAAAATTGTGGGGCATTTAGTTCGTTCTGTTGTAAAATTTGTTTGTTTGTACTTACGGCGCTATATCCTCACTTAGGGTCTTACTCTAAAATACAACCAAGCTATCATTATCTAATCAAATATCCGAAGAGGCAAACCTAGGGAGTCTAAAGTATGCCAATCCGAATAAAGATATCGTCTACGCATATTAGTTGCAAGTTCTAAAATAGTTCAAAAGTTCTCAAAGTTCTAAGAGTTCAAAGGGTTTCAAGTTAAATAAGTTTCCAAAAATAGAAAGGTAGTTCAATTAGTTCAAAAGTTTCCAAAAATAGAAAGGTAGTTCAAATAGTTCAAAAGTTTCCAAAAATAGAAGGGTAGTTCAAATAGTTCAAGAGTTTCCAAAAATAGAAAGGTAGTTCAAATAGTTCAAAAGTTTCCAAAAGTAGAAAGGTAGTTCAAATAGTTCAAGAGTTTCCAAAAATAGAAAGGTAGTTCAAATAGTTCAAAAGTTTCCGAAAATAGATCACAATATGTTGTACATAGGTTCAAGCGTGTAAAATAGTTTCACATAAAAGATATTGCTCAAGAAAGAATTTGATCTCATGTTTCCCCCAAAAAGAGTACTTAAAAAGTAAAAGTAAGGAGGGGTGTAACTCACGGTTTGCGTAGATAAAGAGCTCGGAAATCGGTCGAAGCGGGAATCGGGAATCACGGGACGCCTCATAATACCAAGATAGTCAAATTGTTATTATCTTTTTGTTTTATTGTACTTTAGGTAATATAATTAAGTTTGTAATTAAACTTTAAGTGTCAAGGTTAAGTTTAATCAAATTAGTCCCAAAACGGTGAAAGTTACGTTTTTGTCCAAAAGTCCAATTTTAACGTTTATTATTATTATGCCATAAGTGTTTTTGCTCGCTGAAGTGGTTTACATTTTTCTACGGAAATTTGGGCAGCGCTTCCGCGCCCAAATTTCACACCCAAAAATGTACCTACCAATTCCGCTCACAACAATACATACAACATTATATAATATCCAAACAAGTCCATTTAAGTTCCAAAAGTTCATTACAAGACCCAAATATTATTACTTTTACATATTCAGTCCCAAAATGTTATTTCTCAAAAAGTCAACGGGTCAACATTTTAAAAAACGTCAAATAACGACAATTCGGGAAAGCTGTCCAGACCTGTGCGCCGTTGTGACCTTTAAGACGGCGCACATAACCCAAAAATTTCACCCTGTGCGTCGTCCTGGTCACTGGGACGGCGCACAGGTCACGGGTTTTTGACTCTTCGTTGTAAACGTTTATTTAGCCACTGATTTTTAACATGCATTTGGTCCAGACTCATTAAAACTTCATTTCCAGTGGTTCAAAAGTGTTTTTATTCACAAAAACATAGATCTAAGTAGCCTTTCGGTTAAAAATCGTTTTTGAACATAAAACGTTGTGAATCTTTGTAAAAACTTATTTTGGGTCCATAGATCATCCATGCAATTTATAAAATCAGTATAAAACGAAAAGGGAAAGGTTTCTACCGAAATATTAGCTTGGATGATGATTTGGTGATGTTTGAGCTCCGAAAATCTTTACAAAAATGGTCCTTTTCCGAAAACTTAGCTCCTCCTTGCTTCTCTTGATGTTTAAATCGATTTGAATGGTTAAAAATGGAGTTTTAGTGGCTGGGATTTGCTGGAGTGAAGATGTTTAGGGAGTTTTCTTGAGAGAGAAGTGTGTTTTGTGTTTAAAGTTTAGTAAAAATGATTTAAGAAAAGGGAAATGAAAGAAAATAAATAAAAGCAATGAAGTGTAGTATTGGTACTGCCAAAAATCAGTAAATGATAGCATAAACCCGAGATTGATTGGTTGAAAGGTAGTGGAAATCGAGACATGCAGATTTTTCAAATCTGTTACAATTTTCGTCCTCCAGGACGGCGCACATGGCCTCTGTGCGTCGTCCTGGACCAAATTTGTAAATTTTTTTTGCGTTTTCGCTGATTTTGTACAAGTGTTTCGTTGGACCTTTTCGTTAACTAAAGTTTTAAAGTATGATACGTTATGAACTTAGGAAAGTTCATTTGGGGTTTTCTTGGCATCAGGACTTATATAAGTTGATTCCGGTTGTGATTCCGACACGTGCGCGTTTCTAATAAAAGTTCAATTTAAAGGCATAAGAGGCAAAACGAGAGACATAGAGCGTAAAGAACACCTGAAATTTGACGGTTGTCACACTCGCCATCACGGACCGCGTTATGGGTTAACGTCGTCGCAATCCCGACCGCGCGCTGGAAGGTGCTTGGTTTGTTGGAAAGGACGCCCTTACGTATGGTCTGAGGCAAACCATGAGTGTAGCGACCAATTCTCTTGGGCTCGGGTCGGACCAAGTGTGGTACCAACTGGGACAAGGCGTGAAAACGCGAGGTGTATCCCAGAACGTCGGACCCAATCATGGTCAAGTTCCACAATTCATCTTCCAACTTTTGAATCTCGATTTCAGGTACATACTCAACAATCATTAGCTCCTTTAACTGCTCCCAAGTCATCGTGTTAATTTCGGCTCGGCCTCGAACATTCACAATTGAATTCCACCATGTCAGAGACGTACCTTGAAACACAAAAGCAGCAAATCGGACTCGATCTTTGTCCGCACAATCAACAGAATCGAAAATAGACTCTAGCTTTGCCATCCACTGGAGCGTTCCAGTCGCTCCCTCATTGCCTCTGTACGCTAGAGCCTTGCAACTAATAAAATTCTTCATTGTGCATCCAGAGCGTTGGGTCGAGCCCTCTGCTCTACCCGATCCATTAATCACAACTTCAGGACCATCATTATTAACAATCGGCTCGGGATTTCCAGAACCCGAACCACCACCAGTTCCTTGGGTTGTGCCCTCCCTCAGTTGAGCTATAAGCTCGGGCATCATTGCCGCTAGCTGTTGAGCAATCATATGTGCCATGTCAGGAGTCGTATCGTTCTCAGAATCATTCCTTCTCGCGTTCGACGTATTAGCTCTCGCGTTCGACGTATTAGCTCTCGCGTTCGACGTATTCGCTCTCGTATTCGCAGTAGCACGTCTCGCGGAACTGCGAGTCGCAACTCTCCTCTTAGGAGCCATCGTCCTAAAATAAAAGAGAAAAAGACTCGATCAGAAAATGTGTGCAACACAAAAACAAGGCCAACGCCAAAATAACAAACGTGAAGATAAACACGTATGAAAAATAGTGCACACATTGCAATCAGAGTAAAAATCGATTTAAAAAGCCTATGGTCATAGTCCAAGTGATTTACTCAGTTTAAATCACCCGGTTCGCTATAACCTTTGGCTCTTATACCAACTTCTGTCAATATCAAGAGTCAAGATTACAACAATATAACTGATAAACAAAACATCAAATTAAATAGATCATGCCAAATGTTACAAAATACATCATAAAGTCAAAGGCGATAAGACACCATGTACAAATACAATTCCAAAAGAAATAAACAAACGGATCGTCATGGAAATTACAATAAACAGTTCAAATTCATATTCCCAAAAGCAAGCGATCCGAAAATAAACTATGGCATGATCAACGGAAATCCTCAATTTCCTGCAAAGCGTTAAACGACATCAACAACATGTTGGTGAATTATTCGCAATTTTAAGTAAAAGTTGACCCAAAGAAAAGTTTATAAGGTAGACCTATTTTCTTAGGTAATAAGGTAGTCAATAGTGCCTAACGATCAAGCAGACAGAAAATACAACAACGTCTAGAAATTTAGTAGGCAAGGTATACGATAATGTCTAGCAATTTAGCAAACAAGATAACGTCTAGCAATTTAGCAAACAAGATAACGTCTAGCAATTTAGCAAACAAGATAACGTCTAGCAATTTAGCAAACAAGATAATGTCTAGCATTTAGAAGACAAGATGACGTCTAACATTTAAGAAGACAAGATGACGTCTAACGTTTAAGCAGACAAGATGCCGTCTAACATTTAAGCAGACAAGATGACGTCTAACGTTTAAGCAGACAAGATGTTCATTACGCCTACTATTTAAACAAAAAAAATTTAAAGTACGCTTTACAGCCCTAAAAATTGTAAAGACAAGGGCTACGAATAACTCACAATACAAGCTTCAACAAATCTCGGATAAACAATCACGGAGCTACAACTCCACCGTCTAAGTGCCATAAAACAGTAAATAATATAGTCTCAGTATCTCTATAAGTATAGTTCGGTTTAGCCTTGTCGGTTAAGATTAAATTTAATACAACATTCCAACGATTTAATAAGTCGAATAAGGATGACGGATTAAGAAGACGATGTTCCGCGCCAGAAAAGGGCCGATCGGCAAGATATCGATCTTTCACGTCAACAGCGACCGTTGGAAACAAGTGATAACTCCGAGTCGAGAAGAATATTAATACCAATGTTCATTATATTGACCAAGATCAAAGAGCCATCGGGGAGTCAGCACACTGAAATTCTTGGTGTCTCGGTGACCGTTGATGCTGGTGCTACTGTTGATATTGAACACACGAAGGAAATGTCGGCTCATACCGAGGAAGTTTATATTGACATGGAGGATTTTGAAGATTTTACCTCCCAGTTTCCGTCGGTCAATGTTGTTGGGCCGAGCACAAACAAACGTCCGTTGTGTGATTCAGATGACTCTGAATCTTCTTCAACTGCTTTGATTCATCGGCCTCGCAAGCGCCAAGCTACTGAGACTATTGCTCCTGATGCTTCTGCTCCTAATGTTCCTAACCTCTTTAAATTACATTCTCTTGTTTTGTAACTTTTCTCCGAGGTTCCAGAATTGAAGAAATCAGATGCTGAAAAATCCCAAAGGATTTACGACCTCGAAGCTCAGGTTCGGGAGCTTACTAAGCGACCAACCGCTCAGGGGGCAGAAACTTGTCGGGATAATAATTTTAGGATTAGATGGTAAGACGATCAAGATGATCCCAGTGCCCAGCGAGAAAAAGAGTCGGTTGGCACTTCTCAAGCTATAGTGGTTTATCAAGCGTGTAAATTTGGGACATCGAGACAGCGGGATTCATCGAGTAGAAATCACGAACAACAACAGGAAAATTATGATGATGATGAGTTTGATGCTACACATGATGAAGATATCTGGGAGGTTGATGATCGAGAAAAAGACGATAATGATAACGGTGAAGACATGGTGTTTATTACGAATCCGTTTGAGGGATACACCGTTCACGATGTGGTTGAAAAAGTGGTGAATGTAGAGGTTGTGAGAGACGCAGGTGAACAAGCCGAAAGTAGACGATCGAGTCTACAAGAGCGTCAAAGTTGGTTTCGTCAGGTTGAACAGGAAAAACAGGAAAAGGTTGTGCAGAAATATTATACCAAATCTTTTGATCGCCAACCAAGATAGGGCATCATTAGCTGGATGTTTGACAATGAGCTTAACGTTTTCATTATTAAGCGGTTTGCTGTGTGCAGTATGTTACCAAAGAGAGGAACAAGTTCAATTCATTTCCAAGTCAGAACTTAAGGATTTATCAAAGATTCAACTTATCAATAAGGGAAATGACCCTTGTGCGAGTTGGTTAGAGGGAATTGTTCGGAGAGAAGGTGGTTCAGGGAAGTTTGAGGAGCTAACGTCGTTCAAAGGAAAGTTCATGATTAAAAATAAGAAAATCAATCAAAGAACCGGGAAAAATGCAACTAGAACGATATATCCACCGGTTGCAAGTACGACAAAGATCACGTTGAAGAATTTCGGTCGAGATATTCTTCAGGATCTATACATGTGGGCAGTGGATACAGATACATGTGAAGCAGTAATGTATCGGAAGGATGATGAAGTAGAAGATGGAATGAGCGTGATCATCAGAGTATTTGATCCGACTCAACTTGCAAACCTTAGGTAAAAGGATTTGCTAATTTTGCACAAGAACATGATCTATGCTATTGATGGTTGGGTTGATATTGGCAGAGATTACCAGGGAATAGTCACCGAATGCATAAATCTTGGAGTAAATACGGATAGTGATCTTTCGCACGGAGTATAGAAACAACAGTCAAGGGGGAGTTTGTTGATGCAAATAGTTTATGACTTGTTGTTCTGGTACATGCGTTCTTATGTATTCGTTATTACTTAGTTTGTAATAGGAGTTTGTATTCCCACGAACATGTATGTTCGTGGGATTAGAGTATGTTTGGGTCACTCACGACCTTGTATGTTCCGGAAGGCCCGTATAACCCATTAGTAGACGAACTTGTTACTCTATATAAAGAGATAACAAGTTATGGTTTAGGGTTAGTTTTTTTTAGAGAATTCTTTGAATACCTTTGTATTGTAATTGAGTGATTTTATTAATAATACAAGTATTCATAGTTTAATATTCATTCGGTGTTCTTATTGCTAATCGTCGATTTACTTATTGCATTACAATTGATTAACGAGTTTCCGCCTCTTAACCAGTTGGATTAACCTTGTTGATCGGAATACTGGTACCTACAAATATGAAACTGAGATCTAAACCATAGTCGTAGCTATCGGAATCTACTTACTGGAATGTATCGCTTGTTTTCTATTCGTCGTAAAACTTCCTAAAACTTTAAATTAGTGAGCGGGGGTCAAATCTAATGTATTAAAAAGGTTTTGTTAGGTTATTACAATTTGCAAATGTGTAACGATTTAGAAAACTTGAGAATATTGTGAAATTTATTATCTTGGGTTCATATCAGGTCATATATGTACCATAACGGTCTAGGTCATTTGTATACTCGTTGGATTCCTCAAACTCTTTTAAAACTCAATCTATAAAAATTGACATATTGGACATATTATACAACCTGTTTTGTAGGACTTAACTTGGTTATAAGTTACTCAAAATGATCGATCTCTTGATCTATCTTGTAGCCCTCAGAGTCTGGTTTTCAAAATGTAAGGCTCGTAGCCTAGTTCTTTGCCAAACTCTTTAAAACTGACTTTTAATGAACGTGGGTCTGATCTACATTTTTGTATTGTTTTCTGTATCCGAATTTGTGTCCACTTATGGTATGACTTAGAGGTGTTACAATGAATATTTTTAAGAATGAAGTTATTACATTTATATTAAAGTTATGTTCTAGAGTTGTTGAGAATTTTTTCGCGATCGTTTGGTATTTAAAAACCTTCATTCAAGTCATGTTGTAAAAACTATTGTTTGTATTCAGATTCATTGTTCCGTGTTCATACGATCATATGTGGCTCTCTGGTCTCTGTTTTGTTAAGAGATATTTCAATCAAAGTTGTAGCTCTCTGAGTCTACTTTCTGGATATATAAGATTCTTTTTCTAACTCTTTTTCAAAATCGAGATATAACGGTTTTCGTAACACGGGGTACCTGCTGAGTTTTTAGCGTTCTTGTCTAAATCTATCATTTGGTTAATTGTTAATGAGTATTATAACACGGTTAATTGAACACTTCTAATCAAACACTAAACGAGATTAAATCTTTAAAATGTAAACGTACTCATAAGTGTTTACTTACTATTTAGGAAGCTCATCACATAGTCGGGACTAGCTTGTGACCTACCCTTTAGCCACACGTTCACACTACACGAGTAGTGTCATTTACTTGTTATTTCGAGGTGAGTTTATCGCCCCACATTTTACTAGTTTACATGTTTTAAAAAAATAGGGGGAAAGTAAAGCTCAATTAAAACTGATTTCGAGAAAACATATATTATTTCCAAACTTATGATAAATAGACATTCTATTAATAGCAACCTCCTATGTTCGGGAACTTACTATATTTGGAAGCTTACTACTTTTGGAAACTTACTATATATAAATTTTTCTATTTATAGAAACTTGCAATTTTTGGAAACTTCCTATTTATGGAAACTCACTGGATTTGGAAATCCTAAAATGTGTAACATAAACCTAATGCATTTTTTAAAACTTATTCGAGATATGGGTTGTGGTTAATTTCATCAGTACTATATATTATCAAGCTAACTTGGTACTGCTGAGGCGTACTAAGGCTAGCGTTCGGACCTGACACTACCGATACATGTCACATTGACTTAACGTTGGCCGAGGCGCGTCAAGGGCAGTATTCAGATTCGATATTGCCGACGGACGTATCACTTACAGGGCCCTGTCGATGCGTGTCACTGTCTCGATTGGATATGATTGTTGTTTCGATACTGCCGAGGCGTATCAATGATAGGACACTGTCGATGCGCGTTACCGTTCGGATGGATGCGATTGATTATTTTCTTATTACTTATTCATTAGTTACACATCTTTACATACTCTACTGTTGTGATTGAGATTTGGATTTTTTTTTACTACATTTTTACTTACTACTCGATGAACTCGCTTAACTTTACGTTGAATTTTAAGCTTTACTTTCACGTAATGATCAGGCATAGGACTTAGCTGGGACTGGACTCTTAGAATACTTGTAGTTGCATTGCATCGTGGCTTTTGTTTAGACATTATGTTCTTGGATTATTTCGGGCTTGCATGCCTAAGTACTTCGTATTTTATTGTTTTGATTGGTTGAATGTTTTACGTATAGTTATTGACGTAATTGTGTACCAAGGGGTTTTACTTTTGACATGGCGACGTCATGACATACTATCGTTTATTTATCATATAGACTATCTTTATTTACTAATCTCTTAGGACGATCTCCAATCGGCCAAACCCTGCGTTTCCGCCACTAGCGGGGTGTGACAGATTGGTATCCGAACACGTACGCGGTTATAGAGAACTGGGTGGTTTGCCCTAGAGTATAACTAAGAGTCCTCATATAGATTCTTTTTTAGGATCTTTTCATTGATTTCATTACGTCTCACTCGCACGCAACCTCATTCGCCTAAGTAAGACGGCGACCAATATCAACTTTTCGACGTGGAAGAATTTCTTATTTGAATTATTCTTTACATTTATGTTTCTTGATCATATCTTTGCTACTATTGGAATCTCAATTAAATTAACTTATTTTAATCCTTAATTTGTATATGTTAATATTATAATTATGAACATTGGGAGTGGACATGTATATGAGAGGAGGTGGATATAATTATTGGTGAACGACGTAATTATATCCATAGCGAGTCATATGTATGTTTACATGACAATGTTTGTAGTTATAATAGAAAACATACCTAAAGTTCTCATGGTTGAATTGTTGACCATGTCCTTTACTTAAAATTCACGATTCTGTTTATATTAACGTATGCTTTTCTGGGCGCCTATACGGATCGTTTTCATAGAGCTTGCACGACTTTTTCCTCAGATCGTAGTTCTGGAGTCTCTACGTATCAAGCTTTTCATCTATGGTTTGTACCCTGAGGTTTGTTGTTCGTTGAGGGGCATTGAACAACGGGCTAGAGCTATCACCGATGATTTGGTTCGAGATGGTGTATTGTCGGTTGGGAAGAGGAAGGATCGTAGTAACGAGGAGCACGAAAAGTCGAAGAAGGTTAAACGTGGTTCAAGCAGTGGTTCCGACGTCTGGGTATATTGGCACATTTCCTCTCCGCCAGAAATGTAATTATCACCATGAGGAGCACATGCCATGCACTTGTTCGCACTGTCGTCGGAGAGGCCATTTGGCCAAGGATTGTAGTTCCATGCATGCTGCTTCTGTTCCTGTAAATGCAATGAGGCCTAACACTTTGTTTGGCTGTGGGAATGTCGGTCATTTCATTCGAGATTGTCCTCACAAGCAGGGAATGTTGGTCATGCTAACCCACAGTAGGTTCGAATCCTACTTGAAAAGCTTCCCTGGAATCAGGGTGGTCCAAACACTCGGGCTCGTGCTAGAGCATACATGTTGGGAGCTGCGGAGGAGCAACAACATCCGAATGCGGACACTGGTACTTCTTCTTAAACAATTCCCTTATATTACTCGAATCGTGTGCTGATAGATGAGCTTCTAAATGACTCAACGATTAATTCCGTGTTTTATATTACCGTCTCACGTTGTTAAGTAAACATTATTAATTAAGAGTGCCTGTGTCCAATACTAATACATAACATACTTAAATCATAGTCTCGGGCTTCGTGTACTTCGTGCGTTCTGCATTCGAGTGTCATCTGTTTCTTGTCCGCAAAATAAACATAGAGGTTTGGAAAAAATATCCCACTCCGCCACAGTGGAAGAGAACTGTGACGCAGCGGGCTCATATGCAGCAACTTCGACTTTCGTTTGCTGTTGGGTCCGAGTCTTGAGCCACCTAGGTTAGCTTTGTTGTGCAGTAAGTTGGTCCTTGAGTCCTTTAAACCGAATCCAAACACCTCCTATGTCTATTCAAACCGTAACCTACATGTATATATACTCACTTAAACGCAAAACCCTAATTTTTCTTGTTTCTTCTCTAGCCGTCGCCCATACAACCATTTCAGCCTCATTTTTCGTCATTTGGAGATTAATGGTCTTTCATCATCATCTTGTGTCCGTCATAAGGAAGCCCCTTGGAGTCACGTGTTCGGTTCATCATTCTACGTAAGTGTATCCGTATTTATCCTTCTAGCCGATTTTCATATCAACATGTTGTGTATCCTAATCTTGTGCCATGGTGAATCCTTGTTTTTGGTGACCTTAGGTCGATATGCAGCAGGTTCATCTTGGTGTTGTGGCCCGTGAAACGTCTTTGGGTCATAACCGAATCTTGTGAATTCGTTTCTTCATTATCTTCCAACCCAAGGGTATACTTATAAACACTAATTTGGTTCACCTTTTTAATGCTTCGTTTTGTAATCTTTATATCATGTTATGTATGGGTATGAATCTGAGTTTGGACGTCTCTAATCTGTATTAACGTTATAGCAGTTGTATCTACAAGTCTTGGTTTCAAAACAACATAGAAAACGTAAAAATGTATGATTATAAGTTTTAGTATAAATCAGAATTCTGGTCTGTTTCCACGATTAATAACTCCTGTTTGAAGTCGAATATAAAACTGAGATCTAAACCATAGCCGTAGCTCTCGGACTCTACTTTCTATAAATGTATGGCTCGTTTTCTAATTCATCGTAAAACTTCCTAAAACTGTAAATTAGTGAGCGGGGGTCAAATCTGATATATTAAAACGGTTTTGTTAGGTTATTACAATTTGAAAATGTGTAACGATTTAGCAAACTTGATAATATTGTGAAATTGATTAACTTGGGTTCATATCAGGTCTTATATGTCACCATAAGGGTCTAGGTCATTTGTATACTCGTTGAATTCCTCAAACTCGTTTTAAAACTCAATCTACGAAAATTGACATATTGGACAGTTGTTTTGTAACGGACTTAACTTAGTGATAAATTACTCAAACTGGTCGAGCTCTAGATCAACCTTGTAGCCCTCGGAGTCCAGTGTTCGAAAATGTAAGGCTCGTATCCTAGTTCTTTTCCAAACTCTTTAAAACTGACTTTTAATGAACGTGGGTCTGATCTTAATTTTTGTATTGTTTTCTATATCCGAATTTGTGTCCACTTGTGGTATGACTTACAGGTGTTAAAATGAAGATTTTTAAGAATGAAGTTCTTACATATATATTAAAGTTATGATCTGGAGTTGTTGAGAATTTTACGGGATCATTTGGTATTTAAAAACATTCATTCAAGTCATGTTGTAAAAACTATTGTCTGTAAGATTCATTTTTCCGTGTTCATACGATCATAAGTTGCTCTCTGATATGTTTTGTTAAGAGACATGTAAATCAAAGTTGTAGCTCTTTGAGTCTACTTTCTAAATATATAAGATTCTTTTCCTAACTCCTTTTCAAACTTGAGATATGACAGTTTTTGTAACAGGTACGTGCTGAGTTTTTAGCGTCTTGTCTAAATCTATCATTTGGTTCATTATTAATGAGTATTATAAAACGGTTAATTGAACACTTCTAATCAAACACTAAATGAGATTAAATCTTTAAAATGGAAACGTACTCATAAGTGTTTACTTACTATTTAGAAAGCTCATCACTTGTGACCTACCCTTTAGACACACGTTCACATTACGCAAGTAGTGTCATTTACTTGCTATTTCGTGGTTAGATTATCGCCCCATATTTTACTGGTTTACATGTTTTAAATAAATAGGGGGAAAGTAAATCTCAATTAAAACTGATTTCGAGAAAACATATATTATTTTCAACTTACTATAAATAGACATTCTATTTATAACAACCTCCTATTTTCGAGAACTTACTATATTTGAAAACTTATTATATTTGGAAACTTACTATAAATAGATATTCCTATTTATAGAAACTTGTTATGTTTGGAAACTTCCTATTTATGGAAACTCACTGGATTTGGATTTAATAAAAAGTGTAACATAAACCTAATGCATATTTCAAAACTTATACGAGATATGGGTTGTGGATAATTTCACTGGTACTTATATATTATCAAGCTAACTTGATACTGACATGACAAGGCGTACTAAGGGTAGCGTTCGGACCTAACACAGCCGATGCGTGTCACACTGACTTGACGTTGGCCGAGGCGCGTCAAGGGCAGTATTCAGATTTGATGAAGGGGGAATCACTTACAGGGCACTGCCGATGGGTGTCATTGTCTCGATTGGATGTGGTTGTTGTTTCGATACTGCCGAGGCGTATAAATGATAGGATACTGCCGATGCGTGTCACTGTCCGGATGGATGCGATTGATTATTTTCTTATTATTTATGCATTAGTTACATATATTTACATACTCTATTGTTGTGATTGAGATTTGGATTGTTTACTACATTTTTACTTACTACTCGATCAACTCGCTCAACTTTACGTTGAATTTTAAGTTTTACTTTCAGGTAACGATCATGCATAGGACTTAGCGGGGACTGGACTCTTAGAAGACTTGGACTTGCATTACATCGTGGCTTTTGTTTAGACATTTTGTTCTTGGATTATTTCAAGCTTGCATGCCTAAGTACTTTGGTTGAATGTTTTACATGTAGTGATTGACGTAATTGTTTACCAAGGGTTTTACCTTTGACATGGCGACGTCATGACATATTATCGTTTATTTATCATATAGATTATCTTTATTTACTATTGTGTTATGACGATCGCCAATAGGCCACACCCTGCATTTCCGCCACTGGCAGGGTGTGACATAAGTGATTGACGTAATTGTTTACCAAGGGTTTTACCTTTGACATGGCGACGTCATGACATATTATCGTTTATTTATCATATAGATTATCTTTATTTACTATTGTGTTATGACGATCGCCAATAGGCCACACCCTGCGTTTCCGCCACTGACAGGGTGTGACATAACCTCCCCTTCCAAGATTAGGTTCTTGTTTCGAACTAAAGATCAGTTCCTCGTAAAATCCTTCATCATCCGAATGCTTCCCTTGTTTGGATTGTTGCCATCAAAAGGGTCTTTGGAACGTGCATCCGTGAGATAAGCATACTCAGCTCGTACCCGACATTAGTTTTCCTTTCCATCTGTTTCGGCTCACTAGTTTCTCATGCACTTTTCTTAATTGCTTCCATGAACGCACCGAGCTCTTTTCGAATTAAAGCCCATGTGTCCTTCCTCTGGCGTTCGGCAAATTGTTTCTGCTCTTCGGCCGATTGTTTATGTTATTTAGCCATCTCGGTCAGACTAGAAGACTAGCCTTCTGCTCCTCCATAAGAGTGCGAATCTGTGCAACTTCAGATTCAAATTCTTTTGTTTGCGGAGTCCTGCAATCGTGAACAATGAATTGTATGGAAAAAAATTCCAGATTTTCGGTTGGCCCAAAATGGATGCTCTAATACCAATTGATAAGACTCAACTACAAGAAAAACAGATAGATAAGCCTATAATTCAAGAAGTAGGTCGTTCTCTCACAAAATACGCATAAAAGACTCTTAACCCTAAGGCTCCTGTTATTCATAAACCTTCCATAAATCTAATTATTGTAACAAGAAAGGGCTGATTGTTTGGAAATGCATCGAACTTTACATCCAAAACTATTGTATGCATTCATCTTTAAATTGGTCTATTGCATGTATCTAACTTTCAAAAATCTCTATTGTATGTATCCAACTTTCAAAAGTCTGTTATTGTATGTATTCAACAATACGTGTCATCCATATAATGTGCCACGTAAGTTGCCACATCATCGTTTTGCTAAGATTTCATTGGTTGGATATATAAAATATCGATTTTTGAAAGTTAGATACATACAATAGACCAATTTAAAGATGGATGTATACAATAGTTTTGGATGTAAAGTTCGATACATTTCCAAACAATTAGCCCTAACAAGAAACTTACCAAACCTACAGCTAATTTTAAATAACCCAGCAGCCCATGACTTAATATTAATAATAAACCTTCAGCTAATTTTGTAAAAGGTTGGGTCTCTTCTATGTCACGTTACTTCCTGATACTTCTGTTGTTACTAGCTAGGATTTCCAAAGGGCTTACTCTTACTGGTTTTAATGAGTTCTGTACAAGCAGTTTTCCGAAAACATGAGGAGTTTCGCAGGTTCTGTTATGTCTTGCGGGCTAGCAATGTCAAACTAAACAAACTGTTTTATTGATATAATAGGGTTCACAAATAAAACAGAAGAAGGCAAGAGGAATTGGTTGTGTAGAGACCTAAAGGATGCTACGTTGAATTACTTTTATTACTCGTATGCAGTTCTGGATCGAGATGTTCTACTCTATATACTTATTATTGTGCAGAGAGTGTTGCTAATCTAAAGGAACCCGGAACGAACGAATTGAACAGCCTTTAAAGGATATGGATCATGGGAAACTTATTGTATGAAAACACAGTGATTAGTTTATTTATAAAAAATATGCCAATGTCTTCCCTAAACCTTAAAGCCCGCAACCTACCTTAGTAAAACCAGAGTCTTGTGTAGGTCTTCGAGGCATTTTATCAAACTGTTGGCCTTCGTATTCATATGGTACAACATTTGGTGCCGTGGCAAGTAATTTTGGAGTTGAACAAATCATCTCTCTTCCAAATATGTGGCTAACTTAAAAATAATAGGACCAAGTGTTGCCAAAAGTTTTCTATCGTATATATAGATTGCAGTTTTACAAGGACCAAATGGGATTTGAATGGAAGGGGAAACTCGGTCCTAAACTCAATCTATTGTTGTTAGATATGTTGCTATCTGTCAGACGGTGTACGCTTGTTGAATCGTTTCTATATCAATACCCTTCATTCTAACCACTGACTCAACATGCCCCTTCAACGTGTGGAGTTCTCTTAACCTGGAAAAGATAAGCAAACCCGAAATGAGCATTAGAAAACACAAATTCCTTCAAAGTTCTTGAAATTAACAAAGAGGCGGAAATTCAGTCGTACTTTGCAATCTCTGCTCTCCGTTTGGCTTCCTCTGCCATATTGTTGAGCTCCGTTACATTCGTTCGATCACCAAACATTTTTGTGTCGGCCACTTCAAGCCCATGAAGCGTTCTTTGTGCATGTGCCCATTGCAGTTCACGTTGTTCTTTCCCGAAATCCTTTTGTCTTGTGAATGCAATCTAAGAAAATAAACATACATAAAAGTCTTTTCATAATTTGTTAAAATGAAATGGAATGAAGATGTAATTTTAACACACACCCTTCTCTCGATAACAAGATCCCAGGCCCGACCACTGAGTGTGTAACGGATAAAGAACTTGATGAGATCGAGTGGGAAGTAGAAGATAATGTTGTAGAGCCAGATTACACCAGCCCACCCCCACCCGATTCCTTCTACTGCTGCAAAACTCCAGTTTGCATACACCGCGATCAATGTAGCAATCTGTTGGTAACAAAAATCAAAACTAGTTTAGGATATTTATACAAAAAACTTGTTAAGACACCAAATCAAAAAAGTCAACATTTGAAAATGTCACTTCTTTCTCCATGTCAGCATATTGACACGTAATTAACCTGTTAGAATAACCTTAAATCGGAAAAAAAAAATCGAGAGTTTTTATCGGTTAGAATAAAGTTGGTTAAAATGAATAAAAACTTAGACCATAATTTTCATCTTTCTATGTATTAACATACAAACAAATGGCAGAAACATTTAATGTTACGCACCAACTGGGCAACAGCAAAAGCCACTACAAGCAGCCAACCAGGTCGTTCGACAAACGACCAACTACGAGAACGTGTCACGAATATGAGTGCCTGGCTGATTGTGCTGACTTGAAGATATATTGCTGACGCCAGCTTTCTGAAGTCATCATGAGCTGTTTTCTCAAGTGTTGGTACTCCAAATGTACGCTAGCAACACAAATGGAGATTGGATAAATACTACATACCACCATGGTTAAACAATATAGCATTTAATGCACAGTGCACAAACATACCGGGAAAAAGTCGGTTTTGTATGCTGCCCAAAAGAATATGACAGTCATCATTGCTAAGTAACTACCAAGAATGAGACCTGTAGTGAAAATCTCCGCTAATTTCCAACTATCTGGAAGTGGAGATGGTTTTACTCGATCCTTCGATATTGTCATTATCGTACCTGAAATTTAACATAAATTCATATCAAAATGGGCGGTTAGGTAACAGGAGGTAACGGGTATTTTTTTCGGGTAACCATCAAACGTTTCTGTTAATTAATGTTTTAAGTATGATTATAGTAAATATATATTTGAAATAATGAGCTGAAATTTATGAATAAAACAATTTAGGTTACTTTGGTCTTTTGCTCATTTGACATGTTCCCTTTTAAGTTTTAAGCCAAATATATGGATTTGAACTGTTTTAGATATTTAACAATCCAAATAGACCCATTTAAAAGTAAACAGATAATTGAAGGAAGTAAACCGGAAAAAGGGACAAAAGTGCGAACCGTCATTAAGGATCGCAATTATAAGCACCATAAAAGGCGGGAAGTCAAACTTCCATATCAGAGCGAGCAGCATAAAACCAAGCTGTCACAATGGCAGGAAAAATCGTATAAGGTTCAAACGCATGCATTTGGTTTTTGGGGATAAGTTAATGTACAAGTGGTAACACGTAATAACTTACCACAATTCGAATTGTAATAGAAACAGCATAAATCTGCCAAAAGAAAGAAAAAATGAGGTCATAATTTAATTCTTAAGCAATCAAACAGGTGTAATTGGCAAATACAGAAGGCATTACTGTGTAATTTTTCATCCTTTGGAAAATGGCTCGACTGGTCAAGACCGCACTAATTATAACACTTAGTCCTGGTTCAGTGAGGACAATGTCCGAAGCACCACGGGCTGCATCAGTGGCATCAGCCACTGCAATTCCGATATCAGCTCTTTTAAGGGCAGGGGCGTCATTTACACCATCACCCGTCATTCCACAAATGTGTTTCCTTGCTTGTAAGCGTTTAACTATTTCATACTTGTGCTCTGGGAAAAAAAATTGTTAGGATGACACTCAGGCACAAAAATTAAGGTGGCAATTGTAACTCATTTCTTTATGAATGAGTCGAGTCAGGTTATGCTTCATCTCTAAAGGGTCAAAGGGGTAAAACTAAAAAAAAACTGAAAAGGAGACAAGTATAAACTTCTAAATTGTTTTATTCAAACATTGGATTATATTTGTTTAATATTGAAGTCATACTTAGCACCCTCATTATTGTTAAAAGTTTTAAAACTTTTGGACAAAAAGTGCTACTAAGTAACCATTATGACCCAACAGCAAACCCGCCCGACCCAATCATTTTCCATTTCTACATATTAGTAAAATCCTTAGAGATCAAACTAATATTTACCAGGGAACACTCCCGCAAAACCATCGGCTTTCTCGATAAGTTCATCGATTGGTAAAGCGGCAATTGACTCATCGGCATTTTGACCAAGCAAAGCTGATGACGGATACATATTTGTTCCCATTCCAAGACGGCGTCCAGTTTCCTTCCCGATTGCCAGTTGATCTCCTGTTTCAACTCAAAAATTAATATATGACTTTTCAAGTCAGACATAGTACTATTTTATTTCTGGGTTCGTGGTATATATGTAAAGTTCAATGTAATTATCAAAATTTGCTTGTAAATCATATGCATATCCAATTTGGTAATTTGCCAGTTTGACCCCTATTTGAAGTGGAAATAAAGAATCGACTCTTAATGTCAAACATAGTAGTATTAAATTCGAAATTGACATGGGTATTGTTACAGATAAACACCAGCATTTATGGGTAAGTAGAACCTACATAAACTTTGCATCAACTTTTTCTTGGAAATCTTCAGAAATCAAAGGAATATCCAATTTTTTAGCAAGTCCGGTTACACCTCAAAAGTCAATATGTACGTTAACGCACCTGTAATCATTTTAACGTTTACTCCAAGATCCAAAGCCCTTCTTATAGTCTCGGCACTATCATGCCTCGGCGGATCAAAGAGAGGCATGAGACCTACAAACTGCCATGGCCCTCCCGGGCTCTCTTTTCGTCCTTCAGGAACATCCTGTTTTGATGGAAAACAGAAAAGCTACTCAATAATTCTTGCAAATGACAATACTATATAACAAATTGAATAATATGAGTCACCTGGTAAGCTACAGCAAGTGACCGTAAGCCTCGGTCTGCAAATCTATCAATGATGGCGTGAACTCGGCGTTCAATATCTGATTTGTTGTGTGCAAGATCCAAGATCTAAACCATAACGAAAAACAAGATACAAGATATTAAATGTGGTAGACCAAAACTCAATGTTTTCTATCGAATCAAATGCACATTACCTGCTCGGGTGCACCTTTGCTGACTCTATGCATTTTACCCTCGTTGTCCAGGTAAGTCAACGCCGTACGCTTATCGGTAGGATTAAACGGTAAAAAATGCACTTCTTGAATGCGGGCACGTGCCTAGAATGCAAAAAAGCAAAATCTAACGACACTAAAGATAAAAACTAGAAAAAAACAGTGTTCTTGACTAAATTACCTCTTTCGGATCAGCGAGCATACCAACAATCGCAGCATCAATGGCATCCTGGTTTTCAGTTCTGGAGGCTCGAGCTGACATCAAGACAACCGTATCGGCATCTACTCCTTTGGCAAATATCTGAAAATTTGGGTCAACCAAAAGTCAAAAGAAAAGTAGTAAACAAATTACAAGATGGATTCTGACCCATTTGGTTTGTCCTTAATCACAAAATTGGTCAAATTAGTCGAAAGTAACGCAAAATCAATTTTTAGTGAAGACAAGTATAAAATCTACTAAAATATTGAAATTCAGATTATTAATGTAATAATATTGTTTTAGTAATAACCGACACATAAATATTTTATAAAAATATACGAAAGCTGAACAAAAAAGTGTTTGTGTCCATTCAACCCAGTCTAGCCGTTTGAACCCATCCAAAAAATGACCATTTTCAACCGAAACCCAATTTGACCACTTACCCAAACCATCTTGCCACGATCGACCTTTAGACACACTTATAAACTGACCTCGATAAGGTTCTTATCAACAGTGAGCTTGTTTAGTGTTAAGGTTCCTGTTTTGTCACTACAAAGCACGTCCATTCCCGCCATTTCTTCTATGGCTGTCATCCTTTTTGTAATCGCTCCCTGCTCAGCTAGACGATGAGATCCAATAGCCATTGTTACAGAAAGAACAGTTGGCATGGCGATAGGGATTCCTCCAATTAAGAGTACAAGAAGATTGTCAATTCCTGGCCTATATTTCCTATCTTGAATTGGGAACATTACTACAATCTCGATAATCATGCCCACGGCAATCGAACATATACAGAAGTTCCCGACTGCAGTCAAAACCTAAAAAAGATTACCAAAAAAAAAAAAAATATATAGGCCTGTTAATCTGTAGTGAACTTTTAAATTGTTCCAGTCGATCAAAGACTGATAGAGTAGGCAAGAAGTTTAGGATTATCCGAACTCGAAACCAATGAACCAAAACTAATACACCTAAATGGTAAAACAAAGATTCTTTGATGAGCTTGCCTTTTGAAAGTGACCAACTTGATTAGTGGTGTCAACAAGATGAGCAGCCTTCCCAAAGAAAGTATGAACCCCAGTGGCAATCACAACCGCCTCAATCTCACCTTGCTTGCAAGTAGAACCAGAGTAGACTCCATCCCCAGGCCCTTTTGTGACAGGGAGTGATTCACCTGTTAATGAAGACTACAATAACCCAACAAGATTCATTCAGATACTATATGCTAACGCTTGATCAAGAAACTGTTTTTCACCTCAAGTTCGGGTTGAAACAGGTCATTTGTAGTATGTCTCAAAACAGGTGGGTCGGGTTGTTTGTGCCCCGCAGACTTTTTTGTCCATTTTTCTTTCAAGTATGTTAATGCTTTAATTATTATTACATAGATTCAGTGGATTATAAATAGACTTTGTGTGAGTTTCATCCATTTGACATGTTACACTTTCTAGCTATTTACCGTTTAAGATTATATATATAAACTCCAAGTAGACCCAAAAAATTAATATGTAACCATTCATGAGTAAATCAGTAGAAATACGATTTTACTAGTGGGAGAAGAGTCACCTGATCAACCTTCAAAGGATCACCATTAAGCAAACGAGCATCTGCAGGAATAATATCTCCAAGTTTTACACTAATTACATCCCCAGGAACTAAAATTGCCGCTTCGTCCTCATTCCAATGTCCATCTCTTAGAATCTTGAAATAAAATCAATAAACACAATTAATATATTTGAGGCTAACTTTGGGAACCATAGAGAAAAACCTTGGCTTTCGGGGCCAGTCGAGCCATAAGAGCTGCAGCAGCATTGCCTGCGTTGTTTTCTTCAACAAAACTAATAGTAGAGTTTATCAGAAGCAAAACTATAATACCCACAAAATCCTGCCAATCAGGAGGCTTTCCCTACAACAACATTTAGCAAAATAAATATAAATAAATTTTTCAAAAAATAAAATAAAAAATAGTATTACCCCTCCATTGGCAAGAGCAATTGCCATGACAGCAGCAGCTTCCATTACCCATGATAAAGGATTCCACATAAACCCTAAAAATTTTAAGAATTTTCGCTCCTAAAAAAATACCCAAATCAAATCAACATTTTTTTTTCAAATTATAATGTTAGATTAAAAAAAAAAAAAAAAACCTTGTTTTCTTGAAGCTTGTTAAACCCAAAAATGGCTAATCTTTCTTGAGCAGCAAAAGTAGTAAGACCATCTTTACTACATCTTAGATTTTCAAAAACTTCTTCAATGGGTATATTTTCCTGCAAAAAAAAAATAAATAAATAAATAAATTAATCAAATTAAACAAAAAAGAAAAAAAAAGAAAATGATTTACCAAATCTACAGTCTCCTTCAACACAGCATCAAGAACTTGAGGCTTTTCTTCAGCCATCACATCAAGAAAACAACTTTACCAAAACTACACCTACTACAACTACACCTTCTCCTGTTTCTGATTTAGATATACTTTACTATTTTACCCTCTGTGCACAAACTCTATTTTGTACGGAAATACGGTTTGTCTTTGTGGGTCCTCATTTACGTGGGAAAAAGACAACTTTACAAAAGAGGAAGCGAGAAATGTTTGTTTCATGACCGTTTTTAGAAACAAAATGAAGTGGTTTTTCAATTTATATTTATATGGGAACACAAAAAAAAAATGTAATTGTAACTTAGAAGTAAGTTAGTTGATGTTGTCTAGAAAAAGATATTAGAAAGTATCAGTCGAAAAATTATTATTACATAAAGAAAAAATCACACTCGAGAATATTTTATATATCAGTTGAAGAGAATATTTTATATATCGGTTGAAGAACAACTATGTTTGAGAATATTGTTAGAATTTGAACACGTCAATTAAAATGTGTGTCTATAAATATGTGAGTCTACGGAGTTGCACATATTGACATTTAGACACGATTATACGTTTATTAATTATTATCTATTAGCTAATATGTTAAGTGTAATATTTAATAAATGAGATGATGTATTATGTAATTATGG
>CAJVGC010000432.1:19092659-19133905 GCA_910822075.1 Senecio squalidus | reverse complement strand
TGCTGTATTATTTCAAACCTTTGTTGGTCTAATTTAATAATAGCTATATATAACTGATGTTTTTGTTGTGTAGGTGATGATTTTGATCCCAATGGTTAACATGCTTGAAGAGCAGGATTCTTTCTCGTCAGAGACAAGGTACTTATGAGTTATGATTATTTTTCGCTGTGTGTAGTAACTAACTTGTCCATTTATTTTATGCAGTTGAGTTGGCGGATTGGATCTGACGATGGTCTGAGCCATGCTTTGGCATCTGTGTTAGGAAAGAGGCCATTAATAAATGTTGAGGATTATGACCTTCCTACACCCAAATCGAAAAAAATGTTGTTCCCTGCTTCTCCACTTCTTGGAACAAATCTTGTAAGGCGTTACGGGGGCCTTAAGATGGCGCCCCATGGATCTACTATCATGGCTCTTCCTGCTTGTGGCAATACTGTTCAGCCTTCTGCATTTGTTGGCTCGCCATCTGGTCAACGTTTTGTGCCTGCCTGGTCATTTGCTGTGGGTGACAATGGACAAACTGTTGGATCTGTTAGGGATTTCATGGACAATGTTGTCCCACCTCAACTTGTTATGCAGTCAAAGTTGCAAGGAACTTCTGAATTATTGGATAATGCTGATATGAGCCTTTTTCATGGCTTTATGGGACATATACTTGCTAGGCAGCGTACATGTGAAGATCATGAAAAATTGAAAGTTGATTACTCGGATCTGAAGAAAGAGGTGGAAAGTTTGGCTGAGGTTAGGAAAGATCTGGAGGCCGAACGCGAGATTGTTTCCGGCCGGGAAAAGGAGATTAGTGATCTTTCTGCCAAGATTTCCCACCTAGAGAAAGAGAGGGATGGATTGGTAAGGAGGGCGCAGGAGTATGAAGATATCCTGGCCGCAAAGGATAAGGAGTTGGCGACAGTGACCAAATCTTTAGGGGTTGAGAGACAGGTAGTTGAGTCTCAGCGCCAGCAACTTGATGTTGCCTTTCAGGGTAGAAAGACCTTCTGTTGCTTATCCTGAGCTGTTCAAGCTATTACTGATCATCCTGATGTGATGAATTTGATGTTGGAAGTTAATCGGGCTACTCATGCATTTGGCAACATATTGTAGGGACCAAGTTGCGATCCGTTGCTGGTGATGCAGTTCTAACCTTTCTTGATCCTTTGGCGCAAAGTCAAATGCGAGGTGCTAATGCTTTGTTTGAAAAGAAAATTTTCTTATCCTGGAGCGCATTGTCCAAGACTTGGATATTTCTATTGATTGATGATCTTTTTGCTATTGTTACACCACCAGTGTCTATGCCACCAGTGTAGTGGTTGCTTTGTTTTTTATATGTTTGAATATTTTTCCCTTTTCTGTTATGAATAGCAGCTTTATAAGCTTTATGGTTTGGATATTTTGCTTGACTCTATGAGTGGTTTCTTTTTAATAATAAATGTTTATCCGTTGGATATTTATCTTATTATTTGTTTGCTATTTAAGCATATTACATCAGTGATTATTTGGTTAACCGTTTATTTGTATTACTCGCGAGGTATGTCGCTTCCCTATGAGAAGTGCTTATCTTTTCTCAAGTAGATGAAAAGACGTGTTCGCATGTTTTGGCTTAGACATGAGTGTCTTATTTGGCCTTATGCTTGTGATGTTTGAACAATGTTCATAAAATAGAAAGATAATGCAGTGCATAATTGGGATAATATCAGATCAAACGTTTTATTATAAGGCATGGTATCCATGTCCTTGACAGAAAATAAGATTAAATTTTGACAAAACAGGAAAACATAGAATAAAAATTTATCAGACCTTGATCTAGGTTTAGTCTATGTATGTCTGATCTTCAATCATAAGGATGTGACCTTCTGGCGGTCCCGGTCGTTCAGTATTCTCCCCCCTCTTTTGCCAGGCATACGTTTTCTGGGTTGGGGTCCTGTTGGTTTGTTTTCTGGCAGCTGGAACTAGGTGTTCCAACTTCCCTTCGTCCAGCGCCCTTCTTATCTCTCCTTTCAATTCCCGACAGGCATTGGTGTCATGTCCATGGTCCTCGTGAAATTCACAGTACCTGTTCATGTTTTTTGTACCAGACCTGTGTGCCATTTGTGGTGGAGGTTTAAAAGTAGAGCCTACACGCTCTGTCTGCAGGATCTCTTTCGGGGTCTTGTTGAGAAATGGCTCGGATGAAGTTTTGTCATAAGGGCTAAACCTTCGGTTGCCGCTGTTATCCCGTCTGTCATTTCGCCTATCTTCCCGCTGTTGGTCTTGTCTACCTGACGCTGACCCACCGTTCCAAAGCTTGTCCTTCTTTCCAGCCACCCCTCTTGCCAAAGAGACAGTTTCCCTTGATCTTAAGAAGTCATAGGCTCTATCTGTGGCTTCCTTGAAGGTGGCGGGAGTCCTTTTTGCAAGTTTTTCCTGCAACTGACCAGGCAAGAGGGAAAAGGTGAAACCTGAAATTTGTTGGCTTTCTGGCAAACCTGGGATCTTTTGGCATTCCTGTGTGTACCGCAGGATGAAGTCTCGCAAAGCTTCCCCTTCCTTCTGCCGGATTAGGTGGGCCTCCAGATGTGTCCTGCGTTGTTTCTTTTGCTGAAAGAATTGATACACAAACTTTGCCTTTAGACCAGCAAAGTCTCTAATGCTCCTTTCTGGAAGGCCAGCAAACCAATCTCTTGCAAACCCTTGCAATGTTCCTGGAAACATTTTACAGGCTACCGGGTCTACCCATTTTTCTGTCATGATGGCCTGCTCAAACAAGGCCATATGGTCGTCTGGATCCCTTGTGCCGTCATAAGTGCCTACAATGGAGGGGACCTTCTGCTTATCTGGCATCGGATATCTTGACACCCAGTCACAAAATTTTGAACTTACTATTGATACATGCATAATAGCTTCTCTTGTCATTTCTCCTTCTGCTAGTTGCTGCAACAGTCGTAATAACTCTGGATTGGGATTTTGAGGTGGCACCGGTGTCGGCGCGTTCTGCCTCAGGCGATCCGCCAACTGTGTCAACAGGACATCTGTTTCGGATTGTTGGGGGATTACATGTGGTGGTGCTGGCTGCAGGGATGCCAATAGTTGAGCCAGGAGGTGATTAGATGAGGTTGGTGCCGGGACCGATGCTGCTCCTTGGATATTCTGAAATGTCCTTCTCTGTGTTCCCATGCTTGGGTCCTCTCCCGTTCCTTGAGTGCCGGGTTGGGATCCCGCCGAGGCAGGCTGCCTAGGGGCTTCAAAGCCATGAAGTTCTGGGACAGCCTGTCTAGAGGCTTCAGCGGCTTCTTCGTGCAGTGTTGAGGTACGAGACATGGGGATCTGAAAACTTGGCACGTTTGGGGTTGGTATGGCAGATACACTAGCTCCGGACACCCTTGTAGAATACAAAGGTCCAGTGGTTGTTGATCGATACAGGCGGGCAGGACCTGAATCCCCTAGTGTCCAATCCTCCAAGGCGGAAAATCCGTGCCTGCCTGTCCTCCCCATAGGACCTCTTTCAAACACCATGTCTGTCTCCATGTCTGGTATGAATGGACTGGATGGAATAGGCAATGAAACAAATGCACGAGGTGACAAAACAGTCGTTGGTATCAGGGTGGTACTCCCTTCAGCTTGGGATGTGGTCACAACAGTCACTGGGGAAGGGGTTACAGTAGTCATTGGCAGTGGTGTTGTGGTAGTTACTTCTGGGACTGAGGAAATTATTGGTGAAGAGTTCATGTCTTCCATGATGAAAAAAGAAGCGAATTAAAGAAAAAATTGGTGAAAATCTGGAAATGAAGACAAAACACCGTTGCTAAAACGTGTCCCACGGATGGCGCCAATGTTGGAGCAAGGATTGACAGGCTCAGTAACTTGGGTTAGATTGATCACTCTCTTGGCCTCCTGCTCAAGCAGTGCAAACCTAACAGACTCTTGGCGAGTCTAAGGTGGACAAGAGATTGATCGGAAAGGCTTGACGGAATATGGTTAAGTATTCCGGTCAGTGAGTATGTGAGGAAGATGATGAAGTTGTCCTCCAAAACCTGAAGTGTGGAGTATTTATACCCAACACTACCAGGTATCAACAACGTATGGCAATGATGACCATTTATGGCTCATCAATAGGATTCCCTCGGCATGTAACGTCAATATCATTATATGACCTTGTTAATGTTTTGACGGTTACGCTCAAGGATTAGGCTTGAGTGTCTGACTGGTAGGATGTCAGGAGTATGATACTATGAGATGAATCCCAAGGCATGAGTGTTGGTTTGGAGGAATACGGTACTTATTAGATACAATGGCTCTGGAGTGCCGGGCCAAAAGCATTAGTGACAGCCTAGGCGTAAGTGCTACCAAGTGCCGAACATCGGACCACGAATGCCAGACGTCAGGCTATGAGTGTCGGACACCGGGTCATGGTGTCGGGACTAAACTCCCGGACACGGGGCCGGATTCCCGGACATGGGACCATTTTGCCCGGACACGGGGCTTGGTTTCGGGTGCCGGGGCTAAATTCCCGGACACGGGGTTGTTGTGCCGGGACACGGGGCCTGGTTCCCGGACACGGGGCCTGGTTCCCGGACACGGGGCCATGTTCCCGGACACGGGGCCTGGTTCCCGGACACGGGGCCATTGTGCCGGGACACGGGGACTGGTTCCCGGACACGGGGCCATTGTGCCGGGACACGGGGCTTGGTCTCGGGTGCCGGGGCATTTTTCCTGGTCGCGGGGCTTCTGGTGTCGGGCTCACGTTCCGGGTTCTGGTCCTTTTGTCAGATTGAGACTTAGTGGGCCGAACCCAAATGTTAGGTTTGATAGGCTATAAATATAAGTCATCACCTACTAACACTATCATATAACATTGTTTATAAATTAAAAGAGGTATGCTTGTAATGACAACATGGAAAAATACGAGACATAGATGTTAAAATTAATTAAGGGGTAATATAGTCTAGTGAAATAATATTGTTGTGTGTGGCTAATATTTGTTGTGAACAATTCAATTCCCAATAATATATGTTAAATTATCGTTTAAACATGACATTGATAACTATATAAATCCTGCTGTAAAAAACGGGTTTAAAAATCCTCATTTATAAAATTTCATTAAATTCCTTGTTAGTGAATTTTAAGATTAGGAAAGTTTTAAATTTCATTAGAATTAAGAATTTTACCAATAATAATAATAATAATAATAATAATAATAATAATAATAATAATAAAAATAGTATTAATAAATATATATATATATATATATATATATATATATATATATATATATATAAATATATATATATATATATATATATATATATATATATTATGGCTTCTTTCGAATTTTTAGCATAAATCATTTGTGAAGTCGAGACTAATTCTCAAATCTTTAAACGACTATGTATTGTTCCTTTATTAGCCATTTTGATCGGAACTCAAACCCTAACTTGAACCATATATTCCAAGACGACCCAATCCATCGTACACCCGGTCTGGGTTTAATCCGCAAATTCCAAAACATTTGTGTTCGTCGGATGCTACTTCCTCATGTTGTGTAGGCAACGACCTGCAAACCCAACTTTTTAAATACACAATCCTAACAAAAAACAATTGAAAAAATAAACGAGGAGCCATAAAAGAAATTAATCTTCAAGGCGTCTAAAGTTCTTAAAACCCTCGTCAATTCAAGCTTGTCACTCGACGAACAAGCATTTTCCTAAAACATTCAGGGTTTACTTGTAACGAAGACACGATGGAGGAGACTACTAGTTTAATTTTATTATTATTATTATTATTATTATTATTATTATTATTATTATTATTATTATTATTTTCGTTTTAACTAATATAATGTTTTCTATTTCACCAATGAATTTGTTTTAATTTAAATTGGGTTTTAGAAATATAATATATGTTAATTAACGTGATTAAAAATTAAATGAATTAGTGATCCAGAAACTTTTAGTCATTCGTGTCACTATAAAAAAATGTTCAATATGTATAGTTTAGTTCTTTAGTCCCCTGTATCATTATAGACACGGTCTAACAACACAAAGTTGATACAATTTGCATAATGTGGTGCACTAGGGTGTATATGTATTTAACATGAAAACATAACAAAAACAAAGAAATGCACCTACATTCTTAAGTGAGTCTCACCACATATAACAATTAAAACATTTCCTGTAGGAATTATAATTCATGCATTTGTCAAGTACTGAGCAAACAAACTCCCTCTTAGTTCGCACTCTTACTTAGTCTCTTTCACTTTCATCTCCACTAATAACGGACTCCCAAATGAACCATCTTTTTTCTCATCATTTCTTTCCCAAATTAATCTCCCTCTTTCATTGCACAAATTATGACCCTCAAGGGTGGCACTAGCCAAGCTTGCGCTGCCTGCAAATACCAACGAAAACGTTGCACCCCTGAGTGTCCTCTCGCCCCACACTTCCGCCCCGAACAAACAGAGATCTTCAAGAATGCACACAAACTCTTTGGGGTCCGGAACATTTTAAGAATTCTGGAACAGGTTGACCCGTCTCAGAAAAATGAGTCCATGCTCTCTATAATCTATCAAGCCAATATGAGAGACCGGTCCCCAGTTCATGGTTGCTTGGGTGTCATTTATCAGCTTCAGTATCAAATAAGGCAAGTTGAGAAGGAACTTTATGTAGTATTTTCTCAACTTGAGTTGTATAAACAACATCAAGGTGGACAACACGAGATCACTCTTTTTGAAAATGAAGTTATTGATCATAACCATAATCAACAATTTGTTCTATCCTATAATGGAAATGAAAACAAAAATAGTAACGAAGGGTATAATACTAATGCTGTAATTCATACCGATTCAAAAGAGAATTTGAACATGGATAATGCTATTTGGGGTCAACAACCATATTACAATGAGAATAATGATAAATCTCATTTAGTTGACACACAACCAATGACTATTCAAGAAGAAGCCACTCATGATTATGATGAAATCTATCCCTTTTTCGATACAATTGATGACACTCAATCGTATATAGAGGCTAACGAGTCAAGGTATACTCTTTTCCATATTCATATATTAACGATAAAATGTATTTTTCTCTTCTTGATATTTAGTAATTCATTTTCCAGCTCGGATTCGTCACTTAAAGAGACGAAACAATCCGTCTAGCATGTTGCGGGGACTAAATTAAAGAATGCTAAAGTACAAGTAAATTGATATTGGACATATAGTGAGGCTAAATTTTGTTAACCTTGGTCGCATGATTCTAAAGTTTGGCATGTATTTAATTTTCAGCTTGGCATAACGAGCGAAGATTACGAGGAATTTGCTTAGATATGATGAGTTCAGACAACAAAAGAACAATGCTTAAAGAGTGCTCACCCCTATAGTCGGACACATAAATGAAGTAACATGATAAATTAGCCGAGGCTTACCATAAGTTCATATTCATTTTTTACAGTTTTTCTAGTTGTTTCGGGACTTTATGACCAAGGACAATCAACAAAAATGAAGGTTGTATTCTTAGAACATAAAATCTTGAGTGGTATCAACGAGCTGGTCTATGATTGAAATCTTGAATACATTGTACGTTTAGTATTGAGTAGCGTAAATAATGAAGGTTGTATTTCTTAAAAATATTAACTAGTATAAGAACACATTTTACCCAATTCAATTCACAATGAATAACTGTTCTAAGAAAAGCACAATGTGTAAGAGAGTCTATTTGATGCCTATGCGAAATTATATATTTTAATGAGGAGAAAATTTGATTAAAAATATACTAAGTATTCGCGGTTCAATGTGGATATATAAACTAATATAAAACGATATGTCAGTTATGATGGGATAAATAGTTTAGACTTAGTGCATGTTTGGTAAAAAGAAGTTAGAGAAAAGAAGTAAGCGAGAAAAGAAGTAAGCGTAAAAGGAAACTAGATGAGAAATTTAATAAATTCTGTTGTTTGGTATTCAATTAAGTGTTGATTTCAGTGTTAGTTGAGAATTTAAGGTTGATTTTAGTGATAATTCGGTGGTAATCTGAAAAAATTGCAAGTAAATTGAAGAAGTTTCTATAAATTCATCAAAATACAATACAATAAATAAGGTCTTTGGCGATGTTAAAAAATCGTCGTCATAGGGAAAAAATCGTCCTCATAGGAAGGCCTTTGGCGACGATTTTGCTTACCTTTTAGTTACGACACGTGGGACCCACCTTGAATTTTTCAAACCGTATTTTTTAATTATTTAATTAATTATTTTTTAATTATTTAATTATTATTTTTTTAATTATTTATTTAATTATTTAATTATTTATTTATTTATTATTTATTTATTTAATATTATTTAATTAATTATTTAATATTATTTAAACCTTTACCGACGACTTGTCGTCGCTGAAGGTCATTTATAGGATTACTTTAATAGGGCTTTGGCGACGATTTGTCGTCGCTGAAGGTCGTACAGCAAAAAAAAAAACAGCAGCTGATTTTCAGCTTATTTCCCGGCTTTCGGCTTATTTCGATCCAAACAGCTTATTCCAAACAGCTTATTCCCAACAAAATTTAAAAAAGAAATGAGTAATCAAATAATCCAAATTCTCATAAACTTGAAACATTCTACAAATTGTTCCCAAATATTCTCGATAATACATAAAACACTCGATATTATTCAAATACAAAAATATAAACATTCAACAAATTGTTCGATATTATTCAAACACAAACCTTCAACAATCATCTTCGTCGTTATCCTCCTCGTCCTCTTCGTTCTCGTTCTCGTTCTCGTCCTCGTTTTGATTATTTGTTGGAAAGTTGGGAATAATAAAGTTCGGGTTTGCGGCTTGTATTGCTTGCAAGTATTTGTTGAAATCACTCATAGTCATCACATTTTCTTCTTGCATTTTAGCCTTCCCTTTTTTTTATCGAAGATGAAGTCATGAAAGATCCTCCCGTGATAGAAATCGGTAACTTTCTTCCTCGACCTCGATTGTGTCCACCTCGAGTTCCCAAGACTTCATCCATTATTTCCTCTTCACTTGTACCGGAGGGTGAGTTAGTCCTCAATTCCAACATTTTTCGCTTAAAAATAAACCAAATAAGAATAACTATAAGTTAGTAGTATTTGGTTAGTAATATATCACCCATTTCGCCCACCTTGACCCATTTGACTCAAATGACCAATTTTAACCATGTTTATTCTCATTTTACCCATTTCGTCCATATTGACCTGTTATATACATTTAACCCATTTTGTTCACTTTGACCCATTTTACCCATCTTCGCCCACATTGACCCGTTATATACATCTAACACATTTTGTCCATTTTGACCCATTTTACCCATCTTCCCCCACTTTGACCTGTTTTATCCATTTAACTCATTTTGCCCACTTTGACCCATTTTACCCGTTTTTATCATTTTACCCTAATTACTTACATGCAAATCGCACGCTACATCCGAGTTCCAAGTGCCATCTCTTCTATCCGTATGCATTTCTTGATAATTATGAATAAGACTTGGATACTTCTTCTCCGGGTCATCCTCTTTCTTCAAACAAATGAAATAAATTAGTATAATATCAAATTAAACACAAATTATATGAATAATATTAAAACTAAGAATTAAAAAGTTACTTACCCTTTTGTCCCTCCTCATCGCATAGGATTGACTTCCATGCTTACTTGCATACTTTTGCTTGCTCTTGTTTTGCGCGTTTTTCTGTGCAAGGCTCAAGTGCCTCGGGTTTGCCATCCGGTCCATAAACGGAAACCAAATGGTCTCGTAATTAACCCTGGTGGGGGATTTTCCCTAATAAAATCAAGCTTCTCGTACCCACCTCGTTTGGTGAAATGATCCTTCTTGAAAGTATTTTTGGCATCCCTATATCTGTCTTTACAAGTCCATTCCAACCCGGCTCTAGCCCAAGTCTCCTCCTGACCACCATTAAACCGCCTTTTCATGTTGAAGTATTTCTACAATTTAAAAAAAAATTGTTAGAATGTATAGATTTAATAAATATTCGAAAATGTAATAAAAACCAAAACAAACCTCTACTTCGGGAAAAATCAGCGCCTTGTCAACCATTGGCACTTTTTCCCAACTATCGTAATGTTATGGAAAGGTTTTTTCCTTCACCAGGGTACCGACCAAAGAAATGAACTTTTGACCGTACGGCCCAATTGGCTTAGAAGTCTTCAGATATTTCGTATCAAAGTTGATCTCCAAAGGATTTTTATTATTTGCCTTCCAAAGATCACGTAATTCTTTGTTCGTGGTTTTTCCACGTTTTTTTACAGGACCTGGAAAATTCAAATGAACAAATTAAAAGCAAAAACAAAATATAAAACAAACATAATTAAACCAACAAGTAATATTTTCTTACCAATATGACCCCTTGGCGGATCCCAATGACCACCGGGTGGATCAGCACCAGCATCTCCTCCGTGAGCGAATAAAGTCATTTGTATAGAACAAGTACAATAAACATAACAATGATATGTGTAGTAAGTAACAACTATATAATTGAACCAACATATAAAAAAACAAAATTAAACAAATAAAACAATAACAATTTCATTTCATTTCAAGTCTTTTACATATTAAATATAACACTTACAAATCAATCTGCCTCATGGCTAGAATAAATAATATCTGGTTCGCATTCATTATCAGAGTCGACATATCCGGGTTTCGAATCATCAATAACATTAGCATCAACATCAACGTCATCAATAAAATCATCGTTAAGGGTTGTTGTAGAAATAATTTCAACTCTCGGTGATTGACCAACTCTACTCAAGTTCGTGTAAGTCAAACTTTCCAAATTAGCATCCAATGGTTAAATTTGATAAATTGATGTCATGTATAACATCCTCCTCGATGATGTCTTCCCAAATTTTTCGATGATTCACCTCTTGTACGACCTTCCAATTTTGGTTTTTGACGGGTCTTCGAGGTAAAAGACTTGTTTTGCTTGTGTTGCAAGAATGTGTTGGTCATTTTTACACCATTCGTGACTCGTACAAATACTTGTTATGTTATTCTTTTTAATAGATCGTTCGGTACGACCGGTGTTAACAATATTGAACCATTTATATTTGAATAACACAACGTTTAATGCACATTTATAATTTAGCTCCACAATATCTTCTAACAGACCATAATACATAACGCCATCATCCCCAGGTGTTGAAACTCCGCTATTTTGAGTTGTACGACGTTTATCTCGACTATGAACCACAAACCTCACACCGTTAACTATACAAGCGGTGTAAGAGTTTGCAAAAGTTAACGGTCCACTTTCCAAAGATAGTAATTCATCGCTATACCGAGATAGGTCATCTAGATTACGTATCTATGAATAAAGACAAAAATTAGAAAATGTTTAAACTAGAAAATTGTGAGAAGTTAAGATAAACAATGAGTTTACCTTATTATCAAACCAGCCAGGAAATTCAGTTTTTGCATCTTTCCCGGGATGTTTAGTTTCAAACTCACTATAAATGATCAACATTTTAATTAGTTACAATGGGATATTTAGTTTCAAACTCACTATAAAAAACTTACTTCTTGTATTCGTCGATGTCAGAACAGTTGTTAAGTACATACCATTGTAGACTCTTCCGAAGTTCCGGATCCAACGTTGTATTCACACTTTTACTGGTCGGTCTAAATACTGATTGGAACACATGAATCTTACACGGTCGAAATGGAGTGTCCTCATTCCTCTCCGGACGATTAAATTTCGTAGTCACACCCCACAAATACATTGAACAGAATGTTAAGGCTTCGTCTGCAACGTATCCCTCAGCTATAGAACCTTCAGGCCTAGCTTTATTTCTAACATAACTTTTTAGCTTCTTCATGTATCTTTCAAATGGATACATCCACCTAGTGTAAACGGGCCCACCATGAATAGCTTCTCCCGGTAAATGCATAACCAAATGAATCATTATGTCAAAAAAAGCTGGAGGAAATATTTGCTCGAAAGTACATAAAATTTTGAGCAACTGCTCTTGAGCTTTCAACATGTCGGGAACAGTCAAAGTTCTAGCACAAATTTGCTTAAAAAATGCGCAGAGCTCGACTATTGGTGTTGAAATACTTTCATCCAAGTACCCTCTCACTCCAACCGGTAACAATCCTTGCATCATTATATGACAATCATGAGACTTCATGCCCGTTATGTTGTTGTCATTATCGGTCACTTTCCGTTTAAAGTTTGATCCAAATCCATTGGGTAGTTTGACTTCTTTGATAAACCGACAAAAACATTGCATGTCTTCATTTTTGAACGAGTATTTTGGATGAGGTTTTGAGAACTTTCCGTCTCTTTTAGCATTCTCCTTAAGCCACAACTCATCTTGAATCCCCAAATTTTCCAAGTCCTTTCTTGCATTATGAGTGTCTTTGGATTTGTCATTCATTAATAAAGTACCCAACAGACTCTCACATACATTATTTACGATATGCATGACATCAAGGTTGTGTGGAAGTGGAAGAAATTCAAAATATTCAAGATCACGAAAAATATAAATTTTGCTCCAATTGTGTTCTAACTTATCATCACGTTTCCTTTTTACACCCGCGTGACTAGGATGTTTCCCAGGAATACAATTAGGTAATTGAGCAAGTTGGCGTAAGACTGCTTCGTGGTTGAATGTTCGAGGAGGTTTTGTTCGATCAGTCTTATTATTGAATTTTTTGCTCTTTCTCCAATGATGGTTTAAGGGTAGGAATCTTCTATGACCAGCATAAGCAGTTTTACCGATGACACGAGTGGACAGAGTGTCCTCGTTACATGAAGGACATGCTTTGTATCCTTGTCCAGTCCAACCAGACAAACTACTACGAGCAGGAAAATCATTGATGGTCCACATTAGATTTGCTTTCATTATAAAAAAGGTGTTCGAAACAGCGTCTTTCGTACGAACTCCTTGAGACCATAGCGTCTTTAATTCATCAACCAAAGGCCTCAAGTAAACATCAATTGTGTTCTTCTAGGAAGAAGAAGTTAATACTGCATGCTATGTGCATAATATAGTTCTCTTAGTCAAGTCTCAAAACAAGACTCCATATGAGCTATTACACAAGAAACAACCATTGATAAGCTTCTTAAGAGCTTTTGGGTGTCCTTGTACCATTCTCAACTCCAAGGACCATCTTGGCAAGTTTGACAGCAAAGCGGATGTAGGATACTTTGTGGGATACTCTTCACAAGGCAAAGCATATCGGGTTTACAATCACAAGTCAAGCATAATTGAAGAGATCTCCAATGTTACATTTAATGAAAACACCCCCAACACTAAGGGTCAAGGGAGAAATTGGCTGTTTGATTTGGATGCATTAACAAAATCCTTCAATTTTGACTTTCAACCATCCGCATCAGTTCCTACTGCTCAAGTTCCTACTGCTTCAACAAAGCCTGTTAATACTGACTCAGTTAATATTGAATCAGTTTCTACTGTCATTCCACCAGTTGTTGGTACTGACAGATTAGATGTCATGGAGTACATCTATCTCCCCATTTCAAGTAATGATCCTCTCAATCTTTATAACACAATTGGCAAAGCAGTAGAGGAGGAGGCACAACAACAGGAAACACCTAAAGAACAACCTCAACAAGATGAAGAAGTTCCAGCTACAACAAGTGACAAAGAAGAGGAACAAAACCTTATTGAAATTCCTCCATTAGTAGAGGAGAATGAAGATGGAGTTGAAGTAATATCTACCGAAGAAATTGAAGATAGTGATGTTGAAATGACTACTCCAAAGAACACTACTTCAAATTCAAGTCCTTTTCATGGATCCAATTCTTTCCATGGATATGCCATACCTGACATCAATGATACCAACTTGGGTATAGACTTAAGAATTGAGAAAATTCCTTCTTCCCATATTTCAAAGAACCATCCTCCCTCACAAATAATTGGTAACTTTGACATTTCCATGGAGACAAGAAGCCATACCAAGCCTCCAAAGGATCCACTAAAGGACATAAACACTTGTTTATTTGCCTGCTTTCTTTCACAAATGGAACCCAAGAAGATTCAAGAGGCTCTTTTAGACCCACACTGGATAGAAGCTTGTCAAGCAAAACTACTTCAGTTCAAAATTCAAGGTGTTTGGGATTTGGTTCCATTGCCTAGAGGCAAGAAGGTCATAGGCACAAGATGGATTCTCAGAAACAAGAAGGATGAAAGAGGGATTGTCATCAAAAACATAGCTAGACTGGTAGCTCAAGGATACACTCAAGAAGAGGGAATAGATTATGAAGAAGTCTTTGCTCCAGTTGCAAGAATAGAAGCAATAAGACTCTTCCTTGCCTTTGCATCTTTCATGGGCTTCAAAGTCTTTCAAATGGATGTGAAGAGTGCTTTCCTCTATGGAGTCATAGAAGATGAAGTATATGTCAGACAACCACCAGGCTTTGAGGACCCTCAAAATCCTCACTTGGTATACAAATTGGACAAAGCTCTCTATGGGCTTCATCAAGCACCAAGAGCATGGTATGATACTCTTTCTGACTACCTTCTCAAGAAAAAATTTCAAAGAGGAACCATTGACAAGACTCTCTTCTTCAAAAAGACACATTCAGATATCCTTCTTGTACAAATATATGTGGATGACATCATCTTTGGCTCCACCAAAGATTCTTTGTGCAAATAATTTGAACAGCTGATGCATACAAAGTTTCAAATGAGTTCCATGGGAGAACTCACATTATTTCCAGGCCTTCAAGTCAAACAGGAGACTGATGGCCTCTTCATCAGCCAATCAAAATATGTCAAAGATATTCTCACCAAGTTTGGATTTCTAGAAGCAAAGGTGGCAAGCACACATGTGGAAACTCACAAACAACTGACTGCAGATCTTGAGGGGGAGGATGTAGACATTCATAACTATAGGTCAATGATAGGTTCACTAGTGTACCTCACAGCTTCAAGACCTGACATCATGTTTGGAGTTTGTGTGTGTGCAAGATATCTGACCAGACCCAAGATGTCTCATCTCATTGCAGTCATGAGAATATTTCGTTACTTGAAGGGCAAAACTACCTTAGGCCTGTGGTATCCTAAAGATTCACCCTTTGATTTAATTGCTTATACTGACTCTGATTATGGTGGTGAAAATTTAGACAAGAAATCAATAACAAGAGGATGTCAATTCCTAGGCTCAAGGCTGGTATCTTGGCAGTGCAAAAAGCAAACAACAGTTTCTACTTCATTAACAGAAGCTGAATACATTGCTGCAGCAAGTTGCTGTGCTCAATTGTTGTGGATACAAATTCAAATGATGGATTATGGATATGCATTCATGAACACTCCCATCTTCATAGACAACATGAGCACCATCATCATAATAAAAAACCCGGTGAAGCACTCCAAGACAAAGCACATAGAGATACGCTATCACTTCATAAGAGACTGTAACGAAAAGAAGTTGATACATGTTGAAAAAGTCCATACTGATAACCAGCTTGCTGATCTTCTCACAAAAGCTTTTGATGTGGGAAGATTTACATTCTTGATTACCATTATTGGCATGATCAACATGGATTAACCACCTTAATTTATCTCGTAATATATCTCATGTAAAGTCCCTTCGAGAAACGCAGTAGTAACCTTAACATAAATCAAGTGCCTTACTTTTTAGTATTTCTCTATGTTACTACTGCAAAATCAACAGTAGGAATAGATTTTGACTAAACTTTTATTAGTACGGCAAAATTTGCATTACTACGGGAAGGTTTAACTAGTATTGCCCTAAGTTCTATTAATACTGCTGGAATGGTTAATACTGCTAGTAACTCAGTTACTACGGACCTCTGGTTTACACTGGAAAGTAATATCCATTACTACTTCCAGACCAGTTAATACGACCGTCCTTACTACAGTCATTAACCTAATTACTACGGTCATTATCTGTTAATACTGCAACGATTAGTATTGCATAGTTTTCTTAATTAATAAGATTACTCTGTTAATACTGCGTTGACAAGTCAAACCTCAACTTGTGACTAACTTTTAACACATGGCGTTTTGTGATTGGACCTCAATTTTAAATCTTCGGCGCGGGTTCAGTAATTTTTGACACGTGGCAACACACGATTGCATCGTACTTTTTCCGCATCTAATCCAACTCGTCAAGTTGTTATAATCTTTCACATATAAATAGGGTTCTAATTAATCTTTTAATTAATTACCTTTTCTTCTCAAGAACCCTAACTGATAAAAAGTTACCGTTACAATAAAAAATCTAAGTTTTCTTTCACTGTTTTATTAAATTCTTCCAAATTACTAACAATGGTTGATCTCCAGTTTTACAAAAGCCATATTATGGTAGCATGTTTCATAAAGAACAAATAAACCGAGGATTTTTATCCCATTATTGATTTCTTGAAGCAGTCACACATCAATAAGATTAGTATTGCATAGTTTTCTTAATTAATAAGATTACTCTGTTAATACTGCGTTGACAAGTCAAACCTCAACTTGTAACTAACTTTTAACACGTGGCGTTTTGTGATTGGACCTCAATTTTAAATCTTCGGCGCGGGTTCAGTAATTTTTGACACGTGGCAACACACGATTGCATCGTACTTTTTCCGCATCTAATCCAACTCGTCAAGTTGTTATAATCTTTCACATATAAATAGGGTTCTAATTAATCTTTTAATTAAATACCCTTTTCTTCTCAAGAACCCTAACTGATAAAAAGTTACCATTACAATAAAAAATCTAAGTTTTCTTTCACTGTTTTATTAAATTCTTCCAAATTACTAACAATGGTTGATCTCCAGTTTTACAAAAGCCATAATATGGTAGCATGTTTCATAAAGAACAAATAAACCGAGGATTTTTATCCCATTATTGATTTCTTGAAGCAGTCACACATCAAATTCGCTCTAACAGTTAGCCCTGAGTTACATGAAGATCATATTAGAGATTTTTGGGATACTGCTATGGTAGCTTCTGTGGGAGAGGTACCAGTGATCAAGGCCACAGTTGATGGCAAAGAAATCATAGTTTCAGAGGCTACTATTCGCATTCATCTTCAATTTCAAGATGAAGTAGGTATAAGTGACTTACCCAGCGAAACAATTTTTGAAAATTTTAGACAAATGGGGTATGAGGGGGACCTAAACACTTCCACATTTTTAAAAGCTAAATTGTCCCACCAGTGGAAATACTTGTTGCATACTTTGCAACAATGTCTTTTTCAAAAACGAACAGGGTGGAATGAGGGTAGTCTCTCTTTGGCAACTGACATGGTATGTTTGGCCACAAACCAAACATATAATTTTTCAAATCTTATTTTTGATGGGTTGCTGTGGAACTTGGCAAATCCTAAATATAAATTTTTAATGTATCCAAGGTTTCTACAGTACATCATTAATTGTGAAATCAGAGATCTAAATAGATCACAAAATGTTTTTCCTGCCCATGCTCATACTAAAAAGGTTTTTGCAAATATGAGACGGGTAAATAAAGGTTTTTCTGCTAATGTTACACCATTGTTCTCTACAATGATGGTGGGAACAAGTTCTACTGCAGATGAGAGACAAGTGAATTCACCTTTGTCTCAACCCCCATATGATCCTCTTAATACTGCTAGTACCTCTACAGTTTCTACTGCAAGTACTGCAACCATAATCCCAGAGGTAACAACTACAGTTAATACTGCAAGTGTTCCTCCAGTTACTACTGAGAGTACTTCTCCAGTTTTAACTGCACCAGTCACCACTATTGTGACTCCACCATCTGTTTCTACACCTCATTCACCACCACCTATTGTTTAAACCTTCTCTAGAAAAGCTAAGAGGGTTCCTCAGCCTCTTCAGCTTCAAACTTCCCCACTTTCACAATTCATACAAAGGGAAAACATTGAGCAATCCCCCAAGATTACTGAGGTGGTCAGTAAGGAGGGGGAAGACCATTTGGAAATGGCTCACACTACTGGTGTCCTTACTTCTCATAGTGAGGCCTAGGACAATGTGAACATAACTAAGACCCAATCCAAGGCAACACTATCCTTTGATGCTGATTTTGTGGCATCTTTGGAAGGTGGTCCCGGGTGCCAAGAAACCATTGGGGAGGGACATGCTTCTGCAGGGCAGAAGGGTCCCTCTACATCCTATGATCAACCACCTGTTGGTACTCAACAGGCAAGGGTTGAGGATAGCACTACTTTTACTAATCTTGAATTGATGGATATGTACCAAACTGTCATTGTTAAAGTGGATAAACAAGGGGAGGAACTTGCCACTTTAACATAATTAGTGCAGCAGCTGGTGTCAAAACAAGCCCTACTTACACCTCAACTGTTGCAAAAAACTTCATCTACAAGAAGCATTGGCACATCACCAAAGTCCTCAAGCTCTTCTTCTTCAGATGACATTCCTCCAGCTGACAAAAAGGGGGAGATATCTATTGAAGACATTTTGTCAACTGAAGAGAGTGATGATCCTAAGGGGGAGGAAAGAAAAAGTGATGACACTGTTATAACTGCTACATCATCACATGAATAGGTGGAAGGTGAAAACATGATAATTGATGAAGAAGATGAGGAGCAGCATACATTTGAGGGGGAGCAGGAGATGGAAATTGAAAAAGAAGAAGTAATTACTACTGCAAAGATTGATGAAGTCATAAATACTACTGCAGAGTTTGTTACTACTGCCCCTCCAATTACTACTGAAGATATAATTGCTACTGCTCCTATTACAACAACTGTTTCTACTGAAGAGGTTATTAATACTGAAGATCCAGTTACTACTGCCAGTTCAATTCATACTGATCTTCTAGTTTCTACTGAAGCTACTACAACATTAATTCCTCCAACAGTATCAAGTCCTATGGGTGAAGCTCCAACAACAATCTTCACTGAAGCAACAACTATTACAACAGTTACTACTACTACATCAATTTCTATTGTTGATGAAGAAGTTGTTGCTGCAGAGCTATTAAATCTAGAAAGAAGCAAGATCCTTGAACAAAGGAATATTGAGCAAGCTTCACTACCCAAATAGAAAGGAGTTGAAATTCCTATTTCTGCAAATAAATCAAGATTGATTGAAGGAGTTGACTTTGTCCTTGATCCAACTGTGTCATCAGGTATGAGACCAATTATACCTCCTCACACTGTTTACATTCCTACATTTATTACTCAAGTTGAGTCAAGTGAGAAAACTATGGGAAAGAAGGTAATGGTTGATACAAGTGACAAAGAGAAGCAAAAGAAAAGGAAAGAAAGAGAGGAAAAGCTAGCTGACTTTGCTGCTGAAGACTTGGATGTGGGAACTGATCCAGCTACTATTGTGGACATACACACCAAGCTTCAAATTGCTGAAATGGAAAAGATAAAGAAGTTAAGAGAAGAAGAGTTAGCATTGAAAGCTGAGCTAGAACAGGAGATGGCTGAGTTGGCTCAAGTTGAAAGAGAGAAGAAAAGAAAAGCTTCAAAGAAACAATCCACTCAAGACAAATTAACTGAAGACAAGAAAAAGTTCATGGAATACTTAAAATCCAAAGGCTACAAGGGAAAATCATTGGGGCCAGTGAAGATTGGGAACTTACTTGCTTTAGTTGAGAAGGAAAAGAAGAAAGACGCTCAAATGAAACTCAGACTCACAAAACAAGAAAATCAGAAACAATATGAGTTAGAGAGATCAATGAAGAGAGCACAAGAAACAGACACACTCATGTTTGATGCTCAAGGGAAGGAGATTCACAATCCCTTTGCTCCTGTCAAGCAAAATCGTCATGAGCAGCTGAAGAGGAAGAAATCGTGTTCTACAAGAGTTGTTCAGAAGAAATAAAGAAGAGAAGACACTTCTACTTCAACTACTGCTCAAGGAAGTCCTAGTTTACCAACAGTTCAAGTCAAGAAGGAACCAGTCATTAATGAAGAAAAGGAAGATGATATTGAAATATCAGAAGATGATTGTTCAGCCTTGATTGTACAAGAAGAAGGACTTAGGATTGAACCACTTGCAGTTGAGCTACCTGAGATCATTGACTGGGAGTACACTGGTGGACCTAACAAAACAGAATATGTGGTAACCAGACAAGACAAGTACAAGACAGTTGTACTAGCCTTTCACAGAATGGTTAGAGATTTCTCAAGAGATGATCTAGAGCGTGTCTATGTTATTGGGAAGATCAAATATTCAAATTCTAGAGGAGAAAGCTCTGGAGTAGACATGGCTATGGATTGGTTGAATGGAATGTTTGAACCAGATGTTGAGAAAGTTAACCCTGCATTCAAGAAGGGAGGTCCAAACAACCCAGTGATTAAATGGTATATGTATGAAAGAAGTTGTACTTACTCAATAGTTAGAACACATGGTGCAATGGAGTTCTATCTAGGTGATAAGAAGTATGAATTAGGGTTGAGGACATTGAAGGAACCGATCAAGGTTAGACTGCATGGTCTTGTGGCTTCCAGGATGGCGCATGAGTTGGTTTGGAGCATTATGCAGCAGCTTAATGAAGAGCTTGCAAAAGAAGCAAAGAAGAAGAAGAAGAACTTAAGTGATAAATGATAATGTTTTGTAATTGAAGTAGTTAAAACTGATGTAAAAACTTGTACTTTCGATATTTATAAAAGTTCAAGTTAGGGGGAGATTGTTGGGATTAGAACTTAGTTAAATTAGTTTTAGTTTCATTAATACTGCTCCTAACTACTGCTGTCAAGGTACTTCTCAATTACTACTGACCAAAGCAGTTACTACGGAAGGAAGACAAGTTACTACTGCAGTTGTAGTTAATACTGAAGACTTATCATTATCATTACTACTGCTCAACTCATTACTGCGGGAAGTCGATTTCTACTGCAACACACTTGCCATGCAAGTTTAGAATAAGAGTTACAATTGTAGATAGATTGTATTTCCTTATTGATAGATGTTTCCTATTTTCTAGATAGGTTAGCCTCAAGGTCTATATATAGATCCTTGTAAATTGATAGAAAACACGTAATTGATACATTATTCAATTTCAATTGAGGCTTATAATTCGGCAAACTTATTGTTCATCATTGTTTATTGCATTACAATATTGTTTGATTCGAATAACTTGTTAATATCAAAGTGTTCAATCCGCTGCTGAACTTCTTTGATAGATCACGATCTTACAAAAACAAGCTTTAGGTTTATACAAACATATTTGATCGTAACATTTTTGATTTAAAATAGTTGTGGTATCTTCTTCTCAAAGTGGTATGATAGTATCACATCACAAACATAACCATTTTTACTTCCTATTCTTAAAATTTGGTTTTCCCCATGTCCCTGATTTTCATCACATATCAATTAAACCTTTATGATCCGGTCCATATAAAGGCGAGATATTCCAATTCAAATTGAAACTGAAATATTTTTATGTAAGTCTTAGCTTTGCTATGATTATTAACAAAAGTAAAAAACAAACAATTCTAAATTTCAGTGTTTATATATTAGAATTGGTTTTTTCGCACACTCGTGTTGTCTCGAGGAATATCATGAAAATATACAGTACAAAAGTATTAGTTAATTATGACAATCAATTTAATCATGACAATGTTTTCATATTTTCAATGTTGTCTATCAAAATGTTTTACACAATAAATAAAAAAAACATTTAACTACTCATGATTAATGCTTTGGTTATAATGAGTATCGATTATAATCATTATGTATTTATGATATTAAATTACAAAACTGGATTATAATCATTATGTATTTATGATACTAAATTACAAAACTCAGACAAATGGTAAATTACAACAAAATTAGTATAATAATCAGCCCAATGCAAAGTGTGTTGGACTGTGACCGATCCGAGACCGTTAAGATCCAAAATCCTAGACCGAAAACCGGATGGGTTGGGATCGGGTCGGGTCGGGTCGGGTATGACTGGTTCAGATCGGATAAATCAACAATGCATATATTAAATATGATCTAATAGTAATAAATCAACAATGCATATATTAAATAGATATATCTTTTAAAGATTTTATTTACACTGTCGTAGTGTAAATCAACCATGCATATATTAAATATCATCTAATAGTAGTAATACTCTCTTTCTTTTTGTAATTTCAAGGAAATGATAGGCATTTATCTCTTAATAAATCTTATATTTCTAATTTAAGGTGAATGATGATTAAATTGTTGTATTATCTCCCTATTTAAATTACAAAAACTCATATGGAAGTGTGCCATTAAACAATTTTTTTAATGTTTTGGTATTTTTAAATTTAGTCCCTCGACTTTAAGACTTTAGCGGTTTCGCCCCCTCAACTTTAAAAACTTTAACGTTTTCCCCCCTCAACTATAAAAACTTTAACGCTTTTTCACCATCAACTTTAAAAAATTTAACGCTTTTTCACCCTAAACTTTAAACAACTTTTAGTTTTTCCTGTCTGCACTTTATATGCTTTTGCGTTCCCCCCCCCCCCCCCCCCCCCCCCCCCCCCCCTCAGCTTTAAATAATACTTTTACGCTTTCCACCCCTCAGAATTTTTTTTCGATTCAACTAATACGAACATCTACTCAGATTAATAATAAATAACGACATCGTTTTAGCAAATAGCTACATTTATATTTCGATAAAAAAAGTAAAAAAAACAAAAAGTTGAGTCGTTTTATCCGGAGTAGGATAAACGACATCATCTCCTCTTCTCGCTTCGATCAATGACTTGATCCGGAGCTGATGGGATGGAAGGTCGTAAAAGTATTACCTAAAGTAAAAAAAAAGTTACGAGAAGTAAGAAATAAAAAAGACGTCGAAGTCCAACAATAATAAGCCCAAACGAAGCCCAAAAAACCCAAAAAAACACCCTCAGCGCATACCCGGGCACGAACCATGGCTTCATCTTGCATGCGACGGAGGTTATGGGAAACACGTTGATGAAAGGGCTTTTTTGTCTATATGAACTGTAATCGAACTCGTGCGAAGCACGAGAGATCCTCTAGTTAGGTTTAATGAAACATAATCTTTTGCATTAATACATTTCTAATTTAAGGTGAATGATGATTAAATTGTTGTATTAGGTTTAATGAAACATAATCTTTTGCATTAATGTTAGGGCTAATTGTTTGGAAATGCAACGAATTTTACATCCAAAACTTTTGTATGCATCCATCTTTAAATTGGTCTATTATATGTATCTAAATTTCAAAAATCGATATTTTATATATCCAACCAATGAAATCGTAGCAAAACGATGACACGTATTGTTGAATACATACAATAGCAGATTTTTGAAAGTTGGATACATTTAATAGAGATTTATGAAATTTAGATACATATAATTAACCAATTTAAAGATGGATGCATACAATAGTTTTGGATGTAAAGTTCAATGCATTTCCAAACAATTAGCCCTTAATGTTATATGGAAATATGGAAGTGGTTTTTTTTTTTTATTAAATATATTTTTTTTAATATTTTACCAAACAATTTCTTGTAATAGAGTGGTAAGATAGAAACTTATCAAAAGACACTATGCGTTCGAGTCCAAATAAAAAAAAAGGGTTTATCGGGTATGGACCGGACCAAATCGATACCCAAAATCATCTCAGAGATGACCAGTTTTTGGGTTTTGAAACGGGCCGGCCCGGTTTTGTAGAAGGCCTAATTTGATAAAAAAAGATTTAATTAAACAAAAATAAAAATTAATAAGGTCCTAAATGGGAGAAAGGGTTTATTTCTGATTCACAGATTTGTCGATAATTGAGTAGTCAGTCTCGGTGGTGTCGGCCTTTGATCAGCCTCGCTATCGGTAAACTATTAGAAAATGTAAATGAGTAATTTTGATGTAATTGAAGTTCCCTAATTTGCCATTCAATCTATCTTGTAAGTAGTTTCCCTAATTCACCCAACAACTCCGATAACATTTATTTTTGTTTGCTTAGATATAATTTGTTAGATATAAAAACAGGTATACCAGTGGTTTAATTTTTGATTTGATTTCTCTAACAACAATCGTGTAAACGATGTTTTCATTTAGGGGAATTTATTTCATATGTTATGATTTACAGTAGCATGTTTTTCAGATTTCTTCGCCGTTGCTTCAACAACATTTATCCCCACCTTATATTTTTATTATTCTCTGTTTTGTTGTAACATACTGATTTACTGTGCTGTTCCTCCATTTTATACAACTTTTTATCTCATGACTCTTCTCGTATGTTTTCGTTAACTACCATTAATGTTATTACCCTCAATTATGCATTTCTGCTCTTTCGCCTGTTTTATATGTATGCTTCATGTATATTTGTTCTTTTCGGTATGTTAGTGCAAAAAAGAATTCAATATTTTTTTTTTCTTTTTCTTTTTCTTTTCCAAAGGCATTCAAGATTATTTTTTGATCTATAAATAAATTTGAGAACTGGTTATTGTTTTAGTAGTCATGGATAAAAGTGTGCGGGTTAAATGGAGCCATGATGCTATCAAATGTTTTTTAGAAGCAAGTATTCAAGAAGTTAATAAACTTGGTCGAAGAGGAAGTAGCCTACAAAGGAAATCTTGGCATGAAGTCAGAAGAAAACTTGACCAAGTCTGTAACGTCAAAGTTACTCAAAAACAAATGAGAAATCTATATGGTTATTTGAAAGAAAGATACGCTGCATGGTTGTATTTGAGAGAAAAAGCCGGAGATCTTTATGATCCTCGAACCAATACATTCAACTTCGCACCTCAAGAGTGGGAAGAATTGCTCATGGTATGTAATACCTCACACGCTTAAATTTTCAGTATCTTATAATTGCACGGAAACGGAAACGGGAACCCGAAACGGAAACGATACGGGAACGGGAAACGGGAAAAATCAAAAAATCCCGATTCGGGAACGGCATAGAAACGGCATAGAAACGGCAATTAAAAACTATAAAAAAAATAAAAATATACTAAAGAAAATCCAAAATAGATTCATGTAAATTGTCAAACTTCAAAAATACTACATCTTCTAAATGTAACTAATCCAAAATAGATTCATGTTAGGTTTCCAGGCCTTTGGAATACATAAGCCCATTCAAACCCTAAAGTAACTGCATGAAAACTTCAAAAAACTTCGAAACGGTCAACGAAACTGCATCGAAACGGTCAAGGAAACGTTTCAAAAAAGCCGAAACGTTTCGGCCGTGTTTCGGGGGCGTTTCCGTTTCTGGGGCGTTTCGGAAACGGGCACGGCACCCTTCTGGGCGTTTCGGTGCATATAATTGATTAACTTAGTTTTCTTGTGTTTTCAATTTGTATGCAGGGTCATCCAAAGGTACTATCTTTGAAAAAATCACAACTTGCTTTCCCTGACCTTTGTGCCGCTTTATTTGAGGGGATTGTTGCTACTGGTGTCAATCGGGCTCCTTGTACTGGTGCTCAAAGGCTTCATACATCATCATCTTCATCTAATTCTCAAAATATACAACCACTCCAGATGGTGCCCATCCCCTGTGAAAATGAAAACACCAATGGTCAAGATTCCCAATCTCGTGCTTCAGGTTCTTCGCTTAACAGTGAAGGATCCCGTGAAACTACTTCCAACTTTGATGAAGGTAATGCCGAACTAAATGAACTTATGTCAAAGGCACTTAAAGCAATTGCTGAAAGTACAAAGGGGCCTTCAATCAAAGACTGTGTTGACAAGTTGAATAAGATTGGGCTGGAGAATACTAGTCCTACTTATCTGGCCGCATTTGGTATTTTTGCCCATTCAATAGCTTCTAGAGAGGCATGGTTGTTTCTGCCTTCAGATGTCGAGGTTTTAAAAGCGTGGATTACAATGATGGGGAGATCACTGGGTCTTCTTAAGTAGTGTTTGTTTCAACAAGTAATTGGCTTCCGTTTTCTTTCTCCTAACGGGGAATGAATGTGTAGCTGTTTTGTAGCTAATTACTTGTAAAACCTTTTAAAACATGGTAGTGTTGATTAAAAAAACGTATTTAATTAATCAATAAGTTTTCAGTTTCTTTTATTGCGAGGCTCACATACCACTGTGCTCCCTAACAAATCTGTAATCCAAAATTGCCATTGTGGACTCTGCTCGCTAGAGTCCCGCATCTTTGAAACTGCCATCTAATATATGGAATATGCTAAGTATCATCAAAATCTGTCTTACCTAGTTTAAAAGTTCAGTTACTTCATTTAGTATTATGATAGTTTTTGTCGTTCTCTTCTTTATTGATACTTACCTATCTAACATGTTTAACGTTTAACTAATTGTACTTATTTGCTGGACTGGTTCAAGATTACTACACTTCTTTTTACCCTTAACTAACTTTTCTTAGTTTTATTCACTTGACCCGTTTAGCTGTATGCCCAACCCAATTAATTTAGACGATCGATGATCATATATGAACATACAACTTTATTCTATTAGACACGTACAATGACTTTCATTACTAGATCACATACAAACACCTCCTCAATCTTGAAAACTTGAAGATAGTTAAAAGCAAGGCGATCAAACGGTATAACCACCATCCAAAACCAGATCATGGCCAGTAATAAAACCAGATTCCGCACCAGCAAGGAATAACACCGCCTCAGCAATGTCCTCTGCTTTCAAGACGACATGTTTCAAGCTAGTTAAAGATTGATAAATCTTCTCGACTTCTTCAGGCTCCTTGTCAAACTTGCTGCAAGTCATTGGTGTAGCCACTAGAAATGGTGACACACAATTTACTCGGATCCCGTGCTGGCCCAACTGCTTCCCTGCCGATTTCATCAGCCCCACTATTGCGTGTTTAGACATACAATAATCCGTCATTTCTGGCACCCCTTGCCTACCAAACACACTAGACATACAAATGATGCTTCCTTTCACCTTCTGCTCCACCATTGCCCGTGCAGCGTGCTTCACACACGCCGCCATCCCGCGGACATTGATTGCAATGAGACGGTCAAACTGGTCCATGTCAAAGTCAATAACAGTCTGATGGGATTTACTAAATGTCCCAGCGTTACTAACCATAATATCTAGCTGACCATAGCTCTCCACTGTCAAGTCCACCAGGGACTTCACTTGGGCTTCGTTGCTTACGTCACAATGGATGTAGCTGCAGCAGTGTGACCCGATAGAAGCTGACACATTTTTGCCAAGTTCGTCTTGGATGTCAGCAATCACCACCATACGTGCGACATGTTTGGCAAACAAACGAGCCGTAGCTTCACCGATACCGCTTGCTCCGCCAGTGATTATAGCCACCTTTCCTTCTAGTTTATTCATGACGTTATTTTCTTTTGTGCTCATTTTTGTTCGAGGTTTGTTATTTAATATGATTAAGATCATGTTAAAGAGAACTATGGTTAACCAGCCAAAGTTGAATTGTCCTAAATCTTGTAGCATAATGTTTAACTATAATATTTAAAGTTAAAAATTTAATCTTTTTATTAAATAATTAATGGCATGCTACGTTTATTTGACCAAAGATCTATATATTTATATATATATAGAGGTTTTCATATATAAATGTTATTTAAACTAGTATAGGGACTAGGTTGGTTGAAAAAAGTCAAAAACACAAACATATGTAAATGTTTTCATGGATGAAGTAGGAGGCGGCATGATAGGCGGTAATGGCCTGATGTGTAACGCCGAATTTTCTAACTTTAATCGTTCTTATTGGCTTATATATTAGCTTGCGTGACATTTATGGACTTTTTGATTTGAATCTTATTTGTCGTATTTACTTATGTGTTATAATCGTTAACTTGTATGTGTTACTTTATTATAGTATCTTTTATAGCTAGTAATCCCCAAGGTCGGTCCCAAGATTTCGGATGCCATATACAAGTGAATATGAGGTTGTTACACATGTAAATTTATATGCGAAACTCATTAAAAAATATGTCATTTTGTTAAAAATTCTTCAAATCTATATAATTTTAATCATATTTATTAACCTAGCTTTACAAATTTTTATATGTTCACATCTTTTTCTTCATTAGTCGTGACTTTCAACAATATAAGTTTTTTTCTTATCACTGGCCATCTATCGAATTAACTTTTTATAACTTTTTCATAATAAACAATGACCCATTCATTTTGGGAATCACCTCTCCCTTGATAAATATAGGACTAATCAAGCGTTGAAAAACATTTAAACCACAAAACGACATAGTTTTTAATGAATTTCGCATATAAGCTTACATGTGTAACAACCTCATATTCATTTCCATATATATATATATATATAATATATATATATATATATATATATATATATATATATATATATATATATATATATATATACACACACATAGGAGACGATACCGTTTATATTTAAATATAATCAAATAAAATGAAATTCAAATACATTTTGCATAACATAAACGGAAATGTAAACAAAATTTCGGCCAATGCTCGTGATAAACACGATTCCCTTAAAACAAATTCCGCGTATTATCCTGGTTCTACGAGAGCTTTTAGGAATTACGCCCTTATAACTCCCTTCGAAGCGACCCCACTTCTCTTTAACATAGGTGATTCGTTAGAAATCATTATACCACATATGGTTATTTCTTAGAATCATTAAAAGTCATATGCTTATCCTTCACATTGTCACTGATCTTAGGAATGGACTAGGAAGTTTGTGAATTTGCGAACTCCCTTAGATGGTTTAGGAAGTAGATAAACTACCCCCCACAGTGACCTCCCTTCATTCATACAACTAGGTTGTCCTATTGAACCCAGATCTTGGGATCTCCAGTCAACTGGGTTAGGTTTCCTTTGCATAAACTTATTCATTCAAGGGCTTTAGTCCCATTCCTTTTGTCGACTTACTAACTTACTCTCTGCTTAAGCCTTTCGTAAGCGGATCCGCTATGTTATCCTTTGACTTCACATAGTCAATTGAGATAACTCATGTTGAGAGTAGTTGTCGTATCGTGTTATGTCTACGTCGAATATGTCTTGACTTACCGTTATACATTATGCTATAAGCTCTGCCAATTGCCGATTGACTATCACAATATAGTCATACGACCGTTACCGGTTTAGGCCATCTTGGTATGTCTTCTACAAATTGACGCAACCATTCTGCCTCTTCTCCACATTTATCGAAGACAATGAATTTAGATTCCTTCGTTGATCTTGATATAACCGTTTGTTTTCAAGATTTCCATGCTACAACAACACGTCCAAGTGTAAACATGTATCCACTTGTTGATCGGGAATCTTTTATATCACAAATCCAGTTTGCATCACTGTATCCTTCGATAACAGTTGGATGTCTATTATAGTGTAGTCCATACTCTCGCGTCTATCTTACATACTGAAGTAATCTTGTCATACTTTTCCAATGATCAGAACTTGGATTGCTTGGGTACCTACTTAGCCTACTAACAACGTATGCTAAGTCGGGTCTGGTATAACTCATCAGATACATTAGACTACCAATGATTCTTGAGTATTCTAGTTGGGAAACACCTTCACCTCTATTCTTAGATAGATGTTGACTGGTGTCTATTGGAGTTCTAGCTAGGCCGGAATCCCCCACATTGAATCGCTCTAGAAACGTGTCCACGTAATGTGTTTGATTTAACACAAGACCATTTTGGGTTCGTGTGATCTTGATTCCAAGAATCACATCCGCTAGGCCCATGTCTTTCATGTCAAATTTTGATTTCAACATATCCTTTGTTGATATTATTATCTTATCGTCACTACCCATGATAAGCATATCATCTACATAGAGACATAATATAACATAACCATTAGGTGTGTCTTTCACATAAACACACTTGTCACATTCATTTATTTTGAAACCATATTCTAACATGACGTGATCAAACGTTTGATGCCATTGTTTGGGAGCTTGCTTTAGGCCATATAATGACTTAACCAGCTTGCAAACTTTGTTCTCTTGTCCAGGGGCAATAAAACCCTCAGGTTGTTTCATGTAAATTTCTTCCTCTAAATCGCCGTTTACGAAAGCAGTTTTTACATCCATTTGGTGAACTTCCAAATTTCTTGTGGCGACAATAGCAAGTACCATCCTGATGGAGGTGATTTACAGGCGAATACGTATCAAAATAATCTAGACTTTCTCGTTGTCTATAACCTGTGATCACTAATCTTGCTTTGTATTTCTCAATACTTCCATCCGCCCTCATCTTCTTTTTAAGAAGCCATCTATAGTCTAGTGCACTGCAACCCTGAGGAGGTACATCTACCTCTAGCTCTAGCTCTTCTGGCAGGTCTGAGCAGAATGCTACCAAAAAGGGGGAGAAAATAGATAAGTTTGTTTCAGACACTAATGTTGAAAAGGAGGTTGAGCACACTGTTGAAAAGGAGGTTGAGCAGGAATTGAAGAGGAATTAAATGATAATAATGAGCAATAGGAGGGTCCTAATGTTACTACTGGCGAAAAGAAAGAGAAAGAAGCAGAGCATGATATCACTGGTGAGAGTGTTTCAAAGGATAGAGAAGTTCCTACCGTTGATCCACCAGTAGCATCATTCACTAAAGAAGATATAGTCATAGTTGCTGAGTTGGAGAGACTAAAACAAGAGAAGCTAAAACAAGAAGCAATCATGAATATAGAAATAGTTGTTGTTGTAATGAGACAGAGAAAAGTTGTTGGAAGTAGACCAAAAGAGAAGCCAATTACACTTAATACTTGTGAATCTGCTGCTCCTACAACTGAGACAACGAAGCCTACCATTCCTCCAAGAATAGAAAAAAGACCAATGGGTTTTATATAGGAAATAAAGAGATCAAGAAAGTATCCCAAGAAGAAGACCCAAACTTTAAGAGCAAGGGTAAAGGAAAAAGGAAGAGTAAGGAGGAAATGAATCAGGAGCAAGCTGAACAGAGGAGGAAAAAGAATAAAGAAAGAAATGAAAGGAGGAGTAGAGAGGATGCTGAGTTAAGAGAAAAGGAAAGAAAAAGAATACAAGGAGGAAAAGGATGTGTTGACTGCCAAGAGAATGGCACAAGAACAAGTTGAGGAAAAGCTGAAAAGAAAGGCTCAAGAAAAGGAGGATTTTTTTCTAGCTTAGAAAATATTGGAGGAAGATGAAGCTAAGCATAGAAAGAAAAAGGAAGAAGAGGCCAGGAGCAAAAAGACAATAAAAATAAATGTTACAAGAGTACACTGACTTTATGAAATCCACTGGAAAGTACAGTGGAAAACAGATAGGGCCTATGAAGTTGGATACAGTTTTGTATTTGTATGTTAAAGAGAAGAAACTAAAGAAAGAAGAAGTAGATAAAGCTCGGTTTGAGAAAGAGAGAGCTCTGAGGCTGCATTGGACAGAGGATATAAGGTTGTTCACTTTGGAGATGAACAGACTAAAAAGGAGCAAGGAAAGAAGAAAGTTGCTGATAAACCTAAGCCTGAATCTTTAAAAAGAAAGATAAACCAGTCTAGTAATGTTTCTACTGCTAAAAGAACAAAATCAACAGTAGAAACAGTAGTAAGTTACTACTGGTAAAAGGAAGGAAAGTACTGGTAAGTAGGTTAATACTGGTGCTAAGAAGGTGAAATCAGGAACTAAGAAATCTGAATCTACTAAAGAGAAAGCTCATGAACAAGAGAAAGAGGAGCAGAAACCACAGTTCATGAAGGTAAAAATAGAAGATTTCTCTAGGGAATATGAGTTTGGATGTGTACCTTAAATCTCTGATGAACAAGTTAATGACGTTGCTGACAGAATCTTTGATCATATGAAAGACTTGATCATTCATTCTGAAGATATCAAGTGTGCCTCAACATTCACTGAAATGCCTATCATTGATTGGTATGCAGTTGTGATCAAGGGTCAGAATGCCTATAAGGTTGTTAGAGCTTCCAAGAGTTTCAAAGTGTATAACAGTTCTTTGGAGATCTTCATAGATATAAGCAGAAGAGATTTGGTGGATATGTTCTTAAGTGGAAAGCAAAAATATTCTCAAGGGAAAGGTAATTTTCCATACTTTAATGACTTATTCTTTGGGTTATTAGAGATCATGTTTGAGCTAAAGAATGTTCGTGAAAAGATTGCAAGATTTACTCCTTTTTTGGAATGGATCCATTATGAAAGTTGTGGAGTGTATTCTCTGAGCAGAACTGATGGTACTACAGAGTATTTATTTGTGGAGAGGAAGTATAAACATGGCATTAATGTGATGATCAACATGTTGAATGTGAAGTTGAAAGCTCATCAGGATTATGAAGAAGTTATTAAGCTATTATGGAAGATCAGATGCGAGCTGATAGATCATAGAAACTCCATGTGAAGAGGTATAAAGTTTTTGGCAGCATTCCCTTTTATTGATTGAAGAAACTTATGTTTATGGTAGGAAACATAAGTTTAGGGGGAGATTGTTGGGTTATAGTGTATTACTACTAGTGAAGATGGTTACAACTGTTCATCAGTCAAGTTACTACTGGTAACTATTACTACTGGTGAAGATGATTAATACTGGTCAATGGTCAAGTTACTACTAGTCATCACTATTACTACTGCTGCTGCATGAATTGCATGGGAGTTTCTACTGGAGGTTACTACTGTTGAGCTGATAATGTTAGTTGCGATTTAGTAGCAGTTATATTTGTAACATATTTAGTATAATTACAAAGTAGATTGGATTAGATATTGTAACCCGATTATGTCTAGGGTTAGTTAGCCTCAAGGTATATATATATATATATATATATATATATATATATATATATATATATATAATATATATATATATATATATATATATATATATATATATATATATATATATATATATATATATATATAGTTGGTTTCAAATGAGAACCATACAAATAATTAGGAACCATTAGGAACCAATATTCACCAGTGTATATATATGATATTCACCAGTGTATATACACTGGTGAATATCATATATATATATACACTGGTGAATATCATATATATATTCACTGGTGAATATTGGTTCCTAATGGTTCTCAAATATTTAGTGGTTCCTATTTGAACCCACCTATATATATATATATATATATATATATATATATATATATATATATATATATATGTATATATATATATATATATATATCGTTGTAAATATACGTCTATTACGAAACCCTAATTTTAATAGATTGAGATTGTTGGTGGAAATCTTGTGTTCTTAATCGTTTATTTGGTGGAAATCTTGTGTTCTTAATCGTTTATTCATATTCATAAGTTATTAATTACTATCTTCTAATATCAAAGTGTTGATCCGCTGCAACTCTTTTGATAAATCTAGATCTAATTGTTTGTTTTATTCAAACCTAATCTCGTTAGATCCTGACACATATCTACTTCTATATGTGGATGGAATTATTCTTACGGATTCCTCCACATCGTTCCTACAACGTTTAACGAATGCTTTTTGTCGTGAGTTTTCGATGACATATCTGGTCTCCTTGATTTATTTCTTGGGTATTTTTGTTACCCGTAATTCTCAGGGCATGTTTCTATCTCAACAGTCTTATGCTTGTGATATTTTAGAGCGAGCAAACATGCTCAGTTGAAACCCTTATAATCCTTTGATTTCTAACGCCAAACTCGGACCCAATAGCCCACTAGTTTCCGATCTGAGTTCCTATTGTATTCTTATGGGGGCATTACAGTATCTCATGTTTACACGACCCGACTTGCACTATGCAGTGCAACATATTTGTATATTTATGCATGATCCGAGAGAGCCACATATGCAGGCTCTCATGCGCATATTGCTTTACGTGTGTGGCACTCTCACCCTTGGGTTAAAATTATACTGCTCAACTACTACTCAGTTGACCGCTTATTCAGATGCAGATTGGGGCGTTTATCTGGATTCATGTCGTTCCACCCTTGGTTATTGTGTATTTCTACTATGTAATCTCCTTTCGTGGTCATCGAAACGGCAACCTATAGTTTCACGTTCCATTACAGAGGAAGAGTACCGTGGTGTGGACAATGTCGTTGGCGAAGCTTTTTGGTTGCGAAATCTACTATTTGAACTTCATAATCCGCTTTCCTCGGCTTCTATTATATTGTGCGAAAATGTTTGTACAGTGTACATGTCATCTAATTCAATTCAACATCAGAGAACCAAACACATCGATAAAGACATTCACTTTGTCCGGGACAAAGTGGTAAAAGGTCATGTACGCGTCCTTCACGCTATTAGTATGTTGACAACTTCACCAAAGAGCTACCTTTTCCTTTGTTTTCAGACTTTCGTTCCAACTTGAGTGTTCGTCAAACTCCCACTCAATCTGCGGGACATATAAATTGTATTAGCTAGTCCATATTAGCTTAGCGCATGATTGCTAGTTAGGACAAAGTCCTACTATTGATGTACTTATATCTACATATTGACACTTAATTAATGAACAGGGAAAATATTGATTTCCCATATTTTGTATACCATAATAAATACCACATCGAGCCTGTAATTTATTCCAAACACGGGACATTAACGAGCAATCGAATAGAGAATGACTTAAACATTCTGAAACCAAACCTCAAATTTGAGAGAAAGTTAACCCGTTTACTTCATTCTAGTCTCTTTTAGTTAAACTAGAAATTTGATTTGTTTGAGATCCAGTATTAACGAATTTCATTCATTGATATGCAAACGGGACAAAATCCAACTTCAATTACTTAAAAATAAGTTTTACTCTATTTAAGGGGTTGTACCATACATAGTCTAATAAACACCAATAAAAGTAATTAGAGATCGATTATACAATTGGTCTTTATTTCAGGGTGTAAATTTAAAAAAAAAAATATAGACATGTTAACAAACATTTCTCCTTTACCGTTCACAAGCATATCCTTTACTCTTCACAAACATAAATACATGGTCTCTTTATGTGCCTTAGTTGCCTAACAAACAAGATATGACATCTTCTTTTCTATTAAGTAAACATGGGACATAAGTCCATGATGATTAATTTATTAATATACTTATTTAGCAAATCAATATAAGTAAACATGGAACATAAGTACATTATGATTAATTTATTAATATATGATGGTATTGGTAGGGTTTAGCGTCTATGTTTATAGGTCCTAAATCCTAAAAACATATAAAAGTCTAGTACACAAGCAAGTAACGTAGCACCGAACAAACTAACCCGCTCGGGAGAGGTGCTCCGACACCGAGCAAAAATGTCCTTGCGTATGACCCTGATTACATGCTCAGGTTAGTCGGGTTGATCCGAAAGACTCGATTGTTGAAGGTAACCCTCTCAAACCCTACCCATTTAACTTGTTTCAATTTTAATCCCCTAATTATAGTATAGAAATATTTACATATATTCCTATTTTGGATTGGGTTTTTTGGTTTTCTTGACTGAAAATGTAATTTAATTAGGTTTATAACTGAACTGAACCGAAAACGTGGGCCTATTAGGTGGGTCACAATGTTGATTTACGTGTGGGCTGAAACCCAGAGTAGTTAACCCTAAAACTTAAATTTTATTGTGACTCCAAAACCTGCAAAAGATAACGGTTGATACAATCTGCTAGTCATCGTAAGTATATTTAATTTTCTTATTGTTCTTATGTATGCAAGTATATAACTATAATGTTATTATTGGCAGTTAAAAATGTATACCTCCATGAAGAAAATTCTTAAGGATAAGGGTGTTGATCCTTCTGATTTTGAGCAGACTGTTGCTCAGGTTTTTCTTTTTTTTATATTAATTAAAATTTATATAATTAATTATGTATTTATTTGTTGATTTTTTTTTATATGTGAATGCAGGCTTTGTTTGAGTTGGAAAATACACACCAAGAGCTCAAGAGTGACTTGAAGGACTTGTACATTAACTCTGCAAGGTAAAAATAGGATTATTTTTGGAAGTTAACTTGTTACATTTTTCGATTAACATGCTTTTCATTGTTTGCTGTCTTGCAGCCAGATAGATATTGCTGGTAACCGAAAGGCGGTGGTCATTCATGTTCCGTATAGATTGAGCAAACCGTTTCGCAAGATCCACACTAAGCTTGTCAGAGAACTTGAGAAAAAGTTCAGTGGAAAGGTATTTTTCTTCGGTATAAATTGAATGTCATTCCCTACTTGTTGTAGCCGTCTAGGTCAACTTATATGACTAGGTAGTTTGTTTCTACTTGCATTATATCTATATAGTCATTAAACGTGTGTATTACTAAATGGTTCGATAGAATGACTTTTGAAATCCCATTGTTTGTGTAACTAAACGGGACTCTGCGTGTGTGTATGTAATTGGCATACTTGATTATTTGTTGTGATGTTTTTTGCTAAATGGTTATATGCACAAATGACTGTGTTTCATGTTTTTGAACAACAAATATCTGTCATTGAACCGCCACTTACTTTACACCGGGATGGGTTTGTTAGCTAGCAAATTACAAGAATTGTTTCGGAGAAGTGAGAACACATTCACTTCATGTTTAATGTTGGTATAGGCGTTGACATGTTTTAATTTTAAAGTTAAGTAGTATCTAAAATTTCAGTTTCATATATATGTTAAGAAATTTTACAGGAAATGTAAAAACTATAGCTCAGTTGAACTTTTTTTATAAAATTGTTATAATAATCGTCTAGTTAAATTCAAAAAATGACAACTATGCTTGTATATAGCCTTTGTTTTAAAAAACCGGAAACCCGAGAATCTGTTATTAACTAAAAGTGGATTGTTTAATGGATGTAGGATGTGGTTTTTCTTGCCACACGAAGGATTGTGAGGCCACCAAAGAAAGGTTCTGCTGCTCAGAGACCTCGATCCCGTACTCTCACTGCTGTGCATGAGGCTATGCTTGAGGACATTGTCCATCCTGCTGAGATTGTTGGGAAACGTATCAGATACAGACTTGATGGCTCTAAAATCATCAAGGTAAACTTTTAATAATTCTCTCTCCTTTTACTAGATAGTCCGATTCTAAAATCATCAAGAATGTAATAATTTTTTTTATTGAGTTCATATTTAACACGTATTATCTATTAAAAATGGCCGTAAAGGTAAATTCTACTTGTGCAAGTTACGTTTTGGTGATTATTTAACCACCATTAGAGGCCACATGCTTTCAGCTTACCTTTGATTTGTCTTTTAATTTGTTTAGATTTATTTGGACCCAAAGGCTCGCAACGACACTGAATACAAACTGGAGACTTTTGCTGGAGTTTACAGGAAGCTTTCTGGGAAAGATGTCGTCTTTGAATACCCCATAACTGAGGCTTAAGCGGTTTTTTGAATCCGGCAAACTTTATTGATGAAAATTCATTAATGTTATTAGCTTCATTACTGGAATTAAGCGTGTTTATGAAATTTTGACCTTTTTGTGAAGCATGAAAGGAACCTTGGCTATTGAATCTAAAACAATCTCGAGACTGGACGGCAAATCTTGTTGATATTTATGCTTTTCTCATCTCCTAAAGTCAGCAAACTAGATTGAGCAAAACATCCGGTCTTTCTGTTCTGAATATGGGTCCTGCCCTTCTTTAATCATACACAACAAACACCCTATTTCTATCTTTATTCAACTCTTTCCTTTCTCTATTCTGTTTTTCCAGACGACCACAAACAAATAACAAAACTAACTTTCTGACCACCTGCAACTCCATGGTAGAATCTGCTAACCCTATTTGCTTTTCTTTCATTTTCTTTTTCCCCTTTATTCTTCTTCGATTTGGTTAACTGATATTGAATGTGGTTTCACATTTTCTTTAATCTAATGGGTTTTATATGTATGATTTTGAATTTGTGTGTTTGAATCGATTTTGTTAGTGTGGCCATTCATTGATTTAAAATAAAAAGGGATTAAAGGGGTTTTTGTTTACAAAGCTTTAGATTTAGAAATGGTAATGGAGTAGATGATGGGATGCGGGATATTAGGTTTGGGGTTTTGATTTTTTTTTTCAAAAGAAAACTATATTTATTTATTTATTTTTTTGAGTTTATGTATAATTTAATAATTTAGTTTTGATTTAATATTTATAAAATATTAAAACTAAATAAAAAAAATAAGTATTTTAGTCTTTTTAGGTGATAAAAGAACGACGAGTGATAAAAAATAATACTGAAAGGACATTTGGAGGTAACTTTTTCGAAAAATGATGATATGTGAAAAATGACTAATCTTAAAAACGATTGGTTGTTGGAGAATGGTTGGATCGTCCATGGGCTTTAGGCTGCGGGTCGACCCATTCACATGGAGAGTTTCTTATTACCTACTAATAAGAATTGTAATCCAATACGTATTCTAATCCAATACGTATACTAATTATCCTAGTCTATATATAGTGATACCGATGTATAGATTTAGGTAGAACAATTGTTAGAGTTATTAGAAACCGAGTTTCTCTAATAATAATCAACGCGTTTACTGGTTGAATATTTGTTTACCTTTATTGATTTTCGATCCATATCAATCTTCAATTGGTATCAGAGCCACGGTTAATCGTGGTTCAAAAGAGGAAGGTTTGAAGCTGTGATTTTCTGGTTTGCGTCTGGAGGAAGAAGAAACGTGTAAAGGTTTTTTTTTCTGTTCGTACAGCCACCAAGAAGAAGTAATACAACTGGGTAGTGAAGTCGAAAGAAAAAAATATATTTGTTGGTGTTCATCTTGGCGGTTGTGGTTTTTTTTTTTTTTTTTTTCTTCTTTTTTACTTTCCCCTGTTTGAACACGTGAGGTGAAGAAGACAACAGCTCAAGAGTTGGATGGTTTGGGTTTTCACATATTGGGCCTAATTTGTGTCTTTTATAAAAAGGCCAATAAGAAACCAACGAGTGAAGAAAAAAAACAACAGCAAGTGATTTTAAGGAGCAGCTTTCCTTAAAGTTGAAGAAAGAAAAAAAAAAAAAAGTCAAGGAGTTTTGTTTTTGTTGAACTTTGGAGGCTGATTTTTATAATAGTTACGGAGTTTTTTCGTTAATTATTGATAATCACAATATAGCGATTCCGATTAATCATGTCGTCAGCCAGCGATACAAATCCCCCCGCAAAGGAGAAACACTCGATCGCCTTTCGGTGCCCGCAACTAACAGCTTTGAATTACACCATATGGCACATGCGAATGAAGGTCTTACTAGGCATTCATGAAGTTTGGGACGTAGTTGATCCGGGATCAACGGATGCAAAGAAAAACAACATCGTGATGGGTTTGTTATTTCAATCAATTCCGGAAGACTTGATCCTGCAAATCGGAGATCTCGCGACAGCAAAGGAGATGTGGGATGCGATCAAATCCCGAAACTTAGGTGCAGATCGGGTGAAGGAAGCACGTTTGCAAACCTTGACTTCGGAGTTCGAATCTTTAAAGATGAAAGAAACAGGTACGATTGATGACTTTTCTTCAAAGCTTTCAGGTATTGCAGCTGTTTCGGCGTCACTCGGAGGAAGGATTTCGCAAGAAAAGTTAGTGAAGAAATTTTTTACAAGCCTTCCTAAACGCTTCGTGCACATCGTAGCGGCACTTGAACAAGTTTTGGATTTAAAATCCGTGTCATATGAAGATGTTGTTGGAAGGCTAAAAGCTTACGAGGAACGGACAAAAGAAACCGATAATGCGTCCGATTCCGGTGAAAAGCTAATGTATGCCAAAACCGAAAAATCCAATCGAAATCAAGACTCAGGTCGTGGCAGAGGACGTGGATCATACGGAAGGGGACGAGGGGGTGGACGTGGTCGTGGTAGAGGTAACACCCAGCGACATGATAACCAAGGCGATGAAAAGAAAAAAAGTAATAATAATGAGAAACGAGACATGTCTCAAATTAAATGCTACCGTTGTGACAAGTATGGACACTTTGTGTCGAGATGCCCGGACCGATGGCGTAACCAGGAAGCAAACCTTAATCAAACTAAAGAAGGTGAGAATCACGAGGAAGGAACATTTTTTATGATGAAACAAGAAAGTGTGTTTTTAAATGAAGACAAATATATCCCTCCCAAAGCCGGACCAAACCAAGACAACGACAATGTTTGGTACCTCGACAATGGCGCAAGCAATCACATGACCGGAACATATTCTTATTTTTCGGAATTGAATGAACGTATAACGGGAAGAGTAAGATTTGGAGATGGCTCGTGCGTACTCATAAAAGGGAAGGGATCGATTTTGTTTGGTGATAAATACGGAGAACGGAAAATAATGAAAAATGTTTACTATATTCCATCACTTCAAAGCAATGTGATAAGTCTCGGTCAGTGTACGTTATCCGGGTGTGATATCCGACTTCATGGTGATTTCTTGACAATGAAAGATCGGAATGGAAAGTTGCTCATGAAGGTCCCGCGAAGTGAAAATCGTCTTTATAAAACCCGACTAAACGTTGGAAAACCTCTTTGTTTACTAACAAAAAGTGATGATGAGTCTTGGTTGTGGCATGAGCGTCTCGGCCATATCAACTTCGGCGCGGTGAAAATGATGCACAAGTTGACTAACGGAGTACCGGCTTTAAATCATCAAGATAAAGTTTGTGAAGTTTGCGTGATAGGCAAACAACATAAACACACGTTCCCGAAGAAAACTAAGTATAAGTCGACAAATATTCTCGAAGTCTTACACGAAGATATTTGTGGTCCGATTGAGCCTCCCACTCAAGCCGCTAATATTTATATATTAGTTCTCATTGATGACTTTTCGAGATACATGTGGTCGTTTTTTGTTGAAACATAAAAGCGACGCAGCGGAAGTAATCAAAAGATTTAAAAGGTCAATCGAAAACCGAACCGACAAAGTAATAAAAACCTTTCATACGGATAGAGGCGGTGAATTTACTTCAAACGATTTTAATCAATTTTGGGATGAAGAAGGTGTTGCAAGAATGTTAACAGCTCCTTACTCGCCCCAACAAAACGGCATAGTGGAACGAAGAAACCGAACGCTAATCGAGATGACACGATGTCTTATGAAAGCAAGAGGAGTTCCAAATCAATTTTGGGGTGAAGCCGTTCGGCATGCAACTTATATCATTAATCGTACCCCTACGCGAGCATTGGTAGGAGTTACACCTTATGAGAAATTCTATGGGCAAAAACCGAGTCTTGAAGATGTGAGGGTGTTCGGATGTGTCGCGTACGAAAGGATTGTTTCGAAACATCTAAAGAAACTAGACGATAGATCAAGACCATTGGTTTATTTTGGAAAGGAACCCGGTTCAGGTGGTGTTTGCTTATTCAACCCAAAAGATAACAAAATCATCATAAGTTGCAATGTTTCTTACAACGAAAAAGTGGCATGGAATTGGAATAAAAAGGATGAAGTTCATGAAGGCAGTAGCAGCAATCAAACTGAGTCTGGCACATTTGTAATACCATACATGGTGACAAATGAGCCTATTCCTATAAACCCGACAGAAACCGAACCCACTGCCA
>CAJVGC010000432.1:19036384-19092559 GCA_910822075.1 Senecio squalidus | reverse complement strand
AAATAAAATAAAAAACTTGTCAAAATAAAAATAAATAACAAAGACAAACAGATTAATTAAATAAACTACCCGGGTTAGACATCCAAGACGACCATTCCAAGCGCTTTGGCAGACATCGGTTTGAAGTCCATAGACATGAAACATGTTGTAAGCTCGAGAGAATAGACAACTTCTCGGACATGATTACTTGTTTTTCCTCTAAAGATGCATGTGTTACTTTGTTCCTCCATTTCCGAATCTGATACACACCAAAAGAAGTCTAAAATATACATAAATTAAAAACCAAAACAAAAACATAATCACGATTGAATAGCATATAAGAAAGTACATACCTCTTGTTCAATGGCTTCACCGACACTACAAGAAGCCGCTACAACTGTAGCACAACCGTTCTCCCCTCCAGTCATTATCAACCCCATAATCCTATGCATCGTAATAACCGCCATTTTATCTGCTGAAAGCAAATCAAAATACGGTGCATACGCAGCCTTATGGTTCCCTTTCCTACACAATTCCTGATCCTGATTAATCCTTTTACATAAACCACCCAAGAAACAACGACTTCATATATGGCAAATTCGGTGCTAACTTCTGCTCACACATATCACTCAAAAGTGCCGTTGTTCTTGTTTCCCCATTTCATTCAACAGTTTCTGAACCTCATCTCCACCCTCAATCCCATCATCTAAATCAGTGACATCACTTACATCAGCTTCTGCAACACTACCAAATCTTTTAACATTAAACCCGCCTTTAATTCGATCATCTTTACCCGAAAACTGCCCGAACTCTAAGAAATTAACGAAATTTCTTTCTGGGTGAAATTTATTTGATGAAAAGCGATCAAATTTAGTATCAATAAATGGTAATTTCTAGGAAATATTTGGGGTTCCAGAATACCCCCAAAAATGACGATGAAAAGAGTGTGAATTTACTGAACAACTTACTTTAATGCTTGAATAAAGTATTTGGGAAATGGTTTTATACATAATTTTTGATGAATTTAGGTGGGAAATTTTTCTGGGGTTTGTGTGAATTTGGGGAAATTGGGATGAAGAACACAAGGGTTTATGGGATTGAGTGATTGGGGTTGAAATTACTAATTTTGTTTTCATGAATGATCGAAATAAAGAATAGCAAATAAGAAAATATCGACCATACAAGCAAGCGGGACACGTGGTAAGCTAAGAAAGAGACCTGACACAGCAATAAACACGCGTAGGTGCATGTGACAATGAGTTACAGCCCAAACAAATTAGCCCGTAACAAAGCCCAAAAACCTCTAAAAAGATCTGTTGGTATTTGAATAGTTTTAACAAATGTGTGTCCGTAAATGTGTGAGACTACGGGAGCGCACACATCGACATTTAGACACGACTACAAGTTTAATTTATTTATTAAATATTACTTAATGGTTAAGTGTAAATATTTATTAAATAGAAGGTTTATTATGTAGATAAGGAGGCTTCCTTATTGTAATATAACTCAAACTCTTAGATTTGAAAGCCTATAAATAGAAGATAAACCCTAAACCTTAAGGATGACAAAACATTAAACTCGACTAAAGGTTCAGCCGATCGATTTTATTAAATAAAGGGTTTTTATTTTTTTATTTTGGTTTTTGTAATAAAGAGTTGCTGCTAAGACAATTGATGTAAAAAACAATTAAACATGTACTAGCATACTAGTCTGTCGCTAAAAGAAGGTGTCGCGTACGTAACCGTAGATTAGATCTTACACTTAGATCTACACAACTAGCTTGCTGGTAATTCAAGACTAAAAGGTATTACTTTATCCGATTTAATTATTCTTATGTGATCCTATTTCCGCTGCCATGTATTGTTTGACAATATGACTCTAGTTGTATACCTATAGTGGTATCAGCCAAAACATAGGTAAATATTATTTTGGATCTAAAACATCAAAATTGAGGGGGGATTAGGGTTGGTTTAGTGTATGATTTTACAAAATTAAAAGTTAATTTGAAATCAATCCACCTTGCAATTTGATGTTTAATTACCTTAATTTACTTTTATGCAAAATTATGTTTATAAAGTTACATGCATAACTTTGTAAGCATAATTAGATATATTGATATTGTTAAAAAGTAAATTGAATTAGTGACATATTATTAATTGTTAATTGAATATGTGCGACACAAAATGATTTGTATGACAAATAGTTATGTGTGGTTTATTTGATATACGAATTGTTTACATATTGATAGCTTACGCAATCCAAACTTGTTTATTTGGACGGATGTATGTGGTCCGTTTCCTTTGAAACGGGAGTGATTCAATATGTAACAATGACCATAGAGACTTTTTAGGCATTACCCAATTAGTTGCGTAGAATAATTCTAAATTTTTTATTATAAATATTGTTTGTCAAATGTCTTTTGAAAGAAACAAAATTTAATAATAAGACTAAAGAATTATTATGACGAGTTATTAATTTATTTTGACACTTTTATACGTTCTATAACGCATTTGGTTGGGTTAATATACCGTAATTTGGTCCAGCGACGGAACGTATAAATTTACAAAATATCTTAAAAACCATCGATTTAATAAGCGTGTGATTGGTAATTTATAACTAGATTGTACATGCTCAGTGTATTATTACCCAACTAGGCTCACCTACAATAGGGGACGATGTCTAGGAAAGTTATGCGGAGTGGGGTACACTCCTAATGAGGCAATGCTATTAAGAAATGTTGAACCATTCGCTACACCTCACATGCTTTCCTGGTCGTACTCTCGTAGAGCTACCGAAAGGGTTTTAATGATGACCATGTTACGATTAGTTGTATAAATTAGGTAATCATAGAAACATGTTTAATAACCAGTAAAATAAAAACATTTCGTTTTTAATTAAATTACGTTACGAAATTGTCGCATGGCAATTGCGTACGTAGATTTTTAACACCCATGGAATTTAAGTCAATTGCTATCCGTATTGCCTAGACAACTTGTACTTGCTCGTCACTCTACGTGAGACGTAGGTGAAGTGTATCCAAGGCGGATTACCACTCATAGTGAGACTGTGATGGACTATCTGCAGTCTTCAGTCGGATGACTTAAAATCGGGTTATGCAGTGAGACTGTAAACGCCGATAGCGATAAGATGCGACGAAACATGATTAATGTCACGATCACCATTTTGATGCTCGGATCGAATTATGACATTAAGTCCCATTTTCTAGGAGTTGCATCGGTAAATGCAATTACGGATCGTCACTTACCTTTTGAGTATTATTTAGTTCCTAGCAGATCAACTGATGGAACGGTAATATGTCAATTGGGTCCTAGTCTTAACAGAAAGTAAACCATGGGTTTTACGTTTTGTTAAGAAATCTTATGTCGAAAGTACTAATGAGAACTTTCTTCTGTTTTGTAGAAATGGCACAAAATCCCGATTTAAGCGGGATTATGTCAGAAATCAAAACAATGTTCAAAAGTGAAATACTTACTGAACCAAGTTTTAATGATTGGTTTCATCAGCTGAGAATCGTTCTATGAGCGATGAAGTAATTACCAGTCATTAATAAACCGATATCTCTTGAGCCGAAGAATGCTTATGATGAGATAACTCGGGCAACTTATCAAGCAGCGATAAGTAGCCGGATATAATGATTGTTAAGCTTCACATTGTGTATGAGAAACAAGTCGGTCTTGAATTGAACGACTTGATTCAAGAATTACATTAGTGAAAACATGTTGCTGGAACGTCAGTATGGACTCACGTTGTCAACATAACAAGCTAAGTTAATCATTTGGAAAGGATGAATTACCCTATCATCAAACTATTGTTGTTCTAAATTGCCTTTCACAAGGTATTGATGAATTTACACCTAACAACAATATGCATGGTATGGTTAAAAATTCTCAAGAACTTCATATGATGCTCGTAGAGTTTGAGAAATTCCTTCCTAATCGGTTACCGACCAGATCCTAGCGGTCAGTGGTGGTATGGTTCAGATAAGAAAAGACAACCGCAAGCTAAGGGCAAAGCTAAACAAGATGGAACGAATAAACAAGCAATTGTTTATATTCACAAGCCTAAGCTAACCCCTCTAGCGAAAAGAGAACAATCCTACTAAGGATGATGGTTGAAATCACTGTTAAGTGATTAGGCATTGAAAGAGGAATTGTCCTACTCTAGCCGAGGTGCAAGATAAGAAGAGAGTCGACAACGCCGGATCTTCGGGTATCTTCACTTATAGAATTATGTCTTTTCTCTAAAAACAAATACGTGAGTATCTGACATTGGATGTGGTACTCATATTTGTGAATCCTTACAAGGATTTAGAGCAAAGAAGAAACTGAAGAATGGATCTCTATAACTATACGTAGGCTATGTCAAACGTATAGTTATGAAAGCCATTAGAAGTTAAGACTTACATTTACCCTAGGGCATAATAATTGCATTAGACAATTGTTATTATGCACTTACTTATGTTAGGGGGAATGTTTCAGTTTATGTTTTACAGAATAATGAATATGGTATTTCTGTTTCGAACATAATGTTATTATATTAATATGATTGATATTAATGACATATATGAAATAGATTTGCATGCTCATTCTTCTTTAAATTATAATTCTATATCTATTATTAGCACTAAATGCGTTAAGTCCAACTTGGACTCAACCTATCTATGACATTGTTGTATTGCGCACATATACAAGTATTGCATTAAAAGGCTTCACAGCTTTTAAAGTCAAATGATATTTTATTTGATAAATGCGAATCTTGTGTGTGTTGGGCAAAATGACAAGAAAACCTTTTCCGTATGAGACGAAAAGGACAACTGATCTTTTAGGAATCATACATACTGATGTATGTGATCCCTTTAGACATGTGTCAAAGAAAGGTGCTAACTATTTCGTTACATTTATGGATAATTTTAACAGTTATGGTTATGTTTAACTTGCTTAAACATAAACATAAGGTGGTTGAAACATTCAAAGTGTTTCAAAACGAAAGTAGAAAATCAACTCGGCAAAACCATCAAAATCCTTTGATCGGATTGTGGTGGTGAGTACTTAAGCCTAAAGATTAAGGATCATCTCAAAGCATGTGGAATTGTCCAATTGCTTACTCCTTCTTATACTCCACAACAAAATGGTGTATCGGAGAGGAGAAATCGAACCTTGCTTGGCAGGGTATGATCAATGATGAACCTTAATATTCTGCCATTATCTTTTGGGATTATGCTCTAGAGTCTGCTTTATGCATTCTCAATATGATTCCAACAAACTGTTCAAGCTGCACGATATTCCGAGTTTTTCGAAACACGACTTATCGGACAAGGAAACAGTGGGAGGGTTGTAGAACTTGACAAGGTTCAAGAGGGAGATACATCACCTTCTACTCACACTGGTGATCAACAATTCGGGGAGGATAGATTTGAGCCTCAGTTTATGCCTCAATCTAGTCCGACTCAAGTTGTGATTGAGCCACAAGTTCAGTCTCAACAACAAATTGTTGATGCTCCAATTCGTAGGTCCAAAAGGACTATACGTGCACCTTCTAGGTTGAACTTAAACGTTAATCTAGAGGATGGTGACGTATAGGGGGATCTAAATGAACCTCGAAACTTGAAAGTTATTATCAGGTCCAAACGCTGATAAATGACTTCAAGCTGCGAATTTGGAGATTCAATCCATGAATGCAAACGAAGTTTGGAATTTGGTAGATAAAACTCCAAATGCCAAGACTATCGATTGCAAATGTTTCTTTTTAAAGATAAAGAACATACATGGATGGGAAAATACACATCTATAAAGCTCATCTCGTGGCAAAAGGATTTACTCAAGTCTATGGTATAGATTATGAGGAAACTTTTTCCCCAATGGCAGACATAAGAGCTATTAGAATTCTCTTACCCATAGCGGCATTCTATGACTATGAGATATGACAAATGGATGTCAAGACAGCCTTTCTAAATGGTTATATAGATGATGACGTCTATATGAATCAACAGAAGGTTTTATTGATCCATTACATTCCAACAAGTATGCAAGCTAAAGAAGTTCATTTATGGACTTAAGCAAGCATCAAGAAGTTGGAATAAAAGATTTGATGAAGAAATCAAAAGGTTGATTTTGTTCAGAATTTCGATAAGCCATGTGTGTATCAAAAATTCAGTGGGAGTAATGTTGCTTTCTTAGTCTTATATGTAGATGACATATAGCTAATGGGAAACAATGTTCCAATGCTTGAAGATGTTAAATCTCATATTGGAATATGTTTTGCCATGAAAGACTTAGGAGAAGCAGTATTGATTTGGGAATCAAGATCTTGAGAGATAGATCTAAGCGGTTAATTGAGTTAAGTCAAAAAGCTTACATTGATGATATACTTAAGCAGTTAGAATAGAAAATTCCAAACATGGAAATTTATCAATGAAAGATAGACTTAATCTCAAACATTAAGGATAGTGCTCTTACACCTCAAGAAGTGGAGCGCATACAAAGGATACCTTATGCTTAGGCAAAAGGATATATTTTGTATGTGATGAGATGCACAAGACCTGATGTGGCTTTTGTACAGAACATTGTTAACAAGATTTAACAGAATCCAGGCGAAAGATACTGGATTGCTGTAAAGAACATACTAAAGTACCTTAGGGGTACTAAATATATGGTTCTTGTTATGTATGGTGGAAATCCTGAGGCTAATATTGGATATTGTGATGCTGGATTTCAGAAATAACCATCTCTACAACATAATCTGAGTATATTGCATCTTCCAGAGATGCAAAATGGAAGTTGTTTGGATCTGGAAATTTGTTTCTGGACTTGGTATTGTTCCCACAGCCAAGACTCCTTTGGATAGATATTGCAACAAAACTGGTGCAATGATCATAGCCAATGAACTCGAGGGTTCAAAAGGGAGCTAAACACTTTCAGAAGAAAATTCACTATATTCATGAAAGAGTCGAACATGGTGAAATTCAAGTACTCAAAGTTCACACAGATGACAACTTAGCTAATCCTTTCACCAAGGCTCTGGTAAAGACGAACCTAACTCACTTGGTTGAGGGTATAGGACTTCGTTTATCTAGTTGTTTCATGTAATCTGTGATTGATATAGTATTTGGACATATGGATGTAATAAACAATTTTATTAAGAATGAATAATATTGAGGATATGTGATTACATTTCTTATATAATTGTTATCCAATTTTTCATGTTTTAATCCTTGATTTATATTTAAATATAATTTTTAAATGTTAATTCTAAATATCCATTGTCGATTAATCATATGGGAATATGATTAAATTAAGACAATGTCTGAGTAGTCAGCTTGGCTCACTAACCCAGATAGTGTACATTGAGATGAACACGAGATTATCCCACGTGAATTAGTACTTATGGATCCTTGTCATTAAGTATAATTCATAAGGTTTAATGTCCTTTGACTTGAGATGCAAGTTGGGAATCATGTACGTAGTGCATTATTTGATTCTAGTCAAACGCACTCCTGAATAAGGGTGTTATAAAGGCTATTTTTGGTAATGTTGCGAAATACGATGACTACCAATTGTAGTCAAGATAGGATTTGTTCCTTCAGTGAAAACTGAAGTTAGATACTAACTGGGCCACTCATGAATACTTAAGATGTATGTTCGGCCGAACCCAAATAAATCCAGATGTGTCTCGATAGTATTTGGTAATCTTTAAGTGATTCGCGAAATGAGAAACAGTAGTTAAAATGGAATGATTTTGATCCATCAAAAGATTTTAACTAAGTATTTGTAACAAAAGGATATGAACCGAATATAGACTCACAGTGAGTTTTGGAGAAACTTACTCGTGTGCATTTATGGGAGCATTGATATGTTGCTAGACATTAATCAATGTTATCATGTTTGTTTGAAAATTATTCAAAAGTGGGAGCTGTTGGTATTTGAATAGTTTTAACAAATGTGTGTCCGTAAATGTGTGAGACTACGGGAGCGCACACATCGACATTTAGACACGACTACAAGTTTAATTTATTTATTAAATATTACTTAATGGTTAAGTGTAAATATTTATTAAATAGAAGGTTTATTATGTAGATAAGGAGGCTTCCTTATTGTAATATAACTCAAACTCTTAGATTTGAAAGCCTATAAATAGAAGATAAACCCTAAACCCGTTGGGAACCTTTGAGCCGATCGATTTTATTAAATAAAGGGTTTTTATTTTTTTATTTTGGTTTTTGTAATAAAGAGTTGCTGCTAAGACAATTGTTGTAAAAAGCAATTTAACATGTACTAGCATACTAGTCTGTCGCTAAAAGAAGGTGTCGCGTACGTAACCGTAGATTAGATCTTACACTTAGATCTACACAACTAGCTTGCTGGTAATTCAAGACTAAAAGGTATTACTTTATCCGATTTAATTATTCTTATGTGATCCTATTTCCGCTGCCATGTATTGTTTGACAATATGACTCTAGTTGTATACCTATAAGATCCGGCCCGCACATAGATCCAATCCGACCCAAACTCGACCCAGACACGAAAAACAACACAATGAGACAATTTGAATAGAAGAGTAACTAGTAAGAATGATGAATGCAAATAATAAAATATGGTTATGACTTTATAGAATAGATGTAAAATATATTATTATTATTAGGGTTAATGTTGTCAGAACATAACATACTTTCGTCAAATGTTTATTTTATATAACATACTTTTTTTTTGTTTATTTAGGTACCTCAACTTCCTAAACCGGTTATTTAAATACCTAATGACTTGTTACCGGTTAAACACATGACGTAAAGATGACGTCATGATGCCACCTACCTTGTTTATTGTCTTTATCTCTCATTCTGCTTCAACAAAAAAAAACCAAATTGAAAGATCTAACCCTAATTCCCAAAACCCAAATTGAAAGATCATCCCTAATTCAAAAAACCCAAAATCAAAGATCAACCCGAATTTATAAGGTTTGGTAAACAATTGATTGATGACCTGAAAGATCCAAGACTTCGATTTTGTTGAATTAGGAGTTACTGTGTGTACACGACGGAACTAGTTACTTGAATATACGAGATCAAATTGCGAAAAAACAAAGAAGAACATCGTTAGGTTTTAGTGATTTTGTTTTGTTCTACAGGAAGATTAGATCTTCTCTGTAAGCAATTCTCGATATAAATAGGATGCTGCTACTGTTGCTAAGAAGTTGCGGTGAAGTCTCAGTTCTTAGCTAACTCTAGGTGATTACGTAAGAAATGACGAAGATCCTCGTAGGATCTATCAATAACAGTTTGGTCTAGAATGCATTGCTGTTTACGTCTATGGAGCAGTATGCTTGCAAGATCCAGTATGTTTCCACCATTGCAAAAGTACCAACCAACAGCATTCTTCTAAAGTGTGTTCGTGTGGAGTATTTAATGGCAGTGTAACGGAACTCTTAGTTAAGGATCTGAGTAACATGTTAAGAAAGCCCATGAAATTGATTTTAATAATCGATATTGCTTTTACCATATTTTGCATGATTTGGGATGTCACGTGAATATGATATCTGGAAGTAAGTATTGAAGAGTCTTTTAATTTTTCGAAGAAGTTATAAGGGAGGTTATGCGTAAGTGTTGGCGTTACAACATTTATGTATTTACTTTTGTAAGATAATCGACATGTTCTAGTTGTTGGGATAAGACATACAGGTCTGCAGAAATAATGGATGGTTTCTTAATTTGACGTATTCGTTTCAGATTTTGCAACAGTTTGCAATATATAGCATGTCCATATTTCAGTTTATCTTAACCTTTTCTTCTTCCAAATGCGAATCTTTTTTCAGTTCAGGTTGTGTTGTTATCTGAAACATCAAATTCTGTCCACAGGAATCTTAAAACAGAGGCAAACCAATCATCTTACTAGCAGCAGTTCCTTTTATAACATGGATTTGGGTTTTATAATGAAAACGGGTTAAAAATAGTAAACGGGTCAAGTTATTTGGGTGACCTGAAACCAACAGGTAGCTGGTCAAATTGGATCTCAAAATCATTATTAGAATAAGTACGTTATTCATTTTAAAAGTTTCAAGGAGTTGAGGTACCTAAATAAACAAAAAAAAAGTATGTTATACAAAATAAACATTTGGCGAAAGTATGTTATGTTCTAACAATATTAACCCTTATTATTATTATTAGATTATTACCGTGTGTTACACAGATGATCTAAAGAGCTGAAATTAAAATATAGAAACACGTTACATTTATTCATTTCACGATTTAAAATAAGAAAAATTACAAATAAAACTATGGACTTCCGGATGCTAATATGAAATGAATGTCAACAATAAATAAAAGAACATTAAAGTATATCATGATAAGAGTTGGTTAATCCAAATTTGTGGACCATAACTGCTAGACCTCAATCGTGTTGCACTTGCACATGCAACCATGTAAAAGTTAAGATCATACAGGAATACAAAAAACACGAAGATCCTTAATCTTAATAATCAAAGGTTTCAACATTATCATATCTTCCTTATATTTCTGAATTCGATGACTATATGTTCACCTCTCCGTCATCAACATCATATCGAACATCAACGAAATATCATAATATATAGATTGTTAAAACCCAACATAAATAAAGAAAATTAAAGGGGTGTTTGTTTCGGCTTATGTAACGGGCCTATGAGCTTATGTAAATTTTGATAAACTCATAAGTCCAATTTTTCCGGTTTACGAGTTTATCAACTTGAACAACTTAAATAAGTCATGAGCTCAAGTTGATAAGTGAACAAAATGATAATCAAACTATCAAGAACACAAACAACTTCACTGATTCTATATTAATACTGAGAATCAATAACGATACAAACAAAACTATGAACAATACTTTCACCGATTACAACAACTAAACAATATACTCAGACTTTCTAAAATTAGGATTACAATATGTAAACCTAATTTGGATTACTGAAACCCTAATTTGGGATCAATTTTAGAGAGAGAATGTGATTGTAGAAAAATTAAACAAACCCTAAATTATAACGATCTATTTATAGACAGATATTTACACTCCCAGTCCTTCAGCATCCCAATATAACTCTGAGGTCCCTCAACTTCATAATCTCCAACTTCAATAGAATAACTGCAATAGACTCTCAATACTTGACACATTTAGTCCCTCGACATAAACTGCACAAAACCGACTAAGTTAAAATGTTATTTATTCAAGTTAGCACTAATTTCGTGATTGTCTTTTGAACATCCCCCTCAGTCCTAACTTGGAAGGCATTAAACAACCCCAACTTAGAACACAAATATTTGTGTTGAGTAGGAGGAAGTCCCTTAGTGAAGACATCGGCAAGTTGCTCAGCTGACTCAATTTTAATCAACCTAAGTACCCCAGAACAAACTTTTTCACGAACAATATGCAAATCAATTTCAAAGTGCTTAGTCCGCTCATGGAATACATGATTATTAGCTATCATCATTGCGGCTTTGTTATCGCAGTAGAAATCAACAGGCGTTAAATCATTTATTTTCATATCATGCAACAAATTTATTAAACACAAGGTTTCACAAGTAGTAGCAGCCATGGCTCGGTATTCTACTTCAGCAGAAGACCTGGAGACTGTTTGCTGCTTTTTACTTTTCCACGACACAAGAGAATTTCCAATATATACACAAAAACCAGTAACAGACCGTCCATAAACCTGACATATTCCCCAGTCAGAATTAACATACACAGACAACTTAAAACTATTAGATTTACACAACTGGATTCCTTGTCTAGTAGCAGTTTTAAGGTATCCAAGAACCCTTAGTGCAAGATTAAAGTGAAGTTCTGTAGGTGATGCATAAACTGGGACAAATTCTGAACAACAAAGCTGATATCAGGTCTAGTGAGGGTCAAACATAACAGAAATATTGGCATCAAGGGGAGTGGTTGCAGGTTTACATCCTAACAGCCGAAACTCATCAAGTAACTCAAGGAAATACTTACGTTGAGACAGGGAAACACCCAATTTTGTTTCAAACAACTCTATACCAAGAAAATATTTTAAGGCACCTAAGTCCTTAATCATAAACTTAGAGTTAAGAAACTTCTTCACAACCAATATTTCAACATTAGAGTTTTCATTTATGATAATATCATCAACATAAACTAAAAGCATAACATGAACATCACACTTGGTCAACACATAAAGAGAATAATCAGATTTACTTTGTTGTAATTGAATGACTTGCATAATGATGTTTTTTTTATTGTAATTGAATGACTTGCATAATGGTTCATGTATTTTTAAATGATATACAAACACTTTTCATCATTTTACTGTAATAATTTATTTATTCCAAATTTAATTATTGTACACCAAATACTACCTAATGTTTTACATAAAAATGTGATATAGAAAGAAACTAATAGATCGATCACGATAATGTCTGGGTATTACACTAGTTCTCCATGGATTTGGATAACAAATGGATTCATGATCACAAATTTGGGGTTAGTTTTATGATTAATCGAACCAATCGTCTTAATTTTGAAGTCAAAATCAAAATTCAACCATTAGTCATAATCACTTTTAGGTTACCTTTTTTTATTAAGGGAAGGATTATAAAACTACATATGTATTACGTAAAATAGGGAGGAGAAAACAATAAAGGAAATCATTGTAAAAGCCTTGATGGCTTATTTGTTTCAATTTATCTTTAATAAGCTAAGTTTTTTCTTGATTATTTAGTTTATAAGTTTGTTATCTTGTTTTGAAAGTAATAAACTAGAAACAAAAAAATGAAGTAGAAGAAACAGAATTATCAACACTAAACTGAAGATAAATAAGTCCTTTTAGTATCGATGGAGTATAATCAGAATTGCTAATTGTTTAAAATAATAAAATAAAGAGAGATACATTTAAAAATGAAACAACATTTGTCCGATTGATGACAATTAATAAATGAAAGTCAGAAGAGAGGTAACAAAAAGGAATATGTTATCTCAAACTTGTTTATTATTATAAAAACATGATTAATTTACTCCTACTTGTCACAATTATTTCTTCCTTATTGCGGTCTAGTTAATCTGTCTATGAGCTTCATAGAAATCTTTCTATATCAAAGTATGGGCCAATTGTTTGGAAATGCATCGAACTTTACATCAAAAACTATTGTAGGCATCCATCTTTAAATTGGTCTATTATATGTATCTAAGTTTTAAAAATCGATATTTTATATATCCAACCAATGAAATCTTTAGCCACATTTATAATAAACTGTTGTTATCAAAATTATTTAAATATATAAATACAAATATAAAGAAACATGATATTATCAACAACCGAATATTATAAAATAAGGGGAGAAAGTCTCCCTCCATTATTCAAAATCTAATAAACGTCTGTCCGGCCTGTTCACATTATTAGAGCACACGGAGTGGTCTCCGTTGTGGCTCGTTATGCTACTCACAACGAGCACCATGGCTCGTTATGATACCGTGCCTGCTCGTTCTCATCTCGTTCTCGGCTGCTCGTTGTGCCTACAACGAGCATTATCGAGTTTTTTTTTTTTTTTTTTCCTTTTCTTGTTTCTTTTCTTTCTTTTCTTCAATTTCTTTTCTTTGATTTCTTTTCTTTTTCTTTGATTTGTTTCTTCATTTTTTGTGTTTGATTTGTTTCTTCATTTTTTTGTGTTTGCAGGTAGGAGGTAGGAAGATGAAGGGGAAGAAGGAGGTGTTTTTAGTTTTTGTTTTTTAATGTATTTTGTCTTTTAGTTTTTTGTTTTTTTAGTTTTTTGGTTTTTGTTTTCTTAGTCTTTTATTTGTTTATTTTGTTAACTTCTAATTTTTTTTTAATTTTGTATTTTATAAATAGATAATTTGTTTTAAATTTGATTATATATTATTTATTTGTAGTTTTGTTTTTTATTTTAATAAAATGTTATATATATTTTATTTAAATGTTTAAAAAAAAATTAATAATAATAAAATAATCCCACAACCCACCACAACCCTCCCTATCATAACAACTCACAACCATCATTTTCACTGCCACGTCATCACCTTTTTTCCCACAACCCACCACAACCTCATTGTCACTCATTATCACTCCGAGTGCTCTTATAACTAAAATGCAATAGTATGTTATACATGATACATTATGATTTGTACATTACTATACCACCATGACTTAGCTCAATAAGTAATAACATCATCATCATTTGACTTTCTAACAGCAAATGTAAGTTTTGTCCATAAATTTGCACATTTCCGGGATTTCTCCATTTTTCGTTAACACTACAATGGCGGTTGTTCATCGTTTGATCGTCGTTTTCTGTATACAATTTGTCATCATCATCAATCCAGCACTTTCACTTCCTCTCTGCATTGATTCAAGTAAGTTTACATAATTTGTATATTTAGATGTGATATTATTGTTTTTGCTATTATGTTTACGGTGTTTTGAATTTTGTGTGAAATAGGAGCTCCATTTACACCCAAGACTCCTCTTGTATTTTGTTCTTATAATCAATCGTCATGCTGCGATTATACACAAGATTTGAATATACAGAAACAGTTTGTATCAATTAATGTCTCTCACCCAGGCTGTGCTACTCTTCTCAAATCCATCCTTTGCTCGGTATCATTTTCTTTTTTCCAACTCTTTTTTTGTGATCAACAGATAAAAGTCATATATTCAACGAATAGCTATTTACAATTTTATAGAATTATCTAACTTTAAATTTAAATTTAAATGATACTACAATATTTTGTATATTTAACTTTCAAGTATTGTTGTTGTACGATATACATATCCGAGTTGTCATGTCATGTGTCTTGTTATTTGCTTAGAGTTTTTTAATTGTTAGGGTACATATAATTATGATATTTTGAAATTAGATATATACAATAAATTTATTTAAAGTTAGATAATTTTAAATTTCGGACAAAGTTAAATTCATATTCAAACACTTATCTCTATATTTATGTCCCAAAAAGAAGTGTTTTGCGTTAGCCAACTTTGCGCACTGGTCAAAGGCAAGGCCCAAAAAAACCAAATCCCAGGACCTGCTAATTAGGAGAAGCATCGGGTTAGGTCCGAATGCTTCTTGCTTTTGTTTTAAACCTTTTTTGTACACAAAATGTGAATGTAAGTTTAATGTACTTTTATAAAACTAACTACAAGGGTATTATTAAAATCGCAATATCAGACCTCTCTTTTTTTTTTAACAATTGCACATTTCACATTTTCAGCAATGCGATCCATTTTCCGGAGAGCTATACACAACCACAACGCGTCCTCGCCAAGTTCCCGTGCTTTGCAACTCACCGGTTTCATCAAATTCTTCACAAAGTAACCAAGCCACCAACAACTTCTGTGAAACTGTATGGGATACCTGTCAAAACGTATCCATAAAAAACTCACCATTTTCGCCATCTTTACAAGGCCAAGCTCCACCACCAGTCAACACAACTAGCAAACTTACCGACATTTGGCCTTCAAAAAACGACTTCTGCACCATAGCCGGTGGTTCTTCAAACAATGGTTCAGTCTGCTTCAATGGTGAAAAAGTTACCTTCAACACTAGTACAAACAACAACAACAATTTTCCAAAAGGGATGTGTCTTGAAAGGATTGGTAACAGTTCCTTCATCGATATGGCAGCTCACAATGATGGTTCGAACCGTGCCTTTTTTGCAAACCAGAAAGGTCAAATATGGTTAGCTACTATTCCAGAAATGGGTTCAGGAGCTACACTAAACATTGACGAGTCCAACCCGTTTCTTGATCTAACAGATGAGGTTCATTTTGACACTTCAACTGGGTTAATGTCTATAGCAATTCATCCGAATTTCTCTCAAAACGGACGGATTTTTGCTTCATTTAACTGTGACAAATCTGATAGGCCTGACTGTGCCGGAAGATGTGCTTGTAACTCTGACGTGAACTGTGATCCTTCAAAGCTAGAGCACGATAACGGAATTCAGCCATGCCAGTATCAAACTGTTGTTGCCGAATACAACACGGTAATAGGTTTACCAAAATGATACAATTTCGATAATCATCTAACTTTTGAAATAAAATAATTTGGGAGGTTTTCTACATAAAAGTATAGTTTTTGAGTCACTCCGACCAATTGCCGCGTTTCTTTTAAATTGTTTCTCTCTTTATACTACAAGCTTGACCCGTGAGAGATAAAATGTTTTATGATTATTATGACCAGATTCCTATCGGTTCAGCCGGAGAATCAAGGAGAATTTTCACTATGGGTCTTCCTTATACAGGCCACCATGGTGGTCAGATTCTATTTGGACCCAATGACGGGTATCTATATTTCACAATGGGTGACGGAGGAGGGACCGCTGATCCTCAAAATTTTGCCCAAAACAAGAAGTCGTTATTGGGCAAAATAATGAGGTTCGACATTGATAAAATACCAAGTAAGTACCTCTAAATATTACTAACTATATAGACTTGTATTAGATGGAATGTCAAAATTGCCCATTAATCTTATTATTCTATTTAAAACTTCGTATTATTATTGTAATAACAGAGTTATTGCAACCATATTACTTTGTTGATATATTCTTTTTGTTCGCAATAAATTTCTAGGCCAAGCAGAAATTACACGATTGGCATTATGGGGAAACTACTCAATCCCCGGAGACAATCCGTATACTGAAGACAATGAGCTGCTACCAGAAATATGGGCATCAGGTTTGCGCAATCCTTGGCGTTGTAGTTTCGATTCTGAGAGGTCATCGTACTTTGTTTGTGGTGATATAGGCCAGGTATTCTATTTTATTTCCTCATCAACTAAAACTTTATTTCTAGTGAGTTGATAATCTTTTGTTCTTGTTGTCAAAAGAATGAATACGAAGAGGTGAATTTGATATCGAAAAATGGGAATTATGGTTGGCGGGTTTATGAGGGAGCCGACCTTTTCACTCCTCAACTGAGTCCAGGAGGAAACACGTCAGCGAATTCTATTAATCCGATTTTTCCAGTGATGGGTTACAGCCATTCTGATGTTAATAAAAATGAAGGCTCTGCTTCTATTACAGGAGGGTATTTCTATAGGTCCAACACTGATCCATGCATGTATGGAAGGTATTTATTCTCTATGTCGTAATTCTCTATAAAAGAGCGAATTAACTATCTGTCTTCGAAACATTGTATAAGTTGCACATCTTAATTTGTACTTTCTTTTCTTTTTGTAGTTACGTGTATGGAGATCTATACGCGACTGCAATGTGGGCAGGCATTGAAACCCCTACAGATAGCGGAAATTTCACATCTAGCAAAATTCCATTTACGTGTGCATCAGATTCTCCTATACCATGTAGCATTGTTCCGGGAAGTTCACTTCCAGCATTGGGTTACATCTTTTCATTTGGACAAGATAACAACAAGGATGTATATCTTCTAACTAGTAGCGGCGTCTACAGGGTTGTTGCTCCAAGTCGTTGCAGCTATGCCTGTGCAACAGAAAAACAGACAACGGGTCCTAATCAACGACCAACATCTTCTCCTTCGAGGGCACATATGCTGAAGGGTTCAAACAGGAATCTAATGTTTCTTGTTGCTTCTATTTTTTGGTTGCTTATTATTGGTTTGGCCTTTTAGTGTGTACTGTGTAGTATGTAGATATATTTGCTTTACATGTTGAAGTGAGCCGGTTGAACTAAAAGCGTTCATGTAAAAAGATCTAAATGTTTTTTTTGTATCAACTTGTTTTTTATCAAGCTTGTTTGGAAAAACTAAAACGAAAATTACACTGATTGAGTCTGAGGATACAAGTAAGATACAAACTTTATTTTTTACTTCAAATATAACAATTCGAAATGAGTAACGCCAAAGATCATATATTTCGATGATCATAATAGACTAACGTTAACCTCTATCACCAAAACGAATTACGATCATTTTGTGACATCATTTTCTCTCCTCGTGTTTATTAGTCTACCCTTGTCTATGTCTTTGATGCAGCGAGTACCAAATTTTTTTGTTACTCATACAGATCACTTGGACAATAGAAAAACGGGGAAATTCTTCCAACTTAAAAACGACATTACTTTGTATCCACTTAGAGCTAAGGGGCACACCGAACTTAAAAACGCTAAAATATTATTGTAAGAATGATTATACTATAATCATGATATAATTGATCATTTAAGGTAACATGAGTGATTTAATGAGTTATACTTAGGAACAATTAGTATCGTTAACCAAAGTCAGTGTGAAAGTGCTAAATGATCAAAACTTTTTTATTATATATGTTATTAAACGAGTGTGATACATGCTTTGTTGTGAAATTAATTGCTAAAATATAAACACAGAACCTTCGGAATAAATAAAAATATGCATAAAACCTCAAATTACTCAATAATTCAATACAAATATAAAGAAATTAAAACTAAGAAAAGAAGAATAAGAGTCACCAAATAAAAAACCAAAAGTAAACAAATAAAAAAAAGTAAAGAAATAAAAGAATTATTACCACCAAATATTCAACAAATCCTTTATCATGTATTTAAAACTTTAAACGGATGAATTAATAAACCATAAATAGAGAAAAATGATAAAGTTCAAAATAATACGTAGCACTCATATACTATAATGACAAAGAAAGATACCGAAATAATGGTCGAACCCCCTACCTCAAGACTCTAGTTTATATAACTTGCAACAAAACCATTGGGGCAACCTATCTCATTTGATATGTTTAGTGAAAATTGTATATGATATATATAGTAGCCAACCAAGTTTGAAGTGAAACTAAAAACCATTTTCCAAAAGTTATATGATATGATAAAAATGATAATATTTAAATGGGCTAAACAACATTGTTTGTGCATAAACGCCAAACCATTTATGCTCTGTGTATATATGTAGAAGTAAAACTAAAACCATTTTTCAAAAGTTATATAATATGATAACAATAATAATATTTAAATGGGCTAAACGGCATTGTCTGCGTATAAACGTCAACCACTTAATATATATATATATATATATATATATATATATATATATATATATATATATATATATATATATATATATATATATATATATATATATAAATGGTAAAGGCGTATACCATTGACACGGGCCACTTTGTGACCGGACCCCCTACCCAACAAAGGAAGCATTCCCCGGTAAATATCCTAACAATGGTACCCATCACCTTGCTTGGACTCGAACACGAGACCTGCATATTTCAGCACAAGGGTGGGCCCAAGGTTTTTACGGATGCTGGTGGCCACCAGGCTATGCCTGATGGTTTATATATATATATATATATATATATATATATATATATATATATATATATATATATATATATATATATATATATATATATATATATATATAGAGGGTGAGGTTCAAATAAGATCTCTTTTTTTTCTAGAGATCTAGGGATCCACTTTTCAGCTACACAAATTCAATTAGGGGTCAAAACCACGGAGGGATATTTTTCTCAATATGGAAAAATTAATTAAAAACCTCACGCGCCTCCGATTAGTTGAAAATACGCAAACACAAAAAAAACATCTCATTAATTACAAAATTAAATTACGTTTTCGCTCAGCAACAACCGATTCTTAGATCCGAATTTTAACAATCGATTAAAGGTTTGACACAAATATTTTCAATCGATTGAAGGATATTTTAACAATCGAGTTTTAGATCCGAATTTTAACAATCGATTCTTAGATCCGATTTTTTTTTTTAATTGCAGATGATGACGGTAATTTCAGAAGAAACTATTGAAGAAAGAGGGGATTCAACAACGAACAATAATTTGGAAAATAATGACAATGAAAACACGATCAATAACCACACATTGGAAAGCAAGTAATCACCCGTGATTCTATAGTTTTTACATTAAGAACTGTTTATAATTTAGTGCCTTAGTACCTTGATATAAAATGTCACCAAATGTTTAGTAATCACCTGTGATTCTATAGTTTTTACATTAAGAACTGTTTATAATTTAGTGCCTTATTACGTTGATGTAAAATGTCACCAAATGTTTAGTAATCACCTATGATTTTATTAAATAATGTGCCTTAGTACTTTGATGTAAAATGTCACCAAATGTTTAGTAATCACCTGTGATTTTTTTAATAATGTGCCTTAGTATATTGATGTAAAATGTCACCAAATGTTTAGTAATCACCTGTGATTCTATAGTTTTTACATTAACAACTGTTTAAAATTTAGTGCCTTGATATAAAATGTCACCAAATGTTTAATAATCACCTGTGATTTTATTAATAATGTGCCTTAGTATGTTGATGTAAAATGTCACAAAAAGTTTAGTAATCACCTGTGATTTTATTAATAATGTACCTTAATATGTTGATGTAAAATGTCACCAAATGTTTAGTAATCACCTGTGATTTTATTTATAATGTGCCTTAGTATGTTGATGTAAAATGTCACCAAATGTTTAGTAATCACCTGTGATTTTATTAATTTAGTGCCTTAGTACCTTGATATAAAATGTCACCAAATGTTTAGTAATCACCTGTGATTTTATTAATAATGTGCCTTAGTATGTTGATGTAAAATGTCACCAAATGTTTAGTAATCACCTGTGATTTTATTAATTTAGTGTCTTAGTACCTTGATATAAAATGTCACCAAATGTTTAGTAATCACATGTGATTTTATTAATAACTAGGGGACACTCGTGCGTTGCACGAGGTCCGGTAGGGCGAGTGAGTCTTTGTTTTTATGTTGCTAAATTTCTTTGGTAACTGTTTATTTGTGTTTTTGTAACATACAATATATGTCTATAACATTTTAGTAATTTCTTCGAATATGTCAACCATGGTTCTGCTACAATTAAGAAACAAATGTTACAATGATATTTATTGCATTTGGATCTTCAACAGATAGACAAAATTACGAATCAGAATTGTAAATAACCACATGTACATTAGTAAACGTAATTGGACTACTATAATAGCTTGGTGCATTCCATTACTGCTATCGCTAAGAAACCAGTGAAAAACCATCTTGTCATACCAGAAAAGAGCATCACAACGACCGCAATAATACTTAGGCAAAAACGACTCAACAGAAACCCGAACCTGAGAAACACAAGAACGTCGTCGAGGCTGACTACGTTCAGGAACACAAATGACAGGCCATCTAACACCTTGCCCAAGAGTACTAACGCACATCAATACGAAGAAAAAAGTCCTATGTTTTCACTCACTCACTCCGTAAGAAGAATAATAAGAAGATCAATTTCATAAACTCTCAGGAAAATGATTATGAGGCTCAGATTTGTTAACAATCAAACAAAGTGGACCGATCTGCCATGGCTGCAAACTTCCTTATCGGTTGCAATGCAATTGGGCATAACCATCCGAGTTGCCTTGCCAAGATACTATTAATCTCAACTCTGATTGAATTGAATTCATTCAGACGTGTTAAAAAAATTTATCATCATAACCTCCACTAAAAAAAACCAACAGTCAGTGAATAACACAATCGAAGAAGACCAGACAATATAAAACCCTGCGGGAAAGACACGTACTGGACATGTGGAAAGGATAGGAACACGTAAGTTAAAAAAAATACCAAACCCGGATAAGAAAACCCTGGGTTTGTCTAATCTTCCTTCACGTGTCCTCTTCTTTTACACGTGTTTCCTCCTTTTTGCGGAACACCATCCCGACCCAGTGGCAAAGACAGAATTTGGATAGACGTATGGGTTCGACTTCTATGTAATCATTATGAGGCTCAGATATTTTAATAACCAAAGAAAGTGAACTAATCTGCCATGGCTGCAAACTTACCTATCGGTTGCAATGCAATTTGACATAACCACCCGAGTTGCCCCGCCAAGATACAGAGAGTCGAAAGTGGACTAATCTGCCATGGCTGCAAACTTAGTTATCGGTTGCAATGCAATTTCACATAACCATCCGACTTGCCCCGCCAAGATACAGATAGTCTCACCTCCGATTTAATTCACTCAGACGTGTTAAACAAATTCATCATCATAGCCTCTTTATAAAGATCATCGGTCAAATGTATTCCTGAAACTCGAAAGACAACAATCAATCAATTACAACCTGAAATTACAGAGACCTGGATTAACAATTAAACAACAGGACTTATTAAATCCACAGTCGAAAAATTACGTCAAAAGGAGTAAAACAACCATTTCAATTACCCGGTTAAAGTAGAAATTTCTAAAGAAAAATCCAATACCTACATGCCGACGGACCTATTGGAACTTCGCATAAAGTAAGGTTAACAGTCATGGAACCTGGAGAATGGAATACCGGAGGTCCGACAGCTGGATAAAAAACTTTTATCCAAGTGCCAGACATCTGGCATTCCACTCCCCACATTCGATGGCTGCCAACGAAACTGAACTTATTCCATATGGATGTCAGCAGGTATTTTCATTTCTCCAAAGCGTTTCAAATTTTTTGAACTTTGTTTCTTACCTACCACAAAATCTAGTGAATAACGTTGTTCAAAACCATATCAGGTGCTAGGAAAAAACTGGAAAATTCCAAGGTTAAACTTCGTCCTTACATGTCAATGAAGTTACGCGTGGTGGGCTGGAAGGAAAATCAATATCTGCCGAGACTGTGGACTGTTCGCAGAATACTCCAGGTCAAACAAATAGATGAAAAGCTTTTCATCCAAATGTCTGGCCTGCCATATCCCATCCACGAGTTTCGGTAGCTACTGATATTCGTTTCAACAAATCTCAAACAACATCGTCAACATGCCAGTAAAGAGTTTAAGCTCGAAATTTCCCACTTTCTCCAAGCAATTCATATGACTTTAAACTCCGTTAATCACTTTATGTAAGATAACATAAGTAGATCGTTTATACACACTGTTCAGTTAAACCTGAGCATCTGCCCGAAGTTAAAGAAAGAAGTGAAGGATGGTCGAAAAGAGTAACAGCAACCGCCGCAGCCATAGAGTACACCGCACCCAATGACATACGTCGTTCATGTACCTCGTTCCTAGCAGCTTTCACTTCTCTCTCCAACTCCGGCCAGATACTCAGTTTTAACTGACACAATTGTCTAAAAAGAAAGCATGAAAACGAAGAACATAAAACAAACCAAAATCGAAGAACTGAAAAAGATCAATTACCAGGTTGAGCTGAAAATTAGGGTTCCTGAAAAGAAGGTTTTGGATTTGAAGTGTTTTGAGTCTGGAAAACCTGGGTACAGAATCAATGAGCCGACAGCAAAAAAAATCGTCTCATCATATCCATGCTGCCATATAGTGCGAAATACACACAACAGCCCGCAACAGCACGGAAACCCGAAGACAAATTTTTTGCTGCTGACTCAACAACTCTGTACCCAAGTTTTTCCAACCCAAAACCCTAATACTCAAATCAAAGAAACTCTTTTGAGAAACCCTAATTTTCAGCTCAAACTGATAATTCATCTTTCTCAATCCTTCAATTTCTGTGTGTTTTATGTTCTACCTTTTCATATTTTGTTTTCGGATAATTATGTTATTTAAAAACAATTATAGATGGAACAATTTATGCATGTAATAAAAAACAAATTAATTACCTTGAAATTCATCAAAAACAACTGACACTAAACACACAAAATAATCAACATCTTTTCAACAAAAAACACATTGTCAAAATGAAAATGAAGAACGTACACTGTAGTAAAAAAAATATCCATCAAAGTTAGAGACCTTGACCCCGAAGTAATTGGTCAGCAGCTGGGCTTTTTGCCCTTTCGTAGCCAAGCCACGTCTAGCCATGGGCTGTGACAGACAATAATCAAACGACAAATCAATATTTGTAATTCTAGATAAAGTAGTAACTGCGATATTGCAAAATCATAACAAACCAATGAAATGTCAAAACACTAACAGATTCAACAACACAAATTCGAATTATTGATATTCTCACCTTCCCCTTCGCAATTTTTGGGAAACAGATTGATCACCATCTGCTTCCTTACTATTCTGCCACCACAAAGCACCACCAAAAACAGAACAACATCAATGATCAACATGCATAACAAAACAACATCGATAATCAACATGCATATACACAAAAATCAAAAACTCTGTAATTCAAGTTCGACATAAATTAAAAAAAAAACACCAAAACCAGAAACAAAACAACATCGATAATCAACATAAAGAACAAAAACTCTGTAATTCAAGTTCGACATAAATAAATAAAAAAAACACCAAAACCATAAACGATGTTTCCATACCTCCGAAGGAACAGCAAAGGCAGTCGGACTTCGCATCTACAAAGTAATTAAAAGAAACATAACAACAATTACTCGTCGGAGACTATTCCTGAACAGATCTAGAGTTAAATCAAAATAGAAAGAAGACGTAAGCCGGCGACCTCGATACGCGATCGACCGGAATACCGGCCACCGATTTCGACATGCAATTAGGGTTTTACCTCGAAGAAAAAGCTTCAAATCCCGTCTTTGCCTATGGAATCGCGCCAGGGTCGGGTTCGGGTCGGGCTGGGGCTACAAAGACCAGCCGGCGATCGGAACAGCAGGCGACGATTTCGACATGCAATTACTCTTCTATTCAATTAGGGTTTCACCTCGGAAAGAGAAAGAGTCTCACCTTGGAAAAAGAAAGAAAGAACACTATGTACACAAGAAACAGAGAGGCGGGAGAAACAGAGGCAAAAAGGAGGAAACACGTGTAAAAGAAGAGGACACGTGCAGGAAGATTAAACAAACCCAAACCCTAAACCCAACCCGACCCGAATCCACATGTTTCTACACTGCAAAAGCCGAAGCCCCAGCCCGACCCGAACCCGACCCTGGCGCGAGTCCATAGGCAAAGACGGGATTTGAATAGAAGAGTAATGTGCATTAGTATGTTGATGTAAAATGTCACCAAATGTTTAGTAATCACATGTGATTCTATAGTTTTTACATTAACAACTGTTTAAAATTTAGTGCCTTGATATAAAATGTCACCAAATGTTTAGTAATCACTTTTGATTTTATTAAATAATGTGCCCTAGTATGTTGATGTAAAATGTCACCAAATGTTAAGTAATCACCTGTGATTCTATAGTTTTTACATTAACAACTATTTTATAATGTAGTGCCTTAGTACCTTGATGTAAAAATGTCACCAAAATGTTTAGTAATCACCTGTGATTTTATATATTAGTATCCGCAGATTACCAATATATGTCATCATCTTATACTTTTAGGAAATTAACAAAAAAATGTTAACAAATTAGTTTAATAAGTAAATACACATGTGATTATGAATTAAAATATAATGTTTTGAACAACTTATTATTAACTTAATGTGCAAAATTACCTGTGATTTTACACTCACAGGTTCACACTACAACACTCCAACAACATATTCAAATGATAGCAACAACATAGAAACTCTTGGTGGTTCTCGATATTGGTTACCTTATGTTAAAGATGACGAGAAACCAATTAGGGGAAAGAATTATGGAACATTTGAACAGACTTTCAAAATGTATAAAGAGTATGCAGCAAAGTCGGGGTTTGACATAAAATTGTCATCATCAAAAAAAACAAAAAGTGGACTTATGAAAAGCAAGTATATTCGTTGCAACAGACATGGCGATCCTCCAAGTGTAAATATCAACACGTTGGATCCAGCAAACAGTGGGAAACTTAAACGAAATTCAACTTTTCAAGTAACAGGATGCAAAGCTCAAATCATGATTAAACTCATAGATGGTACTTTAACATATAAGGTACACCTTTTTGTTGAAGAACACAACCACCCATTGAACCCTATAGAGTATAGGCATTTGTCTAAAAAAAAAGAAAATTAGGTATCCCAGAATTAATGTTTATGAAACAAATGGCAGACTCGAACTATGGGGCAACAATTTCTTACCAGTTATATTGAATTACAAAAGGAGGTTATTCACATGTGAATGGAACAAAAAATGATTTCAAAAACTTCAAAAGAGATTTGAATGTTTTTATTGGAGAAAGTGATGCTCAAATGCTTGTAACCAAACTAACAAACAGAACAGAATATGTTAAAGACTTCACCTTCTTGTGTGATATTAAAGACAGCGAGTTGGAGTGTTTCTTTTGGGCAGATGAAACTGCAAAAGCAAACTACAAAGAATTTGGCGATATAATTTCTTTTGATGCAACTTATTGTACCAACAGGTATTATAATTTAGAATTTTTTTTTTTTTAAAGAAATTGTAAATTTGATAATCACATGTGATTAAATGATTACAGGTATAGTATGATATTCGTTCCGTTCACTGCAATCGACAATCACAAAAAGTGTGTTACAATTGGTGCTGGTATGCTGAGAAATGAGACTACAGAAACATACATTTGGCTGCTAAAGGCATTCCTAGACACATTCAAGAAGCAACCTAGAATAATCTTAACCGATCAAGATCCTACAATGAAAAGAGCAGTTGCAACTATACTTCCAGAAACAAAGCATCGACTTTGCATGTGGCATATCGTCACAAAATTCACAGTTAAGGTACAAAAATTAAAAAAAATTATTTTTGTTTTACATTTTTTTTAGAATGTTATTCTTGTTTTTATTCATATATAATTCTGATATGTTCAATAACTTATTTTATTACTACATATTGATAGAAACATAATCGACCACACTGATTTCAAAGCGAGACTCAATCAACTTATATGAAACATATATCATAAACTTGAAATTTTTGAAAAAAACTGGATTTCGTTATTGGAAGAATTTAATCTTGAAGACAACGTTTGGCTGGCAAAATTGTTTGAAATAAGATCAACTTGGATTCCCGCTTACTTCATTGAATATGAAATGTGTGGTTTAATGAGAACAACATCAAGATCAGAAAGTGAGAATTCGTTTTTTAATCACTTCACAAGTTATTGTTCAACACTCATCAATTTTATGAATCTCTTTGAATCTGCAATGGAGAAGTAAAGACATGAACAATAATTTTTAGATCATCAAACATTGAGCAAAACACCAAAATTGAGAACAAGATGGAAAATCGAGGAACATGCAAGATATGTTTACACAAAAGAAATATTTTTTTTGGTTCAAAAAGAAATTGATGATTCTATTTGGTTTTGCTCAAAAAATTTCAATCACTACAGAAGAAGGTTATGAGATTATGATCATTAGAGAAAGAGCATATGAAAGTCCACATAATAATAAAGGAAAATCAAAAGGAAAAGGGAAAAAACAGGAACAAAATGAGGTTGAGCCGTTTTCTGAGATAGTCGCAACGGAGATTCAACTTCAAGTTAAAAAAGAAGCAACATTTAAGGTACAGACATTTTTATATTTTAGTAATCACCTATGATTTTATTAATAATGTGCCTTAGTATGTTGATGTAAAATGTCACCAAATGTTTAGTAATCACCTATGATTCTATAGTTTTCACATTAAGAACTGTTTATAATTTAGTGTCTTATTACCTTGATATAAAATGTCACCAAATGTTTAGTAATCACCTGTGATTTTATTAAATAATGTGCCTTAGTACCTCGATGTAAAATGTCACCAAATGTTTAGTAATCACCTGTGATTTTATAGTTTTTACATTAAGAACTGTTTATAATTTAGTGCCTTAGTACCTTGATGTAAAATGTCACAAAAAGTTTAGTAATCACCTGTGATTTTTTTAATAATGTGCCTTAGAATGTTGATGTGAAATGTCACCAAATGTTTAGTAATCACCTGTGATTCTATAGTTTTTACATTAAGAACTGTTAATAATTTAGCGCCTTAGTTCCTTGATGTAAAATGTCACAAAACATTTAGTAATCACCTGTGATTTTATTAATAATGTGTCTTAGTATGTTGATGTAAAATGTCACCAAATGTTTAGTAATCACCTGTGATTCTATAGTTTTTACATTAAGAACTGTTAATAATTTAGTGCCTTAGTTCCTTGATGTAAAATGTCACAAAACGTTTAGTAATCACCTGTGATTTTATTAATAATGTGCCTTAGTATGTTGATGTAAAATGTCACCAAATGTTTAGTAATCACCTGTGATTCTATAATTTTTACATTAAAAACAAAAGATTGTAATCACCTGTGATTTTGTTAACACAAAATTGACCCTTACTTTTAATATATTTTATATTATAGGTAAAACATAACATAGCGGATGAAACTTACATTTGCACCTGTAATCAGTTTGTACGTTGTGGAATACTCTGTAGACATATATTCTGTGTTTTCAAATCGCATGGCATAGACGAAATACCAAAAATGTATATAACAAGACGTTGGGAAAGAGACTTAATTCCACCTAGTGTTAGGAACAAAACGCATAGATATGAAGGTAAGTTAACCGAACAATGCCCGAAAGTAGCGAATGAAGCATGCCGCAGTGTAGAAAGTTGCATAGTTGTTTTACGAAATGATGAAGAAAAACTAGCTTACTTTGTTGAAAAGTTAAAAAATCTCAAGAATGAAGTTGAAAAAGATGTCCCAGAAAAGAACAAAACCGAAATGATGGAAGAAATTCTTGGAGTAAAAAAACCAGAGCAAATTTTGATCAATAATCTAAAAGGTTTAAAAAACAAAGGAAGCGGAAGTAACTCAAGGATGCAAGGGTACGGTGAAAGAGCACAAACGGAGAGTCAGAGACCATATCGAAAGTGTGGAATTTGTGGATTACTGGTTAATAATCACGACAGGAGAACTTGTAAAGGACTTGAAATAGAGGTTTTAAATCATCAGAAACGTCAACATTTAAGTCATCAACAACAAAAAACTGGAACAACAACAACATAAATCAATGCTGCAAAACAATCCGAAAAAGAACAACTTCAACAGCAGAACGTCCAACCAACTGCAAAAAGACAGACTAGAGGAAAAAAAGTAGCGAGCCAAGCATATAAAGATGTAAGTGAAGAAGATGATACTTATGATACTTTGTCAAAACAAAGAAAGAAACAGAAAATTACTAGATCAAATGCAGCTGCAAGAAAAGTTGATAATGTATTGCGTGATGAAGAATCGGATCATGAAACTTTAAATGTTGGTACCTGAAAAAATCACTTGTGATAACATATGATCAAAAAAGTTACTTTTAAGAATTTATTTTTGTAAGCAAACTTAATATGTTACTTTACTAGTTGAATTTTATTTGTAATGAGTACAATCTTACCAGTGTTACATTAATGGATGACAAATAATTTGTTTGAGATTATAAGGAACTTGGACTTATTTTCGATTTGGTGTATTTTCTTTGAACAGTAACTATGTCACCTGTGATTCTATAGTGTTCACATTAAGAACTGTTTATTATTTAGTGCCTTAGTACCTTGATGTAAAATGTCACCAAATGTTTAGTAATCACCTGTGATTTTATTAAATTAAGTCACTAAATAACTTAAATGTAATTTTGTAGTCAAACAAATTATAAAAATGTAACTATATGTTTCAACATAAAAAAACCCGTGCACATATAAATAGTAATGTTAGATACCCACTTTGAACGTTTATAGGAAATAACTTTTTCAAAACAAATCAAAGCAATTAGCTGTAATTCTATAGTTTTTACATTAAGAACTCTTTATTATTTAGTGCCTTAGTATGTTGATGTTAAATGTAACCAAATGTTTATTTAATCACCTGTGATTCTATAGTTTTTACATTAAGAACTATTTATAATTTAGTGCCTTATTACCTTGATGTAAAATGTCACCAAATGTTTAGTAATCACCTGTGATTTTATTAAATAATGTGCCTTAGTACCTTGATGTAAAATGTCACCAAATGTTTAGTAATCACCTGTGATTTTATTAATAATGCGCTTTAGTATGTTGATGTAAAATGTCACCAAATGTTTAGTAATCTCCTGTGATTCTATTGTTTTTACATATAATTTTGTTTATTGCATTATGTATTTTGGTTTTATTGCAAGTGGTTGGAGAATATATACTTGGTAAATGTGTTCAATATTTGTTTAATGCATTTTGTATGTGAAATAATATATTCTTGTTTTGGTAGAACGTTTTGAAGTTTTGGAGTTGAAACGCCTGGGAAGTGGTGGTTTGTTGGCTAAGTTAAATCACATGTGTTTATTTCCTATTTGAATAGGTTGACGTGTTCAAAATACATGAAAAATCACATGTAGAAACATGACTAGGTTGACGTTTTTAAATCACATGAAAATCACATGTGATTTTATCATATGTGATATTGCCTTACGAATTTCACGTATTGATATAAAAAATATCGTATGAGATTTTATCATATATTGTTGTTTAACAATTGACGGTTTGTGGGCTAAATTAAATCACATGTGATATTGCCTATTTGAGTAGGTTGACGTCTTCAAATCACATGAAAATCACATGTGATTTTGACTAGCTTGATGTTTTCAAAATTCTTAAAAACATGTATTTTAAACAACAAATAACACAAAAATCCAAAAAATTCCATCATAACCAAAAAAATAAAAGTTCTCAAATTCTTAAGAAAATAACTTGAGGGTAATATTCGACAAAAAATCAAAAATAATTTGTCGTTTATTACTTTGCAGTATATCCCACGCCATTTTGACGTTTAAAATTCATATCACAAACCGTTTTCACTCTCACAAACCCTTGTTTTATTTTATCGAATTCTTTTAAAATTTCAATGGAGTCAAATGATAATTCATCGCCTAAACCAAATAATGATAATGCAGTTGTTGTTTTTGATGGAAAAACAGTTCAAAAAGAAAAAATATCGACAAGTAAGGGTTTTAGATTTTTGTTTATAATCATTTTTTTTTTGTTTTAAATTTATTTTATGTTATATATATTATTCATTTCAGATATAATTGGGGAAAAACAAGTGAGTGAAGATGTTAACGTTGCTGGAATGATGGAGGAAGTGGATGACGTAGTTAAACGTAATATGATATATATTTATTATTATTTTTTTTTGCAAAATTATATTTAATTTTATAATTTTTATTATTATTATTTTATGATTTATTTATTATTATTTTAATTTTATATTTATTTATTATTATTATTTTTATAATTTTTATTTTTATTTTTAGGTACAGTTGTTTGTTCATCAGTGGATAAGCATTGCGGAATAACGTATACATCTAGAAAAGTTAAAGGTGATTCAGGTATATTTATGTTTTAGTTTTTTCTAAATTTGTTAAAGTTTTTGTTGACAAAATTGTTTGTTTATATGAAATCACCTGTGATTGTGTGAGTAGTTACTCCATTATTGAACAAAAAATAGTGTTATTTGAATAATGTAAAATGTCACCAAATGTTTAGTAATCACCTCTGATTTTATTAATAATGGGCCTTAGTATGTTGATGTAAAATGTCACCAAATGTTTAGTAATCACCTGTGATTTTATTAATAATGTGCCTTAGTCTGTTGACAAATTAGTTTGTTTATATGAAAAAAAAGTTGTTATAACTATTGTTAATTGTTATTATTATTTAGACAACAAAGTAGATGAATCATCGAGTGAAGAAGATATTGATTATGATGAAATGCTCATTAGCAGAATTCTAAATCTTCCAAAAAACGAAAGCACAAGTTCATGTATTACTTGCTTTACATATAACTTAACACATGACAAAAATTTGATACATATGTTCATTATTTACATATAGCTTAACTAATTTTTTTATTTGTGTAACGTAGATCAATTACTAGATTATAGTAATGATCAAACATTGGCCAGCTACATCGGAAAGCATAAAACATCTCATGTCAAGAGGGTTCTAAACAAAAGAAAAAAACCAGACAACGGGGATGTGAAAAAGAGACCAAGGAAGAAGAAGATCTATCGGGGTGCCAAGCGAATTTCTCAAGACATAAATGAAGAGAAACCAGAATTATGCAAGCAAAGTGCAAAGCACAAATTAGAAACTGTTAACGAAGAAGACTTGTCAGAAAAAGAAACTGTTAGTCTAAGATTGTCACAATCGGTTAAGGTATTAAGTAATAAGTTTCCATCACTAAGGACTAGAATGTCATCTAAGTCAATGTATACTGCAATTAAAGATTTAAGTACAGATCAGAAGTCAGACTTATTTGATATGGGGTTTGGCAACTTATGTGGAATGACTTTAGATGGCCTACCTGGAAAACTAGGCATGTATGTACTAACTAACTTTATCCCATAAAAAATGACATTAACTATTGGGAGTAATGTTATTAACATTACATGTGACTTGATACACGACATGCTTGAAATACCCAATGGAGGAAGAGAATTGGAGGAGTTGCAGCCTGTTTCAAATCGAGATACGTATATTGCTGAATGGTACAACCAGTTTGGAGAGGGGGCAAAGATTAGGCCACGAGATGTGTGTACTAAACTTACACATTCTAGAGAAGGAGGATTAAATTTTAAGTTGAACTTTTTAGTTTTGTTCATGAACACTATGGTTCAATGCCATCCTTCGGGTTCATGTTTGCTTAAAATTTTAGACTACATAACAAATGGGGTGGAGATTAAAAACATAAACTGGTGCAAGTTAGTAATGGATGTTTTGCGTGTATGCAAAAATGATTGGAAGAAAGTCGTAGCCAGTTTTTTTGTTGGACCTTTGTCATTCCTAACTGTACGTTTGTTTTTATAATAACTTTTACTTCTGTCTTACATTTATATTTTTTTTTTTTTTCACAAATGAGTATGTTTTTAACATATGTTTGTCATGTATTTGTATAAAACCAGCTTTTGTACTTGGATTCGGTAAAGTGTAGCACATTAAATATGACACGACAACGTCCTGCTATTCTCGCTTGGGATTTTAAAAAAATGAATGATAGACAAGATGCAGAAATCCTTGAAGGTGGTTTTGGCAGAGGAGATCAGGAGAAATGGAACCTCCATTTGTAGAAGCTCTAAAAAATGAGAAGTTTGCTTCTGAGGTAATTTTTCTACATATAATATAGTTTTATTTATTTATTTATTTCTACTTTTAGTTGTACAAATCTGTCTTATATCTATTAATAATATTTTTTGCAGTATTTTGTTAGAAAACTACAGTCAAAGTTGTCATTTTTAGATGAAATAAAAGACGACATTGGATCTGTTTTAGAAGAAGCTACGAGAATGTACCCATCTAACGAAGAAATAAATCTTTACAAAGTGAAAAATTCAATCTATTTTCGTTGGCGGTAGTGGTCCAAGTAAAAATGATGACTATGAAGAAGTTGAAAATAATGACTTGGTGAAAAATAGAAAAGTTGCAGTTGATTTATCGTCATCTCAGATGGTTGAATATACATTCCCGTTATCAAATTATGACCATCTTAATAATGATGATGATGGTGAAAAGGTAAAGGATTCTTTTGAATCACTGAATGTTGATGGTGAAAATTCGGTTGAAGTTGAAGAGGTGGAGAAAGACTTGAAAATAGGTACATTTCATTAATTTCATTAATGTGAATCACTTGTGTTTTTTGGGAGAAAAATTATATTAAAAACTTATATCTAAATCTTTTTTTTCTATTATATTGTTTAGCTGTTGGTGATTCTTCAATAGATGGAGCTTGTGCTGTTATCGATACCCAGTTTCTGAACCAGACAAGCGTAATCCAAACAATCGAGCGTCAAGTTGAATCTCATAAACAAAATAGAGAACTTAACAGTAATTCTACTTTCTATATTTATATTATGTTTGTTACATGTGATTTAAGAGAAACCAAAATAAAAAGAATTTAAACTAATTACTTTTGTTGTAATGAATTCTTTAGGAGAAATAAAAAGGCTCCTAATAAGCAAATGTTTAGTAATCACCTGTGATTTTATTAATAAGTTTTCTCTTAAAAACTTTTATCTAAATCTTTTTTTTCTATTATATTGTTTAGCTGTTGGTGGATCTTCAATAGATGAAGATCGTGGTGTTATCGGTACCCAATTTATGAACCAAACAAGTGTCATTCAAACAATGGAACGTCAAGTTGAAGCTCATAAACAGAATAGAGAAGCTAACAGTAACCACCTGTGATTTTATTTATAAAGTTTTTTCTTAAAAAAAACTTTTATCTAAATCTTTTTTTTTTCCGATTATATTGTTTAGCTGTTGGTGGATCTTCAATAGATGGAGATCGTGGTGTTATCGATACCCAATTTCTGAACCAAACAAGTGTCATTCAAACAATGGAACGTCAAGTTGAAGCTCATAAACAGAATAGAGAAGCTAACAGTAATCACCTGTGATTTTATTTATAAAGTTTTCTCTTAAAAAACTTTTATCTAAATCTTTTTTTTTCTATTATATTGTTTAGCTGTTGGTGGATCTTTAATAGATGGAGATCGTGGTGTTATCGATACCCAATTTCTGAACCAAACAAGTGTCCTTCAAACAATTGACCGTCAAGTTGAAGCACATAAACAGAATAGAGAACCTAACAGTAATCACCTGTGATTTTATTAATAAGTTTTCTCTTAAAAAACTTTTATCTAAATCTTTTTTTTCTATTATATTGTTTAGCTGTTGGTGAAAAGGTAAAGGATTCTTTTAAATCACTGAATGTTGATGGTGAAAATTCAGTTGAAGTTGAAAAGGTGGAGAAAGACTTGAAATTAGGTACATTTTATTAATCTCATTAATGTGAATCACCTGTGTTTTTTTTGGGAGAAAAATTAAATTAAAACACTTTTATCTAAATCTTTTTTTTCTTCATTATATTGTTTAGCTGTTGGTGATTCTTCAATAGATGGAGCTTGTGCTGTTATCGATACCCAATTTCTGAACCAGACAAGCGTAATTCAAACAATCGAGCGTCAAGTTGAATCTCATAAACAGAATAAAGAACCTAACAGTAAGTCTACCTTCTATATTTATATTATGTTTGTTACATGTGATTTTAAGAGAAACCTAAATAAAAAGAATTTAAACTAATTACTTTTGTTGTAAGAATTCTTTAGGAGAAATAAAAAGGCTCCTAATAAGCAAATGTTTAGTAATCACCTGTGATTTTATTAATAAGTTTTCTCTCAAAAAACTTTTATTTAAATCACCTGTGATTTTATTTAAAAATGTGACTTAGTATGTTGATTTGAAAAAAAGAAAAAAAGACATTTTATCTAATTTGTTTTATGATTCTATATACTGTATGACTGCTTCTATTTAAGACAACACATGTGTATAGGATTAGACTACACAAAAAGCATGTATAAAAAACAGTGACAAAACAAATTTGAAAGATTCCTGCATTTATAACTTTTGCTTTATTGTTTAAGTCACCTGTGATTTTATTAAATTAAGTCACTAAGTAAGTAATCACGTGTGATTCTTTTCACAAATCGATGCAGTATTTTCTCACTTGTCCAATCCTACACATGTGTATAGGATTAGACTACACAAAATTGAAAAAGATTCCTGCATTTATAGCTTTTTCTCTATTATGTAGACTACACATATAGCTTTGAAAACAACTAGATTTTTTAATCATCATATTGCCTATATAAAGGATGTATATGGAAGACAAAAGGAGTACACTAAACAAAAAACCAAAAAAATGGCAGATGATTGCTTTGCCATTAAACTTGATCGCAGTAAAGTCACAAAGGGAAGAGTGGTAAATAATATATATTCATAATATCATGGTTTAACTTTAATATATGTTGTGTATATAAAAAACAATAACTATGTCATTTTTTGCAGACAATACCAGCATACTTTGTAAGGTTACATAACCTTACTGAATATCAGGAATGCGAAATTGTTTTCACCGACCATGATAACAAAAGGATGTTCGAAATGCAAACACACCCCGACCCACGAAGGAATGTTCCAACTAGCCATGTAACTATCAATGGTGAATGGAACAAATTTAGAAAAAGAAATGGGTTGCGATGTGGGACTAAGTTGCTCTTCACAAAAACCTTGAAACAAACAAACTTTGGTCTTCGATTGGTGTTCAATGTGGAAGAATACGACGTCTAAGATGAAAAGTTTGTCTCGTCGGAAGCGAATATGTTTGTTTGTCTTATGTTTGCTTGTGAATAATTTTTTAGTATTTGTAATCGTGATTATGTTCCTGTCATAGTTGACTGAAAGAGTTCTGAGAATACTTTATTGTAATTGAGTGATTCAATAATAAAGTATTTGGAATTCGGTGATTCGCATTTGTCATTTACTGCATTCGTTTATAACCTGTTTGATTACTGATTACGAGATTCCGCCTCGTGATTAGTTAGTTTAATCATGTTGATCGGACCACAGGGACCTACAATTGGTATCAGAGCGAACGCACTGTTTGCTCTCTATCGAGATTTGGTTCAGGATTAAATATCAGGTTTTAATCGATTATGGAATTAGGGTTCTTCATATTTTTTTTGGCGGCTGAAAATTAGGGTTCTTATTTTTTGTGACGGCTGGATTTTCAGATTTAGGGTTACTGGCGACTAGGTTCATAAAGTTAAGTTTTTAATTATTGGATTTATTTTTTGGCGTTTGTGATCTGTTTCTAAAACTCGAAGACTGCCAAATAATCAATATTGGGCTTATTTACTAATTTGGGCTTTAAATAAATTCAAAGACAAAGAGTGATTGAGATAGGATATTAAAATTCATTTGGGGGGATCTTTTCTTGGCCGACAAAAATAGCAGCGGTGGAAACAAATAAAAAACACACAGTTTCTTCGTGCAGAGGCGATTACGAATAAATTAATTTGGGGGAATAAAAGGTAGCGGCGACAGATAGAAAAAAACAGCTTCTTCGTCACCATCAGCGGCGAACAAAATAAAGGGGCATCACGAAGACAGTCAAAATTAAAAGGTAAAGTCACTTTGGGATTTTCTTGAAGCCGACAAAAGAAAACTAGCAGCAATTGCATTAAAAAATTTACAGCGGCGGCGAACATCTATTTTTCATATTCGTTATCATCTTCGGCGAAGGTATCTTCGTGAAGGTTTACACAGATAGCGGCGAATTAATTTAAGGGGGAATAAGGTGTGGCGGCCATCTTCGATTCATAATCTTCATCTTCGTTTGAATTATCTTCGGCGGCCAACTTCACAGAGCAATTGAAAATCATCTTCGTATCTATCTATCGTCTTCGTCACCATCTTCGTCTTCGAGGTTTAGACTTACTGTTCGTACCTTTCTTCGTCGCTGATCTTTGTTAAATTAGACGAACACCTTGTTCGTGGTTGTTTTGGAACATCTTCGTATCGCATCATCTTCAGCAGCTATCATCTTCGTGAAAACTCTTCGTGACTGTAGACGAACATCTTCTTCGTTGAAGGAAACGAACATCAACTTCTTCGTTTGATGTTTGATGCTCGTTTGACCTAGTTATATGTTCGTTTGACTGAATTTATTTAATTTCTGATGTTCGTTTAAAAATTGGTTCGTGACTTTTTGTTCGTTTGAAATCGATCTTCGGAGGCAGCAGTAAAGAAAAACGAACAACATCTTCGTCACAGGTTTGAGTAAGTTGTTGGATGTTCGTGGCTGTTTTAACTAACACAAGCTCGTTGATTTAATTGGCTGCTAAAATTCAAGTTCGTGACTGGCGGCGGCGACTGAGATTAACACAAGTTCGTAATTGGACTGCAGATTTTGGACTGTCTGCTGGAAAGCTTCTTGGGCTTAATTTATTGGGCCTAAGACTCATATTAAGTTGGGCCTCTGCAACCTTAATTGGGCTTGAACTTGTTTGGGCCTGCGTTTGATAACAGATTTTGGGCTTAATTAAAAAAATCTAATTGGACTTAAATAAATTAGATTGATTTGGACTCGTTATTTGGACTGTTAATTGGACTCGTTATTTAGACTTAATCAATTTAACAAAAAGTAAAGAAATGTATTATTTTCAATACAATAATGATGCTGAAAGAGAAAGTGCTGGAAAAATCTTTATGAGGCAATTTGATACGTTCAAAGCTGTAAGAAACGAAAACTTTGAAAATACTGTCACCAGATACTATAATCTCCTTACAGAACTTGGCAGGTGTCGTATAAGTGTATCTGGTAGAATAACCAAGAAATTTTTAGACGCTTTGCCTAAGCATTGGGAAGTTTATGTAAACTTGGTAAAAAATGAACGTGATTTTGATGAGGTGATTAAAAGATTAAGAGCGTATAAGTCAACAATCATGGCATCTATTGAGGGATTTCGCAGTGAAGCCAGTATTTCTACAGGTGATTCTAGTACTGCAAGTGATAAAGATATTGAGAGTACATCTTCTGACAAAGAGACTATTTCAGATTTAACCTCGGAAAATAAACGTTTAAACGAAGCTTTGGACATCTTGACGAATCAACAAAAAGATTTGCAAATTGAATTGTCTTGTGAAGTTCACCTGAAGAAGGAGTTATCCAACAAGCTTCGTCAAGATTCCAAAGATAAAAATGAATATTTATGTACTATCGATTTACAATCACAAAAGATCGATATGCTTTATGAATGTTTGAAAAAAGAGAAGCAGTTGTACATCGAAAAGGAAAAGGAACTACGAGACAGTGAGGTCAAAAGATTGGAGCTTACCAGAGATATTGAACAATTTCGGACTTCATCTAACACACTTACTTCCATTTTGAGTCGTCAAAGGCGAAGTGGAGATCGTACTGGTTTGGGATATAATGAAACACCTCCACCTTTTAATCACAATTACAGTTTTCTTAAAACTGAATGTGACGAGAAGGAAAATAGCGTTGACTCTTCATGTGAAGCTTCCTCTACAAGGAACGATCAAACCGAGTCAAGTGTTTCGGAAACAGAAATGAGTACATTAGCTGAAAACTCAAAACCCAAACAGCCTATGGATGATTTGAAGTTTTTTAAATGTCGTGAACATGGTCATGTGGCCTCGGTATGTCCAACGAAGAAGCAAAAGCAAGCCAACAGATCGTGCTCTCCGAAGAAAGAGCAAGCTAGCAGATCGTCGTCACCGAAGACGAAACAAATGGCTCGTTCACACTCACCTATACGGAAACAGGTAAAGCCTGTTCGACAATCAATGGCTCGATCATATTCACCTGTACGGAAACAGGTGCCTCAAAAGTGGGTTAAGAAACAGGAACACACGGGTGTTTCTAATGATCGTTCTTTTCAACGGCGTCCATTTCGACCGTCTTTTAGAAGTTCTAATCCATACTGGCCGAGTCAGAAAGTAAATTCCTTTTATCGGGAACCGAGTCAGAGAGTCCATTCCTTTTATCAGCAGTCGAGATCCTTTCGTCCACCGATGAACCATCTGAATTCTAAAGTTCAAGCTACTTCTAAAGATGATGGTTTCTTAAAGGAGTTTGTGTACATGAACGAAAGCGGCCAATCAAGACGTGTTATGGCATGGGTTCCCCACCATAACTGATTATTGCTAATTTAGCTGAAATTTTTTGTAATCTTGTATATATCTTTATGAAAATTAGAGTCGACATGAAAAGCTCAAAATTTCGTGTCGATCTCTTAAAAAAAAAAAAAAAAAAAAAATTGAATATGAGAATCGACATGAAACACTCAAAATTTCGTGTCGATATCTAAAAAAAAAAAAAAAAAAAAAAAAAAAAAAAAAAAAAAAAAATTACTAACGTTTGTTTGCAGGTTACGAAGCGCGTACGAGACTCTTTTGAAAACTGTTGTTTGAGACGTTGTTCATCGTCAGACAGCTCAGGTGGAGTTTTGTTGTCACTTATGGAAGCTCGAAGAATACAAGAAAAAGTGATGAACTTAGTTGAGTCAACTTGTGATAAAGACTCTGATAAAGAACGAAGTTCACAACAACAAAGGGAGCTGCCTAACTCTTCACAAGCATTAACGGAGAAGACTAACTCTCTGAAAGCGTAAACGGAGAAGACTGAATCTGCACAAGCTTAAACGGAGAAGACTGAATTATTGCAACAATTCAGGGGGAGTTATTCAAGACAATGATGAGTTAGAAGAACCTGCAAGGAACACAAGGAGAACAAGACTATAAAGACTTTGAGCGTATAACAGAATCTAGAAGCAACAGTCAAGGGGGAGTTTGTTGGTGCAATATCTGTGACCGTTGTTCTAGATTAGTTAAGTCTTTAGTTATAGTTTATTTGAGTATGTGATGGCCCAATAACATTGTGTTGTTTAGTGGGCTATTTAGTCTGTCATGGGTGTTAATGGACTTTGCATAGTCCATGAGCCCATTAGTGGCCAAAGCCTGTGAACATGTCTCTATATAAAGAGACATTGAGTTTAGGTTTAGGGCTAATCGATCAGTTAATGGTTTAGGAGCAGAGACAGACTGAAAGAGTTCTGAGAATACTTTATTGTAATTGAGTGATTCAATAATAAAGTATTTGGAATCCGGTGATTCGCATTTGTCATTTACTGCATTTGTTTATAACCTGTTTGATTACTGATTACGAGATTCCGCCTCGTGATTAGTTAGTTTAATCCTGTAGATCGGACCACTGGGACCTACAAAGATGAAAAGTTTGTCTCGTCGGAAGCCAATATGTTTGTTTGTTTGTCTTATGTTTGCTTGTGTTTAATTTTCCTGTGTTTGTAATCGTGATTATGTCCTGTCATAGTTTGTATGTAAAACTCTGATCTGAGAAAGATAAAGAGGAAATGTAAAATTCGTATTCTGGAATTTGAAGATTTTTGTTGTTTCTTTGTGCAAATTCATATTTAAACTTTTGTGTCTCATTTGATATGCATTTATTTATTGAGTAAGTAATCACCTGTGATTCTATAGTTTTTATTTGAGTAAGTAATCACCTGTGATTCTATAGTTTTTATGTTAAGAACTGTTTATTATTAAGTGCCTTACTATGTTGATGTAAAATGTCACCAAATGTTTAGTAAATCAGACCATTTTTATGTTATTGTTTACAACATAAAGCATCCAAAGATTCTACTAACTGACAATAGTAAGAATGGTGGATTTGATAAATATGGCGAAGTCCCTACAATGCTTGTAAGTAAAAATATCACTTGTGATTCTATAGTTTTTACATTAAGAACTGTTTATTATTAAGTGTCTTAGTACCTTGATGTAAAATGTCACCAAATGTGTAGTAATCACCTGTGATTTTATTAATTTAGTGCCTTAGTACATAGATGTAAAATGTCACCAAATGTTTAGTAATCACTTGTGATTTTATTAATAATGTGCCTTAGTATGTTAATGTGAAATGTCACAAAAAGTTTAGTTATCACCTGTGATTCTATATTTTTTACATTAAGAACTGTTTATAATTTAGTGCCTTAGTTCCTTGTCGTAAAATGTCACCAAATGTTTAGTAATCACCTGTGATTCTATAGTTTTTACATTAAGAACTGTTTATAATTTAGTGCCTTAGTACCTTGATGTAAAATGTCACCATAATGTTTAGTAATCACCTGTGATTTTATTAATAATGTGCCTTAGTTTGTTGATGTAAAATGTCACAAAATGTTTAGTAATCACCTGTGATTTTATCAATAATGTACCTTAGTATGTTGATGTAAAACGTCACAAAATGTTTAGTAATCACATGTGATTCTATAGTTTTTACATTAAGAACTGTTTATAATTTAGTGCCTTAGTACCTTGACGTAAAATGTCACCAAATGTTTAGTAATCACTTGTGATTCTATAGAATATCATTAGATATTATTATATATATTTTTTCCTTTTCTTTATATCATGTAAATTTAACAAGTTTTTAGGTTTTTAATTTAATTTTTATGTTGTTTTGGTTTCTTGTTTTACAGCATCAACTCTTTACAGAACATCTTGATAGGATGAACTACAAAAAACTTGAAAAGTTGAATTTCTGTAAAATTGAAAGAGCAGAGATGAAATGGAGGACAAAATTGAATAACATAGATTGCGGAGTATTTGCGATGCTACACATGGAATGTTACATGGGTGAAGAAATAAACAAATGGAAATGTGACATCGCCAATGATCCAAAACAGCAGTCTACCCAGCTTATGAAACGTAGAAGGAAATTTGCAACAAAGTTGCTTTTATCAGATACTAATGCAAACAAATCTGAATTCCTAAGTTTTGCTGATGAATTTTACAAGAAACCAGATGCTGAAAGGATTGCCATTCTCAAAAATGTTGTGAAAAATTGTAAAGAAAGGGAACTATTCAAAGACTAGGAGTAGGATGTTTATTAGAAATGGGTTGGCTGTTGTGATTGTCATTTTATTTGTGTATGTGTGGATATGATAAAATTTTAAATATTTTGATGTTCGTATTTGAGTAATTTTCATTTTATTTGTGTATGTGTGGATATGATAAAATGTCACCAAATGTTTAGCAATCACATGTGATTCTATAGTTTTTACATCAACAACTGTTTAAAATTTAGTACCTTAGTACCTAGATATTAAATGTCACCAAATGTTTAGTAATCACTTGTGATTTTATTAATAACGTGCCTTAGTATGTTGATGTAAAATGTCACCAAATGTTTAATAATCACATGTGATTCTATAGTTTTTAAATTAAGAACTGTTTATTAATAATGTGCCTTAGTATATTGATGTAACTGTTTATTATGACTAAATAAAAAGTAATATTGTTTTTCAGTTATATCTCCCCTTTCTCCAATTTTAGGGCTCATATATGAAACTCCAACTATTCATTAGAAACCGCTCAGATATGAACTCCACCTATTCATTGGAAACTACCCTGAGGGATGTTTTTCAAGTACTCAATCCCACAGGGGATGATTGGGAAAAACGATCCCATTTTATCAGTGATCTTCGAGCCATAGTTGAAAGTGTGGAAGGTTTTAGAGGTAAATTCTTCAAACTTCTGAAATTAGGTGCCACAGTTGAGCCATTTGGTTTATTTCGAGCCTTAGTCGTTTTATCTAACTTCTGAATTTCGATTGTTTAAAATTAGGTGCCACAGTTGAGCCATTTGGTTCATTTGTGTCTAACCTCTTCACGAGATGGGGAGATTTAGATATATCCATTTCTTCAGCGGGAGAAAAATACGACAAAAATCTATTGTTAGCCGTTAAAAAAGCTCTGGAAACAATAGGTATGCCTTATATTATATAATATCAAATGATCACTTTAAAAAGCGAAATCCAAACACACCTTTCTATGTATTTGCAGTTGTATGCTTTTTGCTATCATCTATTAGAGCTCCACTAGGGGTTTTTTTGTAATCATATTTCCGTGCCTTTTTTATTCTCTAACTAGTTCCTCATATGTTCACTTAATCACGAGTAGGTGAAAATTAGTTCTCTAAATATCTGTTTATTCATTAGCGGGTTGTTTATAAAAATATTTGTATAGTGATTCAGTTAAAAATAACAACGATTAATAGGCGGATTCGATGGGATTAATTATATTCCCCATGCAAGAGTGCCAATCGTGAAATGTGATAGCACTAAGGACAAAATTTCATGCGACATCTCTCTCAACAATTTAAGCAGTCAAATGAAGTCAAAGATGTTGTATTGGATAAACGAGATTGATGGACGTTTCCGTGACATAGTCTTAATTGTATGTTTCTACTAACTATAAAGTGATGATGTAAAGAACGTTTCATGTTATCATATGCTTATTATTAATGATTATATGTAGGTCAAAGAATGGGCAAAAGCGCATAGTATCAATGATCCTAAAACCGGAACGTTGAATTCGTATTCCCTTAGCTTACTCGTTATATTCCATTTTCAGGTGATTCCTAGCATTTCTACTGTTTCTCACGTATATGTTTACGTTTCTGTCTCCAATTTTTTGTTTCTTTTATTGGTTTTATAATCTCGTTTCTTTCAGACTTGTGACCCTCCCCTTCTACCCCCTCTTAGTGAATTTTACCCGCGGGACATGGCTGTTGATCTTACAGGTATTTGTTTTGTATATATTTGGAAAATGAAATGCATTTTGTGAAAAACTAATACGATAACAGTTTGTGAAACAGGTGTAAGAGCTATTGCTGAGAAAAATATCGAACACATTTGTAGTAGGAACATAAACATTATTAAAGCTAATATGTCGAGAATACCTAACAGAAGCTCGTTGTCTGATCTTTTTATTTCATTTCTTGCAAAGGTAAGTTTCTTATTATTTGTTTATGTGCTCTTAAAAATCGATGTTAGGGTTTCTGAGTTATAGTTTAATTATAGCATAAAAGTCTCTAAACTCTGTTTGTTTGTTGTTTTTCAGTTCTGCGACATCAGTGTGAGGGGTCAACCTAAAAGAATTAGTCCACAAAATGGAAAGTGGGAAGACATCAGGCAGCCTACCACATGTTCTCTATTTGTACGTCTTCTCTCTCTTTTTTATGTGGATGGGCGGATTGAGTAACAGGTCAAGATGGGTTCAGAGGGAACTGGTTCTATCGGGGTCGGGTTGGGTTGACATGTAGACACTTTTCTCTGTCACATAAAATATGATGATCTAATTTTGTTTGTGACATTCGCGAATTTCACGGTATTATTCTATCGTCTGGTATTCGTTTTATTTATTTATGTTCGTGTTTTGACCCTATTGTATTTCTTTTATGTTTATCGTATCCGTATTTTATGAGTATTGTATTCGTATTTTCTCGTATTTTATGGGAATCGTAATTGTATTTTATGTGTATTTACGTTTATCGGGTATATAGTATGTGATTCGAATCTTTATGTCGGGAACGTATAGTCTTAAGTGCCTTTAGTATAAGTCTAGTATGCTCTTATGATAAGTTTAGGGGAATTATGCCTTAATTATATGATTAAGATTAACGTTTAAAAAGTATTTCATTTTTAGTCCTTTCGGAAATTTTATTACAAAACTAGTCCTATGGGTGAAATTCTATTACAACTTTAGTCCTTTTTTAGATTTTATTACAAAAATCGTCCCTACCAGAACTTTGTCTTATCTACACCCACATTTTGTCTTTATCTTCATTTATCACACACACACTCTCTCTCCCTTTCTCTCTCAAGAAAACACATACAAACACCTTCCTTCTCTCTAACTTTTCCGGCAATCCAACCGTTGAATTCCAAATCCGAGACCGGATTATTGTTCACCATCATCATCTTCATCTATCCTCCAAGTTTCATTACGATCGGGTAAGTATTTCTTCGATTTTGCTTTAAACTTTGTTATTTAGATTCAAACCCGAAACTATCACTTTTCACCGTCAAAACTTAGATTTTATTGAGGATTATTGTTCCTAATCATATTCTGGACATAGGGTTCCATTGGTCTTAGTCACGTAACTATGCTTCTGATTCACATAATTGAGGTCTAAGTCACGTAATTGACTTGTACCTCACGTAACTCTTGTGATTCACGTAAGTATGCACGTAATAGTCCCTTGTCTTGCACGTAACTCCTTGTTTGATCACGTAACTAAGACCACTGGTCTTAGTCACGTAACTGATCACGTAACTAAGACCATTGGTCTTAGTCACGTAACTCATTGCTGATTTTTCCGAAACGTTTGTAAATCCGTTAAAACGATGTTCCTTATGGTCATTTTAAAACCCGTATAAAACGTTAATCGTTAAGGCATAACCCACTAGACTTAGAGATACTTAGACATGTTTATTTACGTGATGTTTAGGGCACTTAGACGTTGAAGCTTGACGGTATTGTAGTATTTCCCGACATATAGAGATTTGGATTGCTTTGCTATACAGTGAGTTATTCGTTGCCCTTTTTACTTCTTTTACATTTTTGGGCATGATTAGCGTTAAACAAATATATTTTTATGGTATGTATGTATTATGGTTATGTATTATGGTATGTATTTTGGATATGGATGCCTTAGGTTAGCATTACCCAACTCGTTCCGCCTTTGTGGTAGAACGAGGCCCCGTATACACACCTGTTAGCTTTTGCCGCCGGAAGTATATATAGCGCTATATGGGTCTAACAAACCCTCATTCTAACACGTTATTATGATAAGGGAGGAGCCCTGTCCGTGTTAGTAATGTTATGACCGTATTATTGATTATCGAGGACAACCTAGCGTAATGCACTAGGTGGGGTTAGTTGCCAGTATGTATTGTTGAGGTTCAGGTGTATCGTATTTACCGAAGGCAGTATTATTCTATCCAGTATGGTATTTATCTTATGGTATGAGTATGGTAGTATTTTATGAACTGAGTATGGTATTATTTTATGAACTGAGTATGGTATTTTTATAAATTGATTATGGTATTTTATGTATCAAGTATGAGTATTTTATCAAAAGGTTTGTATACTTCACGTATATTTTTAAAACATCATTTTCAAATGACTTATCTTCAAACCGTATCACTTTTGGGTCAAAATGTATTGAAACCTTTCTACTATTATGTTTTCAACTAATATTGCGAATAATTCACCAACTTTATGTTGACGTCGTATTTTAACGCTTTTCAGGGATTTGAGGTTACACCTTTTTGATGCTATGCTTATTGGCTACGTGGATCTTTTGCGTGGATTTATTTTGCTTTATTTAATTCCTTAGTATCCCAACTCTGTAGCCGTATTTTGGTATATTCGGATGACTGTAATAAGTATTCTATCTCTAACTCTTTATCTATGTTGATGATGTATGGTTTATTTATGTTTGATGTAACCTTTGAATCTCTGATACCGTATACACTGTACACCTCGGTTCCGCCATTTATGCGGGGTGTGACATTGTTACTATCGGTGATTATAGATCGAGGACCCATTTGAGCAACCGACGAATTGTGCAAGGGCTGTTACGCCAAAAAACATTTTGGTGATTGAACAAGCATTTCAAAGTAGTTATCAGCAACTCACATCTGGCAACCTACATAACCCCCTTTCTGTTCTAGTGAGCCCCAAAGTAATGAGTATTATATCCAGATCTCAAGCTGGAAGCTCTAGTGGTATCGTCGGGATGAATCATCCAATAATGAATCCACAGGCTCACACAACCCCTAACTGTATGTTAGGCCCCCACGTGTGTTTACAAACAACAGTAACAACACAACACTTATATGGAAATATCTTTTTTCTTTTTAGGTTCAAAGCAACATGTTTTGTGGAGATCTCTTCTCCACGAACATGCTCAAAAGCTGCGGAAATCAATCCCAGTATTTTCTAGCGAAAATGAAGGATTTGATCATATGCCAAAGTTCAGATCCACTATTACGTTTGCTGGCCTGATATTCAAATCTACCAATACATTTTAGCAGCTTAACATGGCTGAAGAGGACGTATCCAGGATTGCATATATTACCATAGCACAAAAAGGTAAAAGTGATGCCTTGCAATTTATCAGAGAGGTATCATGTTTTTCTTCTTCTTCGATTTTTTTTTGTAACAAATCTTTTTACAACTATCTTATTATAGTGAGAATTATGTACTTACGTTTGTGATAATGATTTGTTATTAATGTTTCCTGTTATCCAGGATAAAACCTCTTGCAAATCTATTCTGATGGAAATGGCAGTTAAGTTGAACCTAGGAATACCTAAATATACACTGGTTCAAGTTGACAATCAAAAGGGGCCATTCGGTCCTTCGTTCCGTTCTTCTGTGCTTTTTGACGGTGTTTCTTATCAAGGAGATGTTTGCAAAACAAAGAAACAATCTGAACAACTGGCAGCTTATGCTGTCATTATAAATTTTTTAGGTATTTTACAAATCCATATGTGACGTGCTTTTCGCGTATGTACTCTGGTATATGTCATAATCTTATCTTAATTGCAGATTCCGAACCAGGACTAACTGTGGCGGAGATAGTTAATTGTAAGCTCAGGCAGTTTGAGTGAAGCCTAAATCCCCACTCATGGTTCAAAACTATGTTAGAATTAACGTGTCATCTTTGACTTCAGAAGTCAAAATGATGATTAACATATGTGAAACGATTAAAATTACCATTAACTAATGCATATGATTATTTAAGTCATTTATAGCTTTTGCTTTATTATTTAAGTCACCTGTGATTTTATAAAAATTAAGTCACTAAGTAAGTAATCACCTGTGATTCTATAGTTTTTACATTAAGAACTGTTTATAATTTAGTGCCTTATTATGTTGATGTAACATGTCACCAAAATGTTTAGTAATCACCTGTGATTCTATAGTTTTTACATTAACAAACTGTTTATAATTTAGTGCCTTAGTACCTTGATGTAAAATGCAAACAAAATGTTTAGTAATCACCTGTGATTTTATTAAATTAAGTCACTAAAATGATTAAATTGGTGTTTGGGAGTTTCTTTTGAAAAATTTCCCATTATGATTCTATATACTGTATGAATGCTTCTATTTAAGACAACACATGTGTATAGGATTAGACTACACAAAAAGCATGTATAAAAAACAGTGACAAAACAAATTTGAAAGATTCCTGCATTTATAACTTTTGCTTTATTATTTAAGTCACCTGTGATTTTATTAAATTAAGTCACTAAGTAAGTAATCACCTGTGATTCTTTTCACAAATCGATGCAGTATTTTCTTACTTGTCCAATCCTACACATGTGTATAGGATTAGACTACACAAAATTGAAAAAGATTCCTGCATTTATAGCTTTTGCTTTATTATGTAGACTACACATATAGATTTGAAAACAACTAGATTTTTTAATCATCATATTGCCTATATAAAGGATGTATATGGAAGACAAAAGGAGTACACTAAAGAGGAAACCAAAAAAATTCCAGATGATTGCTTTGCCATTAAACTTGATCGCAGCAAAGTCACAAAGGGAAGAGTGGTAAATAATATATATTCATAATATCATGGTTTAACATTAATATATGTTGTGTATATAAAAAACAATAACTATGTCATTTTTTGCAGACAATACCAGCATACTTTGTAAGGTTACATAACCTTACTGAATATCAGGAATGCGAAATTGTTTTCACCGACCATGATAACAAAAGGATGTTCGAAATGCAAACACACCCCGACCCACGAAGGAATGTTCCAACTAGCCATGTAACTATCAATGGTGAATGGAACAAATTTAGAAAAAGAAATGGGTTGCGACGTGGGACTAAGTTGCTCTTCACAAAAACCTTGAAACAAACAAACTTTGGTCTTCGATTGGTGTTCAATGTGGAAGAATACGACGTCTAAGATAAAAAGTTTGTCTCGTCGGAAGCCAATATGTTTGTTTGTTTGTCTTATGTTTGCTTGTGTTTAATTTTCCTGTGTTTGTAATCGTGATTATGTTCCTGTCATAGTTGGTATGTAAAACTCTGATCTGAGAAAGATAAAGAGGAAATGTAAAATTCGTATTCTGGAATTTGAAGATTTCTGTTGTTTCTTTGTGCAAATTCATATTTAAACTTTTGTGTCTCATTTGATATGCATTTATTTATTGAGTAAGTAATCACCTGTGATTCTATAGTTTTTATTTGAGTAAGTAATCACCTGTGATTCTATAGTTTTTATGTTAAACACTGTTTATTATTAAGTGCCTTAGTATGTTGATGTAAAATGTCACCAAATGTTTAGTAATCACATATGATTCTATAGTTTTTACATTAACAACAATTTATAATTTAGTGCCTTAGTACCTTGATGTAAAATGTCACCAAATGTTTAGTAATCACCTGTGATTTTATTAATAATGTGCCTTAGTATGTTGATGTAAAATGTCACCAAATGTTTAATGTGGAAGATTACGACGTCTAAGATGAAAAGTTTGTCTCGTCGGAAGCCAATATGTTTGTTTGTTTGTCTTATGTTTGCTTGTGTTGAATTTTCCTATGTTTGTAATCGTGATTATGTTCTTGTCATAGTTGGTGATTGTGCTTCAATCACAGGTGATTGTGCTTCAATCACAGGTGATTTGATCAAAATATGTGCAATATTAAACATACACAAAAAGAGTATATTGAAATCACATGTGATTTGATATACATAAAAAAGCACGTACATAAAATATATTGAAAAGCTTGGTCAGAACTTGTCCATGAATTCTAAAAAGTATCCAAATAACATACATCAGCTACATAAGCTACTTAACAACAAACAACTACTTAACAAGAACAACTTAAGTTTAAATACCTTCTTCAACTGCATCTTCAACATCATCATCATCACACACAAAAACAGACTTAAACAACTCTTTAAAATCCAATATTTTTGGATGAAGAGGAAATTTGTGGACAGCTTCTTGTAAAGATGACAATATATCATCTTTATCATCCAACAAAACGAAAAATTTAAAATGCAGTTTACGCACCATATCCTAAAAAAAGAAAGTAAAGCAAAAAAAATCAAAATAACAAAAAAACATAAAAGAATAAATATTGAAAACAAATAGTGAAAAGAAAGAGTAAAAAAACTAACATCAACAGCAACATCTTCGTTCATGATCAACTCGTTATAATCAGGTTGCAAATCCCAAATCCCAAACCCTCCTTCTTTCATTTCAAGCTCTTTCCTAGTCCTCATTTTATCCATACTCTAAGATTGAATTGCAGGTCTCCCACGAGGTATATCATACAAGTCGAATTTCACATAATCAAGATACAAAAGCTATATATAAAAACCAAAATTTACTAAGTAACATAACAATAAAACAATAGATAATAAGAATGATAAAGAAAAGAAAAAAACTTACAACAAGAAAAGTAAGTGGACCACCATATAAACCGCTTCCATATTTGTCCCAACCACTTTTACTATGAGCCAAAGAATCTAAAACATAACGACACCAATTTATAGCAGAAATATCAACGGATTCGTCAACAAACATCAAAACTTTAACGTCACAAGAACCGGAACTAGGGCATCCAACCATTGTATTTGAAAACAAGATCAGAAAATTAAGTTTAAACAGAATTCCCGCTTCAGAAGAATTGACAATAGCTTTGCAAATATAAGTTGCACGAACTTTATTACCAGATGGAAACTGAGAATACCAGTGATTAATTAAAGGTCGATTGTCCATAGGAAGTTCATTTAAATCACACAGATTCAGACCACCACAAGGAATACCAAGAATTTCACGAACAACTCCCTCATTTATATTAATTAAACCATTCTTCAACTTCAAAGTCATATTTCTTGGATTAAAATTATCCACAACAAAATGACCAATATGTGGAGGAACCCCATCACATGGCATCTTGTATAAACCCCCAAAACCCATGTCTTTTAAACAAAGCTTCTGTTCTAAACTTAAATTATTCAATGCAATGAATAAACTATGAGGGGACATGCGAGTTCTAATAGATAAAAACTTCTTTGGTTTAGCAACCTTTACCAATATACAATCATCAACAACACCAAAACAAACTGATTTCCTTTTAGACGTCGACTTAATAACAGAAACAACCTCTTTCCCTTTTGACAAAACATCAGATTCAATAAAACAGGCAGCAGAACTCCTTGTAGAACGACGAAATGATGAAGTTCCAATTTCAGTTTTTTACCTATATTTTTTTCTTCAAGAACCTTACTTCTTGTGTACTTCTTAAACATACCCAGCGTTGTCTTCTCTTTCTGGCTTTGATTATCCGTTAAAGGAAACTCATTAGCAGTAGTGTCATCAACATTCGTCTCTTCGTATCCAAGAAAAACATGACTTCCTATATTTAATAAAAAAAAACAATGTTCATGCAACGGAATACAAACCGTTCCTTTTGAATTAAAATAAAATAATCAACTAATAATGACAAATGTATAACACCAATAATAAAACATGTATAATAAAAACAACAAAGATTACCATTCGAATTTCCTTCTTTATAAGTATCATCAACTTCAGGTGATTTTGCTTAAATCACAGGTGATTGTGCTTCAATCACAGGTGATTGTCCTTCAATCGGAGGGTAAGAAACAACATTTAACGGGAAAACATTACCAACTTCAGCTGCAAACAAAAAAATAGCAGAAACACATGTAACTACATATACAAATTCATGAAAAATAAAAACAAAAACATCATATCAAAAAGATATACATAAAAACTGGATACATTACCATTAACAACATCTTCAATAACAATAGGAGTACTGGGTGTGTTTTTATATTTACTCATCCAAGATTGTTTGAATAGCCGTTCACTTCAACGAGTACGACCTACAAAAAGAACATAAAAAAAAAGCAAAATCATATGTGACTGAATAAACCACAAAAAAAAACCAAAAATATAAAAACACAATATATAACTTAAACGAAAAAAACCCAATTAAAACAGTTGATAAAGAAATCAAAAAAATACCTATAGATGACATGTTTCAACGGAAGAATTTGATGATATGAAGAGTTTTAAACCTAAACAAAAAACATGTAAAACAACAAAAATCAAAAAATGTTACAAATAAAATATAAATAACAAAATAAAACATAAATTAAACATAGAAAGAAGAATAAAAAGTAAATTATAAAAAGAAAAAACACAACTTTAAAAAAGAAAAAATCAAAACCATTTCATGTCGTAAAATTACCTATTTCAGAACGATTTTTTCGACAAAAACAAGTGTTGTGATCTCAAAACTACGAATAATTGACAAATTAGAGTTTGATTCGGTTTTCAATCGAAAAAAACCGGTTAAAAAATGACTAGGTTTAGATCCGAATTTTAGTGGCGTATTTTGTTAAGAGTAGTGAGCGCGTGTGAGTAAACAAAAAAAAAAGGTTAAAAGACTAAATTGCCCCTCCGTGTCTTTTACTTATAATTCATTTAAACCCAACTTTTAATCTCAGCCACAAATTTTAGGTGATCTTGTGGTTAAAAAGTAGATCTCTGGATCTCTAGCAAAAAAGAGATCCCATTTGAACCCCAATCTATATATATATATATATATATATATAATTTACTATTTATTGTTATTTTATTGGTAATCGACTTCCGTTTCCGGTGGTCGATCGGTTTGTGTGAAATGTTTGGCGGAAATTTGGATTGGAGAAAACTATGATGACTACAAAAGGTTTTTTCTACTTTAAGTTTTCGAATGAAAGGGGTGTTATGGATGTTTTAGAAGGGGGTACGTGGATGATCCGTAATGTTCCAATCATTTTGAAGAAGTGGACACCTAATATTATGCCGTTGATGTTAGATTCGTACACCACTGCTATGTGTATTGATTCTTGGGGTCGGCCTAGTTACGCTAGAGCAATGATTGAGGTTGATGCAGGTGTTAAATTGAAAGATAAACTTATTATTGAAACTCCCCGTTTGGATGCTGAAGGTAGCACTCGCCATGAGGTGCGTGTTGAATATCAATGGAAGCCGCCGCAATGTTTGAGCTGTAAGGTTTTTGGACATACTGAAAAAGCATGTAAGCAGCATATTCAAAGGGCGGTGATAATGAATACTAATAAAGTTGATGATGATGGATTTCAAGAGGTAAAACGGAAGAGAGTAAGGGGTTTTAATGTGAGTCAACCTAAACAACCGGTTTTGAGTATCGTCCGAAGAGTAAAGTTAATGTGACCAGTTCTACAAGTATAAATGTTGATGCGTCGACTTATGAGACAGAGGTTCAAGCTCGAGCTGCTGGGATTGTGAGTAAGTTTTTAGGTGCTGGTGTCATAGGGTCGGCTAAAGGTAAGGAGAAGCAAGGGGTGCAAGTGGATCGGGTGGGTCCTGACGACTTTGGTTCGGATGGGGAGGGTCTGGGAGAGGAGCAGGTTGAGGTTTATCAAAATTCAGAGGGGGCAAGCACTCCCGGTTCAAACGATTTGAATGTTTAGTGCAACATTGTAGAATATAAAGGGCCTGAACCAAACCCCAAAGCAAATGTTTAGTGCAACATTGTTGAGGAGGTGGTGCTCGAAAATAGTTTACAAGTTTGCGCTATTTTAGAGCCCCATGTTGATATTTCAAAACTTCATGATGTGTGTACAAAGGTTTTTAAAGGTTGGCGGTGGACATCTAATTCTCTGGTGTGACAAAAGGGTGCGCGTATTATTGTTGGCTGGGACTCGGAGAATGTAGATTTGATGGTTGTTAATCAGTCGGACCAGGTTCTTCATTGCCAGGTACGTTTGATCAGTGCCCAAAAGAGCTTTTATTGTTCGTTTATTTACGCAGGTAATCATTATACTCAGCGACATGAGTTGTGGAAAAGTTTATTAATGCATAATCAATTTGTGGGGAGTAACGCCTGGATTGTTATGGGAGATTTTAACGTTGCTTTGAATCTAGATGATAGTACTAGTGGTGTGTCTGGTGTGTCTATTGGAATGGCTGAATTTAAAGATTATGTAGAGAGTATTGGTCTGGTGGATCTGAATCAGTCTGGCATGTGGTATACATGGAATCAACGCCCTCACTCTAAGGATGGTATTTTAAAGAAGCTTGATAGAATAATGTGTAATTGTCTGTTTTTGCATCAGTTTACTGATGCTCATGCAATATTTAAGACGTATCGTATCTCGGATCATTGTCCTAGTGTTCTAAAGATCCCGTTGGAGAGTGTCCGAAAGCCAAAGCCGTGGTTAAGGGAACTTAAAAGTGCTTAAGGGGCTCGAGTAGGTTGTGGCTTGGCCGAGGTTACGGTGTTTGAATGTTTGGTTCTGTTGCTGGTTTGCGTGTTTAGTGGGTGTGCTGGGTGGGTTAGTTTTTGATTGTGTTGGAGTTTTCTCTCCATGTTTTCTCTCAGATGATTCTTTTGTTTCATCTCGTTCTGTAACCATTTTTTGTTAATATATTTTGCCGGGGAAGTTTCCCTTTAGCGAATTTAGAGGTTTATTGGCGGACCCTCTCAAGCCCGTGTCACTTTTGTGACCGACCGACCCAGCCTGCACGAAGTCTTGGTCCCGTTAAAACACCCCTGCTGAAAGAGCCACAAGCATTGGTAGAAAATCTTCTTGGGAGGTCACCCACCCCAGTACTAAGTTTCGAACTCGTGACCTCCCACACAAAGGTGACAGGTGATAACCACTTGGGCAAGCCCTAGTGGTCATCCTTTAGCGAATTTATATATATATATATATATATATATATATATATATATATATATATATATATATATATATATATATAGGGTAGGGATATTGTAAAAAGTTTTTAAAATAAAAATAATAGGGAGTGTTTATAGCCACACATTTAGTCAACAAAAAGGAAATCAAGAAAAGTCAACGCGGTGACATTTTTGTAATATTTTCGAACTTTCATGCCGTTTTGGTAATATGCAGAAATATATTTTTTTTTTTATAATTTCATTTTCCGAGATTACTCATTTTTTGAATCTTTGTGCATAACTATTATCAATCTTTCTGCATAACTATTATCAATAACGTGTGCATCGATTTTATGTGCATAACAAAATTCTATATAAAAATTACGAACATTGTGTATCGGTTTTATATAAAATAACTTCTGCATTAATTTTATGTACGTTTTTTATACAAAAAATTACAAAACATTGTGCATAAAAGTTAAATATGTATGTGCATAAAAACCACGAGCCACCATCGTCACCTTCACCTTCATTTTCCGTTCATCAGCCACCATCGTCGCCGGAAACCACCAGCCACCATCGTCACCTTCATTTTCCGTTCATCATATAGAAACCACCAGCCACCATCGTCACCTTAACCTTCATTCGCCGGAAAACCACCAGCCACCATCGTCACCTTCACAGTCGCCGGAAACAAACAGATATGAAGAAAAAAACAAACAGATCTGAAAAAAAAACAAACAGATCGCGGTGGGGGCGATGGCGATGGCGGCGGTGGCTTAATCGGCGGTGGGGGCGATGGCGGCGGTGGCTTAATCGGCGTTGGCGGCGACTTCAGCGGTGGTGGCGCGGTGGTGGCGCTGCTCCATAGGGTTAGGGTTAATTGATGTAATGAAGATGAAGAAGATGATGAAAAATGAAAGAAATTGGGTATTTAATAATGGGTGTCAAAATGACCATTATACCCTTATTGATATAATAATGGTTTTTTTTTTTCTCTGCCACGTGTCAACACCTCCTCACTCCCTATTCTTTTTATTTCTAACCCCTTTTTATTAGATCCTAACTCTCTCTCTCTCTCTCTCTCTCTCTCTCTCTCTCTCTCTCTCTCTCTCTCTCTCTCTCTCTCTCTCTCTCTCTCTCTCTCTCTCTCTCTATATATATATTATATATATATATATATATATATAATATATATAATATATATATATATATATATATATATATATATATATATATATATATATATATATATATATAGATATATATATATATATATATATATATATAGGGTGAGGTGCAAATGAGATCCTCAATTTGCTAGGGATCCAGAGATCCACTTTGCAGCCACACATTTCTCCTTAATACTTTTTTTTTTTTTTTTTTTTGCTATGTTTTACCTTATCTTTTTTTTTTTTTTCAAAATACATGTGATTTTTTTGGTAAAAAATTGAAATGACATAT
>CAJVGC010000432.1:18975193-19036284 GCA_910822075.1 Senecio squalidus | reverse complement strand
TTAGTGAGTTTCGGTATATACACTAGTGTATATACTAAATATTCACCAGTGTATATACTAATTCACCAAAAACACATCTAACCATATACACTACACACTAGTATACACTATATTCACTAATGTATACGAATCTTTATATTAATTTCCTTTTAATTGTGAATACGCAATATACAAAGTGAATATACAATATATATATACACAAGTGAATATACAATATACACCAGTGAATACGCAATATACACAAGTGAATATACAATATACACCAGTGAATACCATGTATTCAATAGAGAATACATCTTATACATTAGTGAATATAGTGTATACACTAGTGTATATTGTATAAATACACTAGTGTATAACTATACATTAGTGAATATAGTGTATACACTAGTGTATAAATACACTACTGTAGTGTATAAATACACTAGTGTATAACTATACATTAGTGAATATAGTGTATACACTAGTGTATAGTATATATGGTTCAGATGTGTTTTTTGTGAATTAGTATATACACTGGTGAATATTTAGTATATACACTAGTGTATATACCGAAACTCACTGTAAAAAAAAAAAAAAAAAAAAAAGTCGTCAAAAGTATATCAAGTGGGTGCTCGTTGGAAAGATAATTAAATGCTTGTTCTAATGGTGTATTTAGTTTTTCCTAAAACCTAGTTATACTCTAGATATGTTAATTTAAAGTTAATTAGGATTTTAAAGTGGTTTTAATTGATTTCCAATTTGGCTCTCAATTTTGACTTAATTACAAAATTGTCACCTTGAGTTTAATTACAAAATTGCCACCTTGCCTAAAAATGGTTCCTAATGGTTCCTAAATAATTACATGGTTCTTAAATGAAACCAACTCTATATATATATATATATATATATATATATATATATATATATATATATTGGAGTTCAAAAGGGATCCCTAATTCTCTAGAGATCTAGGGATCCCTTCCTAACCACCAATTTTTCCTTATATCTTTGTTATTTTTTTTTACTTTTTTTCTAAAAATTGTTTTTACTTTTTTCTTTTACCTTTTTATTTTTTTATTTTTTTTTCTTCCGAAAATCACATTTGATTTTCGACCTTACTTTTTAAAAATCACATTTGATTTTCAATCTACAAATCTTTTATGGGTAAAATCACGTTTGATTTTAAAAAATTATTGATTATTTTTTACCAAAATCACATGTGATTTTTAACCTACAAACTATTTTGCTTATAAAATCACATGTGATTTTCGAGAAACAAATTTTTCAAGGGTGACTTTAAAATTTATAAATTTTGGTTTTGAAAATCACATGTGATTTTCGACAAAAAAGAAATTCACGTGTGATTTTAAAATTTATAAATTTTGGTTTTTGAAAATCACATGTGATTTCAATTTTTTACAAAAAAATCACATGTGATTTTGAAAAAAAAAAAAAGTTAAGAAAAACATAGCAAAAAAGAAAAACCAAATTAAAAAACGAAAAAAAAAAAAAAATATTAAGGGAAAAATGTATGGCTAGGAAGTGGATCCCTAGATCTCTAGAGAATTGGAGATCTTTTTTGAACCTCATCATATATATATATATATATATATATATATATATATATATATATATATATATATATATATATATATATATATATATATATATATATATATATATATATATAGGGACTGATTCATGCGAGAACTCTTATTTCTGCGAGAACTGCGAGAACTCTTAAAAAAAGTGTCAATTAACATGTAATTATGCTTATTGACATGTAAAAACTATTGAATGTTAAAAATCTAGTAAAAATATAAATGAAAAATTAAAAAAATTGTATGAAATCACGCGTATTAAGAATTGTTCACATGTGAACGTTTTTTTTCAAAAAATGAGTTCATATATGAACGAAAATTTTTCACGTCATTTTATATGATTTTTTTTAGTTTTTTACGTTTATATTTACTTGATTATTAATCTCCAAAAGAGTGTGCATGTGAATGAACAAAGTGAAACGTGATTTAACACTTTTTGTGAGAGTTCTCGCAGTTCTCGCAAAAAAAGGAGTTCTCGCATTAACCATTCAATATATATATATATATATATATATATATATATATATATATATATATATATATATATATATATATATATATATATATATATATATATATATATATATATATATATGTCTATATTATCATAATTATATTAATATTATTCATGTATTAACACGAATGTCAAATATCTTTATAACCTTTTATCTATAAAATATATTTTTTAATCATAAAACTAGATTTAGGTTAAACTTTTTAATAAAATAATTAAAATTTCGGGTTACAAATCGGGTATGAATTTGGGTTTCGGGTTATGGGTCGGGTTTGAGGGAGTCTATAGCCCCAATAGGGAGACTCGATAAGATCCTTAATGGGGAACATGGCAGGTTTGGGGATTGTTTTTGTTCCCGCGCCGAACCCGCCTCATTGCCATTTCCACGTGCAAATTATATAGTTAAGTGTTTGAAAACATTAGAATCGATCCGTGGATTAGCAAAGTGTTTGTCTAAAAGGACTACATTTGATGTATATTAAAAGGATAAAATGGATATTGATATAATTAACAGAAATCCTTTAACTCTAACGAACTAAAGGATCGAGAGTGTAAAAGGTTTCAAAAACTAGGATATCAAGTGTAATTTCAAACTTGAAAGAATGATATATGTTATATTAGATAAACCAAAAGGACCATCCGAGTAATTAACTCATAAAAAAACTTGGGAGTCGACACTCCCATATTTAGATTTGTGAAGATAAAATAATGGAGAATTTGATAAACATCGGTCAAGCACTTCCGGAATGTTGAGCAATTATTATGATATTTATCTCTAATATATGTCCTAAATTCGTTTACAATGGATCTAGAGTTTCAAACTTTTCCAAAATGACACGTATGGGTATAAATCTTATATTTATAGAACCGTGGGAATGTCCCCAACGTAGGTCATTTGAACCAAAATTCATGATTGATAAGTTAAATGAGACAAAAATTATGTTTCCCGAGTTCACCAAAATTGAAATTGGATTCGTCTAAAGTTCTTGTAATATTCAAATGGAGATGATATTTGGATATGAAATTGATGAGTATGTTAGTTAATGGTTTCGAGATGATCAATAATTAATATTGTGTTTTAGACGGGTAAAAGTGCAAATTTCTAAATGACAAAGTGTTATGTTTTTGCTAACGAAAACATTTTAAATGTTTTGGGTCTAAATCCATTGTGCACACTTGGAAATGATGTCTGATACAAGAGGAATGTCAAAATGTTATGGCATGATATTAAGAAGTGTTAGTGCAGATATCACATGACTGATTGGTCTATTACTTTGTTATTTTGTATCTGTAATTACTTAGTCTATTTTGTAGTCCCACGAACATGTATGTTCGTGGGCTTAGAGTTTGTTGGGCTGCGCACGAACTTGCATGTTTGTGAGGCCCATTAAAGCCCAATCTAGCCGAACATGTCTCTCTATATAAAGAGACATTTAGGTTAGTTTTAGGGTTGTTGGTTTAGAGAGAATTCTGAGAGAATACTTATTGTGTAACTGAGTTTATCAATCAATAAAGTATTCTGAATTTGGGTATTTGTGTTTGTTAGTTCTTGCTTATCGATTATACTTGTTTATACAATTGATTACGAGTTTCCGCATTGTAATCAATTGGATTAATCCTGTTGATCTGACCAATGGGACCTACAATTGGTATAAGAGCAAACACATTGTTTGCTCTCTATCGAGATTTGGTTCAGGATTAAATCACAGTTTAATCGATTCAGCAAATTAGGGTTCTTCAGTCTCTCGCGGCTGTTTGATAAAAAATTAGGGTTTCTTGATTTTTTTGACGACTGATTTTTTGAAAAATTAGGGTTGGCGGCTGTGTTTGTGATAAGATTAGGGTTACTTCATCTTCGGCGAGAATATCGGGATTCTAGTTCGTGAAGTTCAAGTTCGTGGTTCACAGAGGATTTAACTAAGTATTAGGTTTGTGGTGCCATCTTCGTGGATTTATTCAAGTGTGTGGTGCCATCTTCGTGAATTTATTCAAGTTCGTGGTGCCATCTTCGTGGATTTATTAAAGTTCGTGGTGCCTTAGAGGATTTACCCAAGTATCATCTTCGTGGATTCAAGTTCGTGGTCATCAAGTTCGTTGCTGATATTGACTAAGTGGATTAACCAAAACAAGTTCGTTGACCAGGTTACTTCAAGTTCGTTGACCAAACAAGTTCGTTGACCAATCAAGTTCGTTGACCAAGTTCGTGGGTCAAGTTAGTTACTCAAGTTCGTCAACAAGTTCGTAGATAACAAGTTCGTCCACAATTTCGTCAACAAGTTCGTGGACAACAAGTTCGTTAACTACAAGTTCGTTAACAAGTTCGCTGATTTATAAATGGATTCAAAACAGTCATCGAATACTCCTCCCAAGCTACTCAATGCTTCACAATATTACAGTTGGGTCGATAAATTTGAATATTTTTGTAGATATAATGACGTGCAAATGCGGATGTGTATTCAAACAACACATGTTCATAAAACTGTGACCGTAGAAGGTGTGGTTTCGAAACAAGCTATCTCAGCGATGACACCTGATCTTAGAAAGGTGTTTGAATCGGAAAATAGAGCTTGGCCTATTTTAAAAATGTCTTTACCAACTGAGATGCTACATCTTTGTAGAAAATACAATTCATCATTTGAACTCTGGAAGGCTATTGTTGGAACCGCTAAACAAAAGAGGAATAAAGGAATTCTTCTTAAGCGACAATTTTCTATTTTCAAAGTTGCGGCTACCGAAACCTTAGAGGATACCATCAAAAAATTTTATAACCTACTGGCAGAACTCGAAATTCATGGTATAGATGTTGATGAAGAGAAAAGAGAAAGATTCTTGGAATCTTTACCTAAGCGTTGGGAGGTATATGTGAATTTAATGAAGGATGAGCTTGAAAAGGAAGAGGATGAACCTCAAGATCCGTTAACGTTGGAAAAGATAATTTAAAAGCTCAGAGGGTATGATTTAACTCATTCTACCGTTGATGCAACATCAGAATTCCCAGAATCCAGCACTCTACTATGAGAAAATTCCGAAATCAAGTTCATCAGGAAACGATGCTACTGCTTTTCTTTCTGACAATGAACAAACATCTACCGGAACCTCATCCTTTCCCATTGCTGGAACAAGTGTGGAAGCAGTAAAGTCAACTACTATTCATTAGAACATGGCTATGAGCGTCAAGTCAACTGAAGAAAGTTTAGAGATCTTATCTTGTTTCTTGGCTGCATACGAGAATCATGTTCAGGGTAAAATTACTGACCCAGGCTTATGGGATGAAGACTTTGCTCAAGTAGATCAAGACGACTTGGAAGAAATGGATCTACAATGGCAAGCTGCTATGCTCACCAATAGAATAAAAAGGTTTATGGCAAGAACAGGACGCAGTCCTAGAACTGGCAAAGCTGGTTTTGATAAGTCGAAGATACGTTGTTACAACTGTCAATGAAGTGGACATTTTGCAAGAGTATGTCAACAACCCAAGGTTGAATATACACCTAATCAAGACAGATCTAGACAGGATCCTCAACAAACGCATCGAAGTCTTGCTTCACAAGCCATGATCGTTCAACATGAAGATCGCACATACGAATGGAAGGCATTTACTGATGACAAGGATCAAGCACTTATGACCTCTATTGAAGAAATTCGCAGTGAAGCTAGTAGTACTGCAAGTGAGTTAAGCTCAAGTGAAGAAGATGTTAGTGATTTTGAAAATGCTGATAAAGAGTTAAAGGTTTGCAACTGTACGGAGGATTTATCAAAAGACAATTTCATTGCAAAAATGGCAGACCTCAAAACCGAGAAGTCAAAGGTACTTCTTGATCTTCAATCAGTAAAGGAATTATGCAAGTCGCTTACTATTCTGACTGTTCAAAACGAAAATTTGACTAAGTCATTAGTCACCTTGGAATCTCAGCATAAAGACCTCAAGCTTTATTTAGCAAATCAAATTAACTTACAAAAATGATTTTTCAAATAAATATCACCAAAATGAAAAGGATAGAATTGAACTTCTGTCAAATTTTAGCACTCAAACCCACAAAATTGATATGTTGTATGAGTGCATTGAAAAACAAAAGAGACGTTATGCTGAGAAATTCCAAGAGGTAAAAAATGGTGAAATCAAATTATCTGAACAGGGAAGGAAACTCGAACAATTCCGCACTTCATCCACTACTTTAAACTCAATCTTAAGTCGTCAGCGCACTAGTGGAAACTCTGCTGGATTAGGATATAACGAAACACCACCTCCATACAACAATAATTTCAGTTTCTTTAAATCTGAACTTCCACTACATGACGAATGTGAATCATCAACCTCCAACTCCAAACAATCTGAAAAACCTAAGAACCAACAATCTGAGAAACCTAAGACTCAAGCTTCATGTCACACCCCGCTAGTGGCGGAAACACAAGGTGCAACTGATTGGCGATCTTCATAACACAACAGTAAATAAAGAATAGTCTATATGATAAATGAATAAAATAGTATGTCATAATGTCGCCATGTCCAAGGTAATATCCCTTGGTACACAATTACGTCAATAACTACAATGTAATATTCAACCAACCAACAAAGAAAGATAGAATAAAAGTGCATAAGCATGCAAGGCCGAATAAATCCAATCGAAATAATGTTCAACAAGCCACGAATGCTATACTAATAGTCTCCAGAGTCTAGTCCCAAGCTAAGAATCCTATGTTTGATCATTACCTGAAAATAAAGCTCAAAAGTCAACACAATGGTTGAGCGAGTTCATCGAGATGTATATAGTAAAACAGTTCAAGTAATCCATAAAAGAAGTAAGTTTCTATAATTAGAAAGGTTTCTAATTATAGTAAGTTTCCCAAAATGTGAAGTTTCTAAAAATAGAAAGTTCTATTTTTAGTAAGTTTTCCAAAATAGTAAGTTTTCCAATTTCATGTAAGTAAACAATCCACGTCTTATCTCAATAGTAATGTAGTAAAAATACGTGTAACTAATGCATTTAAGTAAGTAATGAACAACACAAATATACTGAAGATAGTCTCGCTATCGGTACGCATACACTATGTATGGAAAGAACACATGCCTTAAGCATGGAAAGAACACATGCCCAACACATGGAAAGAACGCATACATAAATTATGGAAAGAACGCATGCACCCCGCATGGAAAGAACTCATACACTAAGTATGTAAAGAAGTAAGTATCTCAATCCCAACCGGTATTTTGTAATGTTTGAAAAATGCATTAGGTTTTGTTACACGTTTTGAAATCCATAAGTAGTAAGTATGGAAAGAAGTATATATCTATTTATGGTAGGTTTCCAAAAGTAACAAGTTTCCAATTGTAGAAGGTTTCCATAAATAGGAATATCTATTTATGGTAAGTTCCAAAAGTAGTAAGCTTCTAAAAATGGCAAGTTTCCGAATATGGAAAGTTTCTATAAATAGTAAGTTTTGAAAACCGTTTATCAAGTTCGTTTGGTTGAGCTTTACTTTCCCCCGATTAGTTTAAAATACACAATACAATAGTAAATGGGGCGATGAACTCACTTCAAATAAGCAAAGTTACTACTTAGGTAGTGTGTATTTGTGTGTATAAGCAAGTCACAAGCTAAGTCCCGACTACGTATAGAGCTCCCCTAAATGAGTAAGTAACGAGTCGTAAGTAATTAAATCATTATGTTTAAGGTCGATACACAATGTATTCAAGTTGTCTCGTTTTTAGAAAGGTTAGGAAGGTTGTACGTTTACGACAAAGGAATAGACTCAAATATGTCGAAGAAAATTCAGCGAGTATATACGTTCATTAAAACTGTAGTAACTTGAATTTCAGAAAGAATTAAACGATGAATTTTATATATACGGAAACTAGACTCAGAGAGATACATTGAGGAATCCGGAATCACTGAATTTGAGTTAGAAATGAACAAGATATGGATGACACAAAACATGTGAAACAATCTGTCCAAAACCGTTAACTTTAATAGATTGTTTTATAAAACATTTTTAGATTATTGAACGAACACTTAAACATGATTGACCATTTTATATAAGTTTAAGGCCTAATTAAGCAATAATAATCCATTTTAACATAAAAATTTAGTTTGCTAAGTGGTTACACAAATTCACGATTTTTAATCCTAACATAAACGTTAAAACTCAGATTTGACCCATGTCTACTAAAAATCAGTTTCTGGGAGTTTTACAATGAATCAGAATACGAATCTTATATTTTTGAAAACTAGATTCAGAGGGCAATATTTTATTTTTAGACAAATGATTAAAATTCCAAACCTTGTTAGAGATATAGCACGAACAAGACAGACTATCAATACATTTTCGAATCTGTCCAAATTCAATACGTATATAATTAATGTTTAAAGTGAATTTGAAACACTTAACGAATACTCAAATGACCCCGATATGTAATTATCATATTTTATACCGGTAGTGAAACATCCAATATATATTAATTCACATTATCGTTTACTAAATTATTACAAAAATTCCATTATGAATCCTAAATAATATCGTTTTAGTAAATTTCAGTTTTGACCTATGTCCACTATTTTACAGATTCTGGGAGCTTGTAAAACAATTAGACAACTTATCTTATATATTTGAAAACTACAAAGGAAGGGCTACAATTTAGGTTTAGATTACAGAAGCCAATTCGAAAAGACATGAGAGATATTAATCGAACAAAACAGCTTAAAATAGCAGCAACTTTTCAAACGACTAAGACTTTACAACAAATAATAACAACACACGTATACATGCGATAGACACGATTTTTGCACACGAAAGCGGAAACAATTAGAAAGTGAAAAAGACCTGAGAGAGATGAATGATAATGAATTGGGGATCGTTGGGCAACACACAAAACCAAAGAAAGAATTACAATACGAATTTTTGAAAACCCTAGATTAGGGTTTCGGTTTGAATATAGCACCAAATTAACGAAACGATTAACTTGTTTGATTGAAGCTCAAGATCACGAATTTAATTGCTGGAAATGGAGACTCGATGGTGATGATGAAGGTGAGAACAGCGGCTGCACAAGCTGTGTATGGTGACCAATTTGCAAGAAAAAGATTACGGTTTCGGTTAGACAAACACACAAGAAAAGACATACAATACCTTGGACGATTAGATGTTGAAGGAAACGAATTCAAGGATGAAGATGGAGGCTCGATGATGGAGAAAAGGTTGAAGGAATCGGCTGCAAGTTGGTGATGGTGGCTGGCGGTTAGAGAGAAAACCAGATTAGGGTTTTAGTTTTGAGTCGACTAGCAAAAGAAATGGATCGGCCCGTTTCTTTTCTTTTAGCCGATTATGGATCCAAAGGGTGGTGGGTTGGGCTTATTTTATGGGTACTTGAATTACACATGTGCTAGATGGACCAACCAATAGCCCATGAATTAGAAATTCTCTCGGACTAGACTATTTTTATGACTTGCACAAACTAAGATTATTCCGAAAGTGCGATACACGAATTACTCGATACACGAAACATAGAGTGAGTACAAAGTCGTTGCAATAATGAAACCGGAAGTTCTCGAAAGTATTATTTAAAGTATACAAATACGTCATAGTATGAATATGAAATCTAGAAAGTTTCTCCTTAAATATCTAGGAGCTCGTTTAGTGGGTTCTACCTACTTGTGCACTTAAACTAATACGCAATCAACACATACAAAGGTTTATACATATATCAAAAGTAATATCTCATATAAGTACAGTGGTAATAAATAACATATGTAAAGTTTTAAATTTTCAGTGAATTTCGGTAATGATCAACAGGCATATTAGCTAACTAAGGACGAAGACAGTGACGGTTGTCACACTTCAACATCTAAACCTTTTCATAAAACGTTCATCTCAAGCAAAAGATATTGATTCAAACAAGAACAAGTCATCAGAACCTGAACCAGATCAACCAAATAAAATGGAACGTTAAACTGTTTTAAATGTCGTGAGCGTGGACATGTAGCCTCAATATGTACAAAAAACGAAAAGATTCTAAAGAACAACAGGCTAGGACCACTTCCCCACAGAAAGTTAAATCAGTCCCAACAAAACCTTTCCAAATTCTGAAAAACCCAAATAACAACCGTGCAGAATCTAATACACGACATTATGGGTACGATAGACCGGGTATGGGTAATTTTAACAACTTTCAACGTCCTCAGCAACGTCCACTACAACGTTTTGTTCCATCATATCGACAAAATCATAATGAAAAACGTTTTCGGAGTCCCCCACGACACTTTCAAAACTTCCATCAACAACGCTTCAATTCTCCAAATCGGAATGTTATGTCACCACCGATGAGTCATAGAGTTTCACATAACTCTAACAGTCATCAATTTATAACTTTAATCGCAACACGTCTCCAAATTTTCATAACAATGACGGCTTTTTCAAAAGGTTCACCTATGTGAACGAGAAAGGTCAATCCAGGTATGTCATGGCCTGGGTTCCACATGAGAACTAATCAATCTTTTTTAATGTGCAGGACCAGGGTCACCGGTTAGTCAACACTTGGTACGTTGACAGTGGCTGTTCTAGGCACATGACGGGACAACGGGGTTTGCTTACAAACTTTGAATCAGGAAAGAAGGGAAAAGTAAACTTTTCTGGAGATAAAGGAGGAGAACGGGGTTTGCTTACAAACTTTGACTCTGAAGGATGTCTTTTATGTCGAACAACTGAAGCACAATCTGCTCAGTGTGTCACAAATCTGCGAAAATGACAATCCTGTCCACTTTACCAAGAAGGAAGTATTGATTCTGAAATTAGGGATAGATATTCCTGAGGACCACCACGAAAGAAGAATACATACATTCTGGACATGAACAATACAGACTGCAACACAGAATCAACATGTTTAGTGTCGAAGTCCACAAGTGAAGAAGCAATGATTTGGCACAGGATAATGTCTCACTTACATTTTCGAAAAATGAATGAGATAACCAAGAATGGGCTCGTGAACAGGGTTCCTTTGAAAAGATTTGCGTATGAGGACAAATGTATCCCTTGTCAACTTGGAAAACAACACAAGAAACCTCACAAGTCTAAAGCCCTCAATTCAATTGAAGCACCATTTGAGTTACTGCATACCGATCTGTTCGACCCCATCAAGCAGAGAAGTTTTGGCGGAAAATATTACTGTCTGGTAGTCACCGATGAATACACACGCTACTCTTGGGTTTACTTTTTGGCTAGTAAGAGCGAAACAGCTGGTAAACTGATCATTTTCTTTGACAAGATCAAGAACGTTTACAAAGCCAACGTCAAACGCCTAAGAAGTGAAAACGAAACAGAATTCAAGAATTCCACCATGACTTTCTACTGTCTAGCAAATGGGATAGTTCAACAACACAACGCAGCTTATGAACCTCAACAAAATGGAGTCGCAGAGAGGAAGTACAGAACACTAATCGAGGCCGCACGCACAATGTTGGCCGACTCGCACCTCCCCGTCATGTTCTCGGGGGAGGCTGTTAACACAACCTTCTATGTCTTAAATCGGGTGTTAACTGTTAAACGTTTTAATAAAACTAGCTATGAGTTACTTAATAGTTTTAAACCGAATCTTGCTGGTTTGGAACCTTTCGGGGCTCCATGTACCGTTTTGAAAACAAATTACACCACTAAGTTTGAACCTAAAGCAGTTCAGGGATACTTTCTTGGATATGTTGAAGGATGTGCAAACAAACGAGTTTACTTAAAACTTGCACTAACAGTGGAAATCGTTTTCAACTTGGAAATAACTAGTTATAACTTTGAAAAACAAAATGGTCCAACAATTTTCTTTGACTATGATTCGTTGTTTGATTCGTTTAACCTTTCCTCTAGTGTGACAAATACAGGAACAACAGAAGAACATAATTTCTCTTCCGATGATGAGGACACCATTTTTCCTCGCTCGTCTGTAATTCAAGAAATTGTTGATGAAGTTGTTGAACCTCTTCTAGAACATGGTGGAGCTGAAGACCAAGAAGATGAACAGGAAGATGACCAAGCAGATATGGAAGACACACAGGCTGAAGACTATGAATTTCACCCAGTTCATGATCACTCTGACCATGAAGAGTATTTCAATGATCTCCCAGAATCAAGGATACACAAGATTCATCCTCTCGAAAACATTATTGGAGCCAGTGTTCAGACAAGGATGCAACTTGAAGTTTTCCAAGGAATGTATGCGACTGCTACACAATCGGAGGATTATAACAATTTCCGCTTCTTCTGCTTCGTCTCTCAAGAGGTTCCTGCTAACATCCATATGGCTCTCAAAGACGTCAATTGGGTGAACGCCATGCAAGAGGAATTAGCACAATTTGAGAAGCTTTGTGTCTAAACACTAGTGGAATTACCAAACGGAGAGTATGATATAGGTACCAAATGGGTTTTTCGGTGCAAACGGGATAATCGTGTAATAATCACTCGGAACAAAGCACGACTTGTAGTGCAAGGTTTTTATCAAGAGGAAGGACTGGACTTTCGGGATGTTTTCGCTCGAGTCGCTCGACTCGAAGCAGTTCGCCTCTTCTTAGCATAAGCCTCTCACATGGGATTTACAGTGTATCAGCTTGACGTGAAGAGTGCTTTTCTCTACGGAAAAATCGATGACACAGTCTACGTTCAACAGGCACCTGGGTTTGAAGATCCACAACACCTAGACAACGTTTACAAGCTTAACAAAGCCTTGTACGGTCTTGATCAGGCCCACGGTCGTGGTAGGGAACACTGTCTACATTTCTCTTAGAAGCCGGTTTCGTAAGAGGACGCATCGATAGCACTTTCTTCATCAAAGAATCTCTCAAGGCTAAACTTTTAGTTCAAGTCTATGTGGACGATATCATTTTTGGTTCATCTGATCATCAAATGTGCAAAGATTTTGAATAACTAATGAGGGATAGATTTGAGATGAGCGCAATGGGAGAACTAAAGCTCTTTTTGGGATTACAAGTTGAGCAATTAACTGATGGCATGTTCATTCATTAATCAAACTATGTCTCTGAGATGATTGAAAAATTCAACATGACCCATTCCAAGCCCATTGCCACTCCCATTCAAAAGTAACATAATTTGGAGCCGAATGCTCAGAATGATCCTGACGTGGATCCGACTGTCTATCGCAGAATGATAGGCTCACTTATGTATTTAACTACATCTCGCCCTGATATAACTTTTGATGTTTGTTTATGTGCTAGATTTCAGGCTTGTCCGAAGACGTCTCATCACTCTGCAGTCAAGAGGATTCTCCGCTACCTAAAAGGCCGACCGCGACTGGGACTCTCTTATCCCAAAGGAAGCGAACTCTTTCTCGAAGCTTTCACGGACTCATACTTGGGAGGTTGGAACATCAACCGCAAATCAACCTCCGGTGGTTCCCAATTTCTGGGATGACGTCTCGTGTCCTGGCAATGCAAGAAACGGACGACTGTTTCTGTATCCTCATGTGAAGCAGAATACATTGCTGCAGGTAGTTGTGTGTCTCAGGTTCTCAGGATTCCACAACAGATACTGGATTACGGTCTATCTATTACCTCTACTCCTATAAAAATAGATAATGAGGCTGCTGTATCTGTCATTAAAAATCCAGTTAAACACAGTAAAACCAGACACATATACTTTAAGCACCATTTTATTCGAGACTATGCCGAAAAGAAATTAATTGACATTGTTAGAGTCTCTTCTGAAAATAATCTGGCCAACCTCTTCACAAAAGCTTTTGACAAATCACGCTTCGAATCTCTCATTCATCGTATCGGACTACGTAACTTAGAGTAACCGACGTTTTTCTTACAAAAATAGAAAATAAAAAAACTTAGTTTAGTTTCTTTCTTATTTTCGTTAGTTAAGTTAAAAAAAAAAAAAAAAAAAAAAGTGATGAAACCAAAGATTCGAGATGACGAAAAGTTTTGCTTATGACTCTAAGTCTGAAATCGGGTTTACGAACTTTAAACATGTACGGCAAATTAATAATCTCCAAATATATTACGTTTAAATTCCAGTGTCTTGTGGCTTTTCGTCTCCTAGTTGTATTCAGTAGTGTGGTTTGCATGTTTTTAAAGCCCTTATTTCTTACATTAAACGACTTAACTTTGCTTGTTACAATAAAGGTTGAGATTATATTTTTGTTACGAGTCATAGGTTACGCTCACAGATGGGAAACGCTCGTATTAAATTATGTGTGCTAATAAGTTTTTGAATTCACATAAGCGGCCTTTGAAATCTGAGTCAGTATACCTTTGGGGTGCCCTTGTTCACCTAGCCACCTAAGGCATTAGTTGGTTTGGGATCGGTTGGTAGAAAGCTTTCTATAGGATTTTATAGAAAGTCGTAAAATTCTTTAACCTTATAAAACTTCATAGAAGTTAGTCATTGACTTGCACAAAATAAACCAATCCGTTATTCAAAAAATGTTTTCAAATTTAATACGAGCTATCCCTTCACCAGTTTCATATGCTGCCCTTGTCTAGGTTGGTAACCAATCCATACCACTCGTACCTTAAAACACTTCACAAATACCTTGAGTGCATCCAAATTTTTGTCGAATGTATGCTAATAACGGGCGCTTGTTAGCTTAAATTTAAAACTGCTTACTTGCAATTAAAATACTACTTTATGGCTTTGAGACTGAATGGTTAAATTGGATAAACACAAACATGGATTTACATTTAACTGTATTTGGTTCCCTTTAATTTGTCAATTAAAATGTTTTGAGAAGCAATCTGATCGAATCATTACCTTTCATTCTGTATACTACCGTTAAATGTAAACTACCGTTATATTAAATTTAGTTAAATTTTTATTTTTGTTAGTTCATTTTCTTTTATCATTTTATGTTTTTTTCTTTTTAAGTTAAATTTTTTTGTAACCATTCTCAACATCGGTCACTTTTTAAGTTAAACCTGCAGTCCATTGCTTGGTCCATTGGGCCCAAAATTCTTGGCCCATTCTCATAGGCCCATAGTTAGGCCTATATAAGCTCACGAGTTGAATTTCAAAATTCACCTTTCACTTTGCACTTTCTTCTTTTACAAAGGAACAAGTATTTACTCTGTGCTCGACGAAGAATTTCCAAGTCAATTTCGGTCAAATCTTCATATTCAAGTAAGAATCTTCAATAAATCTTCATCATGTTTGTGGTATTGCTTAAATTTTTAGGATTTTAGCTTCATGTTCGTCCTACACCTTAGGATTTACCCAGATTTTGCTTAATAATCTTAGGATGGGTGTTAAGGTTCATCATGTTCGTGAGAAAATCATCAAGATGTGCCCAGTTTTTGAATCAAGTTCGTGACAAAAATCATATGTTTTGCTTAGTTTTTAATGATAATCTTAGGATTTTTGTTCATGTTCGTGTGATTTATGATGATGTTCATAAGACTTAGTTGATCTTAATAGGAGCCCATTTCTTAACATGTTCGTATCATTTTTATTATGCCTTAGTAATATCTCTAGTGTTCCCACGAACATGCAAGTTCGTGGGCTCTTTCCATGCAAACACAAGTTCGTGGACTTTCCACGAACATGTATGTTCGTGGCATATTGATCATATTTTAACAAAGCAGAAAGTTCGTGGAATTTTGATACTCAACATGTTCGTGGGCACTTAACATCTTTCAACGAACATGTATGTTCATGGGCACTTAACATTTTTCGACGAACAATACTTTGGCGAACATGTATGTTCGTGGACAATTTTTTTTGGGTTAACTTTGGAAAAATTTCTCACAACTCCACGAACATGTGTGACTAACATGCATGGAGAACATGCATTCATAACGAACTTATGATTGAACGAAAATGTGTGCTCGACGAACATACATGTTCGGCGAACATGCATGTTCGTGGCCTATTTGTCTAATTTGTCTATCTTTTTAAGACTTTACAGATGGCTCAACGAGTATTCGATAAAAGGCATAATCAGGCAGTTAACTTAACAACTGATTCCGCACAAGCAGTTCATTTCGCCATGTACTCCACTTCTTACAACGATCTTGACCGTCTTTTCTCATTCAAGAAGATGTGCCCATCATAACTCCATTGGTTCAAAAGTTCTATGATACGTTAGAACACGTTGAGTTAGTCCACCCACACACTGGTGAAACTAAGGAAGGATTGCGAGCAGGTGCCCATGGTCAAGAAATTCTAATCACCACTTCTCGAGGTGTGCACAATCTTTAAACTTGGCATAGCGTCTCTATAGGTCCCAATAGTCCGATCTACAGGATTAAACTAAACTAATTACGAGGCGGAATCTCGTAATCAGTAAATCACACAAGTAATAATCGAATGTTAAATAACAATAAACACAAAACACAATTACCGAATTCTTAATACTTTGATTAATAAACTCTGTTACAATCCACAAGTATTAACTCCGAATTCTCTATCAAAACCAAAAAACCTAAATTGACCTAAACACCTCTATTTATAGAGAAGGGGGTGTTTGATATCACCACGGACCAAAGACTCGGACTCAGACCACAGACTCGGTCCGTGGTCTGCATGTTTGATAAAGCTAAGTTGTCACGGACTCGGTCCGTACCACGGACCCATATCAAAGATTCAATCTTTGATAAAAAAAACTGCAGACCCATTTTTCCAAACAAAAAACCCAAGCCTACCCTTCATCCTCCACCACCGCTACCCTTCAGAAATTGTGATAAAGACATCAAGAATAGACTAGTGTTGGGACGAAGCTGTACCACAGTTTGACCATATAAACATATTGGACCTTCTTTTACTTCAACACAACCCATTCACAAAACATGCACTTCATTTTCTTAAAATCACGATTAAATTATCAAAAACTGATGGTTCAAAACTAACTCATAATACGTAAACGGTTTTCTTTGATTATCTTGTAAAATTGTTTAATATAAATCGACAAATGAAATATGTCAATAAGTAATTAAGAAAATGAATATAATAACATTAAATCAAAAAAGATGTTGTAGATTAGTTAAAAAGAGGATGGATTTTATTAAGAAGAAGAAAATGTTAATTTGGATTCACAAATGCTCCGATGTGTTGTGGGTGTATGCAAATTGTGATTCTGTGTTGCTCAAAAAAGGCATCTTAAGAGCCGTTGAGTCAACAAGATTTTTGTTTAGAATTTTCACATATGCGGTTGAGGATACGACTCAATAATTAACATTATTGAACACTATGGAGGTGAACAACTTAGGTCATCCTATGGTCTTCTATATCTCGACCCAATAGACTATTTGACATTACTTTTAAAACCTCCGATCCTGAGTATTTTGATGTCCGAGACGATAACAGAAAAAATATGCCATAATTAGATTTAGTAAATAAACAATGCCTTATTTTCATAAATTGTGGGAATTCATCTCTTTCATATTGTAAATAAACAATGGCTTATTTTATTGAATCAAAACTACAATGTTTCATTGACTATATTGAATAAAAAAAATACGCTTATGTAACTGATTGATAGTATGTGTTTTTGTTTAAGCTTGTAGTCTATATTCACGTTATCATAAATAGTTGTAAGTTGTTAATTTTGTGTTATTTGTGTGATAGTTATGGGTAGAATTAGTTGGAAGTCCGACATTGTAGACAAATGTTTTATCGAAGGGTAAAATAGTCATTTCTCCCAGTCAGCATAGCCAGTCTGAGGTATAATCAAACACAACAAACTGAATCTGCACCTAACTCAGTCTGAGCTCCAACTCAGTCTGTGCTCCAACTCAGTCTGCACCAACTCAGTCTGCAGCTATCAAACAGCCCCTAACATGTTCGGGCCAGCTTGGGCTTTACTAGGCCTCACGAACATGCAAGTTCGTGAGCAGCCCATTAAGCTCTAAGTCTATACAAAATAACAAGTTAATACAGTAATGAATAAAAAAGCAAATAGAACATCTAGTCATCATGTATTTGCACCAACAAACTCCCCCTTGACTGATGCTTCTATTCTTTGTACAAAATATCGTTGTCAGTATTAACCTGCAAATTCAAACAACCATCAACGATCCTCTGGTAATCTCTACCAATGTCTCCCAGCCTTCCTGCTTAATAATGTGCTTGCTCTTCAGTATCTTCAAATCGTTCTCCGTTAGGTTGGCTAGTTGGGTTGCGTCAATCACTCTCAAAATTTCCGTCATACCGTCTTCAACTTCGTCATCCTTCTTAAATACCACGAACTCACCAGTTGTGGTATCCACTACCCATATGTACATATCACTAAGAATGTCTCTACCAAAATCCTTCATTGGAATCTTCGTCATGCTTGCAATCGGTGGGTATACCATTCTTGTCGCCGTTTGCCGGTTCTAGGATTAATCTTCTTTTTATGAATCATAAGTTTACCAGTTGCCGGCTTTAATTCTTTGAATTCCACTGTTCTTCCTTCTTGCTTGATTATCCGTTCAATCCAATTTGCCCATTCGTCTTTTCCTCGATTAATCAGTGGAAGCTTTGATAAACAGATAAGCTCAGACTTCAAGAAGGAGTTGAAGTTATCTCGTTTCTTGCTCAGATAATGTACGCCGTCAAATCGCTTAATAACAAATACCTGCAGTTCTGAGGCAAACATCTAGCTAATGATGCCCAGATGCGGCTGTCGTTCTGAGTCTTTAGTAAAGAACTTCCGAATTAGTGGTGCTTGTTTCTTCAGATTATGTGCTCGAAACCATCCTTTGCGTTCTTCAAGGCTTGGTTTTGCACTGCTTTCACCCTGTTCGTCAGTTGCACTTACTGGTTCCTCAAATATATGTTCATCTTCTTTAACTTGATCTCCACAACCTCTATCTTCAAGTAACAAAATATCATTGTCATCCCCAAACTCTTGTTGTTGATTGTCTCCTTGTTTCTACTGTTGCTGCTGCTCCCCCTGTTGTGTAGACTGATAGACAATCATGGCTCGAGAAGTTGAGCCAAGCTGCTCTCTTGATCGTTCAGCGGTGGGATCGTCTTGATCGTCTCTTCTAGGAAGTCTAATAGTATGATCTACAGGATTAAACTAAACTAATTACGAGGCGGAATCTCGTAATCAGTAAATCACACAAGTAATAATCGAATGCTAATAACAATAAACACAAAACACAATTACCGAATTCTTAATACTTTGATTAATAATCTCTGTTACAATCCACAAGTATTAACTCTGAATTCTCTATCAAAACCAACAACCCTAAACTGACCTAAACACCTCTATTTATAGAGTAACATGTTCGGGCCAGTTTTGGGCTTTACTGGGCCTCACGAACATGCAAGTTCATGAGCAGCCCATTAAGCTCTAAGTCTATACAAAATAACAAGTCAATACAGTAATAAATAACAAAGCAAATAGAACATCTAGTCATCATGTATTTGGACCAACAGTCTCAAGAACGATCTGGTCCTCACCTCGGTCCACAATTTCTAGGACGTACCCTACCTCGTATGGGTTATTCTGGACTGGTACCTGCACACCAGTACACCAAAGGAAAATTCTATGGTCAATGGCGGTATTTTTTTCATGTTATCGTCTCGGTGTTTAAGACTACAAAAACCGGGCACGTTCAATGGATAGTCAGCTCATGTGTATGATGGTTTGTCTGATTCTTCACCGTCCATATCCAGTTCTATGAGCAACTACAGGACGAGCTGTTCCATCCTAAGCCTTTTCTGCTATATCCACGGTTTATTATGATTCTTATATCTCACTTTTTGCCAGAACTTCCCACCGAGGGTCTCCGGGTTAGAGTCAACGTGGTTGACCGCAAGATTTTCCACTCCTGCCTCAAGCACCATCCCCGTGTTGCAGGTGAAGCTCAAACGCATGAGGCTCCTTTATTTGGGGTTCTCATTGATCCAGATTTTGTTGACCCTGATTATGAAGCGTCACCAACCCTTCCTGAGGAACCGCCAGTGACAGTGACTGGCCCTTCGACTTTAGCGCCTGCTCCACCTGTTTCTCAAGGAGAGGACTCTCAACCTAAGGGTAAAGCACTAGTTCCTGTTGCTCTTGATTCCACTTCCAGTGATGAGATATATGCAGAGATAGATAACTATGCTGGTACTCCACCCAGGAGTCCACCGATGTCTGTCATTCCTGAGCAGCCTGCTGCTACTCCACCGGGGAGTCAGCACACAGAGATCACCGAGATTCTTGCTTTTTCTATGAGTGCTATCATTGCTGCTGATGCTGGTCATACTGGGGAAATTCCAACACAAACCGAGGAGCTCAATATAGATATGGAGGATCAGGATGTGTTTACTTCTCGTTTCCAACCTGTTAATGTAGTCGAGCTCAGTGTCAGGAAAGGTCCTTTATCAGAGGAAGATGAATCCGAATCATCTTCTACTGCTCTGATTCGGCGGCCCTGAAAGCGCCAAGCGACGGAACCTATTGTCACGGATCCCGTTGATACTGATGTTGCTTAGGATGCTGCTACAAATACTAATGCAGCTCCTCCCACTCCTAACCTTAATGATTTACATGTTCTTATTTTGCATTTTCATCTAAGGTCGCAGAATTAAAGAAATCTGATGCAGAGAAGTCTCAGCGTATTTGACCTCGAGGCTAAAGTTCGGGAACTTTCGAAGTGTCCAACTGCTCAGGGTGAGGAAACTTGCAGGGACAACACTCTAAGACTACAGTGGAGAGATGACCAGGACGATCCCAGTGCAGAGCGATCAAGAGAGAAAGTTGGCACTAGTTCTCAAGAGATGGTGATTTTCCAGGCATCTGGAAAGGGGAAGCAGCAACATCAACAACAACAACAACAACAACAACAACAACAACAACAACAACAACAACAACAACAACAACGGCAACAACAAGTGTTTGGAGATGAATTCGACATGAAAAATGATGAAGATGTATGGGAAGCCGATGAAAGAGCTAGAGCTGAACAGACTGAGGATGATGATTTTGTGTTTGAAAATACGATGAATGTTAAAGACGATAGCGCAGGAGACAAAGCTGAAAACAGTGTAAAACCTAGTCTCGAAGAGCGCAAGAGTTGGTTTTGTTAAGTGAATATGCAGAAGCAAGACAAAGTGGTTCAAAAATTCTTCACAAAGAATTCAGATCGTCAGCCGCATCAAGGAATCATAAGTTGGTTATTTTATTCGGAGCTTAATGTGTTCGTTATTAAGCGGTTTGACGGAGTTCAGTATATGAGCCGAAACGAGAAAACTTAAACTCATTTCCGAAGTCAGAGCTAAGAGATTTATCAAGACTTCCGTTAATAAATGGCGGAAATGATGAGTGTGCGAAATGGTTAGAAGGAATTTTTAGAAGAGAAGGAAGCGCAGGTACATTCATGGAGCTTCAGCCAGTTAAAGGAAAGTTCATGATCAACAAAAAGAAGATCAATCAAAAAACTGGCAAGCCTGCAACAAGAATTGTTTATCCACCGATTGCCTGTATGTCCAAGATCCAGCTGAAAAAATTTGGACGTGATATCCTGGCAGATCTTTACATGTGGGCAGTGGATGTTGATACAGGTGAAGCGGTTATGTACAAGAAAGATGATGAAGTCGAAGATGGAATGACTGAGATACTGCGAGTCATTGATGTGAATCAACTTGCGAGTCTGACAGTGAATGATTTACATATTTTGAACTGGTATCGTATATATACAAGAGACGGTTGGGCGGACATTGGGTAGAGATTAACAGCGTATCGTCACCGGTTGTATAAACTTGGGAGTAAATGCAGATAGTGACATTTTGCATAGAGAATAGAAGCAACAGTCAAGGGGGAGTTTGTTGGTGCAGATATCAAATGACTGATTGTTCTATTACTTTGTTATTTTGAATCTGTAATTACTTAGTCTATTTTGTAGTCCCACGAACATGTATGTTCGTGGGCTTAGAGTTTGTTGGGCTTCTCACGAACTTGCATGTTCGTGAGGCCCATTAAAGCCAAATCTAGTCGAACATGTCTCTGTATATAAAGAGACAGTTAGGTCAGTTTTAGGGTTGTTGGTTTAGAGAGAATTCTGAGAGAATACTTAGTGTAACTGAGTTTATCAATCAATAAAGTATTCTGAATTTGGGTATTTGTGTTTGTTAGTTCTTGCTTATCGATTATACTTGTTTATACAATTGATTACGAGTTTCCGCATTGTAATCAATTGGATTAATCCTATAGATCTGACCACTGGGACCTACAAGAAGATCAACATTCATACATATATGCCGACAACAAAGCACATGTAAAGATATAAATATATTTGAGTAATGACACGACTGCACATGTAGAACTTAAAGGTCTCAAGACGACGTGTTATGGTGAACTGAGAAGTATTTTGATTTTTCTCAAAAGACAAACCCATAACTACTTTAAGAGAAGAAATTAAGAATTGTCTAAGGATATTAGTAAGTCAAGTTGATCTTATTGGAGAAATATGTAGGTCCAGTGGTCAGATCTACATGATTAAACCAATTGATTACAAGGCGGAAACTCGTAATCAATTGAATCAGCACAAGTAATAATCGAATGCAAGAACAAATACGAACACAATTACAGAATTCCAAATACTTTATTGATTGATAAGCGCAGTTACAATAAACAAAGTATTCTTTCAGAATTCCCTCTAAACCAACAACCGTAAACTAACCTAAATGTCTCTTTATATAGAGAGACATATTCGGCCAGATAGGGCTTCAATGGGCCTCACGAACATGCAAGTTCGTGAGCAGCCCATCTAACTCTAAGCCCACGAACATACATGTTCGTGGGACTACAAAATAAACTAAGTAAATACAAAGTATTAAATACAAAGCAATAGAATAATCAGTCATCCAATATATGCACTAACAAAATACCTACAGAAGTATTGAAGATTTTAAAAGCATGGTTACTTTAAAACAACAAGAAAAGGAAACAAACTTATCTAGGATAAACAAAGAAACAAATCAAGTGTCACAATGTTTGAGATATGAAAATCTAAAGTTTGTTCAACAATCTCCAAAAGGACTATGCTATCAAAATGAAGAAGGGAAACAATGCCTTTGATATCGCAAAATATTGCTACTTATATTATGCGATATTTTTGTCTTTTTAACCATTTTTAGTACTTTTTATTAAGAAGTTATTGATATTGTTCTTAATTGTTAATAGGTACTGAAAATGGACTTGGATCGAAAAGGAGCGAAAAAGGACTCAAAACGAAGCAAAAACCGAAGAAGATTCTGGAACCTGGTTCCAACCGATGGTTGGATGAAGAATGACCGAGAAGCAGAAACGTGGCGGAGCCGGATACGAAGCAAGATCCAATCAGCGGTTGGATGTAAATGAAGATGCGCTATTTAATCCAATCGGCGGTTGGTTTAGTCCAACCCAACGCAGAGTTAAAGTTGTTCTCGAATTAGGAAAGTTTGGCGTAAATCTTATAAATAGTAGCTAATTTCCAGCATTCTAATTACGTTTTTCACATCCAAATTCGACCAGAAGCTGATTCCAAGGGTTTTCTAAGCAATTCGGAGGAAGCAAGATTCACACGACGGAAGCCTTTCGATCGTTTGAAGATTTGTTTGTCGTTTCGGTTTGAATATTCATCACTTTTTATTGTTTAAACATGTTTATCACTTTGATTATGTTTTTGTGTGCTCAAACTCTTAACATGAGCTAATGTTTTTTTACTGTATTCGCTAAGACGAAGTACTTACACAACGCTTTGAATAATTTATCTATCGTATGTTTGTTTTTTGCATGTTTATTAAGTTTAATCGTAGAACCTTAGTTAATTGTGATTTGTAATTATTACTTAATGTGATTAATAGATCTAGGCCATAACTGATGTTCATCTAGACTTCCTAATTATTTATGTTTAATTGAGTAATTAGTTAAACTTAGCTTGAAACTGTGACCGAAGATAGGTTAAGATAAATAATAATTAAAGAGGATAGTTGAACTGAAGAAATAGGTAGACTATAAGACTATCGTTGACGCGAAGTCGCTAGATTAAATCTTAATAAACTATGTCGGTGATAATGCATATCTATAGGTGGACAACACGTAGGAGGACTCCCTATATATCTAATATAATTTAAAGTCTTTCTATTAGTTATAGAATAACGGACCTTGAAGGGAAACATTATTTACATAAGTTTAAATCACCAAAGAACAATTAATACGAATAAATAGATAAGTTACGATAACGAGAGTCTAGGGAGATAGTCTGAAACGAATACATCTTTAATCTGATTGTTAAAACCTTTTCAAAATTAGTTTCATCCACATTCTGTTTAATTGAATCAATCAAAAATTTCGTTCATTCAGATATAAAGTGAAACCCACTTTTTACTGCTTTTTAATTGTTTAATTATTAGTTCTAGTTTGATTAAATATAAATTATATCGTTCCCTATGTTCGATACCAGACTTACTATTGACTATATTATTATAAGATCGAGTATCCGTGCATGTATTGTGTGATAATCTTAACTTTAGTAACATCCTATTTTAAACATAATTTATAAACACGATTTAACACATTAAGGTTTTGGCGGCGCTACCATGGAGCGGTTTTGATTTATATTTGTTAGATTAGGATTTTTAGTTATTCGATCCTCTTGAGAAGATATATCTTTTCTGGAGTTACTTTTTATTTTCTAAATAATATGTTTTACTAATTGTTTGTAGTTAAAATCTCAAAAAACACCAAAAAAAATCCACGAGTTTCATCCAACCGGCGATTGGACTAAGTTTTACGCGAAATTCACAATCCAACCGGCGGTTGGACCATCTGATCGTAAAATTTTATGTTTCGTTAAAGTTTTCTATTTTTCGTTTTCTATTCTCGTCCTACCGATCTTCTTTTCTGTTTTGCCGATTTTTTCATGACCCAAAACACACATCCGGATCCGTAGGGGCCATTTAGCGATAGTTTGAGCATGAAGACGTTTGTTTCAAGCACCTCCAAATTCACTCATTCACGGTTTTGATTCGGAAGAAAGTTTTGTTTCAGAGGAAAGTTTCCTTACAGGCGAAGAACCAGCCGGTCCGGATACGGAATACGAACAAGTATTCCATAACCAATTTTTCAACAAGGAATCTTATTAGTGGATCAGAATCATCTAACGAAACAGAAGTTGAAATGGCTCAAGACATTTCTTTGATGACCATGTATGAGCACACGAACAAGACTCGTGACGATGCTGGTCCAGGGGTAGTCCGACTAGCTATTGCATGAAACGTTGAATTTAAGCTGAAGGGTCAGATCATTAAGGAGTGTTTTCGACGACACTCAAGGTAAGCGCCAGGATATGGTTAGACAATGAACCAACGAGTTCCATACGGATATGGAACGACTTGCGAAGGAATTTCTCAAGATACATTGTCCCCCTTCGAAGACTCAGAAGATGATTGATGAAATTAGAGCATTTAAGCGAGATATTGATGAATCGCTCTATCAATCATGGTTAAGGTACAAGGACATGCTTCACAAATGTCCTCAAAATGACCTCTACTGTCAACAAGAGGTAATAGTTTTTTACAGGGGATTTGATCGTGTCAGTCGACAACAACTAGATTCTAAGGGAAATATTACTTAGAAATTCCCAGCAGAAGGCTGGGCAAATATCGAAACTGAAGCACTTTGGGATGAAGGAGGAGACAGAAGGAAAAGAATGGCGGATAACGACGACGGTCTCGCCTCTATCACCGCTAAACTGGACAAGAAAGGACGAGAAATCAAGAGTGTAAACGAGAAGGTACATGTTATTCAGATAGGTTGCGAGATTTGTGGCATTTTGCACCTCACAAAGGATTGACCTAACAAGGACGAGGAGAAGACTGAAGTAGTGATGTATGGAGATTATCAAAACTCCAACAATTATCGTCAAGGAAATAATGGTTATCCGCAGGCCGTACAACAATAATCAAGGTAATAACAGTGGGAAAGGACAGTTCAAGACGGGACCACCGAGGTTCTATAATAAAGATGGTCCAAAACCACAACCATCGAGAAAAAGAAGGATTTGGAAGAATTAATGAATCAAATGATGACTATGAATAGTCAATTTATGCAAACCATAATAAAGCGGATGGATGACAAGGATTCCATTAATGAAATTCAGGGTGCTTCAATAAAACAAATTGAAGGCACCGTGGGCAGCTTGCGAAGGTACTTCAAGATATATTTCTGGGAACGCTACCGAGCTTCACCAAAATCAATCCACCCGATCATGTGAAAGTCATCACCACAAGGAAATTCTAAACTCTACTACAATTTCTGGTACTGATGATTTTGTTGTGAATTATGTATAGGTGCACAAAGATGAGGAAATCATTACGAAAGAATCAGATAATTTTGCTTTCGCCACTGCCCAACCGGCGGTTAGAACGCATAAAGCATCCAATTCAGCTTCTAACGTTGCGACAACTTCCGGAAAGCCAAAAACCACACAGGTGGTTAAGGACTACACACATGTTGTTCCGTATCCAACAAATTTAAAGAAGAACAAGAAGATGGTAACGTATCACAAGTTTATCGAGAATCTTAAACAGCTACACGTTGACACTCCATTCATTGATGCGATTGCTCAAATGCAAAAATATGAAAAAATATCTGAAGGATTTGGTCACGAACAAGAGAAAGTTGGAGGAAGCTTCAAAGGTCACGACGAATGCCCGATGTTCAACCTTGATGCAAAACAAATTTCCTCCAAAACTAAGCGATGCAGGCCTTATTTCTATTCCCTTTTTAATTGGTAATATGTCTGTTAAGAATGCCTTAACGGATTTAGGAGTTAGTATTTCATTAATGCCTTATTCTATGTATGCTAGACTCGGTTTAGAAAAACCACTACCCATACGCATGTGCATTGAATTGGCCGATCGGTCGGTTCAATATCCTAGGGGGATAGTTGAAAATGTCTCAGTCAAGGTCGATAAATTTGTATTTCCATGTGACTTTTTTATTCTTGATATGACTAATAGGAGAATTGACGTTTTTAATATTAGAATTGTCATGCGAGTAGGAGAAGAGAAATTAGCGTTTAATGTGAATGATTCAATGGATTATCCTTCTACTGTTGATGATACATGTTACTATTCGAATGCGTATGATATTTCGGATGATGAGATTTTGCAGGATTTATTGGATGATGATCATATGAATTCATTGCTTATTGATGGACTAAAAATTTCGAAATTCACTAGAAGTTGGCTGAGTTTGATCATTTGGTGGAAGAGGTAAAAATGACGTTTGGAGAAGCAATCGAAGAAAATTCGTTAAGGTCAATCCAACCGGCAGTTGGGAGGTCTAGGAACGAATTTCTGACCTTTTCAGCTCATGGAATCCCGTGTTCGCGCTCTGAGGTTCTGGAAGTTAATACCTCAATTGAAGAACCTCCTAAATTGGAATTAAAGGAACTTCTATCGCATTTGGAGCATGCGTTTCTCCAAGGTACGTCTGATTTACCCGTTATTATTTCTTCTTTACTAACGGGTGGGGAGAACGAAAGTTTGTTGCAGGTTTTAAAAGTTTACAAGGAGGCTATCGCATGGAAGATCCCTGACATGAAAGGAATTAGTCCATGTTTTTGCACCCACATAATTTTAATGGAGACATACATCAAACCGATGGTTCAGTCGATTCGAATCAAAGGTTAAGGAAGTGGTGAAAAAGGAAATTATCAAGTTACTTGATGTGGGGATGTTTTATCTCTCAGATAGTCCATGGATGAGTCTGGTACATGTGGTACAAAAGAAAGGAGGAATGGCGGTTTTGGCGAAAGACAAGAATTAACTGATTCCTACTCGAACGGTAACAGGGTGGCGTGTTTGTATTGACTACCGTAAGTTGAACGACACCACCCGAAAAGACCACTATCCCTTACCTTTTATTGATCAAATGATTGAACGTTTAGTCAGTAAGGCATAATACTGTTTTCTAGATGGTTTTTCAGGTTACTTTCAGATACCTATCGAGGCGGAGGATTAGGAAAAGAAAACGTTTCCATTTTGGAACGTTTTCCTTAAGGAGGATGGCATTTGGATTGTGTAACACATCGACAACTTTTCAAAGGTATATGATGGCGATATTTCACGACATGATAGAGGATTTTATGGAGATTTTCATAGATGAGTTTTCGGTATTCGAAAATTCTTTTGAAGAATGCTTGAAGAATTTGGATAAGATGTTGGCAGGGTGTAAAAAGTCGAACTTGGTACTCAACTGGGAAAAGTGCCACTTCATGGTTCGTGAATGGATCGTTTTAGGACACAAGATCTTGAGTATGGGGATCGAGGTGGATAGAGCAAAAATTGAAGCTATTTCAAAGTTGACTCCACCTAAAAACGTAAATTCGGTAAGAAGTTTCTTGGGTAATGCAGGTTTTTATCGTAGATTTATTAAATATTCTTCTAAAATTGCATGACCCATAAATTAATTGTTGGAAAAAGATGGTAAATTTATTTTTTTGATGCTTGTTTAAATGCTTTTAACAGTTTGCGTGAGAAATTAGTTTGCGCTCCTATCATGATTAGTCAAGACTAGACTCTACCATTCGAGCTCATGTGTGATGATGTTGTTGGAGAAGTTTTGGGGCAAAAAATTGAGAAGTGTTTTCAGTCCATTATTTACGAGAGTAAAACTCTCAATGACGCCTAGGAGAATTACACCACTACCGAGAAAGAAATTTTGGCAGTTGTTTTTGCATTTGATAAATTTCATTCTTTTTTAATAATGTCTTAAACAATTGTTTTCACTGACCATTCTGCTTTGAAGTATCTTTTCTAGTAAAAAGGATGCCAAACTCCTCTTGCTTCGGTGGATTCTTTTGTTGCAGGATTTCAACATCGAGATTAAGGACAAGAAAGGAGTGGAGAACTTGGTAGCTGATCAGTTGTCGCTTTTGGAAAATTCAAAGTTGGAGAAATTAGACTACTCAATTATTCGGGAAAAATTTCCGATGAGGATTTGATGGTTGTTAAGGTAAGTGTCAATCTTCTATGGTTCACAAATTATGCTAATTATTTGGTTGCAAAAACACTTCCCAAAGATATGACTTATCAGCAAAAGAAGCATTTCTTTTGTGATTTAAAGTATTATTTTTGGGAGGATCTGTTTTTGTTTCGATCATGTGCAGGTGGAGTTATTATGAGGTGCGTACATGAGGTCCTCATGGCCGAACTTTGCGGCTAAGAAAGTGTTTGATTCAGGATTTTATTGGCCTACAATCTTCAAGGATGCTCAGATTCACGTAACACTTGCCAACGAACAGGTAACATTACGTCTCGTGATGAGATGCCCCAAAACGGTATTCAAGTTTGCGAGATTTTTGATATTTGGGGCATTGACTTCATGGAATGTTTCCTCCGAGTCGTGGAAATAGATATATTTTAGTAGCAGTCGACTACGTGTGTAAGTGGGCTGAAGCGAAAGCTTTACCTACGAACAATGTTAGGGTGGTTGTTAAATTTTTAAAAACAATTATTTTCACGATTCGGTACCCCTAAAACTTTAATTAGTGATAGGGGTACACATTTTTGTAATACCCAACTTGAGAAAGTGTTGAAACGATATGGGGTAACCCATAAGGTTTTAACACTTTATAACCCCCAAACGAACGGACAAGTCAAGGTTACTGTCCGAGGTTTGCAGCGCATTTTGGAACGTTCGGTAGGTACAAATCGGAAAGATTGGTCGGATAAATTAGACGATTCACTTTGGGCGTTTAGGACTGCTTTTAAAATTCGTATTGGTTGCACTTTTTTTTTTTTGATTTAGGGTAAAACATGTCACCTACCGTTTGAACTTGAGCATACAACCTATTCGGCTCTTAAGAATTGCAGGTTAGATGTTGATGAGGTAGGAAGAAGTACGTTTTTGAAGATTCATGAGCTGGATGAATTGAGGTTGAATGCGTACGAGAACACCCGGATGTACAAGGAAAGAAAAAATAATTGACATGATTCTTGATTGAAGGAGCGTCTGGAGTTCAAGGAAAAGGATCGCGTGTTACTTTAGAATTCAAGGTTGCAGTTATTTTCGTGAAAGCTGAAGTCGTGTTGGACGGGGCCTTACATTGTCAAATGTGCACCGTCTAAGAAGTAATTTGGAGATGAGAGAGATAATGAGGGCGAGGACGACCTTGTCCTTTACCCACTACACTAGCGAAAATAGGTTTGAGTCGAGCTTAACGACTCACTAAATTAACAAATAACGCTTACGGGAGACAACTCGCTCTTTTATTTTCTTTATAAAACCCCAAAAAAGAAAATATATATATATAAAACCAAAAACTCAAAAAAGAAATGTATACTACGCTTAATCATTTTTAGTATTTAATATTTTAGTTTTAGTATCTTTAGTGGTTTAGATAGGACGAGACAAAGAGCTTAAACATGAAAAGAATGATGGACACCAGGTACGTAAATTATAAAATCGAGTTGAGTAACAAATTTGTGAAATTAAAATTTAAAAAAAAAAATCGCTACAACTGATCCTAACTGGCGGTTAGGCTAATGGGTTAACGGACTAGGCTACTGGTTGGGCTAAAATTCAACTTAACTAGGCCTAGATCCAATCAGCAGTTGGAATTAGTTTTACACAACACAGTATACTACGTAGCTGCGCTTTTTTTTCTTTCACCTTTTCACAATTTTCTTTACACCATAAACCGAGACACACACAAAAACACCTTTTCGGTTTGATTTTTGGACGATTTCGATCGTATTTCTTCGAATTTCTTCTTGTTACTCCGAATTCAAGGTACGTACTATATTTTGCATTTTAATTTCAATTAATTGGTCAATTTGTCTAAATTAAGGTTTATCTTGAATTTGGAGGTTTTTTATTTTGGGATTATACGTTGATTATTTGCATGATTAAGTTGTTAAGATTTGTTTTAGGATTTCTACTATGCTTAATTGAATGTTAATTTGCAATATTTTTGGTTAAATTCTTGGATTTGGGGAAGAACACAATTTGGGGGGTTTGGACCTAATTTTTCAAATAGTTAAATTGTTGCCATTAAACTTAGGGTTATGATTAGGTACTTATTTGTGATTGAATTACATGTTTGGATTGGGTTTGAAAACAAATTTTTTAGCAATTCGTAAGGTTTAAGTGACACTATGGGTTTTGGGTTAATTTGTTCGTTTATATGTACTCGTATGTTCTTGTTTTTTGTAATATCACGTAATTGCGGTTGGTATTGAATTTGAGTTCGGGTTTGAAAAAGAAGCCAAATTGCAAAATTTTATTGTGAGCAGGTTCCAACTAACAGCTGGAATTTTCCAACCGACGACCGGAATTTTTAAACCGGCGGTTGGAAGGTCTAAACAACAAATTATGTTTTTTGCCTCAGTTATTCAGTTCGTATATCTTATAACTTAGAGCTCTTTTTATTTGCTGTGTTTTTACAGAATTGGTGAACCGTCGTGCTTGAGGAGCCAATGTTTTTTTGGCTGACCCTATTTTTGGGAGACATCAGTTTCTGCGATTTGATCATCCGAGGTATAACGTTACAACACGCATTTAGTATCGGGATAACTTGGCTAACAACATTAATCAAACAATTGAAGTTTTTCCTACTCTAGATTGGCAGGATATTAACCGGGTGATTAATGAACAATGCGGTAATGAGACTCGTATACACTCGCCGACGGGAATGCGGGATTTGTTTCCGAGGCGTGGATTAGACTTTTGTAGGTTCATGAGCTGATTTTTCGAGAGTTAGTCTTGGAGTTTTTCAGCACCTTTACGTTCAACAAGAACTCTAGGAAATTTCGGGAGGCCTTGATGACGTTCCATCTTGGGGGTATTCCTTGGGTTATGAGTTTGGTTGAGTTTGTTGTGGCCGTTAGGTTATATACTAAGGATGATTTGGAAAACCCATACTCTGATGATCATTTATCATCGGGTCGAGTTAGTAAGCTTTATATATGGAGGTGGTAGAGTTATGGGACGATGTTGGTAATTTTTCAGTTTACTAGGCCTTCATACATCTATATCTGGAGTTGAGTTCATCGGTTGATCCACCGCCTGATTTCCTATTCTATCGTTGCAAGCGAGAGGGACCGAAAAAGGTCCATCATCCTGATTTGTTCTATTCAGGCTGTATTGTCAGAGGTATTATGGGTAACCCTCCTTATCATTTGGCACTCTGGTTGCATAAGAAGGAACGTGGACGAGGGCCACTAGTAGTATATGTGGTGGCCAGTATGTGACGAGGATGGCTCGTTACTTTCATATCGGAGAGGATGTTTTTCAGACATTGTCCGTTGTGCTTCTTGGGATGGACCTTCTAGGTTGTCAAAATTTGCAGGATAATGGAATATTGATTATTGGGGTTGAGCTTGGATAGCATGGAGAGATTGTTTATTGGGTACCTCTACTATTACGGGGTATGCATCCCCCTCGACGAAATGGTCGAAGGGATGGACAAGCAACAACATCGAGCTGGTGGACGAGGCCGTGGTAGGGTCGAGTTGGTGTCGTACATGTCGCGATTATGCATCATCTCGGGCAGATGCGGCTAGAGCATCAACATGATTTTGGGTGAAACGTGCTGAGAGTCAGCACCACTGGGATTACCAGGAGGGCACGATGCATTAGTTCTTGGATTTTCAGCATATTCCTATCAGCCGCTGCCTAATTACCAATATCAACCATATCAATGACAGGAGTATCAGTTTGCTAAGCCAGCTCAACCATTTGCACCTCAGGGAGATGACGACGAGGAGTTAATTCTTTATTTTGTTCAATGTTTGAGACTTGGTTTGTGATTTTTGGATTAATTGGATTGCAATGTGATGATTATGCTTAATTTGTTTGCTTATTTACCCTATCTAGAATTCCGTTGTATTTGATACGAGTCATGATGGCTGTAAGTGTTGGAGCATAATTAGAGTAATGGCTGAAGCTTCAAAATGTTCATCAGAAGTGTTTTTGTATCTAAGGAATTAGTTCGGGTGAAAAATGTTCATCACCCGAACTAAAACTTAGATAAGTCATACATTGAAGACTTTAACTCGGTTGAACATGCTAGTCTACCCGACTTAACTGAAGTTCACCAGAGTTATAGTTTAATGATGACTTAATGTATTTAATACACATGAAGTATTCTTAAATGAAAACAAAGGACTTTTAATGTAATAGATAGATGTTAGTGTTAGCCTATAAATAGCATGAGAAGTGTGAGTTGTAGGTAGCGCTTGAATGAGTGAAATACCAACTGTAACCGTTTCTCCCGCCTATTTAGGCTTTTGAATGAAATATTCCTTTTACTCAAATCTACTTTGATTCATTTTTCAATTCGTTAACTCAATCACCAATTTGTTATTTCGCAACATATTAGTGATTCAAATCACCTAGTTCTTAGTTTGAGACTGATCAAGACCTGTCTATTGGTATCAGAGCTAATAAATCAAATTTAATTAGATACAACTCAGTTGTCGAGTGATAGTGAGCTATTTCTGAGGTGTTTAGACGAGTTATAAAGGATTAGACTGTAAGATCAACGTTTTGAGTAATTGTAGTTTTGAAATTTGGCGGTAAAAGATGTTACGAAGGAATTTCAGTATGAATTGTTTGTTTTAGTGTGAATTTGGTCATTAGAGTGGTATTAGAAGAGTTTGTTGATAATTTTAGTTGATTTGATAGAGTTTGGATCTCTCCGAGTTAAATCAGTTCATCCAAGTTAAAATTCATTCATCCGATTTGAAATTCAGTTCATCAATTCAAATTTTCTATTTATTGAAATGGTTGCTCCATTTGTGAATTATGATAACGAAACCGGTGTTGGTGGAGGACCTCCAAAATTTCTCCTTGGTGCTGATTTTATGATGTGGAAGCTAAGATTTAGAGCTTTTGTGTACTACAATGACATGGATCTTTGATATTCGATTGTGAATGGACCTCATCGTCCTAGAGTACAAGAGACTGGAGGTTCTAACATGGTGGATGTTGATCCTGACAAGTACACTGAAGCATATCTCAAGCTTATTGACACAGATTTTAGAGCACATGGAGCTGTGATTATGGCGTTACCTACTGAAATTTACAACAATTTCAAAGACTATTCTTCAAAGAAAGAGTTAATGGATGCTATGGAATTGCGCTATGAAGGTAGTCTAGATCTTAAGGAAAGTAAGAAGGATATGTTGAAAAAGTTGTATGAATCATTTGAATATGTTAGAGGTGAGAGTTTGACTGAACAAATCAGTAGGTATACCTTGTTGGTGAGTGATTTGAAAAGTGCCCGAGTTGTTATGAAAGACTGTGATATTTGTAAAAGCTACTAGGATCTATTCCTACCAAATGTCTGTTCAGGTTATGATAATCAAAAGAAATGCTAATCTTAATGTTATGACCTTGGTGGAGCTGATTGGGATTCTACAGTCTTATGAAGTAGACATGAAGATTGATGATAAGAAGCAAGCAAGAAGTACTTATGGTTGTGCTCTGAAAGCTCAAGTTCCCATGAACTCAGCTCATTATTCTAATCAAGTTCAAACTCAATATCACAATGGCTGTAATTCTGAAAGTTGTTGCTTAACAAATCAAACACCAAGTGGATACAATGCTACTAGCTATGGAGGGTATTCTGGTCAAACTAGAGAATCTAGTTCGTATCAGTCTTCAAATATGAATGCAAGTATGAATGGAATGAACATAAATAGATTAGCTGACAAAGACATACTCTAAAGCGCTTTTGTAGCTAGTTATGAGGCATTTGTGGCTGGTGGTTTGACACAAGCAGCGTTAGCTAGAGAAGAGCTTGAGAAAATTTATCCTGATGAATTGGAAGAAATTGATTTGAAATGGAAAATGGCTATCGTGAGTGTGAGGGAAAACATGTTTTTCAAAAGGACTTGAAGGAACAACTTCGGGAAGGATAATGGAGACAAAGTTGGGTTTAATAAGTCTAAAGTGAAGTGTTTCAATTGTGATGGAATTGGACTATTTGCTAGAGAATGCAGAGCACATAGAAGGATGAACAACACTTACCAAAGGAGCAACTATCAAGTAAAGGATGATCCCAAGAAGCTGACTGCAACCGAATTTAAAGGAGGAAGTGATGATCCAAACTCAAGTGGACAGAAGCAAGCTGCTTTTATCACTTTTGGGGAGTGGGATGGAGTTCAAGAAGAGGATTTCAAGCAAAAGACCACTCAAGCCCTCATGAATAAGGTTAGTTCAGTTTTAGCTGATGAGGAGCAATCAACTGATCCTGGAGATAACATATGGGTTGTGGATAGTGGATGCTTTAGACATATGACTGGGAACTTCAAGTTATTACAAGAATTTATTTCTTTCATTGATGGACATGCTTCATTTGGAGGAGATATGGGTGGCACAATAATTGGTCAAGGGAAAGTTTCAAATGGAGAGTTGACATTGGATCAGGTTAATTTTGTGAAAGAGTTGAATTACAATTTGCTTTCTCTGTCTCAGGTATGTGATAAAAAGTATACAACTGCTTTCACTTCTGAATATTTTTACATTTGAAACCTGAATTTGTTATACCAAAAGAAATGATTATTTTGCAAACTCCAAGATTTGAGGACATGTATATTTTGGATATGAACAAAGTTAAACCAACTAATTATTCTAACTGTTTCATATCCAAAACCACAGAACAGGAGTCAGATTTATGGCATAAAAGGCTTTTTCATGTCAATCTTAAACACATGAACAAATTGGTCAAAGATAATCTAGTTTCTGGATTACTTAAAATAAATTTTCATTTAAATGACCATTGTGTTTCTTGTTTAAAAGGAAAACAACATAAATCAATTTTTAAACTTAAGACTCATAATTCAGGAGGATACAATCCTACATCTTTTACACATGGATTTTTTTGGTCCTGTTAGTGTAAAGAGTCTTGGAATGAAATCATATTGTTTAGTTATCACATATGACTATTCAAGATTTTCTTGGGTATTTTTCTTAGCTCATAAACATGAGACACATGAGATTATCAAATATTTCACTTCGCAAATTGAAAATCATTGCAGTAAAAGGGTTAAAATGATTAGGTGTGATAATGGTACAAAATTTAAGAATGCCACTTTGAATGGATGTTGTTCTATTAAGGGAATCACTAGACAATATAGCTCTCCTAGGACACCTCAACAAGATGGTGTTGAGGAAAGGAAAAATAGGACTTTAATTGAAGGGGCTAGAGATATGTTAAGTGAATCCATGTTACCAGCCACTTTTTGGGCAGAAGCAGTGAACACTATGTGCTATGTTAATAGCAAAATTCATGTTGTGAAGAGCTTAGGTAAGACATCATATGAATTATTCTCAGGCATAAAACCTTTTATAGGCTTCTAAAGCATTTAGATGTCAATGTTCTATTTTGAATACCAAATATCACTTAGAAAAGTTTGATTCTAAGGTAGATGAAGGATATTTTCTTGGATATTCTAGTGTTTCAAAGGCCTAAAGAATTTACAATAGAAAAACTAGATCCATAGAAGAATCTATCAATGTAATTTTTAATGAACATACACAAAATGTTAGGAATTCAGGAGCTGATTGGTTATTTGATTTAGATACTTTTGTGAATTCTTTTAATGGTTTTTGTCAAAAGCATGGTGTATAAGTGGTACAGGAATTTCAAGTAACTGATACACATGTTGAAGATATCAATGATTTTGAGATTGGGAATAAGAAGGGATTCAAGTGATCAAGCAAGTTCAAGTGCAACAAATCAACATCATGATAATGATCAAGAAAAATCATCTGCATCAACAACTACTGATCATCAAGAAACTTCAGATATAGTAAATGATGCAGACATTCGAGAAGTTGAAGACATTCCAGTGACATCTAAAATTCAAGACATTATTGTTGTAGAAGTTCAAGATCATGATGTTCATGAAGCACAACTTAACTCTGAGGCAGAAAGTGAAAGTCAAAACAATTCAGGTGATGATCAATTTAACTCTGGTGCACAACAACTTAATTCAAATGATGATCAATTTAACTCTGGTACACAACAAATTAATTCCGGTGAAAAAGTTTCTACTCAAGCTCATTCAGATACAGTTTGGACTGAAGCAGTTCCAATCATTCCGGACATTGTGCATGAAAATCAAGAGTTTGCAAGCCATGATCAATCAAGTGAAGCTTTTCTTAACTCACTTATTGAAAAATTGGACTTAAATGATACAAATCTATTTGATAATATTATAGAGGATGTAAATACTTTCATGAAAATTCATAAAACTCATCCTTTGTCTAATATTATTGGAAATTTGAATGATGAAGTCAAAACTAGATGGAGTTCTGGGTTGATTAATCATTGCTTTTTCTCATGCTTTTTGTCACAACTTGAGCCTAAGAAAGTGGATATAGCTTTGACCATAAATAGTTGGGTAGAAACTACGCAGGGTGAACTTTTACAGTACAGGAAGTAGGAACATTGGTAGAAAGACCTATAAGAGAACACATTTTGGGAGTTAAATGGATTTTTAAGGTCAAAAGAGATGATAGGGCATTATTGTAATAAATAAGGCTAGGCTTGTGGTTCAAGGATATACACATGAAGAGGGTATTTACTATGACAAGGTATTTTCCCCAGTAGCTAGAATAGAAGCTATTAGATTGTTTTTGGCTTATGCTTCATATTGGAACTTTAAAGTTTATCAAATGGACGTTAAGGAAGCCTTCTTGTATGGTGTTTTGGAAGAGACTGTGTATATTAGTCAACCACCAGGTTTCATTGATCCTCATTATCCTGATCATGTGATTAAGTTGGATAAAGCTTTGTATGGTTTACATTAAGCTCCTAGAGCATGGTATGATACATTGTCCAAATACTTGATTGCACATGAATATCTTAGGGGCACTATAGATCAGACTTTGTTTATTAAGACAGTTATCCAGGATTCAATTTTTGTGCAAATTTATGTAGATGATATTATCTTTGGATCAAAAAATGATTTGCTTTGTAAAGAGTTTGAATCTGTTATGCACTCTAAGTTTCAAATGAGTTCTATCGGAGAAATGTCTTTCGTTTTAAGTCTTCAAGTTAAACAGTTATATAATGGCATTTTTATCAATCAATCTAAGTATGTCGAGGATATGTTGGTTACATTTGGTTGCACAGAACCAATCAATCTTGTTGACACTAGGACCAAGTTACATCCCGATTTAGAGAGTGAAAGTGCTGACCAACATATGTATAGGTCTATGATAGGTTCTTTAATGTACCTTACTGCTAGTAGACCTGACATCATGTTTGGATTTTGTCTTTGTGCAAGATTTCAAGCTAAACCTAAGGTTTCCCATCTTATTGTTGTTAAGAGAATTTTTAGATACCCTAAAGGACAACCTTCTTTAGGACTTTGGTATCCTAAGAATTATAGCTTTGACTTCTATGCCTACATAGAAAATGATTATGGGGGATGCAATCTTAATAGAAAATCTACCACAGGAGGATGTCAATTCTTAGGAAATAGGTTAGTCTCATGGCAGTGCAAGAAACAAACATCTGTTTCACAATCATCTGCTGAAGCTGAATATATTCTAACTGGTTCTTGCACTTCCCAAGTTTTATGGATACAAAAACAAATGTTAGACTATGGCCTGAACTTTATGAACACTCTCATTCACATAGACTACTCTGCTGCAATGTTCATAACTAAGAATCCTGTCCAACATTCCAAAACCAAACATATTGAGATTTGACATCATTTTACAAGAGATTGTTTTGGAAAACACTTGATTCATTTAGTTAAGATTCACACTGACCTACAACTGGCTGATCTATTCACAAAGGCTTTTGATGACACAAGATTCAATTATCTTGTTCAAGCCAATGGTCTTATGAATCTTGATTGAGTGTTTCTTCAAAAATATTTTTGTACATATCTTTTTGCAATTTACTCTTTTTCTAATTCAAAATACAAAAAGAGGGGGAGAAAAATGAGAAAAATCAAAAATATTTTAAGTTTAAGGTTGGCTTTCTTTTTCTTTAAGTCGGGTTAAGAAATTTTATGTCTGATGTTACTTTTTGTTTTAAGTCGGATTAAGAGATTTTAAGTCTAGTTTTGAGTTTTGTACAGATAAAATCAAAACATATATGATTTTCTGTTTGTATAGGTAAAACTCAAAAAGATTTCTTTTTATTCTAGTTTAAGTTTTTGAGTCTTTTACTGGTCTTTCTTATCTTGTGTCAATTTTTTTATCTTCATAAAATCAAATACAAATCATGAAAAACCAATCAAAAACGGTACAAAATTGAAAATGTTTCACAAATACAAAATTTCTAAGAAATGAGACATAAACATAAATTCCAACATAATTTAACATAGTTCAATATTTATAAAATTTCTTGCAACCAAATGTTTTCATAAATGCACATATTCTTGAATTCTGAAACCTCTAGCAATATGTGTTTTATAAATTGCTTCAAGTTCATAAAACGTATAATGTCAAATGGGCGATCACTTTTTTCAAGTAGAAAAGCAAAGAAAAAATATTTTTCAGTAACTTATGACATTCAAATCTATTTATCATAAAAACTCTTAAAGTTTTAAAGTGTTTTTTATAATTTATTGACTTTGAGATCCTTGATGCCAACTTGATAAACGACAAAGACAGGTGAATAAGTCCAAATTCTTTGATAAAATAGTATGTTGTCCTTTTAGAACCTTGATGCTGTTGGGTTATAGTGGTTACTACTAGTGAAGAGGGTTTATACTGGTCATCAAGTAAGTGTTTACTGGTAAGTATTACTACTGGTGAAGATGGTTTCTACTGGCCATCAGTCAGTGAAGATTACTACTGGTATTCACTGTTACTACTGCCATTGCATGGAGTGCATGAAGTTACTGGTCGGTGTTTCTACTACTTAGTTGATAAATACTAACGCGTATTGTTAGCAGATAATTATGGAATAGATTTAGATAATTATCAATGTAGATTTCGATAGAGTTGTAGCCCGATTATTTTTAGGGTTTTAGCCTCAAGGTCTATAAATATAGATCCTTGTATCGTTGTTAATACACGTCTATTCAGATACATTAATTCTAATAAATTGAGGTTGTTGGTGAAATTATTGTATTCTTAATTGTTTAACATTTATTCATTAGTATTCATATAAACTGTTAATCAACTGATCCTTGTTAATATCAAAGTATTGATCCACTACAACTTCTTTGATAGATCTAGATCTACACATTTGTTTAAACACAAACCTAGTTCGACAGATCCTAACAAGTGGTATCAGAGCACAAGGTTGCTCTAGATCTACGATCAACAAGGCGTTTTAACAAGTTTTTCACAAACCAATTCAAGATGTCTGATCTTACTGAAGGCGTTCAAGCTAATAGGGTTCATGTACTCACATCATCAAACTATGATACGTGGAAAAGTCGCATGTATAAATATATGCTTCAAACCAATTACTCCATGTGGAAAGTGGTGAAGAATGGTGCCAAAAATTTTCCATTACCTGGACCACATCTCAAAAACCAAGGAGCAGAAGGTTCATCTCAACCAGTTACTGAGCAAGAAAGAAGAGATACTCATAACGAATGTCAAGATTTGAGTACCTTACTTATAGCTATTCCTAATGAGTATCAACATCAGTTTAGAAACTATACTGATGCTAAACTGCTATGGGAGGCCTTGGAGAAAAGATTTGGAGGAACAACAAGCACTAGGAGGAACCAAAAGGTTTTGTTAAAACAACAGTTTGAGAACTTCACGTCTGTGAAGGGTGATACTCTATCTCAAACTTTTGACAGATTTAACAAGCTGATTGGTGAATTATCTAGCATGGGAGTTAATACTGCTCAAGATGACATCAATAGAAAGTTTCTTAGAGCTTTAGGAGAAGAATGGATGATGTACACAGGCAACTACAGACAAGGAAATACACTTGATACTATGGAGATTGATGAGCTATACAATGAGCTACGTGCGTTTGAACCTGAAGTTAAAAGACCAACAAGTTATTCAACACATAATGCAACTTTTGTTTCTACTGCTGGTTCTTCATCTGAAACTAGTTTGATAACTAAAGAATCAAAAGGAAATCAGAATGATGAAAGTGTTAGGGAAGCTTTCTTTGATAGCCATAAGAATTCTGGACTATTAATTGAAGACTTGGAGCAAGTAAATGTTGATGATCTGGAGGAGATGGATCTAAAGTGGCAGTTTGCTATGCTAAGTGTGAGAACAAGGAGGTTCATTCAAAGGACTAGCAGGAACAACTTTGCAGTTAGAAGAGGTGATAATAATGGATTTGATAAGCGTAAGGTGAGATGTTATGACTGCAAGAAACTTGGACACTTTGCTAGGGAATGTCCAAACAACCAAGATGATAAACCAAAACAGCCAACTCAGCACAACTCAGCAGGTTCGAGCAACAAATCAAGGAAGAACATCCAACTCAACTACTTTGGTTACTCAAGATGGATTGGGATTTGACTAGAGCTTTTAAGCAAATGAAGAGATCGCAAATCAATCTCTCATGGCAGATACTGTTAAATATGACATTCCAACTGAGGTACTTACTGAACTTTGTACTCCTGCATTCATTAAACAAGTTAGGGATTATAGAGAACATAATAAACTTGTTTGTGAGTCATTACATAAATTAGAAGAAATAAGAAGAGAGTTGTCTAAAATAATTGCTAGTTATGAACAACAAGTGAAAGCATATGTTAAGAATGAGTCAAAATACCAAGAGGACATAGAAATTGTTAAATTGGAAAGGGACAATGTTGTAGCTAAGGTGATCAAAACAGAAGAACAGGTTGAGGAGATTAAGATTGAAAATGATCAAATTAAGCTTAGTATTAAGAAGTATGAAAATGCTTCAAAAACAGTTGATCAAATTCTTAAATCTCAAGTACATGGGAACACCAAGAATGGGATTAGGTACAATAGTGTGTCACCACCATATAACAACAATTATATTCCTCCTAAGGTAGAGTCTAGTGAAGAACTTAGTGAGGAAGAAATTGAAGTCAATACACACCCTAAAGCAGACCCAATGAAACGTAAAATTCTTTTAACAGAAACTAGAATCAATGAAAAAGTTAATGAACAACCTGTCCAACAGGAGAAATCCAGTGATTCTGAGTCTAGCCAAGGTCCCACTTTCCACAAAAATCTCAAAAACAGACCACAAGTTTATAGAGAAAGAAACTGGTATCACATTGGTCAAAAACAATAGGTCAAAACATGCAACTGCAGCATGAAGGAACATGCATTACCTGTGAGGGGTAATGTGAGAAATTGGAGTCAAAATATCACTAACCAAAGAGGTCAAAACTTTTTTAAAACATGTGATGTGTGCGGCAAGTCAAATCATTTAACTGCAGACTGTTTTTATAATAAAAGAAATAACCGTAATGGAATTGGCTTTAATAGAAACAGATCGAACATGAACCTCCTAGATTTGGTAGGACTGCACAAAGATTTGTAAGTAACAGGAATGTGCAAGAAAAGAAACAAATTTTTTTCCCAAAGAAACTACTAGTGCCAGTAGAAACTACAGGAAAGACACCAGCAGTAACTCCACTTCTGCCAGTAGAAACTACAGGAGAGTCACCAGTAGTAACTCTGATAGTAGTAACTCCTCAAATGCACAGACAAAGAAACATGCATACCACTTCAAACGATTTAACTATGTGAATGAAAAAGGTAAACCCAAGACCACTTTGGCTTGGGTTCCTAAAAGAAACTGACCTCTTATTCAAAAAGGGGATACGTGGCATGTGGACAGTGGCTGCTCTAGGCACATGACAGGAAACAAGCTGAAGCTTCAAGATTATATAGAATAAGATGGAGGCTATGTTGCTTTTGGAGGAAATATAAGAGGTGGAAGAAATACAAGAAAGGGAACAATCAGTAATGGTACAGTTACATTTGAAAACGTTTTCTTTGTTCAAGAATTAAATTATAATCTGGTCAGTGTCTCTCAAGTTTGTGATAAAGAGAATAAAGTGCTCTTTACTAAAACTAAATGTATCATTCTTGATCCTAAGTTTAAAGTTGTGACAACCGTCAAAAATTCAGGTTAATTCCGTATTCTTTACCCTCGAAATAATTTGTCATTGTTTCTTAGTTATATTTAGACCGTATATATGTGTGTCTCGTAGTCGGAACCGGATAATTAAATCCTAATACCAAGAAAACATATAATGAACTTGCCTAAGTTCATTGCAAAACCATCGTAAACTCCAGCCGAACGCAAATGCTTAACTATAATGAAAACGAAAAAACGAAAAAGGCTTAAAATCAGCCCGGTGCGCCGCCCTAGGGACTAGGGGCGACGCACTATAGTGCTGGACAAATTATTTTTATTTGCTTGATAACTTACAATTGCATGTAACCACAACCTAACACATGTCCCAAAACGTGTCCCAATCCCCTTGAGTCCAGACTTGAGCCACCAAACCCTTCCTTTACACCCTTTAGCATTTCTCATTCACACATACACACATTACCATATTTGCAAACACACACAAACACACATCTAACACCCATTTCTCTCATCTCACTCAACTTTTCCCACCGAATTTGCAGTGAAAATACCTCCAAAACATCATAACAAATCGCCACTTTCATCAAGATTATCAAAAGCATTCATCCACCTTAGTTACATACATCGTTTTCTACCGTTTTGGAGCCGAAATCACCATCAAGTCACTAGAAATCATCATCCATCCACTTTTCGTTGGGTAAAGTCACTTATCTTCACTGTTTCTACATAAATCTTCAATTGCATGTCTGATCCATCACCTGAAAATAAGCTTTTATTAAGTTTTTATGGTTATTAACATAAGAACACAAGTTTTTATAAGTTTATACATAGATCTTTATACATATGATTGTTAAGCTAACAAAAACTGTTATTGGAAAGTATTTTTGATGTTTTATCACCTGCATGTTTAGATCCACCATCAAAAAAGACAAGTTTTACAACATAAACGATTATTGGAGAAATCCAGTTGCCAGGGGCGTCGCCCCCATCCTTAAGGGCGACGCACCGAGGTGCTGGCAGTTTACAAAAACCTTGTTAATTGGTTATAATTTGTAACCATACGCTTGTTATTTTAAGAATTTGTATAAAAGTGGTAATAATAAATTATAACTTGTGTCTAAGTAACTTATTTAACATATAATCATCATATTATCTTATTATGAGTTAAGGTATAATTATAGGTATATAAGATTTTGTTTCAAAGCGGGAAAGTGTATAAATTTTGGACATAAATTATATAGCGTGGAAGCGCTGCCCAAATTTCGTTAGGAAAAATTATAACACTTTAAAAATAAGCATTTCGTTGACTAATGAATATCAAAATTAATAAATAATAATACTTACACGAAAACTTGGTATATTTTAGGATTTCGGTGATTCCGGCACATTCCGAGTACATTCCGCACACGTCTTATCTTCGCAACCCGTGAGTTACATCCCCACTCTTTTTACTCTTTTTGTACGACTTTTGGGGGAAACATGAGAACCAAATGTTTTATCTACTTATATGCGTATGTTTTTCAATTGTCACACTCGGTATATTTTTTGAACTAAATGATTGATTGTATGTCTTTTAAATCGCCATGGGAACGGCACCTCTGTTGAATCTTGATTGGAATATAGCCAGACGTAAATTCCTGCAATCAAAACAGTAAAGGGGCCTGTCACGGTTGGATTATTGTTTAGCGGGAACATTTACAGTCATATTATATCAAGAGGTCAACGATTAGTTTACAATTAATAGTCTTTATACGCATATATATTTTCAATTGTCACTCAATATACTTATGAACTGAATGATTGATTATATGTCTTTTAAACGACATGGAACCGGCATCTCTATTGACTCTTGATAGGAATATAGCCAGACATAAGTGGCTACTATCAGTTTTAAATAAAATTAGTGCCCACGTTTTCTCTACACTATTAGCTTGTTTAAGCCGTCGATATATGGGTATCGATACTTAGGAAAGGACCGTTCCTTACTTAGATGGCAGCCTAGGTACATATTAATGTTCTTTGTCGTGCTTCCCGTAGATAGTGCGGGGAAAGGGGCCTCACGGTCGGATAATCGGTTTAGTGTAACCACTTACAGTCATATTATATCAAGAGGTCGATGTTCTTCTTACAATTAATATTCATTATACGCACATCTTTACATGTATATATATCGTTAATTCTGTTGAGAAATACGTCAGATATATACTTAGTCAAAAACACCTTTACAAGTATATATATCTTAAAGCACGGAACCACTTCATTTCTTTTGAGAAATACTTTAGATATATACTTAGTCGAAAACCGCTTTTAGTCAAGGACTAGCAAAACTGTAACTCACTCACTACTTTTTTTAGTTGACACTTTTTCTCATGTTTTCAGGAAACGCAATGTAAGGACATGAAGTGCATCTCTTTTGTCTCGGGTCAGAAAAGTCATGTTATCGAGAATCGGGGAGACCTTTATTACTAAGTCGGAAAAGTCCTTTGCGTATTTTGGTTATGATGTAAACAATTAAAATACTTGGGTTATCCTTGAATCTTTGTAAACTTTTTATTCTAATGACTTGAAAATCGTTCGTATTAATTATATCTCGTGTAATGATATTTGCTCTTCACATCTCGTGTTTCCGCTTCAGCGGGGTGTGACAGACTTGGTATCAGAGCACAAGGTTAGAGTGAATACGGTTTTTCAAAATTCTTAAAACAAAACCAAACTATAACCAAGGCTTTTTGAAAATCATTTCACTTGATTTAAACTTTAGTGGATTAATTCCGCAAATGCATGGTTCATTACTAACTACGCGTAACTTGATCAACTACGCCTAATTTGAAGTAAATCATGCAATAGCAGAACGTAATTGCTATTGTTAACGATTTTTGAGTCAACAGTTCCCAGTTCTACAGATTCCCGATTCTCACGTGACTGATCCGAACATGCACTGTCATATTTACATTTTTCCTTTACCCATATTTACTCGTTCCGTTTTATCATAGTCTCGTCATGTCTGGATCGTCGAATTCACACTCACACTCGTACTCGCATTCACACTCTCGAGCCGTATTCTCGACTCAGGTTTTTGACGACGTCACCGCGTCGGGAGCTCAACACCACGACACTACCGACCCATCGGAGGAGAGCTCCATGGCCCTTGCCAGCAGCCATGGTACCTCCAGTCCGAGGACTGTCCTACCTACCGTTCCACTGGTTCCCGTTGCAGTTTCACAACGGCGAGGACCGCGCATCCGACTCACTGCTCGTAAGCAGGTGATAATACCCGGTCGGCTAGCAAACCGCATGATGGGACAGGAGACCCCCAACCCAGTCAGAGTTACACCTCCCCATATCCCACTGCACCCCGAGGATCCGTACGCGGCATCGCCTACGCCGACCATGGATCGCTACATGTGGGAGCGACTTCAGGGCCACTCGATGCAGCGCCCCGACGGAGCAGGACCATCTCGACCGCCACCGATGATGGCACCAGATCGGAGGTTTACCCCAGCTGAGTATCATGCACTCCGCAATGACCTTCAGGGACTTACATAGGAGGCAGAGCAGCAGGCTCATCTTCTGTATCAGGTCTCCGACGCCTCTCACCGCCTATCTGAGCAGTCTCTCGGAGTCGTCTCCTCGACTCAGTCGACCTCGAGGACTGTTCAGCGCCTAGTGAGCGTGTGCTTGGTGATGGGTACCCTGATAGCCGTCATCCTACTAAAGATGTTCCTAGACATGCTTCGTTAGTTTTATCTTTTATTATGTATTGTACTTTAGTTTAAGTTGTAATTTTCTATGTCCGTAACAACTTAAAACTCGTATTGTATTTGTGTTTCGAATCTTCCTTTATTTTCATGTAACCGACTATTATGAAATGAAACTTCTATTACTATTATCCTTACTTTTCCATTGTGCTTGGGTTGTACTATCGTTCTTTGATCGTTGATCGTGCTTACGTTATCTAATCCTTCCTATATACGTTATTGTTGATTAGTCATTGTTAAAATCCTTATCACATATTCTTATTTGTGCGTTCTAAACTTGTTTTCCTTTTCTGTTGTAGAATCAATCCTCCCAAAAGGAGCAACGCTAACTTAATAGCTGAGCAGGTTGCTGCACAACTCAACGAAGCAATCCCAAACACGATCGCCCAGATCACCGCTGAGATCAACAGCGGAAATCAGGGAAATAATAAAATCAACAACAAGAATCAACAAGACGACCAACACCAGAACCTTAACCAAAACCAACAAGACGACCAACACCAGAACCTTAACCAAAACCAACAACAGAACAACAACCGAAACCAACAAGAGAACCGACCCGACTGCAGCTACAAGAACTTCATGGCTTGCAAGCCAAAGGAATTTCACGGCACCTCTGGTCCTGTTGGACTACTCTCATGGATTGAGAGTATTGAATAGGTTCTCCACATAATCCGTTGTGCAGAGGCTGAAAAGGTTGACTACGCCTCATGTGTACTCCATGGACGAGCCCTCTCCTGGTGGAACCTCGTTGTCCAAACCCGAGGTCGAGCCGCAGTATACGCCCTCTCGTGGGAGGACTTCAAGAAACTAATTTTGGAAGAATACTTCTCGAAGAAAGAAGTGAAGAAGCTCGAGGCAGAGTTGTGGAACCATCAGATGATCGGAAATAACATAGATACTTACACCACACGATTCTACGAGCTTGCCCGATTGGTACCACGAATGGTAACCCCTGAGGAAAACCGGATCGATCGCTATACCTCTGGTCTTTCCCCCAAGATTCGAGCAATGGTAATCTCGGCAGAACCTATGACGATACAGAGCGCCGTTGTTCTGGCTCATCGTTTCACCAACAACCTCCTTTCCTCTCTAGCTCCAGTCAAACGAGAGGAAGGTGAGAAACGGAAAGTTGATCACCAACCAAGTAGGGACGACCACAAAAAGAAGCACAAAGCCGCTCGCAACTTTGCAGTAGTTTCTGCCCCCACAAACGGACCCCGAACTTACGATGGGCCACACCCCAAGTGTGGAAAATTCCACTACCATCATGTTGGAAACTTTCTGGTGTGCAAAATATGTAACAAAGTGGGGCACTACCCCAAGTACTGCCGAGAGGAAACTAGCAATCAAGGAAAGAAGCCAGTGACAGGTACATTTTCCGTGAACGACCATTATGCATCTATATTGTTCGATTCAGGAGCAGAAAGAAGCTTCACATCCTTAGAATTTAGACCCCTTATCAATCTAGGATCTAAAGTTCTTAAGGATAGTTTCACTGTGGAGTACGCTAACGGTCAAGAATACGAAGATAAGGACGTAATTGTAGGGTTTTCCAATGTACCTAGCCAATAAGATCTTACCTATAGACCTTATCCCCCTAGAACTGAGAAGTTTCGATATCATCGTCGGAATGGAATAATTAGCTCGATTCCAAGCTGAAATTATCTGTTTCGGCAAATTCATTCGGATACCCCTCGCGAACGGGGAAAACCTCATTGCAGATTTGTTCACAAAAGCTTTTGATGTGGGAAAATTTACATTTTTGATTAATAGTATCAGAATGATTAATCGTGTTTAAATCTACTTGTCAAAATGATGAATTTGATCACCCATGTTTTATCTTAGTGTTTGGAAAGTTAATACTGGTAATTTGTACTATTAATATATAATATTGGTAGTTATCATTGGTAGCACTAATACTGGCGGTTATTACTGGTAAGGTTAATACTGGTAGAATTATTGCTGGTAGTTTCTAATCGTGACAGTTTTTACTCGTACATATGTTTTCTACTGGTGGCAGTTACTACTGCCAGTCGTTTTTACTGGCGGGAGTTTCTACTGCCTGTGGAAAGGTGTTTGTATTTCTACTGCAGGGGCTGTTTGGTATATATGGCGAAGACATTTGGGAATATTTAATTTCATTCAAATTGGAAATTTTTGGCTCTCTCTAAACAGAAAACCCTTCTTGAAAGAAAACTCTCTCTAAAGAATCCCTCTCCACTTCAACAAAACCTAATCGATCATCAACAACGATTAATCACTCCTCAAATCTTCAATCATTCAGATGGTGAATCAACAAGAACTAACTTTCGGAGTATCTCATAACATTGTCGCTGATTTAGCCCTTCACAAAGAGGCCGCTGTTTTTCATCCGATAATCTTTTTCCTACGCCAATCTTACATTCGTTATGCCTTAACGGTAAACCCAGAGGTTAATGAAAAGCATATTCGTGAGTTATGGAACACGGCGGTTCTTGAGGAGTTTAATGGCCAAGAACGAATTAGGGCTTTAATAGAGAAAAAGGAAGTGATTGTAACGGAGTCCACCATCCGCTCTCATCTTGAACTTCAAGATGACTCAGGTATTACATCCCTTCCTAACAACGAGCTCTTTGGCATTTTTGAACCAATGGGGTACGAAGGAAGCCTATCAAAATTCACATTTCAAAAGGCGCTTCTTTCTCCCCAATGGAGATACTTTGTACACGTTTTGCAACAGTGTATCTCTAAAAAACGATACACCTGGAACGAGTTTAACACCACCATAGCTACTGCTATGGCATGTTTGGCTACTAGAAGGGTGTTTAATTCTTCAAACATGATCTTTACTGACCTAAAGTGGAATCTTGCTCACCTTGAAAATAAATTTTTAATGTATCCACGAGTTTTACAAATCATCTTGAACAAGGAGCTTGATAATCTGTCCACTGAAGGTGAAGTCCTCCTCATGGATGCTCATTCTAAGAAAACTTTTTCAAATATGAGGAGGCAAGTTAACAAATTTTCTAGGAAGGTGACTCCACTATTCTTTACAATGGTGGTTGTCCCAGCTTCAACAGGTGAAGGACCAAGTAACCCACTTGAGTCCCAATCCACACCTTCAGTTTCTACTTCTACTCATGTTACAGAACAACAAACAAGTGTTCCTGATACACCATCTACCTCACCTCAAAATACTCCTCAGAAGGAGTATGCCCCCAAGTCCAAGAGGTCCTTCACCTCTTGGACCTAAATCCATAACAACTAAACCAATTTCTAAACCAATTAAATCAGTTTCTACTGATCCTAAGGGTACAACTGAGCCTTCACCCAAGCTCCCTAACAAGGTGGTCCATAAGGAGGGGGAGACCATGTTGAAAGGGCTCATACTACTGCTGCACCACTTCGTGGTGCACATGACAGTAAGAAAGGCAATAAGACTCAATCAACGGCAACTCTTAATGATGATGATTCCTTGGAATCATTATCAAGAGGAAACAAGGCGCCAAGAGACCAAGGGGGAGGGTGATGCTTCTGCTAGGCAGAAGGGACCCTCTAAATCATCCAAGGAACTTCCTGATGTTGGTACTCAACAGAAAGGTGGGGAGGATAGTTTTTATCACTAAAATTTAGAATTGACGGAAATGTGCCTTCAACTTACTGAGAAGGTAGATGTTCAAGCTGAGGAAATCAAAAGGTTGAAAAAGTTGGTGTCTAGATTTTTGAAGGAGGTGAAGCTCTACAGGTTATCTATGAAGAAACCTGTCAAGGTGACCAAGAAAGGTAAAGGAAATAAGGGTGGTCCAAGATCAAAAGCTCCCTAATTTCCCACTCCTTCTAGTTCCAGCTCCAGTCCTCAACTTTGCCTGATGAGAATGCTGCCAATAAGGGGGAGAAGGTTGAAAAGGCATCAGACAAAGAAGTAGAGAAAGAGGAACAACAAAAAGTTGAGCAAGAGCAGGAGGAGGTCCATATGGATGTTGATCAAGAAGCTGAGAAAGAAACAAGAAGGAGACTGAAGAAGAAGCTGGTAAAAAGAAAGATGTCAAAGTGGAAAGAGTTATTATTGATGCTGATTTTGAATGGTCTGATAACGAAGAGAGTGAAATCAGGGTGGTAACTGTTGACATGGATACACATGAAGGTGAACAGGAGACTGAGACTGAACAGAAAGCTTCAATTGAGGCACCTTGTGCCCATATGGTTATAAGATGTTCGGTTTTCAAGCGCGAAAGTGTATGAATTTTGGATATAAATTTTATAGCGCGGAAGCGCTGCCCAAATTTCATTAGACAAATTATAACTCTTTAAAAACAAGCATTTCGTGACTAACGAGTATTAAAAATTAATAAATAATAATAATAATTACACGAAAATTTGGTATATTCTAGGATTTCGGTGATTCCGGCACATTCCGAGTACATTCCGCACACTTTAAGACCTTTGCAACCCGTGAGTTACATCCCCTCTCTTTTTACTATTTTTGTACGGATTTTTGGGGGAAACATGAGAACTAAATGTTTTATTCACTTATATACGTATGTCTTTCACTCGATATATTATGAACTCACTGATTGATTGTATGTCTTTTAAACGCCATGGTTCCGGCATCTCTATTGACTCTTGATAGGAATATAGCCTCGCGTAAGTGCCTACTATCAGTTTTTAAAATTAGTGCCCGGTTTTCATTACACACTATTAGATTGTTTAAGTCATTTAGTATATGGGTATCGATACTTAGGAAATGTCCGTTCCTCACTTAGGTGGCAGCCTAAGTACATTATACTAAGTTCATTGCCTCCTCGTAGATAGTGCGGGGAAAGGGGCCATTCACGGTCGTGGAATCGGTTTAGTGTGAAAACTTCCAGCTATGTTAGATCAAGAGGTAGCTATTCATTATACAATCAATATTTCTTTATACGCATATATTTGCAAGTATATATATCGTTATTTATGTTGAGAAATACGTCAGATATATACTTAGCCGAAAATCATATCTTTACAAGTATATATATTATCAAGCATGTGTTTGCTTTATTTCTGTTGAGAAATATGTCAGATATATACTTAGTCGAAAATCATTTTTAGTCGAGGACTAGAAAACTGTATCTCACTCACTACTTTTGTAGATGACACTTTTTCTCATGTTATCGGGAAACGCAATGTAAGGACATGAAGTGCATCTATTCGGTCTCGGGTCAGGAAAGTCACGTAATCAAGAATCGGGAAGACCTATTTATTACTTCGGGATTGTCTTTTGAAGTCTTTACATATGTTATTTTGTTTGTAATGTATTGTTAAAAATACTTGGTTATCTTTCAAACTTTGTAAATGCTTTTTATTTTAATGACTTGAAAATCGTTCGTATTAATAATGTCTTGTGTAATGATTCCCGCTCTTCACATCTCGTGTTTCCGCTTTAGCGGGGTGTGACAGACTTGGTATCAGAGCACAAGGTTATAGCGAATACGGTTTTTCAAAAATTTTAAACAAAACCAAACTATAACCAAGGCTTTTCGAAAATCATTTCACGAGATTTAAACTTTAGTAGATTAATTCCGTAAATACATGGTTCATTACTAAGTACGTGTAACTTGATCAACTAGGCCTAGTTTGGAATAAATTATGCAAGAGTGGAACGTAATTGCTATTGTTAACGATTTTTGAGTCAAAAGTTCCCGATTCTCACGTGACTGACCCGAACATGCACTGTCATATTTACATTTTTTCTTTACCCATATTTACTCGTCCCGTCTTATCGCAGTTACGACATGTCTGGATCGTCGCATTCACACTTGCAGTCACATTCGCATTCGAACTCTCACTCTCAGGCCGTGTTCTCAAACGAAGTTTCTAATGACTTCACCGCATCGGGAGCCCAGCATCACGACACTACCGACCCCTCGGAGGAGAGCTCCATGGATTTTACCAGCAGCCAAGGTACGTCCAGTCCGAGGACTGTTCTACCAGCCATACCACTGGTTCCCGTCGTAGCTCCAAAGCAGCGAGGACCGCGCATTCGACTCACTGCTCGTAAGTAGGTGACACTACTCGGCCGATTACCGGACCGCATGATGGGACAGGCGACTCCCAACCCAGCCAGAGCTACTACTCCCCGCATCCCACTACACCCCGAGGATCCGTACGTGGCATCGCCTACGCCGACCATGGATCGCTACATGTGGGAGCGACTTCAGGGCCATTCAATGCAGCACCCTGACGGAGCAGGACCATCTCGACCACCACCGATGATGACACCAGATCGGAGGTTTGCCCCAGCCGAGTATCATGCGCTCCGCAATGATCTACAGGGACTTACACAGGAGGCGGAGCAGCATGCTCATCTCCTATACCAGGTCTCCAACGCCGCTCACCCACTATCTGAGCAGTCCTTCCGAGTCGTCTCTTCGACTCAGTCAACCTCGAGGACTGTTCAGCGCCTAGTGAGCGTGTGCTTAGTGATGGGTACCCTGATAGCCGTCATCCTACTGAAGATGTTCCTAGACATGTTTTGTTAGTTTATCTTTTATTATGTATTGTACTCCAGTTTAAGTTGTAATTTTCTGTATCTGAAAGAACTTAAGAGTCGTATTGTATTCAAGTTTCAAATTTTCCCTTATCATTATGAACCATGTAACCGACTATTATTATGAAATGAAATGCTATCACTATTATCCTTACTTTCTATTGTGCTTGGGTTGTACTATTGTTCCATGATCGCTTATTGTGCTTACGTTATCTAATCCTTCCTATATACGTTATTGTTGTTAATCATTGTTAAAATCCTTATCACATATTCTTATTCGTGCGTTCTAAACTAGTTTCCCTTTTATGTTGTAGAATCATGCCTCCCAAAAGGAGCAACGCTAACCTAATAGCCGAGCAGGTTGTTTCGCAGCTCAACGCAGCAATCCCAAACATGATCGCCCAGATCACCGCTTGGATCAACAACAGAAATCAGGGAAATAATAACCTACACAACAACCACGGAAACAACAATGACAACAACCAACAAGACGACCAACACCAGAACCTTAACCAAAACCAACAACATAACAACAACCGAAACAAAACGAGAACCGACCCGGCTGCAGCTACAAGAGCTTCATGGCTTGCAAGCCGAAGGAATTTCACGGCACCTCCGGTGCTGTTGGACTACTCTCATGGATCGAGATTATCGAATCGGTTTTCCACATCAGCCGTTGTGCAGAGGCTGAAAAGGTTGAGTACGCCTCATGTGTACTCCATGGACGAGCCTTCTCCTGGTGGAACCTCGTTGTCCAAACCCGAGGTCGAGCCTAAGCATACACCCTCTAGTGGGAGGACTTCAAGAAGCTTATTATGGAAGAATACTGCTCGAAGATCGAGGTGAAGAAGCTCGAGGCAGAGTTTTGGAACCATCAGATGGTCGGAAACGACATCGATACTTACACCGCTCGATTCTATGAGCTTGCCCACTTGGTACCACGGATGGTAACCCTTAAGGAAAACCGGATCGATCGTTACATCTCTGGTCTTTCCCCTGAGATCCGAGGAATGGTAATCTCGTCAAAGCCAATGAAGATACAGAGCGTAATTTTCCTCGCTCATCGTCTGACCAACAACCTCCTCTCCTCTCCAGCACCTGTCAAACGCGAGGAAGGTGAGAAACGAAAAGCTGATCACCAGCCGAGAAGGAATGATCGCAACAAGAAACCCAGAACCGTCCGCAACTTTGTAGTAGTTGCTGCCCCTTCATCCGGACCCCGACCTTACAATGGGTCGCACCCCAAGTGGGGTAAATGCAAATTCCGCCATGCTGGGAACTGCCCGGTGTGCGAAAAATGTCATAAGGTGGGGCACTACACCAATTATTGCCGAGAAGGAACCGGTGACAAAGGAAAGAAGCCAACTTGCTTAATGCGGAAGCGACAAACACTTCCAAAATTCTTGCCCCAAACTACAAAACGCCCAACCCAACCAGGTCGGGCAAGGCCGAGGACTTGCTTTCGTAATCACCGCCGAAGAGGCAAGGCACGATCCAAATGCAGTAACAGGTACATATTCAGTGAACAACCATTACACATCTATATTGTTCGATTTTGGAGCAGAGAGAATCTTCGTGTCCTTAGAATTCAGACCCCTAATAAATCTAGGATCTAAAGTTCTTAAGGATAGCTTCACTGTAGAGTACGCTAATGGTCAAGAATACGAAGTTAAGGACGTAATTATAGGATGTTCAATGTGCCAAGCCAATAAGATTTTTCCTATAGACCGTATCCCCATAGAACTGAAAAGTTTCGATATCATCGTCGGAATGGACTGGTTAGCTCGATTCCGAGCTGAAATTGTCTGTTTCGACCAATTTATCTGGATACCCCTCGCAGACGGTGAAACCCTCATTGTACAGGGAGACAAACCTGGACAACAACTTCGTATGGTCTCTGTGATGAAAATGCGCAGATATCTCGAGAAGGACTGCGATGCCTTCTTAGCGCACATCGTCGAACGTAAACCGAAGGAGAAACGTATGCAAGACATCCCTGTATTCAAAGATCACCTTGAAGTCTTTCCAGAGGATTTAACCGTACTACCCCCAACCCGACAAGTGGAATTCCGAATTAACCTCATTCCTGGAGCAGCGCCGGTTGCCAAGATACCGTACCATCTAGCACCACCCGAAATGCAAGAACTCTCTTAACAGCTGCAGGAACTCTTAAATCATGGTGTAATTCGTCCTAGTACATCACCTTGGGGATCCCCAATCCTCTTCGTTAAAAAGAAAGACAGATCTTTCAGGATGTGCATCGATTATCGAGAACTCAATAAACTGATCTTCAAGAACCGATACCCTCTCCCTCGAATCGACGATCAATTCAACCAGTTGCAGGGTGCAACTTACTTTTCAAAGATCGATCTTCGTTCAGGGTATCATCAGGTTCGAGTCAGAGAACCCGACATTCCTAAAACTGCCTTCCGAACTCGTTATGGACATTACGAATTCCTCGTTATGCCGTTCGGTCTGACCAATGCACCGGCACTGTTCATGGATTTGATGAACAGGGTGTGTAGACCATATCTGGACAAATTCGTAATCGTGTTCATAGACGATATCCTAATCTATTCCCGGAACAAGCAAGATCATGAACAACACTTGAAACTCATCCTGGAACTTCTTATAGATCAGAAGTTCTACGCTAAATTTCGAAATGTGAATTCAGGTTTCGAGAAGTACATTTCCCCGGTCATGTGATCAATCAGGAGGGAATTCACATAGATCCACCCAAAATCGAAGCGATTGAGAAATGGCAAGCCCCGACAACTCCTACGGAAATCTGACAATTCCTAGGACTGGCTGGCTACTATCGTAGGTTTATTGAGAATTTCTCAAAGATCGTTAAACCCCTAACCGAACATACTCAGAAAGACAAAGATTTCCTTTGGGGCAAGGAGCAAAAGGAATCATTTCAGAAACTCAAACAAAATTTGTGCCACGCACCTATCCTATCCTTACCCGAGGGAACGGACAACTTTGTAGTATATTGCAATGCATCCCACCAAGGTCTTGGTTGTGTTCTTATGCAAAAAGACAAAGTCATCGCATATGCATCGAGAAAACTCAAGGTACACGAGCAGAACTACACGACTCACGACTTAGAGTTGGGAGCAGTCGTGTTCGCTTTGAAAATTTGGAGGCATTACTTATACGGCACCAGGTGCACCGTTTTCATTGACCATAAAAGCCTTCAACACATCCTCGATCAGAAGATTCTCAACATGAGACAACAAAGATGGATAGAACTGCTAAGCGACTACGATTGCGAGATCAAATACCATCCCGGTAAGGCAAAAGTAGTAGCAGATGCCCTGAGTCGGAAGGAAAGGGTAAGGTCATCTCGGGTTAGAGCATTGGGGGTACAAGTTCAGACTAGCCTACGAACTCAAATCGCTAAAGCTCAGAGCGAAGCGTTGAAACCCGAGAACATAAAAGGTGAAACACTGCATAACCATGAAAAGGAATTCGAGGTTAAACCTGACGGATCGACTATTTCAAGAACCGAGCGTGGATTCCGAGATCTGAAAGCCTCCGGAAACTTATCCTAGACGAGGGCCACCGGTCCCGATATTCTATCCATCTAGGATCCGACAAGCTGTACAAAGATCTTCGGGAATATTACTGGTGGTCGGGCATGAAAAAGGAAATCGCCTTGTACGTAGCTAAGTGCTTGACTTGCTCAAAGGTGAAGGCGGAATACCAGAAACCATCAAGCTTACTTAAACAACCGGAGATTCCATTGTGGAAGTGGGAACAGATCTCCATGGATTTTATAACCAAATTTCCCCGCACGGCAAAAGGAAATGTCATGATCTGGGTCATTGTAGCTCGGTTAACGAAATCCGCACACTTTCTTCCAGTCCGAGAGAACTACTCGATGGAAAAATTCGCTCAAGTTTATATCAACGAGATTGTCTCTCGTCATGGAACGCCTCTCTCCATCATATCAGACAGGGATAGTCGATTCACGTCCCGTTTTTGGAACGCACTTCAAAAATCTCTCGGGACTCGACTAGACCTCAGCACAACCTACCATCCCCAAACCGATGGTCAGAGCGAAAGAACGATCCAAACACTTGAGGACATGCTAAGAGCATGCGGATTTGACTTCGGAGGAAGTTGGGACACTCATCTGCCTTTCGTCTAGTTCTCCTATAATAACAACTACCATGCTAGCATCAAGTGCGCCCCATTCGAGGCCTTATACGGACGCAAGTGTCGGTCACCGCTTTGTTGGCTAGAAGCCGGCGATGGACAATTAACGAGGCTCGATATCGTTCAAGAGACTATCGACAAGATCACGACCATTCGGGAAAGGCTGAAGACATCGCGAAGCAGGCAGAAGAGTTACGCCGACAACCGAAGGAAACCCCTCGAATTCCAGGTCGGTCATAAAGTACTCCTCAAAATATCGTCGTGGAAGGGGGTAATTCGCTCCGGAAAATGCGGCAAGCTAAGCCCGAGGTACACCGGACCATTCGAGGTTACAGAACGGATCCGCCCGGTAGCATATCGACTCAAACTCCCTCAAGAACTTTCTAGCATCCACAATGTATTCAACGTCTCACACTTGAAGAAGTGCTTGTCCGACGAGACCATTGTAATCCCACTGGACGAGGTCCAGATCGATAACAAACTCCACTTCACCAAAGAACCGCTCGAGGTTGTGGACTGAGAGGTCAAGAAACTCAAGCAGAGCCGAATTCCAATTGTCAAAGTTCGGTGGAATTCCCGACGAGGTCACGAATTCACGTGGGAGCGTGAAGGCCAGATTCGTCAAAAGTATCCACACTTATTCAAATATTCTTCCATTCCCGACGATGCGAATTAATTTCGGGACGAAATTCCTTTTAACCGGGGGAGAATGTGACAACCGTCAAAAATTCAGGTTAATTCTGTTTTCTTTATCCTCGAAATAATCTGTTATTGCTCTTATTTATACTTAGACCGTAAACGTGTGTGTCTCGGAATCGGAAACGAATCAATAAATGAATCCTAATACCAAGAAAACATATAATGAACTTGCCTAAGTTCATTGCAAAACAATCGTAAACTCTAAACAAACGCAAATTCCTAACGATTACGCAAACAAAAAACGAAAAATGCCAGAAATCCAGTCCGGTGCGCCGCACCAGGTACTAGGTGCGACGCACCATAGTGCAGACAACAACTTTTTCTAGTGCTTGATGAGTCACAATTGCATGTAACCACAATTCAACACCTGTCCAAACGTGTCTTGACCCCCTTTTTGTACAGAGATGAACCACCTAACACTCCCAATAACCCTTTGATTCCATCTCATTCACACATACACACACTTGACATTTTCTCTCCATTCACTTTGCAAACACACACACACACACACACCTAACTCTCTCTCAACTCACACTTATTTCCCAGCAAGTTTCCAGCAAAAATCCATCTAAAACACCATAACAAATCGACATTTACATCAAGATTATCAAGAGCATCCACCCACTTTGGTCACATACACCATTTTCCACCATTTCGAAGCCGAAATCACCATCAAGTCACTAGAAATCATCATCCATTCACATTTCTTTGGGTAAAATCACTTATCTTTACCTTTCCTACACGAATTTCTAATTGCATGTCTGATCCATCATCTAAAAATAAGTTTTTATTAAGTTTTTATGGTTATTAACATAAGAACACAAGTTTTTATAAGTTTATACATAGATGTTAAGCTAACAAAAACTGTTATTGGAGAGTATTGTTTTGATGTTTTATCACCTGCATGTTTAGATCCACCATCAAAAAGACAAGTTTTACAACATAAACGATTTTTGGAAAAGTCCAGTCGCCAGGGGCGTCGCACCTATTCTTCAGGGCGACGCACCGAGGTGCTAACAGATTTCAAAACGTTGTTTAAATGGTTATAATTTGTAACCTTAAACTTGTTATTTTAAAAATCTATATAAAAGCGGTATTAATAAATTATAACTTGTGTCAAAGTAACTAATTTAACCTATAATCATTATATTATGTTATTATGAGTTAAGGCATAAATTATTGTTATAAAATGTTAGGTTTTCAAGCGGGAAAGTGTATGAATTTTGGATATAAATTTTATAGCGCGGAAGCGCTACCCAAATTTCATTACACAAATTATAACTCTTTAAAAACAAGCATTTCGTTGACTAACGAGTGTTAAAAATTAATAAATAATTATACTTACACGAAAATTTGGTATATTCTAGGATTTCGGTGATTCCGGCACATTCCGAGTACATTCCGCACACGTTAAGACCTTCGCAACCCGTGAGTTACATCCCTCTCTTTTTAATATTTTTGTACGGATTTTTGGGGGAAACATGAGAACTAAATGTTTTATTCACTTATATGCGTATGTCTTTCACTCGATATATTATGAACTCAATGACTGATTGTATGTCTTTTAAACGCCATGGTTCCGACATCTCTATTGACTCTTGATAGGAATATAGCCTCGCGTAAGTGCTTACTATCAGTTTTTAAAATTAGTGTCCGGTTTTCATTACACACTATTAGCTTGTTTAAGTCGTTTACTATATGGGTATCGATACTTAGGAAATGGTCGTTCCTTACTTAGGTGGCAGCCTAAGTACATCATACTGAGTTCATTGCCTCCTCGTAGATAGTTCGGGAAAAGGGGCCATTCACGGTCGTGTAATCGGTTTAGTGTGAACACTTACAGCTATATTAGATCAAGAGGTCGCTATTCATTATACAATCAATATGTCTTTATACGCATATCTTTGCTAGTATATATATCGTTATTTCTGTTGAGAAATACGTGAGATATATACTTAGCCGAAAATCATATCTTTACATGTATATATATTATCAAGCATGTGTTCGCTTTATTTCTGTTGAGAAATATGTCAGATATATACTTAGTCGAAAATCATTTTTAGTCGAGGACTAGAAAACTGTATCTCACTCACTACTTTTGTAGTTGACACTTTTTCTCATGTTTTCAGGAAACGCAATGTAAGGACATGAAGTGCATCTATTCGGTCTCGGGTCAGGAAAGTCACGTAATCAAGAATCGGGAAGACCTATTTATTACTTCGGGATTGTCTTTTGAAGTCTTTACATATGTTATTTTGTTTGTAATGTATTGCTAAAAATGCTTGGTTATCTTTCAAACTTTGTAAATGCTTTTTATTTTAATGACTTGAAAATCGTTCGTATTAATTATGTCTTGTGTAATGATTCCCGCTCTTCACATCTCGTGTTTCCGCTTTAGCGGGGTGTGACATCTTAGCAAGTATAAAGCATTGAAATCTTATTGTCGTGCTCAAGCCGAGAGTGCTAATAAAATTAAACATTCGGATGATGATCCCGATGATCAACCGAATGAGGGGGAAAATGTAAGACGTTTAAAGAATGTCAAGCTAGAAAAGGTGGCTTTGGAAACGGTTAAAGGGTCGGTATCTAGTGAAAAAGGGGATAAAGAGGTGGTGAATTTGGATGCAGATGAAGAATTGATTGACGAGGAAATTGAAATGGAACTTCCACCATTAAATAAAAATGAAGAAAGTAATGTGGAAGTTGGAGTTGAAAAAGTGGATGAAAAGAAGGTCGGGAAAGAAAATCGAAGTATAGAAACTTTGTATCGGAATGTATTTCAAGATGATAAAGATGAAGATCTCCATTCTTTGTTTAGTATAATGGTTTGTGCAAGACTTCGTGAGCTAAGGGTTTTTGGATCAGACGAAGATGCGGATTGGAGACCAAAGAAATATGAATGGGAAGATAACAACAAGATGTGTATAAGCT
>CAJVGC010000432.1:18951619-18975093 GCA_910822075.1 Senecio squalidus | reverse complement strand
CTCAAATGCTTCTCGTGCTCCTCACGGCTATGATAAAAAACAAGAATGTCGTCGATGAACACGATCACGAATTTATCGAGGTAATGACGGCATATACGGTTCATCATTTCCATAAATGTTGCAGGCGCATCCGTGAGACCGAATGGCATGATTAGAAACTCGTAATGACCGTATCGCGTCCGAAAAGCAGTCTTCAGAATGTCCTCCTCCTGCACCCTCAATTGGTGATATCCGGACCGTAAGTCGATCTTTGAAAAGAAACATGAACCTTGAAGCTGGTCAAATAAATCGTCAATTCGTGGCAAAGGAGAGCGATTCTTTACCGTCAGCTTGTTCAGCTCTCGGTAGTCTATACATAATCTCATCGAACCATCCTTTTTCTTCACGAAGAGTACCGACCAGCCCCACGGAGAGAAAATCGTCCTAACGAAGCCTATGTCCACCAATTCCTGGATCTGCTTAGATAGCTCTAACATCTCCGAAGGTGCTAACCAATAAGGAGCCTTCGCCACCGGCGCTGCTCCGGGAACTAAGTCGATACCTCTCGTCTAGGTGGTAAACCATGTAAGTCCTCTGGGAACACATCGGGGAAATCACACACTACTGGCTTCTCTTCCAGCTTCTCTGTGTTGTCTTTCTTCACAAGATGCGCAAGAAAGAGTGAACAGTCCCGTTTGATGTACTCCCGGACTTTCATGCATGAGACGATCTTAAGGCGCTTCCCCGCCTTATTCCCTTGAACTAATAGCGGCTCTCTATGCGGTAACGGGATGCAGATCATCTTCCCGAAACATATAATCTCTGCACGGTGCGTCTCTAACCAATCCATACCGATAAGTACGTCGAAACTACCCAATTTAATTGGATTCAGATCGATAGGAAAATAGTGATTATCGAAACTAACACTACAGGCAGAAAGTACCTCAGTCGCATGCAGAAATTCACCATCAACTAGTTCTATTTCAAAGGAAGGTACTAAAGGTCTATACTTACAAGGAATCATAGTCCTAAACTCATTAGATATAAAACTTTTATCCGCACCAGAATCAAATAAAATAAACGCAGGTCGACCACAGATAAACAAAGTACCCGTAACGACGTGTGGATCCTGTTGAGCCTCCTTGGCTCCCATAACAAACGCCCTACCGCGAGGACCTGAACCAGAAGCATTACCAGCTGCAGCTAATTTGGGACATCTGGCCTTATGATGATCCGGAGAACCACATTCAAAACACTTTCCCTTATAGGCCTTACAGAACTTATTTGTGTGTCCTAGCTTCTTACAAATACTGCACTCCCAACAAGCCACTTCTTTGGTGTGGTATTTACCGTACCGATCACACTTCGGATACTTACCCTGAGTACCCGGTGTTACTACTGCATATGACTGCACCACCCGAGGAGCATTCTGCCTCCTCGACTTCTTCTGCGCGTCCCTATGACGGAATTCACCACTCCTTTTCCCTCCGGAGTTCTGTTCAACCATAACCGGGGGTAGCTCTCCGTCACGGACCTCGTTCTGAGTTAACGTGGTCGTAATTTCCACCGCGCTCTGGAACGTGCTCGGTTTGATGGAAAGGACACCCTTACGGATTTCGTGGGGTAATCCGTGGGTGTAGCGAACGATTCGCAAGCTCTGGTCGAACCAAGTGCGGTACCAATTGGGACAAAGCGTGAAAACGCGAGTTGTATCCCTGGATGTCTGATCCCACCATTGTCAGATTCCAAAACTCGTCTTCCAGCTTCTAAATCTCAGATTCAGGCACATATTCTATAATCATTAGCTCCTTCAGTTGCTCCCAACTCATGGTGTTAATTTCTGCCCGACCTCGCACGTTCACGATCGAATTCCACCATGTTAGAGCAGAACCTTGGAATACAAATGCAGCGAAACGGACACGATCCTCGTCCGCACAATTCACCGCATCAAAGATAGCTTCTAACTTTTCCATCCATTGGAGCGTTCCAGTCGCTCCCTCATTGCCTTTAAATTCTGGAGCTTTGCAGCTCATGAAAGTCTTCATCATCCGGTGCGTCGAGTCGAGCCCTCTGCTCCACCCGAACCAACTTTGGGTCCACCAGACCCAGTAATAACAACCTCAGGACCATCACCATTAATAATAGGCTCGGGATTTTCAAGACCCGAACCACCAGTTCCTTGAGCTGTGCCCTCTCTAAGTTGAACTACAATCTCGGGCATCATTGCCGCAATCTGCTGGGCGATCATCTGACCGAAGTCGGGTGTCGTATCAGTTAACGAATTGTTCCCTCTCGCATTCAAAGTTGTATTATTAGCTCTCGCGTTTGACGTAGCACGTCTCGCGGAACGTCGTGTCGCAATTGACCTTTTAGGCGGAATCGTCCTAAAATAAAAGAAAGAAAACCCGATCAGCAAAATGTGTGCAACACGAAAACAAGGCCAAAAACCAAAATAACAACGCGAAAATAAACTCGTATGAAGAATAGTGCACACATAGCCAATCAGAGAAAAATCGATTTAAAAGCCTATGGTCATAGTCCAAGTGATTTACTCAGTTTAAATCACTCGGTTCGCTATAACCTTTGGCTCTGATACCAACTTCTGTCACACCCCGCTATAAGCGGAAACACGGGGTGTTCTAGTTACGATATCAAGAGTCAAGGATTACAATATTACAACCGATATGCCAACGGGTTACAAAGTACAATACAATGTCAAAAGCGATAAACGCCAAGTACAAATACATTACAAATGTCATAAAACGGATCATAACAGAATTACATCCAACAAAGCTAATTCCAAATACACAAAATACACGGTCCCAAAAACAAGCATGGCATGATCACTGGAATCCTCAAACTCCTGAAAAGCGTTAAAACGACATCAACAACATGTTGGTGAATTATACGTAATTTTAAGTAAAAGTTGATCCAACGACAATTTTAACAAACATGTTAAGTTCAAATGATATATCTTGGTTTCAACAACCAATAGTGATAGGTACTATGCCTAGACTAGTCTACAACTCGCTCCTGACCGAACCAAATAATTCCCCTAGCCTGAGGTGTGCCAACCACATGTATCCAAAGAGTAAGTGGCCATAACATCCGCTTCTAGAAACATTCTACCAAGCAGTGAGGGTTAGGTCTATAACCCATATAGCTATATATATGTAACCGTTGTGCATAACGGTTAACGAGTGTATGAGGGGGACCCACCAAGGTGTAAAGGCACCTAAGCAGACCCAATCCACAAGGCAAACAAGATAATCAATAGCATTCCGCACACATGCAGACATTTTAAAATACGCCTTCCAGCCCTAAAAATAGTAAAGACACAGGGCTACGAAAAACTCACAGTACAAACTTCAGCGAAATCTCGGGTAAACAATCACAGAGCTACAACCCCACCGTCTAAGTGCCTTATAACAATAAATAATCTAGTCTCAGTATCTCTATAAGTATAGTCCGGTTTAGCCTTGTCGGTTAAGATTAAGTTTATTAAAATATTCCAATGATTAATAAATTTAATCAAGATGACGTATTTAGGATACGATGTTCCGCTCCAAGAAGGGCCGATCGGAAAGATATCGACATTTCACGTCATAAACATCAATTTAAAATGGAATGGTATTCCGAGTTCAAAAAGGACTAACGGGAATGCCGGTTGAAATCAAATATTGTTATCAAATTTTATTAAAACTGACCAAGGTCAACGTTGAAGAGGTTGACTTGGTCAAAGTCAAAGGTGTTGACTTTATCAAAGTCAAAGTCAACAATTTGAGGTAAAATCAAATTCAACTTGAAAGAAAGTCAAAGTCGACGCAAAAGTTTGGAGAATTTTAAAGTCATTACATTTCAAAACCGTAAGGTAATATGACTTTTAAAACGTTTGAAATCATTAATTGTAAATTTGGGCAACGCTTCTGCGTTATTGTTTTCAAATCCAAATTTTAACAAACACTTACCCGCTTACAATTTATAACGATATTTAACCAAATTACTAACACAAAAAGGTGTTTATAAGCTCAATAAGTCACTTTGATACTAGTTAAAGTCATTATATTTATTTCTGGACAGATACGTGAAATATCGAGCCTAATGTTGCGTTTTAAAGCGAAAAAAATAAGGTTTCGGGACCTGATCGCAGTTACGCAACGTAACTGTAGTTACGCGGTGTAACTATAGTTACGCTAGTGTAACTGTGATCAGCTCCACCGTTTTGACGAAAATCGTTTTCGTGTTGGATTTTCATATTTTTGGGGTATATTTTGATATACGGTGATAAAAACATCTAAATACATTTATACATGACCGTTTATAACCACTTTTAACCGAAAAAGCTAAGATTTAAGTAATGACCCGTTTTGAAAGTAAATGGGTTAAAACTTCATAAAAACTTATTTTCATAGGTTAGATCATACATGCAATGGGTAATTTAAATAAAAACAGTAGAGATTAGCTAATATACCCCAAGGAAAATGTATGTGTGATGTTTAAACACGATTTGATGGAGAGATCTTGAGGTTTGACGATGATTTTGACCCGAAAATGGTAGAAATCAATACATGCAACCCATAGATGATAAATCCTAGCTTCCCTTAACTATAACACGATTAGTGTACTGAAACTGGTGTTTGATTGTTGGAAACTTACTGCAACAAAGGGTTTTAAAAGAATATGTATGTGTTTTGCATAAGAGGTAATGGAGAGAAAATTGAGATTTTTGTGTGTGTTGTAAAATGAAAATGAGGACTTGTATGATCATCTCCAGAGGTATAAGTTGGGTTAGACACGTGTAGGACAGGTGGCACAAGTTTGGACACGTTTTTTGACGACTCACACCCAAAAACACAATTTTGCACGACAGTTACGCTACCAGCGTGACTATAGTTACGTAGTGTAACTATAGTTACACTACCAGCGTAACTATTGTTACGCCTTGTAACTATAGTTACACTACCATCGTAACTGTTCTGCTTTTCGGGAATTTTTCCGTTCTTTTCGTTATCGTTAAGCATTTTCGTTAGTTGCAAGTTTACAGTTCATTATGAAATGAACTTAGGAAAGTTCATTAGGTATTCTTGGTATTAAGATTCATTAAATGACTCTATTTAAATTCCGAATTCAAGAAACGTACTTTTCGGTATAAGCATAAATACGAGCAAAGCACGATTTCTCGAAGATAAATAATACGTTAACCGACAAACTTGGCGTAAACCTCCTAACTTATTACCATGAGCATACTAAATATTTGGCACTTAGATAAGCATAAAGCTTACTTCTCAAGGGACGAATCAAAATAATACTTAAAACCCGATTCTCAATAATAAACCATGAGTAAATACAAAGCGAAATACAAGGGTCAAAACGATTGCGAATAAAATTAAAATAATAACGGTAACATAAGTACCTCGATTTGACGGGATGTCACAAGGGTTATATCTGATCCTTGATTGGATGTAGTGTCGAGTTGGACTTCATCTAGTGGAATCACGAATGTTTCATCGGATAAGCACTTCTTCAAGTTCGAGTCATGAAATACGTCGTAAATACCACTAAGCTCGTGAGGTAGTTTGAGCCGATATGCTACCGGGCCGATTATTTTTAGAATCTAGAACGATCCAATGTACCTCGGGCTCAGTTTACCTCACTTCCCGAAGCGAATCATTCCCTTCCATGGTGATACCTTGAGGAGTACCTTATCACCAACTAGGAATTCTAGGGGTTTCCTTCGGTTATCGGCGTAGCTCTTCTATCGGGTCCTTGAGGTCTTCAAACTCTCCCGAATGGTTTTGATTTTATCGATGGTGTCCTGTATGATATCGATGCTCTTCAACTTTCTGTCACCGGCCTCTAGCCAAAAGAGCGGTGGTTGACACTTACGTCCATATAAGACCTCGAACGGAGCACACTTGATGCTAACGTGGTAACTATTGTTGTAGGAAAACTCAATCAAGGTTAGGTGAGCATCCCAACTTCCTCCAAAGTCAACTACACACGCTCTTAGCATGTCCTATAGGGTTTTGATGGTTCTCTCTCTTTCCCCATCAGTCTGGGGATGGTAAGCGGTACTTAGGTCTAGTCGTGTACCCAGAGCTTCTTGAGAGCTTTCAAAAACCGGGACGTGAATCGACTATCCCTATCCGAGATGATAGAGAGAGGAATTTCATGACGAGAGATGATCTCGTTGATCTATATTTGAGCGAGATTTTCCATCTTAGCTCTCTCGAATCGGAAGCAAGTGAGCGGATTTCGTTAACCGATCGACGATGACCCACATTCAATCATGTCCCTTTGCCGTGCGAGGCAGTTTGGTTGTAAAATCCATCGAGATCTATTCCCACTTCCATAGGGAATTTCTTGTTGTTGGAGTAATCCTGATGGTTTCTAGTACTCTACCTTGACCTTAGAGCAAGTTAGACATTTCACAATATACAAGGCGATTTCCTTCTTCATTCTCGGCCACCAGTAGTACTCCATGATGTCCTTGTAAATTTTATCAGATCTTGGATGAATGAAGTACCGAGATCGATGAGCCCCATCCATGATAAGTTTTCTTAAGTCTTCGGACCTTGGGATCCACGCTCGATCCTTGAAGTAGTGGATGTCATCCGACTTGACTTCAAACTTATGTTCCAAATTGTGCAATGTTTCTCCCTTGATGTTCTCCGGTTTCATCGCCTCACTTTGTGCACATGCGATTTGAGTCCTCAAGCTCGTCTGCACCTGAATTCCCAATGCCCGTACACGCGGTGGTCTGATTCTTTCCTTCCTGGTCAAGGCTTCAGCTACTACGTTTTCTTTCCCATGGTGGTACTTGATATCGCAATCTTAGTCGCTAAACAGTTCTATCAATCTCCGTTGCCTCATGTTGAGCATTTTCTGATCAAGAATGTGTTGGAGACTTTTGTGGTCGATGAACACCGTGCACTTCGTGCCGAACGGATAATGTCTCCAAATCTTAAGGGAAAACACAACTGCTCCCAGCTCTAAATCGTGCGTTGTGTAACTCTTCTCATGCACGTTAAGTTGTCTCGATGCGTATGCAATGACCTTTTCCTTCTACATAAGGACGCAACCGAGTCCTTGGTGTGATGCATCGCAGTATACAACGAAGTTCTCCGTCCCCTTGGGTAGGGTCAGGATAAGTGCCTTACACAACTTGTGTTTCAGTGTCTGGAAGGATTCCTCTTGTTCATCTCCCCAAATGAAATCCTTGTTCTTCTGGGTAAGTTTCATCAAAGGTTTAGCGATTTTGGAAAAATTCTCGATAAACCTTCGGTAATATCCTGCCAATCCTAGAAATTTTCGGATCTCTGTGGGGGTTCTCAGAGCTTCCTACTTCTTGATGGCCTCGATCTTAGCAGGATCTACGTGAATTCCATTCCCATTAATCACGTGACCCAGGAAATGTACTTCTCGAAGCCAAAAATCTCACTTCGAGAACTTCGCGTACAACTTCTTCTCCTTAATAAATTCCAGGATTAGCTTCAAGTGCTGCTCGTGTTCTTCTTTACTCTGCGAGTAAATCATAATATCTTCTATGAACACTATTACAAACTTTTCCAGATACGACCTGCACACCCAGTTCATCATGTCCATGAACACCGCCAGTGCATTTGTTAGCCCAAATGGCATAACCAGAAATTCTTAATGTCCATAAAGAGTCTGGAATGCGGTCTTAGGAATATCCTCTTCACAAACTAACATTGTTTACTTAAAACTGTTTGTGAACAAAAAGATACATAAAACACATTACTTCCTCCTCTTGACAGATCTTTTCTTCTTCAAAGGCATCTCCCATGGCGTAGGCTTGTTCACTTCCTTTGCCCATTTCAACCTCTCAGTTTTCCAATCAAGTAGCTTTTCCATTTCAGCATCAGATTTATGGAATAGCATTTGATAATCTTTCTTGATCAGATCCACCTTGTCCATCAAAGTCCCTATTTCTTCAATTCTTCTAAGGTTATTGAATAACCAAATAATCAGCTTCATTCGGAAGGGGAGACATTGATCAGACTCACATTCGCTAAGCAGAGCAATGCAATGGTAGATGGAGGCCATATTCAGTGTGTCTTTGGCTTGGAAACATTCCTCTCCCCCATAATCAACATAACACAAGCCCTCATGTTTTTCAGTCTTCACATAAGTCTTATCTTGAAATTAACCCCTTTTGGAAGAGGATGCATGTAGCTTGTTTCCAGACCAATAGATTTAGCCCCAGCTCTCACCCTATGGATAGTACAGAATGCCCTATAATCCTCATCTGACATAAGCTTCAGCACATGAGCTACATTGACATTCGAGACAGCTTCTCTTTTTACATCCATTCAGTGAGCAATGTTAGTTATTCCTGAGCTCAGACTGGAAATCTCTTTCCATTCTTCTAACCCCAACATGTGCATTCTGTGTACTCCAACCCTAAAGGATCCCTCTTTATGATAACAAACTAGCATGAGGTCAGATCCTCCAGTATCAACACAGTCTAAGTTTTGGATTTTATTCTTGTTCCTTCTCATTGTAAAGTTTGTCTCAATATAGTCAAGTCTTGCTTCTTCTCTTAACACCTGTTTAGCCATTAATCTGTCAGCTTCTACCCTCAGCTGTTCTTCTTCAATAGCCAACTCCTCCTCTTCTTTTATCTCAGCTTCAAGAGTCTCAGCTGCTTACATAGATTGGTCTTGTGGATTTTCATCAAATTTCTCCATATACAGCCCTTTGACATACTCTTTGTATTGCTCAACAGTCATTCCATAATTGTGAGCATATCTTTGAAGCTTAGCCAGTTTCTCAGCTTCATCTTATCTTTTCTTGATTTCAAGTTCTTGCTCAGTCTGTACAGTTGGAGGCTCTTCCATTTCAATTTACTCATCAGTTTGTTGGTCAGTATCACTGTCAGCTCCAACTTTGCCTTTTCCCTTCTTATCTTCTTTCTCAGAATCACTGCTTGATAGGTCACTGTAGTCAGTCTCATAGAAAACTTCAGACTGACCAGTTTTCAGATTGAATCTGGTAGTCTTGTAGTACTTTTTCTCCCCTCCATCCCTCTTTATATTCAGATCGTGCTTGGGAAGGTCAGACTCATCAGTTGGTATAACTGTTTTCTCCCCCTGAGTCTGAGCATCCCCTTGTATACCCTCAACAACTTGTTTCCCCTTTCTTAGCATGCTGATCTCAGAAGTCAGCTTCAACACCATTTCCTTCAACTCCTTCATCTCCTCAGTATTGTAACATTTCATAGCTTGTAACTCAGTCTGCATTGCACTCAGCTTGACATCAAACTGAGTTGACATGTCCTTAATGGCTTGTAATAGCACATGGACAGTCAAAGCAACCTCAGACTGAGGGAGAACAGTAACATTAGGTGTTGAAACAGATGGTACAACTTCACTCCCTCCTTGTTGTTTAGGAGAATGATCCTTAGCCATAGAAAATGAAGTATGTACCTCACTCAGTTTGGGAAGTGAGGCATTGACGACTTGTGCAGAGGAGTGTGAGAGATTTGATGGTACCTTATCGTGAACTAGCACAGAGCTAGTGAAAATAGCCTTTGAGATTGGCTTTGAAACTGAAGGGGGTGGTCCCATACTAGGTACAGGGATATTCAGGAGTGAAATATCGTCTTCAATGCTTACCACATGTGTCAGTGTGGCAGCAGCAGCGTGTTTCTCCAAGTTGACTACTCTAGGGGGGCTTTGGGTAGTCATGGTAGTCAGATCCAGCTCTTGCTCTAGCAGAGGGAGACTAGTCTGATCTACAACACTGTAGGGGAGTGTAGAACTCTCAGCCTCATGGAAAAGTGAATCCATGAGTGCTTGATTTACAGTGGGACTTGATGTGAGTGCTTTTTCAAATGAACTGGGTGAGTTCATCAGATTGGTCGCTTGAGTAGCTAAGACATCAAGTTTAGGAGTGGACTGCTCAGACTGAGAGGGGATACTCTCAGACTGAGGAAGAGAAAGATTGATATCCATACCTTGGTCAGCCTCATCGTGCCCTGCCCCAGCCATTTCCACCTCAGCATCGACAGCTGGAATATTTACCTCCAATTGTTCGTCAATTCCTTCGGGCTGATCATTTGAGTCTGACTCGTCAGACTCAGTGAGTTCGTGATCGATAAAAGGATTATCAATCCACTGAAGCATAACTGGGGTTAACCCTGGCTCAGCCTCAGTGATATTGATGTAAGTAAAAATCTTTGGAGTCAGCCTGGGAAGAGAGCATACGTAAAAAGTTTGTTCAAGCTGCTCATATACTGCTTTTCCCAGAGTCTCCTCAAAACTCAGTGAGAGGACACGAATGAATGGAACATCATTCGGTCTTTTCGTTTTCAAAGCAAGGGAGAGAATCTCTTCAAAATATAGTTGTGAATAAGAGATTCATCGACCCGTTACCATAGAATGAAACAGATGGTATCAAATTCGTTCATATGATCCAAACTTCCAGATTTACCCCCCAAACACCTTGTGATACTGGAAAATAAAAATTTCCATTTGCAGTAAAGAATTTGTATTGAATTACTCCTTGGATTTCAGGCTGACCAATCAAGGGAAAAGCCTCAGCTCGAGCTTGCTGTTTAGTCAGCTTGGCCTGGAATCCCCCTTCACCAGCTTCAGCAATCGTGGGGAGCAAGAGGGCGGCGCGTATAGTCTCCTCAATGATGGTGATCGTTTGTCTTCCATCATTGTATGTGCCAGTGAGGGTTGTCTTTTCTTCATTTGCGGTGCAAGTATACCACCATTCACACAACACCGGTGGGTACATCACCGTGTCACAAAAGTAAGCGCCATATAGGGGATGTGCTTTCATGTATTGAATCAGTTGCTCAAAACCCATGTTTTGGCGATTGGCGGGAATATCAACATTGGCTACCCTGTTGTTGTCCTTGATTTGTACCCTGTTTTGGAAATCTGCACCTGGAATCATACGAGCAGTAACGTGAAGAATCATATTTTCATTCGCCATTGATAAGAATTTGAGCAGAAGATTTAGAGAAGATAACAATTAGGTTAAAATTTGAATTTAAGTTGAATATAAACTGAAGGAGCGAAAGTTAAGTAACTAAGTTAGGAAACTTTCTATTTAGGCCATGTAATTTAAACCTATTGACACTTATGACCCGTGAAGTAAAAAGAATATTTACAACCGACGAAAAACAAAAAAAAACTCTATAGACTAAAGAAACAAAAAGAGATTTAAAAAATATTTACAAAAATTACACTCAGTCTGATTATGTGGTCAGACTGACGGATCATGAGCTGACTAACGAGTCAGACTGAAAATTCACAAACTGACTCAGAGGTCAGCTTGAGATTTAGGATTTTGACAAATTAAGGATTTAACATTCCCGATTCTCCTAACAAATAGAAAAACTTGTCCTCACTCAGAGGTTTCTTGAATATGTCTGCCAATTGATCTCCTGATGTGCTTTTCTTGTCCAATCTACATCCTGCATAATCTGCATCTGTGTAGCCAATTAATTCAAAACCAGAATCTTTAGGGTACCATAGACCAAGATTTGGTGTACCCTTAAGATATCTGAAAATTCTTTTGACATCTTTAAGATGGGATTCTTTGGGGTCAGCTTGATAACGTACACAAAGACATGTAGAAAACATAATATCAGGTCTACTAGCAGTTATATAAAGCAAAGATCCAATCATACCTCTATAAGTAGCTTGACAAACTGACTTGCCAGATGAATCTTTATGCAACTTATCAGAAGTACTCATTGGTGTTTTCATTTCAGAACATGTTTCAAAACCAAATTTCTTTACTAACTAATGAACATATTTACTTTGATTTATGAAAATTCCAACTCGCTGTTGTTCTACTTGTAAGCCAAGAAAGAAAGTAAGTTCTCCCATCATACTCATCCTATATTCACTACACATGAGTTTTGAAAACCAAGTACCCAACTTTTCATTTGTGGATCCAAACATAATGTCATCAACATATATTTGTACCAAAATCACATGACCATTTTCCTTTTTGATAAACAGTGTTTTATCAATTGATCCTCTTTTAAAATTGTTTTTAAGAAGAAAGTCAGACAGAGTATCATATCAAGCTCTAGGAGCTTGTTTGTGTTTAATTTAAAAACATGATCAGGAAAGTTAGGATCAACAAAACCTGGAGGCTGCTTGACATAGACTTCCTCCTGTAGATCACCATTCAGAAATGCACTTTTCACATCCATTTGATACACCAAGAAGTCTTTAAATGCTGCATATGCTAAGAATAGGCGAATGGCTTCAATTCTTGCCACTGGAGCAAATGTTTCATCATAATCAATGCCTTCTTCCTGTTTGTATCCTTGAGCCACAAGTCGAGCTTTATTCCTGATCACCATCCCATCTTTGTCATATTTATTTCGAAAGATCCATTTAAGTCCAATAATAGTCTTAAACAGAGGACGTGGGACCTTTGTCCAAACATTATTTCTTATGAATTCTCCAAGCTCTTCTTGCATACCATCAACCCAGTCTTCATCCAATAAGGCTTCTTTAACCTTCTTTGGTTCCATCAGACTCAAGAAATTTGTATAGAAATAAAGGTTAGTTGTGGCAGTCTTTCGTCTCATTTTGACACCTTCAGTTAATGAACCAATAACTGACGAGATGGGATGTCCCTTGACAGTCTTGATGTTCCCTATCTCTTTATGGGAAACTGGCTCTACTTGAGTCTGAGTATTATCAGTCTGAGTGTCATCAGGCTGAGTAATTTGGAGCTGAGTTTGGTCAGACTGAGGAGTGTCAGTCTGAGTTTCATCAGTTTCATTTGACTCAGTATTTTCAACATCGGGGACACTCTGGAATGATGATTCATCGGGTTCAGTGTCAGATGCTTGATGTTGATGGGCGTTTGCATTATTCTGATATTCAGCCTGAGAGTCAGCTTCAAATGTGGTTACAAGTAATTCATCACAAAGCTGATTGATAGTGGCTATGTCAGTCTGTGATGATGATTCCTCTTTGTCAGACTGAGTGGTGTCATCAAAAGTGACATTAATGCTTTCTTCTACCACCTTTCTTCTTTCATTGTAGACTCTGAATGCTTTGGCGATGCTTGAGTATCCAACGAACAGTCCTTCATCAGCTCAACAAGTCTCTTTGATTTAGAATGTAGCATCTACTTCCAAAGATATGGAAATAATGAATGGAAGGGACCTTGTTATGGTACAATTCATATGCTGTCTTTCCATGTCTCTTCACGATGATGGACCTATTCTGTGTGAAGCAGGCAGTGTTCACAGCTTCAGCCCAGAATTTTATCTTCATGTTCCCATAGCACAACATTGTTCTGGCAGCTTCAATTAGTGTTCTATTTCTTCTCTCTGCAACTCCATTTTGTTGAGGAGTTCGAACTGAGGTGAAGTTTTGGACTATTCCTAATTGATCACAAAAATCTATCAAAGCTGAGTTTTTGAACTCAGTTCCATGGTCACTTCTCATCTGGCGAACAAGAGAGTTTTTCTGTCGCTGTTCTCTTTTGATCAGACTGATGATCTCCTCAGCTGCATCACTTTTAGCCCTTAAGAATATAACCCAAGTAAATATAGTAAATTCATCAATGATTACAAGGGTGTATTTCTTTCTTCAATTGGTCCAAACAAATCCATATGTAGCATGAATAAAGGTTCATCAATTGAATGCAACATTTTGGATGGGAATTGAGTCTTTGTTTGCTTTCCAAGCACACAAGCTGAGCAAACTTTGTCTTTGGTATAGGTCAGTTCAGGAAGACCTCTAACCAATTTACTTTTTGACAATGCATTTATGTTTTTGAAATTTAAATGGGATAACCTTCGATGCCATAGCCAATTGAGTTCTTCTTTTGTTTCTGTGAACAAACATGTCTCAGCCTCATCATTTGCATTACTCAGATCCAGGAAAAATACATCTATTTCTCTCTTGGCAAGTAGTAATGGTTTTCCCTTGGCACTGTAGATTATTCCATCTTGCTTCCTGAATCTGACTTCATGGTCTTCATCAGTAATTTGACTCACACTTAGTAAGTTATGTTGTAAGCCTTCCACATATGCAACTCTCTTGAAAGTGACAGCTCCAGCATGAATCTTTCCATATCCACGTGTCATTGTGTCACCATATCTCACTTGAGGCCCATCTTCTTCTTTATAGTCTTGTAGAAAAGACTTCATTCCAGTCATGTGCCTTGAAGCTCCACTATCTAGATACCATTTTGTAGAGTCCTGCACATGAAATAGAAAATATTAGTTCCTTTTGGGCACCCACTTTAAAGTGGATCCATGAACTGAAGCAGGTTTAAGTTCAGGTTCAGTCTTGCATTCAGTTTTGGAGCTGGTATAGTTCCATTTATTTATTTCCTTCATGCAGTTAACAGAATAATGACCTATGACACCACAGTATTTACATGGAGTATCTTTGAGACTGACTCGAGATGAAACTGACTTAGTCTTGGTCGGTTTCACAGACGTTGTCTTTGATTGAGAAGTGTTTCTTTGCTTTTGAGGAGAAACTGACTTTGATGAAACCGACCTAGACTTTGGTGAAACTGACTTATGTGGAGCTGACCAATATTTTGGTGAGACTGACTTTTGAAAAATGGTTTTTTGTGGTCTAGACTGAGTCAGTTGTTTACAAAACACAGCTTCATGTCCTTTTTCACCACAATTGTAGCAAATTCTCTTAGGAGGAGTCTTGGGCCTGATGTGATTAGGTGATTTGTTCCTGACTAGAGTTTTTACTATGTTAGTCAGTTCCAACAATTGATTCCCCAATTTATCAATAGTTTTTGTTTCATGACTTTTGTTCAGAATTTTGGAACTGAGTGGGTACTGAATCTTAGGTTTACTCACAACCTTGGGCAAGCTATTAGTTAGATGCACAAAATCTTTTTCAGCATGCACATTTTTATTAACACATTCAGACTGAGAAGAAGATGAAGAATCACTTTTATTGGAAACTTGGGAAATTACAGGTTTGACAAAAGCATTTGACATCATTATTTTTTCTCCTTTCATATAAGTGAAAGTATTAGGAAGAATTTCTGGTTTGAAAACAATTTTTTCTCTTTCAGCTTTTTCAGCTTCTTCTTCTTCTTCAGTCATATGCTTCTTCAGACTAAAGTCCTCACCCAACACAGCTTGAACTTGTTTGGGTACCTGTCTGCTCAAACAATCTTCATTTTTTAAGGATGATATGCACCATGATTTACAAATTCTTTTATAATGCTCAGTTTCTTCTCTAAATTTATAATTTTCTTTTGCAAGATCACTATAAGCTTCAATCTGAGCATTTAAAAGAACTTTATAACTTTCTAGTTCAATTATTTTATCATCTTTAATTTTCAAGGTATTTTCAAGATCTTTGATTTTTTGTTTGAATTCAGATTGTTCTTCTAAAGTAGTGGTCAAGTCAACAAAGATATACTCAAACATTTGAAGTTTTTGTTCATTTGTATAAGTGTCAAAATTGTGTACCTTATAAAGTTTTGACTTGTTCAAGTCTGAGTTGCAACTCAGTCTCTCAGCTTCCTTCGGATCCTTCTCGAACTGAGAAGCAGATTTCTCAGCTTTAGTCACTTCTTCTGTGAATGCCATCAAGCATTTATCCACCACTTCCTCATCCTCATCAGAAGACAGTTCCTCATCTAGCCATTCTTCAGCAAAGAATGCCTTTTGCTCAATTTGAGGCTTTTGTGTGTTTGAACTGTTGCCTTTCTTCTATTTAAGATACTTCTTTCGGTATCATTGGGCCCTCTCAGCAACCTTGTGTTCAGTCTGAGCATTCTTTACTTTACAGTCAGCAGCCATGTGACCATATTCATTGCATTTAAAACATTTCACCTTCTTCAGATCGAAAGGTTTCTTTCCTTTGTAGCCTGTCTTCTGTTCAAGCTTCATAGTCAACAAAGCAAGCTGACTTTTCAGTTTCTTGACCTCAGATTCATCGTCTGATTCTGAGTCTGAGTGTGACTCAGACTCAGATGAGTCAGCTTTAGAATAAATTTCTTTATTCCTTTTGCTGGTAGCAACTAATGCACCTTCTGGATCTCTTGTGGTCCTTCTTGTGTTTATCTTTTTCCTCTCTTAAGCTTCTTCAAAATTCAGCAACAATCCAAAGAGACCAGGCAGCTTGTAGGTGGACAAAATTTCACTGACCACAGGAGATGTAATAACAGATTCAAATTTGTTGGGCAAGATGTCAACAAACTTCTTGCAGATTTCATCATCTTCTTTCATCATTCCCAAAGCTGAAAGATCATTCAACAATACTTAGAACCTTGTATGCACGTCAGCTAAGGTTTCTTTGTCTTTTGCATAGAAATTTTCATAATTTCTAATCAGACTGTTTAGCCTTTGTTCTCTTACTAGTGGGACTCCTTCATAAGATACTATTAAAGTATCCCATATTTCTTTAGCAGTTCTGCATCCAGCAATCTTGGAGAATATTCGTTCAGATACAGCGTTACCTAGAATGCTTCTTGCTCTTGGATCCAGATTAAAGAGTAGTTTGTCTACATCTGTCCACTGTGATTTGGGAGTTTGAACCCACCTTGCACGTTTGACAACTTTGTCTCCTTTCTTGACCTCATCAATGTACTTTCCTGGAATGATTGGTCCATCCGTTACAGTCCTCAACATCTCTTCATGTATTCCGGACAGATGCCACTCAGCTTTAAGTTTCCAGTGAGCAAAGTTGTGGCCACTGAAAATGGGAATACCTTTTCCAGCCATAGCAGGTGTGTTTGATGACGATGATGACATTGTATTTGAGATTTTATGTATTGATCGTTTAAGATTGGTAAATTTATTAAAATTTAAATCTTATTTGCTCTGATACCAGTTGTTAGGTCTCAATAAGATCTCAAACACTAGCTAATCAATTACAAATAAGTATTTAGACGTTAATTGTTACGAATTGATCAAGTTATCAGATTCTTAGTTTATTATAGCGGAAATATAATAACGAAACAATGAAAATAACACACAATTATATTTCTTGGAAAGTGCAACGATTACAAAGTTCAAGCTCACTATTTATACACAATAATAGTGAGCTTGATAAGTATGAATCTTAGTAAATCTTCTAAAAGGATAGAAGATTTTATCTAACTAACATACCTAAATTAAAGCATTACGTTTCTTTATGAAGCTGAATCGTCAGCTCCATAATGCCTTAGTTGCTTTTAGTCACTCAGACTCAGAGTCACTCAGACTCAGGGTCACTCAGACTCAAATCACTCAGATTAAGACTTTAATAAACAGATTTATTAACTTGGGTTAAATCGTTGATTTTCCCAACAGTCCTGTCTGGCCTCTTCAGCACACATAACAAATGCTCGACCCCTTGCTTGGTTTCCCTGGTTGATGTTAATTGAGTTCTTCAACTTAGGACATGCTTTGCGGAAGTGGTCCAAGTCCTGCATTCAAAACATGCTGGCTTCTGTGGTTTTGTCACGGTACCCTCCCTACATTATCTGGTGAAGTAACTCACCTTCTTGCAATTCTCACACATCGGGCAGTTACCGATTTGGTGAAAGCCGCATTTCCCACACTTCGGGTGTTGATGTGTAAAATCTAGTTTAATTTTTCAAACTCGAAATACTCTTTACTGGACTACACAATTATAGGTAGTGGACCTAATCATGTATAGTATAGCAAATTGTAAATAGAGGTTCGTTCGTAGGGACTATGTTAGTTTTAGATTTATAATCAATAATACTAGTTTGTTTTGGGTGTTTTTGCCGAATTGTCACTTTGCTTAAACTAAATTGGAAGTAATTTATAACGTGAAAACATTGTTTCAAAGACTTGAATGTTTTAGAAATCAATAAAGGGAAAGACACTTGTTCAGGTAGTTCATTAATGATCCGATTTAACTTGTGTGATTGAATGTTTTCTTTTAACCTTTCTAATATATAACTAAGTTCTTCTCGAATACCTAGTTAACTTTAATTATCTCAAACTATACCGTTCCTCTCGAATACAGTAAAAACTCGAAATAACTAAGTTGTAAGAATTAAGCTGATCTTAATGATTTAATCTATTAAACTTCCTCTCAAATAATTTATCTAGTTTTATAATCCACTCTCTTATAATTATAAACTAACGAACTCGTTTTAATCTAATTATGTAACACCCCGCTCAGGCGGAAGCCGGAGATGTACAATATTAGTATATTCAGAGTCATAAGGTTACAACAAATTAAATAACAAAAGGAGTAACATCAAATTAAATATAAGTTTTCGAGTTACAAATGGTACAAAGTACATAAGTTCGGGAAATAAAATAATACATAATCGACATACGGATCCTAATAGAACTAATCATAGCAAAACAAGTTCCTAAGCAAGATCCACGTAGTCAAATAAAAGTCATCAAGAAGTAACCTCAAATCCCTGAAATAGCGTTAAAAACGACGTCAACACATTGTTGGTGAATTATTCGCAAATTTAATAAAACATAAGTATAAAGCTTTTGACCCGAAAATAGAAAGGTTTAGTAAAATCATTAGTAATAAACATATATCTTGATTTAAAATAGCAAATAGCAATATGAACATTCCTTAGCCTAGAATAATACACTTGAACCTAAACATAAAAGGCAACAACCCCCTTAGTGTGTTAAGCTAAGTTTAGTCAAAGAAATAATACGGTAATAACATCAGACCGCAAGGACCGCACACCGACAAAATCCTAATACGGCGATGAGGGTTTGTTAAACCCAAATAGATCTATATATATATATATATATATATATATATATATATATATATATATATATATATATATATATATATATATATATATATATATATATATATCCGTAGGCTCAATAAGAGTTGACAAGTGTGTAAACGGGGCCTTATACTACCACCAAGGCCATATAAGTAAGTAAGGTAACACGATAATACTAAGGCATCATAATCTAATTTGCATAAACAAGATATATAAAATTTAGTTACGCTAATCATGCCCGAAGTAAAATTTATAAAGCGGTAAAAGGGCATCGAATAACTCACAGGTAGCGTAAAGCGTAAATAAAGCGTAAGAGTGTCGGAACTCAAAGATATGCGGTATCAGAACCACCGCCTAAGTGCCCTAGCATAAGACATAAAAGGTCTAAGTATCTCTAATGTAATAGGTTTAGCCTCGTATTAATTAAATTTATATTAAATATTAGAGTTTAGTAGAGTTTAGGCGAATAATAAATATTTAGAATTAAAGTCGTCGAATCCACCGGCGATAAGTCGTAGCGAGGTGACGAATAAAAAGGTGTTTAATATTTCGAGTCGATAATGACATCGAGGAGTTAAGTTTATAAATATGATTAGATAGGAATGATATCCGAGCCCAAAGTGACTACTAGGAATATCGTTGAAAGGAGTATTAGATTTAGTCAAAGTCAACCAAAGTCAAAGTCAACCGAAGTCAAAGTCGACTATGGTCAAAGTCAACCAATCAAAGTCAACTAAAGTCAAAGTTAACCAAAGTTAATATCAAAGATAGATAACTTGTTCAAAGTCAACAAAAGTCAACCGTTTTGAAAGGAAGTCAAAGTCAACGAAAGTCAACCTTTGACTCGTTTGAATATTTTTAAAGATAAATTTGAATATTTGAATAAAATGTGATTAGAAATCAGTTACATAAAGTTTGTTTAAGAGATTAAGTTTAAAATCAAAGATTTGGTCGTTTTTGGAGAAATAATCGATTTGACCATAAAAGGACGTTTTAAAGTATGTTTTAGTAAATAATATATTGTTTAAGATTACGATTATGTTTTGAGTCCAAAACACATGTTTATCAGTGTATAATACTTTACGTATACTAACAATAGGTTTACGTATGCTTAAAATCGTCAAAATACTCAACAAACGAAACCGTGCTGAACATAGCCTAGTTGCGGCGCAACTAAGACTTGTTGCGGCGCAATTGGGGCTCAGAATGTGAGTTTTTCAGTTTTGTTAAAAATCGTTTAAGTCGTTATAGTGCCGGTTAGTTAGTTCGAGTTTTAAGTGAAAAGTTACAGATTGCTATTAAGAGTCATTTAGTCAAATAACTCATAAGTAGTTTATAACATATAGATTTTTATACATATATTTATTTTACAAGATTTTACAAGATTTTAGTTATTTTTCGTTAAGTTTGTTTATAGTAATAATTAGGAATAGATTACTTAGATTCTTACGAGTCCACTAATATTCAAGAGAAGTGTTGGAACATATTCGATAAAGAATTTACTAATAAACCTATATGGAATTATCCGGTTTTATATATGTTAAATATATCATTTTCGGTTAAGTTTTCTAATAACCTATTAACATGGTAAGTTATTAAGTTTTAAAGCCATTTTTAGATATTTAGTGTCATAAGACATTTTAACCATGTTAACATGTTTTTAGGATAGTTTTTAAGGTGTCAAAAGGAAAAATAAAGGAAAGAGTAAGGAAGGGTACAAAAGTAATTTTTACCGAAAAGTCTTGAAATGGCTAGAAGGCTCGGGGACTTCGCCGGAAAAGACTTCCAAGTAAGAGTGGAGGATAAGAAACTCTAATAAGAAGAAAGAAAGAGAAAACCGTTAGAATATGGTTTATTAGGTAGAAAATGAAAGAAAACGTTTAGGAAGGAATTTGCTTACCAAGTTTCGCCGAAATGAACTCTTGAACTCCAAGAAGAGCCGGAAGAGCTTTCCAAGCAAGGTATGGAGAAAAAGACTCCAAATGAGCAAGAAATATGAAAAGTTAGTAATGGACTTTTCAGAAGAACGAAAAGAAAGGAAATAGTTTATGAAGAATTTACTTACCGAATTCTTTAAAGTGGAAGAATTTCCTCCAACTCAAGAACAAGGTGAAAGTGAGCTTTGGTTGAGAAAAGCTACTTGTAAGAACACAAGAGATGTTAGTATCTACTTTGTGTCAAATAAGAAGTTGAAATGAAAAGTCAAAGGAAGAGTTCTTGGTGAAAGTTACTTACCAGAATATAAAGGAACTCAAGGGAAGGTTTCTAATGGTCTTTCTCTTCTCAAATATCACTTTGGAATGTGATTTCTATCTCTCAAAGTTCCTGGAAATGAAAGGAATTAGAGAGTTTGAGTTCTAGAGAGAGACACAAAATTGACCAAATGGGTTGAAATGGGTTTAAGGGTCAAAATTGGATGAGAGATGAGTTGAAATGGTCAAGGATCCATAATTTACTCATCCATACCAAATAGAGCAAGTTTTGGGCAGAAATCACATGGTTGCATGGGAGTTGGGGTTCCAACAAAGCAAAAGCAACGATTTTTGTCTTGGTCCGACTGACGCGTGTTGCGTCGCAGTGGTATTGGGTTGCGCCGCAACTAAGGTCCAAACTGACCAGTTAGTTAGTCCGTTAAAAGGACTGAATTCGCAATAGTTTTCGTCAGATTCCGTTAAAGGACTAACCTTGTAAAAGATTTTTAGTTTGAGGGTAGAATTTGTAACTTTTTAAACTTTAATTTTTCTCGAAAAGACGAAGGCTTTAAAATACCAATATTAACCTACGAGAATACTTATAATTGCTAGGCACTTAGTTAAATAAACGTTTTAGTCGCAAAGGATACAAAACAAAAGATATAATACGCGATCCGACACAAACGCAAAATGGAATAAATCGAAATATCGAAATAATAACTTGGGTCAAAATGAAATAACGATAATTAAAGAAAGTTAAACTCGGAATTAGTACCTCGAAATTTGCGGTTGTCACAGTCTCCCCAAGTAAAAAGGATTTCGTCCCGAAATCATCACTGGGTACTGTGTCCCGGAAAGAGACGGGGATACTTCCTCTGCATCTCATCCGCACGCTCCCAAGTAAACTCAGCTCCAAGTCTCGAATTCCAACGAATTTTAACGATTGGAATTTTACTCTGACGTAGACGCTTGACATCACGGTCTACAATCTCTATCGGCTCCTCGACAAAGTGAAGCTTATCATCGATCTGAAGGTTCTCCAACGGAACTAGAAGTGAATCATCAGCAAGGCATTTCTTCAGATGAGAAACATGGAAAACATTATGAACACTGCTCAACTCTGGCGGCAAATCAAGTCTGTAAGCAGCCGGGCCGACACGGGCTATGATCGGAAAAGGACCCGTGTATCTCGGACTCAGCTTACTGCGCTTCTCGAAGCGGACAACCCCTTTCCACGGGGATACTTTCAGCAAAACCATATCCCCAACACTGAACTCTAAGGGCTTCCGTCGCCTGTCTGCATACTTCTTTTGTCGATCTCTAGCAGCAACCAAACGCTCCTTTATCTTGAAGATCTTGTCAGTCGTCTCCTGAATAATCTCGGGACCAGTGACCTGACTATCTCCAATCTCAGCCCAACACACGGGCGATCGACACTTACGACCATACAAAGCCTCGAATGGTGCACAACTGATACTCGTGTGATAATTGTTGTTGTACGAGAACTCTATCAACGGTAAATGCGTATCCCAACTGCCCCCGAAGTCTATGACACAAGATCGTAACATGTCCTCCAGTGTCTGAATGGTCCTCTCGCTATGACCGTCTGTCTGAAGGTGATAAGCCGTACTCATATCTAATCTCGTACCCATGGCGTGCTGAAAAGACTGCCAAAAACGTGAAGTAAATCGAGCATCGCGATCAGAAATAATCGACACGGGAACACCGTGCTTAGACACGATCTCAGATACATATAAACGGACAAGTCTCTCTAGCTGATACGTCTCTCTAATAGGTAGAAAGTGAGTAGACTTCGTTAAACGGTCGACGATAACCCATATACTATCAAAACCACCGGAAGATCTCGGGAGCTTCGTAATGAAGTCCATAGTAATGCGCTCCCATTTCCACTCGGGAATCATAGGCTGCTGCGGAAGCCCGAATGGCTTCTGGTACTCAATCTTGACCTTAGAGCAGGTCAGACACTTACTAACATAAACTGCAATCGCTCGCTTCATCCCAGGCCACCAATAAAACTCCTTCAGATCCTGATACATCTTATCGGAACCTGGATGAACGGAATAGTTAGACTTATGAGCCTCGTCCAATATCAACTGTCTAATGCTGACCGGAACCCAAATACGCTCAAGGAAATAGAGAACTCCATCAGTCTTCGGCTCTAACTGTCGAGCTAGACTAAACAATCCCTCGTCCTTAAGGCAGTTCTCGGTCATAGCATCCTGCTGTGCCTGAAGAATCTGAGCTTTCAAGCTCGTCTGAAGTGAGATAACCATAGAACGGATTCTAACCCGCTTCACTGTCTCCTTGCGACTCAGCGCATCAGCAACTACATTCGCCTTACCCGGATGGTAGCGAATATCACAATCGTAGTCGTTCAACAACTCGACCCAACGTCTCTGCCTCATGTTCAGCATCTTCTGGTCGAAGATATGCTGAAGACTCTTGTGATCCGTAAAAACGGTACACTTGGTCCCATACAGATAGTGTCTCCATATCTTGAGAGCAAAGACAACGGCTCCTAACTCGAGATCATGCGTAGTGTAATTCTTCTCGTGA
>CAJVGC010000432.1:18921523-18951519 GCA_910822075.1 Senecio squalidus | reverse complement strand
ATGGGAGTAAATCACACAATCTCTCAAACTAGTCTAAAGGGTGTGTAAAGTATTATGTAGATCCGCTCAATTGCTCAGTCAAGATGAGTTTTCTATCATAGTCTTGATAAAGAATCACTTCTCCACCACTAGAGCCTAGGTACAACTACACGGGTACTTTTATTCGGATTATATTGTACAGGTAAAGGCATGTGCAAATATATATTGGCGTGAAAAGGGTAAGGAAATAAAAAGTATACAAAATTAACGTAGTATAGAACTAAAATAGAATAAATCCGAACTATTGAAACTTTTACGAACCGAAATGCTACGAATTACTTCAAACTTATCCAATATACATATCACTTCATACAATACTTTTAAATAAGATTCAAATTACACTAAATTACTTTACTTTAATTAAAAAAACTCTCTTTTTTCTGTTTTTCCTCACTTTTTCAAAAAAAAAAAAATCTTTTTTTTGGTCGATTTTTTCGCAAGTATGTATTAGTTTACCTAGTGTACGCGTTACAGTTTTACTGGTAAGGTTGTATACTCAAAAGGCCTAATACACACTAATTTGTTTCTCTAATTTGTTTTTGATTTTCTATTTTTTCTTATATTACAAATGTCACAAATATGGCTTCGATGTGAGATAACTTTTGGCCACAAAATCATCTAAACTCTAACCAGAACACTAAGAAAAAAGTAGCAATTAAAACTAAGTTCGGATTCATCTAATAACGAAACGAAAATAAAGGCAAGTGTACAAAAATATATAGTAGTGTTTAAGAAACGAAAAAAGGTTTAGGCACAAAGTGGTTTACTAGAGTTTCTAACACTAAAAATATGTGTTATAAGTGTTAGGAGGAAACTAGCAAATCAATGTGATTAATTATACAAAAATTATAATAGAAACGAAAAGGCTAAAAAAATGGTTAATCCTAATTTTGCGCTACCGTTGTACCAAATTACACTAAGTTTCCCTAATGTAATGCTCATATATGGTCTCGAAGTGTATAACTATGTCAAGTTCTAATGTCATCAACCATCGGCACACTCAAAAAATCGAAAAAGTAGCATTAAAGATGAATGTTTTCAAAGGCTAAAAATCTCACTATTTATCGAGGAGGGTATCAAATGTGCTACGTTATGCCACAAAAGTTTAAGGTATTACCAACTAGACACGTTATATTTTTTGATTTTTTTCAATTTTTTAATTTTGTTGTATTGTCTCGTTTTTTTTTTATCACAAGTGTACAAAACTCTATAAAATAAACATGATGAAAACTAGGGGTCCTAAAAATAGGCTATGGAATTTCCCGATGAACCCCCCCCCCCCCCCCCCCCCCCCCCCCCAAAAAAAAAAAAACAAACTTAAGTAACACATTGCGCCGAATGTGTAAACGATAAACAACCGAGGGAAATTACAAAAATCTAAGCTAAAAATAATGAATACAAAAGAAAAGAGGTAGAAAGATAGAACCCGTTTGTAGATATGCGAAAATTCCTCGTTGAAAAGCTTCGTTGAACTAAATGTCAGTCTCAAAAATGGGTGTTGAACTGACTGTCCCGGTCTTTGAAAACAAATAATCAAACACTAAACAAAATTATTAAAACCAAAATAGAAAAGTAAAAAATAAAAAGAAAATAGTCTAGTTACGACGATTTAAAAAATAGTATATTAAAAATTCTAATAGCAAATAGTTAATGACACAATATAACATTACAAAACACGGCCCCACGTTCGTTGCGGCGCACTAGGTTCGAACTGCGTAGCACTACCTGTAGCTCTATGACATGTTTGTTTTTCAAATCCTCCAATGCGTCGCAGACTCGTCCTACTGCGGCGCAGTACCCGTAATATTTTGTTTTTAATTTTTTTTCCGTTTTTTCGATTTTTTTGTTTTTTTTTTATTTTTTTCGTACCTAACAAAGTGAAACTAACACGAAACATAAAAATGTCCTAAACTATAAAAATTAACTAAAAAGTAAAAACAATGAAAAATAAAATCAAACTCGGGTTGCCTCCTCAAAAGCGCTTGTTTTTCGAACGAGTCGTTAGCTTGACTCGAAATATCGCAACTTATACTTGCTTGTAAAGGTCGAGATTTCTCTCGTCATTCTTTCCCGCACGTTTTCTAAATTGAAAGAAATGCTCTATTAACGAATGTCCATCGTAATCGCCATAAAGTAATACCTCTTCTCCAACACCGAGAACTTTACGATGTTTAAATCGAGCATCATGCCATTCATGTGCCTCATCAAATAGAAAGTTGTCATTCTCCAATGCCAAAAAATTCAATCCGTCATCATATCCAACTTTCCCAAAATAATCATCCTTAAGTTCGGTCCATGATTTTTCACATTCAACATCCTCAAATTCCTGTAAAAACTTATCCTTTTATCGAAACGTTAAGGGAAAAAAATCAAACGGATCATTAGATATACCTTTGAAACGTGAATCCTCCAATAAGGTTTCACCCGGATGAGCTATCAAATATTCAATATCTTCCAAATCTAAATTCGATTCTTCAGTCGTAATATTTGTGAATGTCTTTTCAAACTCCTCAAGCTCCTTTTCCAAAATGAAATCCAAGTCCTCGAGCTCTTCCTCAAATGGAATACTATCTTCCAATAAAGTAGTACATGGATGAGCTATTAAGTATTCGATCTCTTCTAAGTCCAGATCCGGGACGTATTTCTCGACCACCATGTTTGTAAAATTCTTCTCAAATTCTTCTAACTCCTTTTTCAACATGGAATCAAAATCCTTGAGCTCTTCATATTTGGGAAATTCCTCACATGTTTCCTCACTTGCCATCACTTCTTTTTCATATTCAACCGCAACTTCCACTTCAAGGAGTTCCTGCACATCTAGGTCAAACATATCATCAACAACATCAATACGAAAGAAAGCCTCATCAGTTGAGTAAGAATGTTTCTTAACTTTGTCAAAAGAAAAATTAATTTGTTCGTTCCCAACCCCCAATGACATTTCCTTGTCTTTCAAATGGATGATAGCATTCGCGGTATTCAAGAATGGTCGACCTAGAATCAATGGAACCTTACTATCCTCTTCCATCTCTAAAATAACAAAGTCGACAGGAAAAGTAAACTTTCCTACTTGTACTAACATATTTTCTGCAATTCCTAAGGGATATTGAAAAGAACGGTCAACTAATTTAATGCCCATACGTGTCGGTTTTAAAACCCCTAAACTAATTTAGCATACAAATAATATGGCATCAAATTAATACTTGCTCTTAAATCCGCTAAATCATTACATCTATATGTTTTTCTAAAAGAACAAGTAATTAAGAAACTCCTTGGATCATCCAACTTTTGGTGGAAGTGTGTTCTTTACCAACACCTTCTTGATACTCTTGGATTTGACAAAGGACTCCTGAGTGGTAACCTAGAAGACTTGTGTTTATCAACTACCTGAATACCTGCAAAACACAACTAACAAAACCTTCAAACGCACCAGTGTAATAAACAATAAAAAAGTAACTTTCGAGTAAATTAATACTCAACAAGGTCGAATTACAAATTCTAAAATAAAAACTAAAACTAACTCCCCGGCAGCGGCGCCTAAAACTTGATGTGTAAAATCTAGTTTAATTTTTGAAACTCGAAATACTCTTTACTGGACTACACAAATATAGGCAGTGGACGTAATCATGTGTAGTATAGAAAATAGTAAGTAGAGATTCGTTCGGAGGGACTATGTTAGTTTTAGATTTAGAATTAATAATACTAGTTTGTTTTGGGTGTGTGTGACCGAATTATCACTTTTCTTAAACTCAATTGAAAGTAATTTATAACGTGAAAACGTTGTTTGAAAGATTTGAATGTTTTAGAAATCAATAAAGGGAAAGATACTTGTTCGGGTAGTTCACTAATGATCCGATTTAACTCATGTGATCCTCACAGGATACCAAGTTTTGATAAAGTAAAAATGTTTATAAGATCCTTAGTAGGATCCATGGATAATTCTTCATTAAAATGATTACCCCCGTAGGTCTAAATTAATAGGCATATTTTTTGAAATAAATAATTTGAAATCACATACGTTAACCGACATAATGTAATTCCAAACCTTCAAAGTATTGGATCTTGAATGGAGTCCAAGTGATAGTCTTCATATTTTGACCTATTCAAGGATCTCCACGTGGATCTTGAATTTATTCTAAGGTTAAAATACCATCATCAATGAATCCTTTTCGGGACTTTGAACTAATCTTCTTTACCACATGAGGATCCTTAAGAGGATTTCTTCTTGTATATTCATTTCAAGATTTTGAGGGGTTGTCCCATGTCTTTGAGATTTCTTCAGGATCTTCATGAATTTTCAGGATCTTTGTGGTTGTCCCCATTCTTGAAAATGTTTAAATACTTGGGCTAAGCCAATAATACGTGAGCCAAGCCAGATATACGTGGGACTAAGCCAATGATCTTGAAATAACTTGGGACTAAGCCAACGATCTTGGAAAATCGTGGGACTAAGCCAAAGATCTTGGAAAATCGTGGGACTAAGCCAACGATCTTGGAAAATCGTGGGACTAAGTTGATGATTACTTAAAAAATTAAGATTAAACTAATGATTATGTGAAATTTGGGGACTAAGCTTGTGACATGATAATGCCAAAACCAAAGGATAACCAATGATCATGAGAAATTTGGGGACTAAGCCGATGATCACTTGGGGAACTTGGGACTTCGCCAATTTTGTGACATGTTAATGCCAAAACCCTTGGTAACATGAATATGTTACAACCGATTGCATAGCATGTCAATGTCACAACCATTTGGACTAACACCATCGTGCACATAGTGTTAACAATTCATATTGGTTTGATTCTTAGGTCAATGATCATTAGGTTATCGGACACTATTAATATCACGATCCCATTACCCTGATTCTAAGATCGAAAATCGCGCGCTCCTGGCGAGGTGTATAAACCCTTTTTCTAGAAAGGTGAATACCTTAAACCTTTAGAAGAGATAAGTATCTCTTTAAACTTAGAGAGGTGGTCAACCTCTATCTTCAACTGATGATATCCAAACTGCAAAACAAGAAGATCTTGGGTGATGGCGGGTGTTAGTTTTGGCTAACACCCCTCCGATGCTAACTGAGTAAGTGTGATAGTAAAATAATAAAAATAAAGAAATAGAAGTAAAAAGGATAGAAAACATACCTTTTTAAGTTGAAAATTTTTACTTTGTAACTTACATGTGATAGGTTTTCAAGTGGATGTCATTCCATGATCTTGGTAGAATATTTCCTTCTATCGTAGCTAATCAGTATGCTCCTTTGCCTACTTCAGAATCAATTAAGTAAAGACCTTCCCATTTTGGTGGCAAGCTTCCCATCTGTCGGATTCGTAGTATTTTGAAAAGCTTTCCTTAAGACTAAGTCTCCTACTTGAAATATCCTTATCCTTATATTCTTGTTGTATGGTTTTGAGATCCTCTGTTGGCATGTTTCAATTCGGATCTCGGTGGATCTCCGAGTTCATCAACTGTGTCAAGATTTTGAACCAGGGCTTCAACATTTGCTCCAAAATTCTGAAATTGGGATCTTGTTGTCGGGATCACTATCTATGTCGTAATCATAGCTTCTAGGCTCCGCTGGTAAGTGAGAGATTTCCATATCTTTAATAAATATCAAACTTTTGGGAATAATCACAATCTCCCTCATGTATATCCTTGAGGACTGCTCGTGCTTTAGAATTGTCCAACCTCCTAAGATATGTTCCTACAAGAGATTTTCAATACAATGTCCCATTTATAATAATAAAACGAGATACCTTCATTCAAAATGCCTTGTGAATTTTCTTATCTATATGGGTCACTTCATCTTGTAGGTATCTCAATTGTTCAGGTCCAAGATCATGAATTGTCCCCGGTATATTATCTTTCAAGATCATCAATGTTCATTATGTGCACTATTGGGATCTTGACATCTGGCCAGAGCCTAAGACTTGATCCAAGATCTTCTAAAGCATCAACTTCAACACTATCTCCGCTTGGTACCTGTTCAATGTTAAGGATTTCTAAATTCCCGTAAAGTTTTTTTAACTATCTCTAAATATAATGCTAACTTTCGCCTCTTACTGCATCATATCCACAAAAATGGTTAGAAATAAAGAAGGAATAAACATAAACTTGAATACATTTAATCTCCTTATCCAGTTGTACTCCCTCAATATTAAGTTTTTGAAATTCCAAACTAATGGACTGGGGTATTATGCCCCCTTGTGGCAATTTTAGTATGATCCCTAAGCATGTTCATTTTATATTAGTTTTTTCTTCTTGTTTAAATTTACTTTCTTTTTGGAGATCACTAGTGAAATCAGCCACAAAGTTTGCTAACGCTTAAGATTTTATTTCTAGGTTCATATACTAAGCTAGTATATCTAATTACGAACCATTTAGCCATTTTACCCGACATTTCTAAGTACACATTTTAAAGGATGTAGGGTGTATTTGAAAATAATGTCTAGGTTTGGTACAGGCCGTAACTGATGCTAAAATAAGTTTTCTAAATGGGAATACCTGGTTTCGGCATCAAGTAGACTTTTACTTCCATGGTAAATGGGATGTTTCTGCCCTTTATGATCCTTGGCAGGAATTTCACTTACAATATTTCGGGGTATTGGTCCAGGATCTTGAAAGCTACTTTGACATCTTGAAGATGATCCTTAGCGTTCTTTGATTTGATCGCCACATCATCAAGGTACACTTTCATGGTGTCCCCCAGTTGGACTCTGAACATCATATTGACTAGTCTTTGATATGTCGTACCTTTTTAACATCTTACTCCTTTGGTTACAGACTTCATCGAAGTTGTATGCAATCCTTAGCTTCCTGTTGATCACTGTTTTTCTTGAACATTCCCCAAGGTGTTGGAAACTTCACACATTGATGATATGTTGATGGAACTACCTTCATATAATGGATCCAAGACATGCCTAAAATAATGTTGTAACATGATAATGCATCAATAAAACAAAATCTTTGGAGAGAATTTACTCCCTCAATGTATACTGGTAGCTTGATGTCTCTGATAGTATTCTTGATCTCCCCACTAAATCCATCAAACACGAGAGATATGGTGATCATCTGTGTTTCTGGGATGGTCATCTTCTTCAGACTCTGTAACCGAATGATGTTGAAAGAATTCCCTCCATCAATCAAGATCATGCTAACAAAATGATTTTGCAACATACAATGTAATAACTAATTTGTCATGGTGAAAGTCATGCACATCATCTCTATCTTTTCCGTCGAAGGAGATCATAGTCTACTATGTCGGGTTAGAATCCTCTTCAAGCCTCGGCTCGTTCTCCGAATTTGCTTCCTTTGCATGTCTCTTTGATAAGAAGAAACACATATTTTAGAAACTCTTGAAATAAAGTTGATTACCTTAGTGTCCGGAGGAGGTGATCCTGCTCTTTGTGGGATCTTGGAATGATCTAGATGGTTGTTAAGATCCTTGCTTCTGTATCCTTGGTTATAATATTGTTGGTATATCAAATTTGGGATATCTAAGGATTCACGTTCAAATCCTCCTATAAGGTCCCTGAGTGACTTGATGTAACCTTGTATAAGTCGTTAGTTAACTCTTCGAAAGACATGCTACAAGAAAACTAGTTATTAAACAAGTTAATCATATAAGCAAAAGAAATAATAAAGTAAGGAGGAACATTGAGAGCCATTTCAAGTTTGATCCTGCTAGTGTAGATCTAAATCTCTTTTAAACATACAAGCTTCTTTGAGATCAGCGGGGAATGGGGAAGATATCATTCCTTTCCCTACACTAAGCTACATGTTCTTCGGGATTCGTGGTTCAGTCGTGCAACTTCAAGCTAGGAGTTTGAAACGTTTCGGGATCTCGACATCACATATTGGAGGAGAAAATCTGGAGATCCCGCGAGTTGCTGGAGCGACATCAGGTATGGTTTGTACCACACCATGTACGTTGGAGATCATTTCCTTCAACTTTTGTAACTCCTTAGCCATGACTAGACTAAACCTAGATCATGCATAATATTAGTTCCAAAAGCATAAGTATTCGACATGTTACCTACACAAGGAGATGGAAATGAGGATTCCGCAATAGGATCAGGATCTCGAGTTGGAGAGATCCCAGTTGCATATGCAAGATCTAAGATCTTGGGATCTTCCTGTTCTGTGATCTCTGTGGTCATCCAACGAAAATTTCTTTTTCAACGTCTCTTTTTGTATTCCCCCCCCCCCCCCCCCCCCCCCCGTGCTTTAGGATTCATATTAACCTCGTCTTCAACGTAAACAAAATCATAGCTATTTCCTGCAAAGATAAACTAAGATATACGGAATATATAAAACGGGTTAGCAAGATAATAGCTTAGGGATCACGATCTTGGTCAAGTCCTTGAACACAGTCAACATAATACTAAAAGTCAAGATCCGAGATCATGATCCTAAGATTTTTCTGTGATCTTCAAGCTTATGTCCTTTATTTCTTTCTTCATTTCATCATTATTAAACTGAATATTCTCGAATTGATCTTGTACCTGAGAAAACATAGACATAATATGTTTGTTCAAAATAACGAGAAGATAAGAATTTGTTACCCAAGTTCTTGAATAGGATGATCCTCCAGGATCCCGAACAGGATGATCCTGAAGAGGATTATCCTCCATGAACCTGAACAAGATGATCCTCTGTTGGACCAAGAAATAGAATGGATGAAGCTATGGAGTCTGAAAGTGCGTTGGAATAAAGATGATTTCAGTTCGTGGAGGGTCCGAACTGAAATCATCAAGAATAATCGGAAGTGAAGTTTTCAGTTCGGAGAACAAATTAGTTCAGATACTCTGAACTAAATGAAGTTCCTCCGAACTGAAAATAAACCAAGGTTTAAGTTAAGTCAATAGAAGTCAGCATTGAAGAAATCAATTCGGAAGATGAAGACTTTAGTTCAGAATTGAAGTGAACTCCCCGAATTGAAATTAAGATGTTGATAATGTTGTAATAATTTAGTTCGTAGTGTGTCTGTTGTTAGATTTTGTCTATAAATAGTGTGATAGGTAGTTTGAGTTAGTTGTCTTTGAACCCGGAACACTCTCAAAGAGGTTCCGTGAGCTTGAATGTCGTTGTAACAAGCTCAGTTCCAAACATGTCACCACTATCAATTAAATCTTAAACAGTTACACTCAATTGTTGTTTTATCAACTTCAATTTCAGTTTCATCTTTGTTCAATTTCGGTTTTAAATTCAAAGTCTCCTGTTTGATTGATTCTAAACTCAGGTCATGAGATTCCGCATCATGACCTGTTTCAATTCGATTCACTTAGTATAGAGAGATGTAAATTCAGGGACCTGTCAATTGGTATTAGAGCCACACAAATCAATTGATTGAATTCAATTGAGTCTGGTTCATCCATTTGACTTTATTCGAAGATTAGGTCAAACTATCAGTGAACGATTAGAATCAAAGGAGTCCGAAGGGAAATTGAAGAAGTCCGTAGTGAAATTGAAGAGCTGTATTTAAGAGCCTGTTTAGTTTCAAGGTGTTCATGGTGGAGCTGATGTTACACATTATGTATTCAAATACGGTTGGTGTATGTGGAGCGAAAACACCCGTGATCAATTTGAGAGAGGGGTGTGGTGTGGTTCTTCGGATTTGAGATCAGGAGTGACAAGTCAAGGAATTTCTACTGAGAGTGAAGAAAATTAAATCCGTAAATGATTAAAACCTCATCAGAACTTTGAAAGAATGAAGATTACAAAGATCATATGATGAAGAACGAAATGTTTCTAGAAACATGTTACTTCAATTGTGAATGATCTGACAAACAAGTTCAAGATTAAGAAGAATGATGAGGATACAAACTCTCAAGTCATTAGAAGGCTTGGTGACTCTGGTTGAAGAATCCGTAAGCAAAGTGGAATTCATGTTTAACATGAATTGAAGGTGCAGTTTAAGACAAACTCTTTCTCATTGACATAGGTCAAAAGGATCAAAGATCAATATCTTTACAAGAAAATCAGATGCCGACCTATTATGAGAAGAAGAGTGTCCTTACTGCTGAAGCTTACGATGAAGAACAATAAGGTTGAAGGTGGAAGACACATAGAATCATCCAAGGGGGAGATTGTTGGATCAAAAAATGGAAAGGATGAAGCTATGGAGTCTGAAAGTGCGTTGGAATAAAGATGATTTCAGTTTGTGGAGGGTCCGAACTGAAATCATCAAGAATAATCGGAAGTGAAGTTTTCAGTTCGGAGAACAAATTAGTTCAGATACTCTGAACTAAATGAAGTTCATCCGAACTGAAAATAAACCAAGGTTTAAGTTAAGTCAATAGAAGTCAGCATTGAAGAAATCAATTCGGAAGATGAAGACTTTAGTTCAGAACTGAAGTGAACTCCCCGAATTGAAATTAAGATGTTGATAATGTTGTAATAATTTAATTCGTAGTGTGTATGTTGTTAGATTTTGTCTATAAATAGTGTGATAGGTAGTTTGAGTTAGTTGTCTTTGAACCCGGAACACTCTCAAAGAGGTTCCGTGAGCTTGAATGTCGTTGTAACAAGCTCAGTTCCAAACCTGTCACCACTATCAATTAAATCTTAAACAGTTACACTCAATTGTTGTTTTATCAGCTTCAATTTCAGTTTCATCTTTGTTCAATTTCGGTTTCAAATTCAAAGTCTCATGTTTGATTGATTCTAAACTCAGGTCATGAGATTCCACATCATGAACTGTTTCAATTCGATTCGCTTAGTATAGAGAGATTTAAATTCAAGGACCTGTCATCCTCCATGATCTCGAACAGGATGATACTCCATGATCTCGAACATGATGATACTCCATGTCTCGTACAAAGTGATCCTCAATGAAAACGGTCATCTTTGATAGATTTTCGACCCTCTTAGATGATATTAAACTAAAATGGTTAGGGGGAGGCTACAATGCTCCAATTTGAAGAGGTTGTATAAGGAGGTGTAAAATTTCCTTGAAAAACAATTTTCGTAAAGACTTTCTGGTAAAAAGTTATTAAAGGAGATTTTTAGCGAGAATTTGGTAATAAAAAGCACCATTTGTACCACGGTGGGTGCCAAAATGTTTTGACCAAAAATTACTAAGGATAATTATGTGATCAAATTAGTAAAAATGAGGTTAGGTGCTGTTGTGATCTTTACTGTGATCACGACAATGATCACGAGGCTGTTTAGAACAAAAGTGATGAACACATAATAAAAGTGAAAGTAAAGTAAAATGACACGAGTATTTACGAGGAAAGCCCTTAATCCATATGGATTTCCGGCATAAAACCTCGGGAAGGGATAATAATCCCTTGCCTTGTTGGTTTTATTAAGAAAAAAGCATGACAATACAAGATAAGAGCACAAACGGTCAATCTAAGGTGTAAATGTTAAGTGTTTTCGTGTTTAAAATAATGGAGTTTTTTTTGTGTATTGTGTGTGTTATGTTTAAAACAAGCCTTTTCCTATGACCATTTGCCTCGAAATATATAGAAAATGTAAATAACAAACTTTCCTATTATCTCCGGATCATGGCCCCCGAAATCCGCTGATCATCCAGTCTTCTAGTACGACTTCTTCACAAAAACGTGTTCAATGACTTTTCATCCCGATTTTCATGGTATACTTAGTGAAACCTTGTTCCTAAAGCCCTGAGATACTGAACCTGAGATCCTGAGTCCGAGATCCTTAACCTCATATCTTGAACCTGAGATCCTTAACATGATATCCTGAACCCGAGATCCTTAACCTGATATCCTGAACTCGAGATTCTTAGCATGATATCCTGAACTCGAGATCCTTAACCTGAGATCCTGACCCCGACATCCTTAACCCAAAATTCTACCCATAACATGGACATGGATGAATAACTTCCAGGCCATTCGAGAGGACATATTTCCCGAAATTCAACGTATATGTTGGGTAGTGCACTAAGTAGGTGCTTTCATCGAATTTCAGAAAAAGTCTATGCTGATTGGTCTTGTTGGTGTCTCGTACGTACCGAGTGCTTTCAAGTTATTTCGCGCATGGATAATTGTTGGGTAGTGCACTCATTATGTTGCTAGGTGTTTTTGATTGGTTGTAGGCTTGTCCCATGTATTGTTGTTAGTCCTCATAATTTCGTAGCTTTTATTTTGGTGTCTCTTGATTCTTGAGGGCTATGTCTTATAGCCTCATGGATTTGGTTTAATGTAATCTTCTCTTCTTTGCCAAAAAAATATACTTGAGTTATAAATACGTTTTTACTAACCTATCAATCAAAAAAAAATTTAGTGTTTTTTTAACAAATAAGAAATACCAAAAAAAAATCTATAATGTTGAATATAGTATGTTTCATCTTATTCGTTGTTATAACCGAAGTCGTTTAGCCATCCTTATTTTATCTGAGACCACCATATGTCTTTCTGTGAAAACTTCCAAACCGCGAAATAAAAAATTAGACGATCTTCATAAGGATGAGAGTCATTAAGAGAGGTATTTGCTAGTATTTAGAATATGTTAATCGTTTAAGTGTAACATTATATTAAATGCCAATCCCGATTTAGTGAGTTTAATTTTCTTACTATTTGCTTTTGTCAAATTTACTCGATGGATAATCATGTTAAAGTATGTTGAAACATGAGATGTTATGCAAACGTTAGTTACTACTAGATCGTCAACTTCATGCACCAATCAGCCAGCAACACATACACCGAATAATTTAATTTAAAACTCCATACTATTTTCTCATTAAATCAAATCTATAATAAATCGATCTAAATATGTCGTTAGCTCAACATTGTAATTCATCTTCCCGGTCAGTTTTCATCATGTTAACCAATTTTGTTAATATGTTAAAGTTAGAATTGAACGCTTTAAAAACAATGGGTTTGAATTGAGATATATAAACCCGCGAACTCAAAAACACACTACTAACACAAATTATCACTTTTTAGAAAATTAGTTATTTATTCAAATAAAAACTTTAATAAAGGGTTTGGCCTAGCTTAATAAGAGACAAAACAACTTATTACATATTATCATAATCATAATTAAATAAAAGTTAATCTAATAGCTATTTTAAGAACTAAGAAAATGTCATAAGTTTTAATAAACACAAATTTTTTTGAAAGGCAATGTAGAAAGAAAGAAAGAAATGGTGGCGATATCACTGTACAAAGGGAACCTACACCGGACCCCAGACACTCCCCGTCAATGGCTCATGCCCGCTCGCAAAATCTCTCTCAAAGACTTCAAAATCCTCATTAACCGCCGTTCCAAAGCACTTGCTCGCCTTCAATCCACCTCTAACCCTAACCCTAACCCTAACCCTAACCCTAATTCTTCTACTCAACAACCTCAATCGAATGGATCTTTGGAAGTAAAAACAGTTGATGAATTGCCCAATTCAAATGGATATGAAAACGGTAACAAAGGATCAAATGTCTGTGAAGATGATAATGGTTTGGTTATACCTTGTGGCCAACTGGTGGCGCGGGAACTCGCCGATGCTAACGCTGTTTTACCCTCTGTCGAAATGCCGGAAGATCAATTAGTGGTATATGTTTAATTTTGCTTTTTTTTTTTATTACATGAACTGAATTGTTATATCTTAGTTATTTATGCTCCATAATATGAATTACATCTAATAACCGGAAACATTTGAAGTCTGTTACTTTCATTGAAAAAATTATTGCGACTTATTATTTCGGGATATTGTGTTGAAATGGTAATTAGAGTCTCGTGTTGAACTCTGTTAATCTATTGCTTAATAAGATGTACATATGTATTTCTGCTTACAACATATACTGCCTACATGCCAATATATGGCGAATGCAGAATTTTAATTTTTTTTTCTTGAACGAGTAATAGTATTTTTTTTCTTCATATTTCTACATATCTGCTTACGTGCAACAGAGGGTGTTATAATTGTGTATATGTTTTTGTGATTCCAGAATGAATTTTCCATTTTCCATTTATAATTTATAATTTTTTTTATCTTCACAGCCCCCTAAAGATGATGCGCTAGTTGACAAAGAAGAAAGGAAGAAGGTGGTTGAAGAGAAGTTGCAAGTTTTGAATGAAAGAAAACATAAACTGGTACAAGTGCTGAAACAGGTCATCGCATATTTCCTTACCTTCTCTTATGAAACGGTTTTTTAGCATATCCCCTATCCCCCAATTTCAACTTTAAAGCAAGCTTATAACTATAGAAGGAAGGGACTGGTCTTAAAATTAACAAAATTAGTTAATCTGTAATGTTATCTTATCTGATAGTTTCTTGATATTCTATGTTGTTAATTATTTATGCTGTAAAGTTAAAGGTTGATATAATTATATAAATTAAGTATTAACTAGAACTAAATCTACAGCTATACACCTTTTTACATATATTATGAGGTCTCATGTCTGATCCCCCCTTCCCCCGGCTTCAACTCTTTGCGTGTTTTTGCCTTTCGGATTTTTGTTTACATGTATTATGAAAAGTTAAAAAAAAAACCTTTTTCTTATAGAAATCTGGCAGTTTTAATCTAATTTTATACGCATTAGATAACATTTTTAACTTTGTTTACCAAATTAATTCATATTGTTTGTATATCAATGCATACCAAATAAATCACTTGACCATTTTCCTTCCTATTGGTCAATCAAACATGATGATGGAGTAATAATGACTTATTATGTTACCTTGTTAATACGATTCCGTTGTCACTCTATTCCCTACTCCCACTAAACAGTTCATGTTCTGCTCACAATTATTACTTAGTGGACAATTATTGATAATGCTTAATAGATTTTGCATGCTGAAGAGGAGCTGCGAAGACGAAGTAATGTGCAGGGAGTTACGGGTCGCCCATCCATATCTCTTCAAGTGGATGTCACAAATGATTATGGTTCGTTAAGTACACATGTCACGCCCAGACCTGGTTCAGAAGTTGCTGACATGGAAGGAGCAGATGCTGATGATGTGTCAAACCATAATATGCATTCTCGCAATATGACAAGAATGAGGAGCATGTCACCAACTTCAGATTCTTTTCATAGGAGGGGTCCATTTAGTATGGTAATGCACAAGTTACTCGCTCAAGTTATTCATGAGTCACATTTCTATTTTCTTCATGATTTTAATTATATTTTAATTAGAGCCTATGATTTATTTTGTTATCTTTTGGTTTGTTTATTAGAAGGAAATAAACCATAATAGCAATGGTCCAAGCTCTTGTACTTTCTCATGAGTAATATTTATTGGAGCTCTCAATCAATCAACGGTGGCATATTATTTATCATCTAGAATTCATTAAACTTATAGAGAAGGAGTTTGTACTTGGTAGTGGTATTTTATGAACATTTGGTTACCCTCATAATAAGATACTTTAATAAAAAACTATGGCTATATCTCGGCTTACAATTTCGAGTTGACCTTGAATTAAGATTTAAGTAGAAACCTTAAGAATCAGATAGAGCAGCATAGGAGAGCAGTTATAGTTCTCCATTGAGGATTAGGTCTTTTTTTCTCTCGTAAAAATCTCAGCTGTAGTGTAAGACAAAAATATTTATAGTTTACTAATATATATAATTTCGAGAAATTTGGAGTTGGAAAGGAGTAAAGGGCTGTCGGTAAGTGAAAATGATTGTTTTTTTGGCTCATTGCTATGGGAGTTTACATTGCTTGCAGTCTAATAAGCAGCAAAAAAAATAATAAAAAAAAAATTCTTTGTTTACACAGGAACATCAACATTTAAGAGAAACTTTAACTTAGACTCCATAAGATGATTCTAGAGACATTCTGAAAGTTCAAAGAGAAAATTTCCGTTCTTATTTGTTTGTGTGAATTTTGAAATATGTATAATTGGGATATTACTGAAGGACTCTGTCCTTGTTACATCTAAGATTGCTAGCTTAGTGACATTTAGTTTGTTACTCATGTTCAAACAATTGGTGACCTAGTGACTTTGTTTATGCGTTTTTCGCGCTCTTCTCCAGCTTGAATATTCTCTTTTAAACCATTATTAGTAAAGCCTTACAGCTATCCCTTAGGGAAAATATAATAGTTGAGAAGGTGGATCTTGATGATCAGGATATTATCCCTCTAAGTATGTTCTTATTTGCTACAGTTTTTTAAGTTATCTCTGTGAGTTATGTTGAATGTACGAATCATGGGTTTCTTTTCTTGTTTACCAAGTAAAATCAAACGGCTATGTATTGTTGCTGTGTGTTCTATTCATCAGGGAAATAGACACTTCAAAACAGAAAAAGAACTATTTACAATGTCTATCAGTCAGCATTTTCTTATTCAAGCATACCCTACAGTGACAATCAGTTGGAAAAAGGAACTATTTACAATGTCCATCAGTCGGAACTATTTATAATGTCCATCAGTCAACATTACAAGTGTATATGATTTGTTGAATAGATATGCTAACATATCTCAAAAGTATAAGAATGGTAAGTTACTATTTGCTAGCGAATTTGACATCTTCTAGAACTATTGTATTAATATTGAACTTTGACGTTGGCTGAAGTCTGAACACTTGCTTTCATGTGAGTCTTGTCACCAAGGAGTTTATATTATGATCTATAAAACTGCAATGGGTATATCTAGACATCATAGCTGATAGATGTGTCAGCAGTCTGACGTGTTTCGTAGAGTTAGGATTTCGAGTAAATTTTGAACAGCAAAAGATGCTTCCAAGCATCGTCTTGTTGCATAGAATTTGGAAAAATTCTACAATGCCTTAAAATCTTGTTTTATAATTACTGCTCTTCATTTGCCAAAGTCTTGTCAACAAACAAAGAGAAGCAACGAAGCAAACACTTACATTAGCTAAAAACTCGAATACCCACAGTCACACCAATAATGGTCTCAATTTCGCTGAAGTTCCTGCTTTCCTAGTCAGCACTCAGCACTCCCCATCTCATACAAATTTTATTCTGTCCTACAGTTGTAAGCCTTGGTCAGAATTCGATGCAATATAAATAGTAATCAATTTGGGTTTCCTGGAATTATATTTTCTTTTGTGAAGGAACTTAAAGTGCAAACAACCTTTAGTCTTATGATTATAGAAGTAGACTTTGTTTTTATCTTGAAGAATGTTTTAATGCACAAAGCTCTTTTATAGGTGGAAAAATGGGTGGGTTGGGTAATGTGTCAAAATGAGAAGCTTTTCAATACACGTCAAAACGGGTTGGTTTGATTGGCCATCACTTTTTTGCCCATTTTGTTTGAATTATAAAAAACAGTTACCGTGTTAAATATGATTAAAGTTATCAACCTATTAAATTTTATTATAATATTTTTCTAAAAGAAAACAAATTTAGGTGGTTGTAAGCCTCAAATACACCTTGGGCTAGTATCGACTTGATTAACCTGCTGACCAATTTTATATGTAGTGAATTCATTTTTGCATAAGTTTTTTTTTGGCTATAGGGGAATGTTTCCCTGGCAAAAGATTTTGCATAATATTTGTTTATCTTTATAACCTTTATCAAATATGGAATGTTTAGACTTCTATTTGTGTGATTGGGTGTATTCGAGCTCTAACATATGCGAAAACTAGCTTGGATGGGTTGGGTTTACCTTTACAGTTAATCAATTTTAATAACCTGGAGTTACCATTTTTAATATGTCGAAATTGATGCCTGTAAGGTCTACTTTTACGAATACCTACAAGGCTGTAGTCGTTGGAAAGTTTACTTTTGTAAAGTGTAAGTTTATCTGGAATCATCATCTTAACCGTGACATTTTGATGCAGGTACCAAACCCTTCACGAGGGGTTGTTGCTAGTAGCCCATCACGGTTTGCTCCTAATTGTAATGGTCAACAACAACAAGGTAATCTACCAACGGTATCTGTAACAGGAACAAACTACGTTGCATCATCTCCTTCACCGGCAGGCTCAGGTGGGACTTCTGTCTTCAGGGATGCTAGGCTCCTTAGTCCATGGAACTAGAACCACATCATGCCAGTATTAAACCTATTGTGGATGTGAATGTGAAGCTTTACTTTATTAAGTGTTGTAAATGTAGAAGTTTCCGTTAAGAGGTTAGGATTTGAATACAGAAATATCCTGTGTTACAACTTGGTGCTTTGGTTTAGTTTGTTAATAATCCTTAGGTTTTGGTAAATGAGCAAAATAATGGTTTTTGATGCAAGGTTATGTTGACTTGATGGTCATTGCTTTGATTCAAAGATTACGAACGATGCCAGTAATATTTGAATGTATCTTTTCATATTCTATTATTTGTAGCATAAATGTGACATTTTGTCTACCTTAGGAAGACGCCAATTTGATTTGCGGTTGCTTGCAATAGCAGTTTGCAAAGAAGGCAGGTGGATGAAGATCTGATTCCGTTACTTAAGATAGATACATGTAGCTTTCTTGTTGCTTCAATATTTTACAAACCGTTAACTTTCTTTCGTTCTAGAAAAGCAGTAAATTCTTGTCATTATAATTTCTGATTTCCATGTTTGATTACTGTTGGGGATATTTTAATGGTGCAAAGTCATTACACGGAAATAATAGAATACGCAAGAAAATAGTGAAAAGAGATGGAAACATAATAAGAATCTCGTAAAGAACCAATTTCGGTTTATTATATGATTATCGTTCAAAACCATGTTTCTTATGAAATTGTTAAATGATGAAAACCAATAAAACGTGATCCAACAACCCTTATTAAAATGTCACACGTAAATAGAATGAAAGCTTTAGAACTTACATGAATATTTTATTAATTAAAGTAGATATTCAAATGTTTTAGTTCAGTTGACTGAAAAACAATAAATATGAAATACAAGAAGACGTAATCAATAGACATATACGTATGGTCAATTCATATTTCGTTCGGGTTTTGTTTGTTTTGATAATCTGTCTATAATATGATAGGCTGCCCATGTTCACGTTAGTCAGTGTGACCCACTCTGTTACACCTATTATTGTTGTTTCGATTGTGTGGTGAGGGTTGGTGAGTGTAGGTAGAGGTGAATAAAAAAGGGTTTGACACAAATTGAATTGGGTTTGAAAATCGAATTGATTTTTGGTAAAACGAGTCAAATTGGTTTGGTCAAAAACCGTTCGGTATCAAACCGGTTTCGGTCATAAAAAACCCAACCCACTCTAGCTGATTCGGTTCGGATTGGGACCGGTTCGGGTTAAAAAACCGGTTTCTAGAAATAACAAGGAAAAAAAATCGTAACTTGTAAAAACACGTTAAAAGTCGATTTTTATTAAACAAACTTGCAACACATCATACATAAACTTTGTATACAAGTACATAAACTTGAAACACATCTTCCACTACTCGAAAAATGAGTGTCAGCCACGGAATTTTGCGAAGGACCATTTCTGTCACTAATTCCGTGTGATTTTCGAGGGAAATAGCAGAAATAGTGAATTCATAAGCTTAATATTTTAATATTTGAAATAAAAAAGTACTAAAAACAACATAAAACTTAATACGGTCTTTGATTTCCGTGAGAAGTCTGACCACACTCTCGGGCAAAGTGACCATGATTGTTGCATTTGAAGCACTTGACCTTCGACTTATCAAGACCAACTTCTGATCTATTATTTGCACCGATATGAGGTCGACCGGTTCGTTTTAAGAAATTCTTCACTTTCCTTGTGAGCATTGCCATATTCCATTGAATATCCATTTCTTCCAAGTCATCTTCATCAATTTGATCATAATCTTCCTCGATGAGCTCAATATTAGTAATTCTACTTGAGATCAAATCATCAAAAGAGGTTAGAAAGCAAGACTGCAAGCCTTCATGTACTACTTGAGAAGATATCGTAGGTTGAACATGATATGAAGAGCTATGGGTTTCACTAGCTCTAGCTTGAAAATTTCCACAAATTGTGTTTGAGCATGAAGAGGTGTTGGAAATAGATACAGTAGTCGTCCCAGGAGTGATTGGCATAGAAAAATTAGACATAGAGGTGTTGGGCATAGAAATGGTTGGCATTTGAGGAACTTGTGGAAACATAAGATCGGAGAAAAATGCCACACCATGGTTTTCTTTCTGAGTTGAATCCCCAACTTGACCATTTCCACCAAAGGCTTTCTTTTGCATCTCTAGTTCATAAACATTCAATTTATCAATTAATTCATTAGATTCCCAATCTTTCGACTCTGGTTTGTCCTTCAACAACATTTACCGGAATTCCCAATGTCTAGGAAAACCATCTAAGAACTTAATGTTTACTTCAAGTTTCACAACATTTACGTCAAGATCATGTAAGTTGGCGGTCAGACGATAGAATCTTGAAGTCGTCATGTCAAGAGCTTCATGAGTAAAACATGAGAAATTTTCAAATTGTCTTCTTAAGAGATCTCTTCTAATCTTTTTCATAGCATCATTAGCACCATAACGCTTTAAGATTGCATGACAAAGGTCATGTGTCATTACACATGTGTTCTCAATTTCGGTTAAGTCACTAGGTTGGTTAGGAAGTCTTTCTCTGTTGATTGCGGCATTTTGAAGCCCCAATTCGAATTTTGTGAGGATCGTTATCCACATTCATGAATCGAAGTATGAGACGTAAGTGTCGAATCGAGAAACCCATTCTTCAAGCCCGATATGCCTTTCAAACTTTGGTGGAATAAGAGGGGATCTAGTGTCGATATCATACACAACATTAGTAGGAACACAAGCCATTATCAGAAGAATCTCAGAAAACCCGAAAACAAAACACAAACAGAAGCAGAAAAGATAACACTGAGCAACAGATTCGTTGGCGAAACTGTTGTAATGTAACACTTCAACGAAACAATCCGGAACAGTGTAACTCTTCTGACATAACACTTACAACGTAACACTTTCACCTAACGTAACATTTTAGGCAGCGTAACACCTCGGACACCGTAACACCTCACGAAACTATGTTGTATTGTAATATAACACTTGAATAGAAACAAAATTGTTTCCAGAATAAAGGTGTAGATTGGAGGGAACACCCTGATCCCCGGTGCCTTTGGCACCAGTCAACTCTCCTGGCTCAGTGGGGCACCAACTAGAGGGGGTACGAGCCGATACTCGATCCCATAACCTTATCCAGTAATCTCACTAGTGTGGTATTTATAGGTGACCATAAATACCTAAAGAGTTTCGCTACAAAACTCTTAAGTCGGTTAAGAGTTTCGCTGCCGAAACACATTGGCATGTGTTTCGATGCGAAACACAACTAGTGAAACTCATCATAAACTGCAGCAAAACGCTTTACAACTCGATCTAATTACATTGCAAACTACACGACATGTTCTACTTGAAATACAAGTTATAATCAATAAAGTTTTATGCTCCAACAACTTACATGTTAGTTTATCATATGCATTCATGTTTCTTGTAGAAACATTTAGATGTGAGCCACTCAAGTTGACCAACCATAACAACATTCAACCTAGTCAAAGACAAACTGAAATATGACTGAATTCACTAGCACGTTTAGTTAAGGATCGCACTTGGCAACTTCTTAGTCAACGAGGGATCGACAAGTGACATGAAGGTCACTCACAAAATCTCAACATTATGAAGATCCGTAACAGTTACACTTAAAGAGTTTAAGGTTTGGAAGGATTGAGCCACTTGTTAAATTTGTAAAATAATTTGTCATTACTTTGAGAAACATATTCCCAAGATTCTAATAAATGAATTACTTGCGTTTATGCTTTCATAGTTGTGTAACATATTCAAAATATTTTTTAAAAACCTTAATAATCAATCTATTAAGGATTTTGTTGTCTATTAGCGTGAATTACTTGCTTTTATGATCCTGAACAATGGCCCAAGGGATCAAAGAAGAGTAGGAAACACTTTTGAGTCCTTGTAATCTTATAAATGGTTTAAGTTGTTGGTGGTGTGAAAAGAATAGTTTTGAATCTTAAAAAGCTTTGGCATCATCCACTAAGACTGTGGGGTGTGGGGCGTGGAAAACCTCCACAACGCCGCCACATAGGACGGAAAACGCCCGACAACGCCCAAGCCCACACCATGGGGGGCGTTGTCCTCCAAAAAATTGGTCTGGCGTTGTAGCTTCAACGGCGTGAAGGAGGGAGCAACGACCAAAAGTTTGCAACGGTCGGATCTTTTTTTTTAAAACCTAACAATTTTCTATAAATACCATTCATTTTTATAACAAAACCACAAACAATCTCTCTTTCTATCTCAATTTTTATACCAAAAACACACAAAGTTTTATAAAATGTCAAGTTCGTCAAGTTCGGATGAAAATGCAATTGTAGCCGAAACGATTAGAGCCGTTGTTAGCTACGCATCACAACATATCGAAAGACCAATCACTAGAAGAAGAACCGTCATAGAACGTAACCGTGAAGAAGCTAACACACTACTAATGGAATCTTACTTTTCTCCGGGTTGCACCTACAACGACGAACAATTTACCCGTCGTTTTCGAATGAGGAGGGAGCTGTTTCTCAGGATATGCCACGATTTTGAAAACAATTTTGAGTATTTTAGGCAACGGCCAGATTGTAGAGGAAGGCCTGGGTTTACACCGATTCAGAAATGCACCTCCGCCATACGACAACTTGCTTTTGGCACTTGTAGTGACATGTGGGACGAGTATTTAATAATGTCCGCAAGAATTTCACGTGACTCTCTTGCCTACTTTTGCGAAGGTAAATTTTTAACCTTTACATTTTTAATTAGTTTACTTTAAAACTTATTTGTACTTAAAATGTAATAATATCTGAAATAGGTGTGGTTTCTTTATACGGCAAGAGATATTTACGCCGTCCTAGTTGGAGCGACATACAGCAGATTACGATGGTTCATGATGAAAAACACAATTTTCCCGGTATGCTAGGCAGTTTGGATTGTATGCATTGGGAGTGGGAAAATTGTCCCGTGGCTTGGCATGGTCAATACCATAGGGGTGATCACGCTCACCCTTCCATTATGTTAGAGGCTACGGCCTCTACTGATTTGTGGATATGGCATGCATTTTTTGGGATGGCTGGAGCGAATAATGACATCAACGTCTTGAATCAGTCACCGCTTTTCAACGACATTGTGAATGGGACGGCTCCCGAACAGTCGTTTATTGTTAACGACACAACCTACAAATACGGGTATTACCTCGTTGACGGTATTTATCCAAAATGGCCGGTGTTAATAAAGTCTTTCAGGGAAAGAAACGAATTAAACGAGAAGCGTAACCATTTTAAAAAAGCCCAGGAATCTTCAAGAAAGGACATCGAAAGGGCATTTGGAGTGTTGAAAAAAAGTGGCATATAATTAAAAACCCCGCAAGAGCTTGGAGTTTAGAAAAAATTAGAAACGCGATGTACGCCGCTATAATTCTTCATAACATGATTTTGGAAGACAAAGGTAAGGCGTATTGTCAAGCTTATTATGATGAGAATGCCACCGAACCAGAAGTCCAGATTAGTTTTCAAGAGAAACAACAGAACATACGTGACATGCGTGACGAAGGTACCCATCACAGTCTGTTAGCCGATTTGATCGAACATGTCTGGTATTACCGCCCCCGAGGAAACAACGATGAAGATTGAAGTGTTTTTTTTTTTTTAAATTGTATTTTTTTAACGTATTTTAGTTTAATCGTAATATGTTTTTTAATAAATTGTAGTGTGTGTTTGTTTTTTTGTAATAAAAATACAAGTTTTTAAATTTCATTTATATAAAAAAAATTATAAATATACAACTTTTTAAAATTACACTCTTTTTCCTCTATCACTCCACATCATCACACAACCACACAACCCATTTTCATCACTCCACATCATCACACTCTCTTTCCTACAAATCACACTCTCTTTCCTACAAATCACCTCTATCACTCCACATCATCACCCAAAATATTTTACCACACCCCATAGTCTAAGTTTTGAACCTAATCTCTAGGTTTGGTTCAAGCGCAATTTTTAATAAAACCCTGAAAGCCTCTTAGTAACCGGCTTTTAATTATTTAATATGAAATAGTTGTACGCTATCGCTTTACTAATAAGATAGAAGGGAAACACCAATTGATTGGGGAGGGAAAGTTAAAAGTCGCAAACACATAAATTGGTCTTAAAAGGGTTTCAAGAAATAAAAAATTGAACAAAGCTAGTAGTTTGGTTTCAAGTAGGGGTGTGCATGGTTTGGTTATGACCCAAAACCGTTTCATAACCACAAGTTTCGGTTAAGGAAAATTGTTAACTAATTGGTTCGCTTATATATCGGTTTGGTTAATGTATAAAAATGGGTCGGTTAACCGAAGTCTAGCAGAAAATAACTTTATAACCAAACTTTGGTCCATCTAAACTAAATATCCCGACCATAAAAATGGTAAATTTTTTAATAGTTTATCTCGGTTTCTATAATCGATGGTACTCAAGTTTTGAAGTCCATAAAAGACGAAATAAACACACCTAATAGCTATTAACATGTCATGCAAAATGAAATAGAATAACCGACATTTTTTCCTTGATTTGGTAAATTCTTCAATTGCATATTAACTATTAAAAGTATTTTCAGTTTTTCTAATAAATATTTATGTTCAACCAATGTGAATTAATTTAGTAAAACATTCAAGCTATATAAAAGTACTAACATGATGTTGTACATTAGTATAAAGACTGTTAAAATTTACATAAGATAATACGGTAATAGAATTCTATCGTGCTACCGAAATTGATGAATTATTACTAAATAAAAATATAAGTAAAGTTGTTCTATGTTATCTGTTAAAGTAAATTTTTGTATACTTGACCCTTCGTCCGGCTCCAGACGAAGGGATCGTGATGTATGAGAATGAAGGTTGTATTAAATGGGTTCACGCAGGTATTTAATATTATCAAATGATTGGAAATTGAATACAAGAGGTGTTTACAACGGAATCTATCTTTTAGGAATAAATGTGATAGCACAGTTAACTTAAGTTATAAATTTCCTTGTCTTGCCCTTATATAGTAAGCCTTCGGTTATTACCCGGAGGGTAATCCATAAGGACCGGTCCGTCCTACCAGTCTTCTCATCTGTGTCAGCGACGTGGCCACCTCTCCTCCACACCAGTCAGTTGACTGTGACAGTCATTTAATGAAGGAGCGCGTGGGCGGCGTTCTGTCTCCCACGCTCCTCTTCATTAAATGCTGCCATCATTCCATCGTGTCCGCAATTAATGCTGCGCTCCTTTCGATGTTCCTATTTCCAGTGTAGCTTCGTCCATCCGTTCCTGTTGTTCCGATGTCCTCAACTCTTATCGGTACATAGCCGGACGAAGGGGGGTAACGGTTGGTAGATACCCTATCCCAACATCTCCCCCCCTAGCCTAGGGAAGTGAGTGCGAAAGTGGAGGCCTACTTCTGATCGAATCTTCCCTAGACTATGATTGTCTGACGTTGCTACTCGTATTTAAAGGGTCATTATTGCTTGTTGGTCATTAATGCCTCTGATTTGACGGGAGGAATGATTGATTGATGTGAGGAGTTATTAATTTCCCTATAAGTACTCCTTAATCACCTTATTTTCATTACCTTTTCATTCCTCTTTCCTCCTTCCATCATAGAATTCTTATTCGCTGTTTTTCTTGCTTTGATTTCATCGATTATGGGTAAGAATGACATGTTAACCTCTCGTTGTGCCGTCACGCCCGTTTCTTTCTATGATTTTATCACTGAGTTTGGGTTGAAAACGGAGTGGCGGGTTCGCAATCCCTCTGCTGACTCTGTCGTTACCAATTGCCCTGAGGGTTCCATAGCGATGTATACTCGCTTTTTCGACGCCTCTAACGTTCGAATCCCCTTCACTCGTTTCTTTCTATCTGTTATTGAATATTATCAACTGTGTCCAATTCAGATGAATCCGATGGGAGTTTTGAGGGTAACTAACTTCGAATTACTGTGTAACGCCCTGGGTTTTCCCGCCACTTTGAACCTTTGGAGAAGCTTTTTTAGGTTAATCCGTTCAGGGGATTGGTTTACCCTGGAACGTCGGCCAAGGGTAGAGAACGGGGGGTTGGAATGTTTTTGCCCAGCGCCCATTAGTGTGAAGCAGTGGAAGGACAAGTTCTTCTGGCTAGATGCTTCGGTGGCACCTATACCGATGCATTGGAGACCCATTCTGGCCGGTGCCATTCCTGATCCCCCTCCTGCTCTTACCGAAGAAGAAGCATAGCGTTGTCGGCTAATTTCTAGGAACAAGATCCCCGTCCGAACTCATGGCGAGGCTGTGTTAGTTTTGGGCGGTGTAAGCCGCCATTGGGCTCCTTTAAATTTTAATCCTTCCATCCAATTGGATGGCGAGCGTAAGTTTTTTCTCCCTTCCTCTTGTTGTTGTTGTTTAGTGGACGAATGCCTGATTCTTTTGTTATGTATATCTTATAGCCATATCTTTGCTGGATTACTTGAAGCTTGATACTTTGACCGGAGTTACATTCCCCGTGGTTTCTTTGGGAGAGAATATCGTCCACATTCTGGAGCAGGGTATTGGGGACTTTATCTTTCCCTCTACTGAAGTGCGTTCCTTGATACCTGGTGTACCGGCCTTGGTTGTTGACCTTCCCCCTATGTCTGTCTTTTCACCGATGTCGGAGATGCTATCCGGAGGTCCCGGTACCAGGGTTAAACGGAGAAGGCTTTCTCTTGCTAGTGGTAGACTTCTTCTTCTTTTTTTTTTCTTTTTTTTTTTTTTTTTTTAACGCTCCATTTGTGTGTGTCAGATCCCTCTTTTCACAGCGCCAGTTTCAAGATGAATGTCCCCCCCTGCTCAGCGGGCCACTTCTTCCCACCCTCTATCTCTATCTTCCTCGGATGAGTCGGATATTGAGAAGCCCGTTCCCTCTGGTGATCGAGGTAAGAGTATTAACGAAGGGGAGAGTACACCAGTTAGATCTTTTGATGCTGAAGCCGGAGGCTCCTTTGCACCTCGCTCCCCAAGTGACAGGGGTGGTCCCTCTTTGTTTCGATATGTGCCGGGTTGGAAGGCTAGTTGTGACGATGAGATGAGCAATCCTGACATTTGCCAAGATATGTTGAATTATTTTGCTACTCCTGCCGAAGCTCTGCGCTGGAGGAAGCTTCCTGAAGAAACCCTGGTTGACAACTTTAACGTGCTACTTGCCCAGTTGGCAGTGGCAGGTACAGAGGTTCGTGGCCGTTTCATGGCCTCCCAGGGTAGTGTTGTTAAGTTTGAGGAGTCTCTGACCAAGAAGAAGGATCGTTTGACGGCCATGAAGGCCAGAGTTAAAAAATTGGAAAAAGAGAATGGGAAACTCCGAAGACGTACCAAGATCCAATTCCGCAAAGTTGTACAAGGGTTGAAGGAGCGTACTAAATCCCATCATACGATCAAAGACCTGGAAGATTTTATCCGTGATTTGCAGGACACAAATAGTGAACTTGCGAAGGCGCGAGAAGGTGAAGCTGTGGATCCAGGGATGAAGTTGGTCTCTGTTTCTGATTGGGAAGACATGGTTGAGAAGGTGAAGCTTCTAGAGGTCGGTAGTGAGAAAGCTGTGGTAGGTGTGGCGATGGGAAGTGAAAAGGTCACAGCTGGTGACGCGACGGAGGGATCAGTCCCTTTCGAGGGTGAGAATCAAAGGCTTCTGGTTGAGAACGCCATGTTGAGGGAAAAGGCTACATGGCTAGTTAAAGATGGTATTAAGTTTTTTTTGGAGAAACTTCACCAGAGTCATGAATTCAGCGCGCCTTATGGAGAACTTGCTACTTTGTTTACTGGAACTGGGTATACTCTTGGAGTACGTAACGGCTTTCGTCAGGCACGTTTGAATCTCCCTCTTCAGGCTACTCCCAATTTCGACCCTGATTCCGAAACCAAGCTGGATGAAGCCCTTGAACGCATGCGCCATCCCTCCTACCCTTATTTGGAGGTTCTCAGCCAGAGCCATGAGTTATCGGTGGAAGATTTGAAGAAGCTAGAGCCTGCTGCTCCGGTTGTTTAGTGATTTTCTTTTTTGCTTGGTATTATATGTAGCTTTTTCTTTAAAGTTTGTGTGGCTTTTAGACACTTGTTTCTGTTACCTCATGTATTGTGTTTTTAGTATATCAGCGCCAAGGTGTGCGTTTTTCCTCATATTTCTGTTGGTTCTCCTTCTCCTTCTTTTTTTTTTTTTTTTTTTTGTCATATACGTATATATGGTTGTTAAGCTGGGAAGCGTCCCTCCCATAAGAGTACTTAGACTCTCTTTTTTTTTTTATATATCTTCACTAGGATATGCATTCATACTAGTGGATGTGAAAATTTCCGTCTCTATTCGAGAGTCGGGATAAGTTTTATATAATATGAAAAATTACAATCGTCACATCATAATAAAGGAAATTACCTTTTACAATACTAGACACAACATTTTCTTAATAGGCCTCCTTGCCGTGTCCGGGGGATGTTCCATCGATGTAGAGGGACTGCAAGTTGCCTTTTGTTGTCTGGGAGGATGATTTTATCGTCTCTTGGCCGTTTATAGATGAGGGAAAGAGCATCGGTACCTCGGCGATGAAATCCGCCGGTATCTGTCCCCTCATGGCCTGTCTGGGTCTATATTCAATTGAGTAGGCTCCCAACTCCATGGCCCACCTCGCCAATCTTTCTGATCTTGTCGGTGTTGCGAGCATGTCTTCGATGGGCAGTTCGGTCATGACCACTATTGGGTATGTTTGGAAATATCGGGGTAAGCGTCTGGACGTGTGTACGAGGGCCAATGCTAGTTTTTCCCTGGGTGGGTATTTTACCTCTGCTGCTCTTAAAGCGTTGCTTACGAAATATACGGGCATCTGCCTTCCCTTTTCTTCTGTTGTCAGAACTGCACTTATTGTGTTATTGGAAACTGCCAGATACACGAATAATTCCTTCCCTTCGCTCGGGGCCACAAGGACCGGTAGCTGGGTTAAAGATCGTTTTAACTCTTGGAGAGCATCTTCCGCTTCGGTCGTCCAGGCGAAATCAGTCATACCGATGCTTTTCTTCAATGTTCTGGAAAATGGGAGCGACCATTCGGCCGATCTTGAGAGGTATCGTCTTAACCCTGTCAATCTTTCGTTGAGGCTCTGCACCTCCTCCGCTGTCTCTGGAGACTTCATCTCTGCGATCGCTTTTAACTTGTCGGGGCAAGCCTTGATCCCTCTTTCGGTTATCATGTGCCCTAAAAACCTCCCTTCTATTACACCAAATGCACATTCTCTCGGATTTAGTTTCATGTTAATGCTCCTCAACTTTCGAAAAGTTTCATCAATATCGTAGATCATGTCCTCTTCTTTATGACTCTTGATGATAAGATTATCCACATAGGCTTCCAGGTTTCGACCGATTTGATTTCCGAAAGCTCTATCAATCAATCTTTGGTAGGCGGCTTCGGCATTTTTCAACCCAAAAGGCATCCTTCTGTAGCAGAATATGCCGAAGTCCGTGTGGAATGCCGTTTTATCCTCGTCGTCCGCTGCCATTTGTATCTGGTGATAACCCTTGTAGGTGTCTAAGAAGCACTTGTATCTGTAGCCTATCAAGGAATCAATCTTCCAATCCACCTCAGGTAGTGGATAGTTGTCTTTTGGGCAGGCTCTGTTGATGTTCTTAAAGTCTATGCACATTCTCCAGGGATGATCCCTTTTTTCGGCGAGCATTGGGTTAGCGACCCAAGTCTGATATCTGGCTTCACGGAAGGATCCCTGCCTCCATTAGCTTACTCACCTCTTCCCTGTTGATCTGACTACGCTCCGGGGCCATTCCCTTTTTTTTCTTGTCTGATCGGCTCTACGCTTGGGGTAGGTTTTCAAACGGTATTCGGCTATACTCCTTGGTACTCCTGTCATGTCGGAGGGTGTTCATGCGAATACATCCATGTTGCTAATGAGCAATGTGAATAGTTTCTTTTACAAGGTCGGGATAAGTGCGACCCTATGGTAATAGTCTGCTCCGGGAATCTTGGATTGATGACGAGCTTTTCTTCCAGATCATGGCTGTCTCTCGTGGATTATCTGCTCTTTCCGCCGAAAATACGCCACTTCTCCCTTTGTCTCTT
>CAJVGC010000432.1:18865054-18921436 GCA_910822075.1 Senecio squalidus | reverse complement strand
TTGTATCTGTAGCCTATCAAGGAATCAATCTTCCAATCCACCTCAGGTAGTGGATAGTTGTCTTTTGGGCAGGCTCTGTTGATGTTCTTAAAGTCTATGCACATTCTCCAGGGATGATCCCTTTTTTCGGCGAGCATTGGGTTAGCGACCCAAGTCTGATATCTGGCTTCTCGAAGGATCCCTGCCTCCATTAGCTTACTCACCTCTTCCCTGATGATCTGACTACGCTCCGGGGCCATTCCCTTTTTTTCTGTCTGATCGGCTCTACGCTGGGGTAGGTTTTCAACCGGTATTCGGCTATACTCCTTGGTACTCCTGTCATGTCGGAGGGTGTTCATGCGAATACATCCATGTTGCTACTGAGCAATGTGAATAGTTTCTCTTTACAAGGTCGGGATAAGTGCGACCCTATGGTAATAGTCTGCTCCGGGAATCTTGGATTGATGACGAGCTTTTCTTCCAGATCTCGTGGATTATCTGCTCTTTCCGCCGAAATACGCCACTTCTCCCTTTGTCTCTTGGTACAAATCGTAGCAACACCATGAGGAGTGATGTCGAACGGAGCTGGTGTTTGAACCACTGCGAAGCTCATCCATTCCGTTCTCATGCGTGGGTATTCCCCTAATGTTAGAGGGAGGGTTATCTCCCCCAGCGGCCACATCATTTCGTTATCGAATCCTTGGAGTGCCGACACTGGCCTCCTTATACGTGCTTGAACGGACCTTCGAAACCGTCGGAAGAAATGCTCATAAATGACTTCTGTGGAGCTTCCGGTGTCTACATACACCTTTGGGACGGTGGTATTTCCTATCCGTCCTTCCACTATGACGGGGTCTAGGGTGGGACAACATTCGCTCCTGGGGGGAAAAGCTATTTCTTGATTCATCCACGCCGGATCAGACCCCTTTCTTTTCAGGGACAGTGGGTCCCTTCTTATCATGTTAACGGTCCGGTTTCTAGTCCCCTGAGAGCCGTCGTCTTTTCCCCTACGGCCGGTTTTGTTACCTTGTGTCACTCCCTTTTTTTTTATATCTTTGATTAGATGTGCAAGTTCCCCAGATTTGACCGCTTCCTCGATCTTCCTCTTTAAGTGATAACAGTCGTTAGTATTATGCCCATGGTCCAGATGAAATTCGCAAAATTTATCCGACTGTTTTCTTTCCGAGTTCTCTAGCATCGGATGAGGGGCGGGGAAGTTTTTCCCTACTTCTTCTGTTGAGAGGATCTCACAGGGGGTCTTCGTGAGCGCTGTATACACCTCCTTTCGTCGATAATCGGTAGACACGTTGGGTGTATAGGGATTAGGGTATGGACTTCGGTTGCGCTGCTCTGGCTGTTTACCCTCGTTTCGTTGTGGTCCCGGTCCATCTGTCCGAGTATGGTTTCCAGATTTCCCACTTCGGTCTTCCCTGTTAGTCTTACTAGAACTGGCCTCTCTGCTAAGGTTAGCCGCTTCTTTTCCCCTAATGAAATCCCTTACTCGCGTCATCATTTCGTCTACGGTGTCAGGAATCTTATTATTCAAAGCTTCTATGAGTTGAGTGTTTTTTATGGCATGCATGAAGCCGGAGACTCGCATATCCTCCGTAGCACCCTTTATCTCTAAGCTTTCCTTATTGAAGCGTTCTATGAAGGTTCTGAGGCTCTCGTGTTCCTTCTGTTTAATGTTGTGCATCTCCACCGCCCTTCTTTCGCATCTGCGTAGTTGCATGAAGTTGCTTTTAAACTTGTGTTGTAGGTCTTCGAAACTGTCCACGGATTCTGTGGGGAGGCTGTCGTACCAGAGTCGGGCCGATCCTAAAAGAGTTTGGACGAACATGTGGCACCAAACCGTCATTGACCACTGTTCCACCTCTGCGGCCCCGGAGAAAATACTAAGATGATCATCGGGGTCCTGCGACCCATCATACGTCTTAACGTTCGTCGGCATCTTTATCCTGGGGGAAACTTGAAGTTTGCTATACGTTTGGTGAACTTAGTGTCTTTCGACCTCTGGTATGGCTTGGATAAGTCATCCATTTCAGGAACCAGTTGTCGGAAGGTCTGGGATAGTTGCCACATAAAAGGTGGGTCTCCCGCGTTGGACGTTGGCCCATATAGTTGTTGGCTGAACTGTGGGGGCTGCACGGGCTGATATGGAGGAGGTTGCACAGGCTGATACTGAGGAAATTGTGTCTGCGGATGTGGCATACCGAAATTAAACGTTCCTGTCTCGGGCCGGTGAACTCCATTCAGGTGTTGGGCGTTAAGGAGGCTAGCAAACGCTCCCTCCTGCCTGATATTAGGCGCTATGGTCGTTGGCTCTCTATCGGACGCCCTCCTGGACCTCAATATCCGATCCTGATTCGAGTGGGTGTCTGGGATGGAGTTTTCCTCCTGCTCCATTTCCTCGGCATCTCCATAGGAGAGTTCAACGGGGTTTCCTCTCCTGCGTTCTTTCTGAGCATGCTTGTTCATCATGGCTTTTAGGCTGTCGAAGTTTTTACTCACAAACTCCGGTGTGATTGGGCTTGCTTGCTCGTTTGCTCCTGGGGTGAATGTCGGGGGTGGCCCTGTGTCTTCAGCAGACTCCTGGGTAACAGATCGGGCTAGTCCTTCCTCAGGTTGATCTGCAGGTACTTTCTCCATGTCTTCCCAGAATCTGTCGCTGATTAACAACAAGGTCCCACGGATGGCGCCAATGTTAAAGTAAATTTTTGTATACTTGACCCTTCGTCCGGCTCCAGACGAAGGGATCGTGATGTATGAGAATGAAGGTTGTATTAAATGGGTTCACGCAGGTATTTAATATTATCAAATGATTGGAAATTGAATACAAGAGGTGTTTACAACGGAATCTATCTTTTAGGAATAAATGTGATAGCACAGTTAACTTAAGTTATAAATTTCCTTGTCTTGCCCTTATATAGTAAGCCTTCGGTTATTACCCGGAGGGTAATCCATAAGGACCGGTCCGTCCTACCAGTCTTCTCATCTGTGTCAGCGACGTGGCCACCTCTCCTCCACACCAGTCGGTTGACTGTGGCAGTCATTTAATGAAGGAGCGCGTGGGCGGCGTTCTGTCTCCCACGCTCCTCTTCATTAAATGCTGCCATCATTCCATCTTGTCCGCAATTAATGCTGCGCTCCTTTCGATGTTCCTACTTCCAGTGTAGCTTCGTCCATCCGTTCCTGTTGTTCCGATGTCCTCAACTCTTATCGGTACATAGCCGGACGAAGGGGGGTAACGGTTGGTAGATACCCTATCCCAACATTATCTATTATATTAAAAGCCCTAACATTTACCAACATAAATATAACTATTTAGTAAAACGTATGATTTTTTTTTTTTTTTTTTTTTTTTAAGTTTAGGATAAGTAGTTATAAATCTAACATTTACCAACATAAATATAACTATTTAATGAATAGTATAATTTTTTATTTTTTTTTAAGTTTAGGATAATTAGTTAAAGTTTTTATATTAGTTAATTTATATTTTAATTACTAGAGTTTAGAGATAGCTGAAAAATTGGCAATTTTAGATTATTTGCTGTCATTTGTTTGATTATGTTAAGAAATAAATAATTTATAATTTTTATAAAATTATACATATTTTGTTAAGGACGAAATAATTTATCGTTTTCATAAGCTTTTATATATCATTACAGTTAATGTATGATCTTTATTGAAATAGGGCAAGGTTCTAAATAACGCGTCATGGCGGCGCCAAGGCGTGCAATGGCGTCGAGGCGCGGCGAGAATTTACGAAAACATGCAAGGCGTCTTTGTTAGGCGTGGTGGCAAAAAAACGTGGTAATGGCGTCTCAAGGCGCGCCTTAACGCGAGTTTTTTGTAACGCGTTATGAAAATTAAAAAAAAAAAAAAAGTTTAAAAATAGTTAAAAATGACTATAAAAATCATTTCATTGTAAATTTGTGATTATATCTTAGAATATATATATATACTTAAATGTTAAAACAGACTTTTTGATAATTTATTGATATTTATATAACTTAATAATAGTAAAAATATATATAAATATATATAAAATTATAAAATATATTAAAATTTTTTGCCGCCTTGTCACGCTTTGAAAAACGCAATGTCTCGCCTTTTTTTGCAAAGCTTGAGGCTTACTCATGCCGCCACGTCACACCTTACGTTATCTGTAACCTTGAAATAGGGTATCCCAAAAGTTTTCTTTCAATATTCTTTATTGAGAGAATCCGAAATTATGTTATCCATATGTCAATTTAGTTAAATTTAGTTTTCTAACTTTATTTAATTTATAGATGTTTATAAACGGTAATTTAGTATTATAAATATAATTTATTTATGGTCCAATATAATATTCCAATTTGTTACGCGCAGGTGAAAAATTCTCGTTAGAGTACATTATATGGGATATATATGCTTACATATACATATAAGTGAGTGTGGGTCGGTTCGGTTAAAGTTGCGTCGGTTTTGACCGATTTCCATAAGCGACCCAAAATTTTCGGTTAATGCAAAATGGAAAACCGAACCATCGGTTAATAAAGTGGGTTGGTTAAAATGGTTCGGTTTTATCAGTTAATTTGGTTACGAGTCGGTTAATTCGGTTTTTTACTCACCCTTAGTTTCAAGTCAGTAATTCATCAAGACAATCACAAAATTACTTCATTTAGAATAAATTTTCTTGAGTTTTGTTACTCATAGTCCTGAAATGTTATGGCATGCTTAATGTTTTGTCTACTAATATATTTTCTTAAAGTTCGATTGTGATATCGAAAATGCAGAGGATAATTTTTAATTAAGGTATCAGTGAAAATTGTATATGAATTTCTTAATCACACCACTGTTATTATTAAAATTACTTTTTATTGTACTATTAATCCAATCCATGGTAGAGGATTTCTTTCCATACTTTAACTCTTATTATCTACTAACTTTGTACAGCACACGAAGTGGTGCCCGTCCTTTATGGTGTTGTGGTGGCCGACACCACTTCATGGTTTTCGGGGTGGTGGTCGCCGGGTGACAACTTGTCAAAAGTTTTTTCAAAAGAAAAAATATTTTTATTCCAAATTAGTGTCTACAAATACCCAATTTTTAACATAATTTTTTATGCTTTCATTTCTATTATATAACTCTTTTCATCATGGATAAAATACCAAAACAAAGAAAAGAAAAATAAAAAAACTCTCAATCTATCAACTTTTCTCAACTCAACTCGTTTACCCAAAATATGGTGTTTGGTAATTAATTTCTCGTTTCATATTCGAACATTTTGTAAAATAATGGAACCACGTGAGGTATAATATTATTAATTATCAATATTTATAATGTACATTAGACAATAACGTAAATATTAATTAAACCCTAACGGATCATGATCCTTATATAAGTGAAGTCGGCCACTAACCTTATCATATAATATTTCTCTTCAATTGGAGTGAGAGGAAAGTGGTAGCTTGAACTGAAATATAAATTAAAAAATAAAATAAAAGTCTTTGTAATTTACCAACAAATTTTTCTTTATCTTGTCAGCCACATTTTCTTTATCTTGGTAACAATTTTTTTTTTTTTTTTTTTTTTTATACAATATGAGAAAAAGATGAGAAGTAGGATATTGAACATGAGGCATTTAAAGAGAAAATACTTTGATTGTATAAATAAACGTCTAAATATATTATGTGAAAGCTTATTAGAAAACATATAAGGAGAGAAACAAAATAGATTTTCATAGTAATGAATTATGATGGAGATGAAATTCAAGGTCGATGAAATGAAAAAGAGAGAAAGAAAAAAAGTTTTTTTTAAGTGATTTAAGAAGTATCTGGAGTACGTCAAAGAAAGTTAGCGATGGATATTGTTTGTTGATCAAAATAGTGGGGTTTTCTCTTCTTTCAAGAAACAGAAGAAAAGATATCGAATTAGGATTTTGACCTAAATTGATGTGAGATAGTTTAAGAAGACATAAATTTTAGAGATAGATAATTGGCGACTTAAAACGTGGCCGATTAGGGTTTTAAAAGATAGAAGGTTACGAAATTAATAAAAAAAATAGTTGTATTTTCAAAAAATTTAAAGATCATTTTCATTTTATCATTTATTTTTATCGAATTTGATATAAACAAGGTTGTACTAACCCGCGCTTTCGCGTCAGAATTGTAGTTAAAACTCAAAAGTTAAGCAAAAGTTAAAGGTTATAAATTGTGAAAGTTTACACAAAATTTAACGATAAAACTGAAAATATACTAAAGATTTGGGTCAAACGAAAAAATAATAAACTTGAAGCCCAAATTCAGAAAAGAAAAGAAATAGGCCGATAAACATTATTTACTAGTATGTAAATTGAGAATATTTATATTTATAATTATAATGATACAAAGTACATCTTTGAAAGAATATTTAATATATAATAAAAGATGAACCTTAAATGTCACATGCCAAAGAAAGATCTTTTAGATGAGTTAACTTCTTAGATGTCAGCCGTTAGATCAGATTGATGATGTCATCAAAGATTATTTTCATCTTATACCTTTTACAATACATAATTACAAATCATTTTTCATTTCATCTCTACTAAAATAAAAAATATAATTAAAATTTATTTATAGAATTGTTCAATTTGGACTATGATTTAGCTTATTATTATTCTAAAATCTCCTAATACAATATATCAAAACATGTATATAAAAGTACAAATATGTATGTATTATACGTATAACAATTTTTTCTCATAATAAATTAAAATCTACATAAACATAAATTTATGATTCAATTTTTATTTTTTTCACGTTATCACGGTACAATAATCTAGTTATCTTAATAAGCAAAATTTAATCATTGAGATCATCCACATATATTTACCTTTAAATAAACTACTAAATCCTAAAAGTAAGTTAAAACAATAATCTTAAAAATGTTTTGATAAATGAAGAGCGAAAATAATTGGACGGATCACGACCAAAATCGACCGATATTCCAACCAAAGATTTTTTAGTGATCCCTTAAAAATATCATACAAAATATTCTTCAAAATTTTTACATTACAAAAATACGTTATTTGATAAGTTTAAAGATATTTGTAAGTATCACAACCTTTGTGAATCGTGAGTCCCTGCTTAAAGCTATGTATATTTTTAAGAATGAAAATCCGTTTAGGACAAAATTAATAAATCTAAAATGTAAAGAGTTAGCAAAGGTCTTGTTTATTAGTATAAAAATGAAGGTAACGTTATTTAGAAGTTTGAAATAAAAAGGAAAAGAAAGAGGACAAAAACTAATCTCAAATACCAACACACACCACCATAGTTGCTAGATCTAACCAAACCCCTAAATATAGATAACCTCCTCCTCCAGTTCCAGTGTGTAAAAATGAATACTAATTCAAAGCAGCGGCGCAAGTATGCAGCTCCAACACCAGAAATAGATCCACCACAAATTTCCAGTGTCCAAAACATATCCAATCACTTTTCAAAACTATACTTAAATCATAAACATCCTTCAACAAACTCATCTTTCACTAAATCAAACAATTATTATTACAACAACAATAAACCAATCAAACAAGATGATGATAATATTAAACAAATAGTTGTTAGTACCAAAAACCAAGATGTGTGTTCGAGTAAGGGTAGAAGGAGGTCATTTGGAGAAGCTGAGTTCTCTGATTTCTTTGCTTGTAATGGAGTTAAAGTTGTTTCTGCTGATATGCCTCCTTTTATGCAAATTCATGTTGTTGATGTTACCAGAAAAACTTATGATAGTTTGGAAAAGTTTACTGCAAAAACACTTGCTTCCACTCTTAAAAAGGTATCTTTATTGTACTATGTTTAATTTGGTAATTTATGTGAATGGGTTTGTTTTAATTAGGAGGAATTGATTTGGTAGGTCAAAGTGATTCGGGACTAGGGTAGGTGTTTGGTTTAATTTTTATTTCCCTGATGTTGATTACAATAATAACCTAAGTAACGATTTAGGTTTAGTTTAGACAACATGTTTGACCCGTTAAAGAGAAAACACAAACCGATTTACATTTCTACACAATCATATCAATTTAGCCACGAGAATGAGATGTTATGGTTTTGGTTGCAGGAGTTTGATGGGGTTTATGGACCAGCATGGCATTGTATTGTAGGGTCAAGTTTTGGTTCATTTGTGACACATTCAGTTGGTGGATTCATGTATTTTTCCATGGATCAGAAGCTTTATGTTCTTCTTTTCAAGACTGCTGTTCAAAAAGCACATTAACTAATTGTTATCACACAAACTAAATCAATTATAGTTTTTCTATTTCTGCAGATGTTCACAAATCAATCGTGCCATGATTTGATTTTCAGAGTCAAACTAATGTGCATATGAATTTCTTTAGGCTTTAAGCATAATTTGTTTTTATTTCAGTTTCATTTTAATTATACATCTAACAACTAGTGTAATACCCGTATGTTGTCCACATGAATGGATACCACCATTTACTACCTACTTATAAATTTATGAATGTTACCATTATAATCAATTCACCCATTAATTTGACCACTCTCTTTAGTTAATAAAAATCGAAAATACCAACTGTCTATAAGTAATACTTGTGAATCTTCATTAATTAACATTCCAAATGTATTAGGAAATTCAACTAATGTTATAATCTTATTCTTATATATACATTTAAAAAATTGTTTCTTCACTTAAATCAACTTAAGTACCATAAAACATATTAAAGCAATAAGCCAACTTTGATACCACACATTTAAAAATCTGTAAAAACTTATGATAGTCTGTAAAACATATTAAAGCAATAATATCCGCCGTTTCCAAAAAAAAATACCACACATTTAAAAATGAATTGTATTTAATGTTCAGAAACTAGTGTTAAAAGTTATACTGAAAGTAAAATTACACACTAAGAACTTATGTTGTTACAGATTTTATGCAAGATAAAGGTCGTTTTTAAAAAACAAGATCGTAAAATCGTAAGATTTAAAGATCAAGATCAATATGTTAATAATCTTGGATACCATAAGGTCAAATGTATGAATAAATTAATTAACTGAAATAATAAATAATGCTGATAAAGTTAAAAGACGCTCAACGCTCTGTCCTCAAGTTAAAAATTGAAGTAAAGGAAAGTAAAGGAAGGTAAAGTAAAGTAAAGGAAAGTAAAGTAATTAAATTTAGAGAATGTGAAGTAAACCAGTACGTAGAGAGATTTACGTGGTAGAGAATATTCAGGTATTATAGGATTGATGGGGGTAAATATGTAATTAGACATTTTTAGGATAAACTTTCCTATGGAAACACCTCATATTTGGCCAGAAAATAAGTCATTCAAAAACTCTATCACTTTACTTTCCAATCCATTCCTTTACAATCCTTTACCCCATAAAAAAAAACTTAAGAACACGCTATTTTAATTTTTTACATTACTTTACTTTCTTTTCCCCTAAAATTAAAACTTAAGAACACAACGTAAACTTTCAATGCATCTTTTTCTTTTTATAAGTTACAAGGGTTTTTGCAAAATATCTCAAATGCACAATTGGTAGAAAAACTAATTTAAGTAAAAGTTAAAAAATCACCAATTCTGATTTAAAAAGATTTAAAAAATAATTATCAAATTCGGGAAATGTTTTCGCATCACCTTTGTCGCGAAAAGCATCTATGAAAGTACAGCGCGAGAATATTAAAGGTACGAGAACATGTTCAATTTAGAACCACTAATTTTAACATATTTAATTACAAAAAGTGACGCAAAATCTTACTTTGAATTTAGTGATTAATCTTTAGAATAAAATTGTGTCATGTAAGTATTTTGGTTATTTTCTCAAATGTCAAACTGATCATTGATAATAATTACGAAAATTATCAAGTTAAGAAATTACTTATTCCGTCCAAAAATAAATGTCTACCTTCATATAACTAATTAAAAGAAGTTTTAGTTTTAATAGGTATATATTATATACGACTGGTTGACGGTTTGTACACTTATTTTAGTAATAAAAGTGAAAGAGATCATCTAATAAGAATTATAATGTTTGAATAAAGACAATAAATCACTCAAACAACATCAAAAACTCTCAAATTAGTAGCAAAACAAGTACATAGTGCACAATGCTTCTTCTCCCAAAAACCTCTAATCATTGGCCCGGCAGTCCTCATAGCAAACTTCCTTCGTTGCAACACTCTTTTATATAATTCCAGCATGATTAGAGGGAAAAGTCAAGGAAGATGAGACCATTATATTAAAGTAATGTCTTAACGACAAATTTCGTGGGCCACTGGGCTAATAGGGATGAAACCCGAGGGGGTTATAAGACCGTCTATGAAAACATCACTTGGAGTGAGTGGTATCACGCCTTCTTCTAGTATTTGCACTGAATACGATAGCGCAACTGCAAAAAAAAAAAGACCGAGTTAGTCTGTGACCATTGAAGCTTTAGGATCGTGGCTTCGTTACAAAAATACATTTAAGTAAGACTTACTTAGAAGAGGTTGCTTCCAGTTACGTTCTTTTGCAAGTTCTTGGTACTTTGTCAGGAACGTGTCATAGTAACTACTTGGTTTTTTTGCATCCAAAGCAGGGAGAATATTATAAAAATAAAGCAAAAGCAATTAAAATGGAAAAAAAACAATAGAGCCCAGTACATCAAATGTTAACCACTTATGGATACATGGATTGCACTAGAGGTGGTAATGGCAGAAATCATAGACGTCAGAGGGGTTTAGTAATGGGTCAAAGCAGGTAAAGTTTAGTAAGGGTTGGGTTAACCCGCAAACACTTTTTTTCCATTTTCCTATAAATAGTTACTGTAATATATAAGCTTTCAGAAACTATATTTTGGGCAACTTTTACATGTTTGACTCGTTTTCCAAAAACCCAGGCTTAGATTGGGTTGACTCGTCCGATCCGTTCAAATAAAACATAATCCAAATCGAACCAATAACAAGTAAAGGTCCACGTAACTAGCACCTCCAACTCGCATCTACATTGAAAGGATATAAGAGAAAATATGTGGATAGCAAGATTATTGCTAAAGAACTGGTGGGTATGAGTGTTTTCCGTTTATGTGTGTATAAGCGCATATAGATATAAACCATATTCTACTTAATGCAAAGAATTATCTTGTTTTTATTGACAAAATGTAAGTTCTACTTTAGATTTTCCGCGACTAGCATTTTTAGTGTTTTTGTTCAAATTGCACCAGTTTTATATTCATTTAATACTTTAGGCAAACAATGTCTGCATTGCACGGGTTTTCTGCTAGTCCACTATAAAACAGTTTGTACCTTCTGGGTAGATTAAAAGAGCATATCTAAGCATGTCTAAAGTTAATAGACCAAAAAGTACAAACTTACCCTCCACCACGGCCCAATCGCCTTCCAGTTTTATCGAACGCAAGTCCTTTAAAAAGAATTGAAATTTAACATCATTAGATAAAACACTGGGCAACAATAAACCACATAATTTATACGAGATAAATTACCAGGTAAAAGGAGTAGGTCAACAGGTTCTTTCGCTAGCATAACTGCAATAGATTGAACAAGATGTGAAATTTCATTATGAAAATGTTTTGTTCGTTTATAAAATTGATAACCAAATTCAGTGACTTAACTATATAAAACATATCTTAAGATGAAATACTAACCATCTTGACGTTGATTCCCATTAGCATCAACCGGAGCAGGCTCTAAAATGTTCATGGAGTTTGCAATCAAATCATCCATACGAGATATATTTAGCATTCGCATATAGCAATTTTTATCCTCCACTCGTGGAACATAAAGTATCTTTTTAGCATCTGTTTCCCCATCTTCATTATTTAAAACATTTCCTAACTATCAATGGAAAAACGGAAAGTGTGTATAGGATTCGAAAACAAATTAAAATGCAAACCTTTGTGCAAGACATGTTGTAAAATGTTAGTTGTATCGACTTCTCGTAACGCACTACAGCTAATATAAGCACATAATCTGTTACAATGCTTAAACCATGGAGCTTCTAATACCAATTTCTGAATTGCATCATCTGAAATAAACCACGAAATTAAATTCCAAGATTTTCAAAGTTATATTAGATTTAGAACGTAAGAATTTACAAAGTGACAGAAGGCAAGCGGGCAACAAGCTGCGCCGCTAACCCCTTTTTAGATTGCAAAGCCAATACGTTTAAAAACTACATCAATACGTCTAGGAGTCATAACATTGCTATGCATAACCCGTTGAAATCGACTGAGTAGCTCTACCTCCTCCTGTGCAAGATTGATATGATTAAAAATAAATATAAGAAAATACCCTGTTGAGATCTAAGAGCGGGGTCCATTGATCTAAGCTCTTTCTTAACTTTTAATCGGAGAATCCGTTTCTCAGTGAATATTGGTTCCAGGTTATCGGTGACACTGGACATGCTTCTCACCGACCGACAGTAACCTTGTTGTTGTTGGGCGCGTAGGATAAGAGATCGACTCAAGGAGAAAGCGTTATGTGTTTTTGCTGCTGCTATTGTGCACTGGCTCATCATCACCACTTTCCTAAACATTTTCCCTTTTTTATTTTTTCTTTTTCCTTTTCCTTTTATTTTATTTAATTAAATAATATTCTTTTTTCTTTTTTTTTTTCCTTTTTTTTATTATTTTCATTTTAATTCTTATTGTAATAAAAGGTGACAAATGAAGGACAGGATTTTCAAAGATGTTTTGTTTATATATGTTTTTGAAAATGTACTTATGGAAAACTTTTGTAGCAGATATTGTCCTGGTATATACAATGAACAAGCTTAAATCTTTTGCATACACCATACATTTGGTTGGGACGACATGTGCAACAAATGTCTCTCGCGAGGACGAAAAGTTCATTTTAAAATCTCAAAAACAAAATCTAAGTAAATATTAGGAATGCTTTATGTAATTAACTTTTTTCTTTTTCAAAATAAAAACATAGTAAAAAAAAAAGAAGCTAGATTTATAGACCCAAAAAATGTTACAAAATGTTTATAATACTGCAAAGAAGTAGGTAAAACTTACGGTATGATTCTAAAGCTTTCGTAGATGTTCGGCTATCTCTGTTAAAAGTTTAGTTCCTTGGTCACCCTTTTCGAGTGCCATCGCGGTGTACTTCAAGAAACCACTCTCGGCTTCAAGGGCTGCCAACTTCGACCGCAATTCATTCACCTCTCTCCTTAGCAAGGCATTGTCTCCATCACCTGTTATCATAGTTTGTTTGTTAATCAAGGTTATTCTAAACGAGTCGGATAGGTTGATATCCGTCCTTAATATACTTTTAATACATAAATCCTTCTAAACCGTTTTATTTTAAAAGAAAAGATCATATGGACACCAACACTTACTTATTTTGTCACCTCAATCAACATTTATAGTAACTAAGTAATGAAAACAAACAAAAGCCGAAAAACTTTAGTAGTAGTAGTATATACCTGAATTATATTCACGATTTTCGTTTTGAGAAGACGAATGAAGATGATTTTCAAAATCTTTTAACATGCCAAAGAGCTGAGCTTTTTCTGTTTCAAAATGTGACGACGATTCCTCTTGGTTCTCCTTTTTGTTTCCGTCTACATTGTGATCTTCAGAGACACTCTCACACTCGGATTTCTCACCAAAAGATGGTTGTATCTCGTCATAATATTCATCATATTCGTCACTATCATGTTTCTTAATTTCTCCATAACGCTCTCGATAAGTATCCAGTTCACTTTCCAACACCCTCACATCTTCCTCTTTCTTTAAAAGCAAATCTTTAAGAATTTGGATGGCTTCTTCATCATATTCCGCTTGTTCATCCATCATTCTCTGGTACTGCAATGCTTCCATATGAACACCCGCTTTTTCAGCTTGTAATCGTGTTATCATAGCCATCGCATTATTGGCTGCAACAGTAGCAGCACTACGTTCTTCATCGAGTTCCAAATACAATGTCACCAGAGTTTTTCTATTATCATTAACTTGTTTCTTTAGTTGTTGAAGAAGCGAAAAACCATCTGCTGATGGTTCTTCGATAGCTTCAGATAACTCATCGATTTTATCCAACACATCGAGTTTATCTAACTGAACTTTCTTTGGTGGTTTAGTAGCAGCTACTTTAGGAGTGCTTATTACCACCTCTGTCAAAGGTATTCCGAAAAACTTATTCCCTTTGATATAGCTAGGAGTTTTGCCAGTGTCTTCATTCATTTCTTCAGAATCTATAACAATGGCATTGTTACATATTTTTCAAAAATATTCAGAATTGGTATAAATGCCCATTAACTGTTCTGTCCATTGAGGTTCTAATTACTTATAAACGGGTCGACTTGGGTTATCCTTTTCTCTGAAATGTTCTAATTGATAGACTAAAAACATTTACTAAAAGTTGAATACAAGTCGAAGAGTTACTTTTTATTATGTAGTTTTGAAAGGACAAAAAGTTGTTTAAAAGTGAGAGAGTTTCGACACGGACCTCTTTAACCTCTTACCAAGTATCCGACCAATCAGTTTTCCACCTCTAGAAAGAAGCATATGTAAATAGCAAAGACAGGTGTTTAAGTAACTCACTTTTAGCGTTTGTGTTCGATCCGTATTCTTCTTCGGGCATGTCTGGTTCATTATCAGATACAAACTTAAGCTCGGTAAACCGATTTTGAGAAGAAAATGCTCTGGGAGAAGACATTGGTGCTAGTAAAGAAGATGCTCTAGGTGAAGCAGATGGAAACAATGAAGAAAACGCTCTAGGAGAACAAGGAAATAATGAAGACGACGCTCTAAGAGAAGAAGATGGTGCTAATGAAGAAAACGCTCTAGGAGAAGAACTTGGAAATAATAAAGATGAAGCTCTAGGAGAAGAAGATGGGAATAGTGAAGAAGAACGAAGGCTCGATAAACTCCTAGAATACTCTTTAGAAGATTTTTTCGGCTTCAAAGACTCGCCACAACATGAACACATATTTGCATCAATCACGCATTTGTTTTTATTACTTTCTTTAACCTTCTTCTCTGGTTTCATAAACGTCTTTTGATCATCGTCTCTATCTTTGTTGGTATCAGTATCAGTTTCAGATTCTTTTTCAATTGCATACGAGAGAAGACAACCTTCACACATGGTTCGAATGTCGGATAGTTTCCTATGGACATGACAATAAGCTAAGGACGATATGTCTTTCTTGTGAGAATCACATATGGACTCATTGTAATACAAATTTGGGTTCTTCCCACAAAGTGCATGATCAACCCGTGTGCATAGCACACATGGCGGATCTAATTCAAAAATATCAGCAAATTTGTTGGAGATAAACGTAAGGAAGCCGTCTAGGTAAAGCGATATTATTAACATCCATTCAAGAACAGCCCATACCACAAAATGTGGGAATATGCCTAACTCTTCTTCTACAAACATTCTGAACGTTCGTTTTGATGTCGGCATTTTAAAATAGAACGAAAAGAAACAAAGAGAAAACCCGATTCAGAAATTTTGAAAAATAAAGGAAAGGTGACACAAAGAGCAGGAGAAGATTATGCAGGTTTTGTTAACACTTTCTCTAAAAATGGCAACATAGAGCACAGTGTGTCTTTGAAGTGGTCTATTACCTAAATTAACGGTATGCCCTTCATTTTTCTACCAATATGATTTTAAACAACATAAAGTCTAAATCGAATTGAAATGGTCACATTATTTGTTATTGATTAATATATGCTATTAATATCGTCGGTCTTTTCTTACTAATATTCTTCTTCGAAAATTTCTTTAGTTTTTACTGGGTCAAAATTCATAAACCAAAATCCTACTTCAATATAAGCAAGTTATCCAACCGTGTCCATTACTAATCAAATTCTTCTTTAAATAAGACTTGCAGATTTTGATTTTGCCATCGACTATGTAGCAACTACTTATTATCTGTTCGTGTAATGACATGGCTGTTTAAGTATACCCAAGGTTTATAAAACGTTTCACATTTTTTTGGTTATTTTTCAAAGTGACATTGTTTGATGGAATTCACGGGTCAAAGGTGTGTTAAGACGTTGTGTATAAGTCAATAACCCATGGTTAAGTCTAAATTGCATCTTTCTTTTTAGAGGGAGTAGAGAATAGAATGATGAACAAATCATAAGCAATTTTCGACAATGCATAGTTGTGAAAAACAATAATTTAGGGTTTATGGGAGACGGATACATATGCAAAAGCATTGGCATTGACAAAATTTCAGCAAATAGCCAAATAGCAAGCGGTTAAACTCACTTTACCAGATGCAGACACATTGTCTTTCTACACAAATTTCAATAATGAATATATTCTAGACAAACATGTCAATTTTCCGTTGGTGATGGTGATGGTGAGGTATCAGAATTCTACAAACTCAAAGTCCATGCAGGACATTTGAAGCCATGTATGGTGAAACACATCCCTGTACCTGAACCGAAAAGTTAAAACAATATATTATGACCCTGAAACTCCGATTCAAAAGCCGGATAAACCAATTATCTTTCACATGGAAATAAAATTAACAACATAAGTTGAACTCCTGAAGAATGAACTATTATGGGTGAATTGTAGAAGTGTAAATACTTATTGGATTTGGAAACTGTAGTCTTTCAAAAATCTTAAATCATTTTAATAAGCAAAATTAGATTAGTAGACGAATATAATTTTTGTAATCATATTTGATATACTAATATTTTAAAAGGGCTAAAACTTATGAGCAGATTGAGTTTAAAGTCAGTCCAGCCTGACCCGTTTCAACCCTTACCAAAATTTACATATTGGCAACCCGTTTTAACCGATTACTCGACACGTCAACTTTACCGCCTCTACTAAACATACGAGGGTAAAGAAGACGGGAAAAATGACGATTCAAGAATATTTCGTCAGAGAGAAAATTACTGATGAGGGATGTGGGTGGTTACCTGCAGTAAGCAAGTAGGAATCTGAATGAACCCTTGCAGTAGAAAATTAACATCCTCCACAACATTTGGTGGAACAGGAGTGATAATGTAGAGAACCAGTCTCCGAGAGTCTACTCCTCGAACAATTCCTGAAAAAAGTAGAAAATCGTGAAGTCATTTCAGGAGGAAGTTTAATTTATAGCAATGTTATATCTTAGTTTGAACAGAATGTACATAATTCAACCGAGAAATTAGAAATCAAGTAGCTCATTTCAAGAATAATCCGAAACACTTCTTGACCCATTTTTTAAATCCTGATTAACAATTGATGTAAACAAAGAAATATACTTTACATTAATAAGCTAATTTTTTTAATTAAGCTATTTATTATGTTATATGCATTTAAAATAGCTCTTTATGCGATTTTCAACCTGTTTGACCCGTTTCATTTTTGCTAAGCTTTTTGAATTTACTGTTTGACCTTTTGAAGATAAGCAATACCCTGAAATCGACCAATTTATTGATATGTGTAAAAAATGCAACCTCTGCCCCTAAGCCATTCCAAAACAACTCACAATACAGGTTCAGATAACGTTGTTTTTTACACACACTTTGGATGTCATTAGCATCATCTGAGGAACTAGTGATGAAATTTTGTATGATTAATTGATTACTAGTTATAGTTTCCAACCCGCTTTCTCTGTGAGTGTTATACACACACATCTGAGTGAACAAATATATAAGGAAAGTTGCAGCACTATGATCACATAAATATCTTGCGAGCCAGTTCTAGAAGTAAGAACATAACCTACCAAGGCCAACACATCGAGGCAGATGCCCGGAACCTTCAGAATCAACTGACAATCCAACTATAGTTGCATTCAAACTGTAGAAAGTTTCATCTTTTGGTACCTGTTTTACAGAAATTCAAACAAGACGATGTATCAAAGTATGGCATTATGTAAAATGCCATGTCTTTTTGTTTCAAGCTATCATTAATGTGTGATTAAGTATTTGAATTTGTCAAAAGCTGTTTTATAAATTTTGTAAAATAGAAGTTCAAATAAGTAAGACTTCCTTTTACATAAATCTAATTGTTTTCTTGAACTTAGTGCCAAGTTACACGTGAAGGAATAGACAGAGCAAGAAACAAGGAAATAGGAATGCAAAATGAATTAAAAATATCTCAATGGAAACTAAAAGTGGCAACTTCAACCAATTTATGTTTAAATTGGTCAATTTGGGTTACATTTTTATCTCTATAATGGGTCAAACATGTAAAATATATAATACCTTCATGCAAATCTCCTGAATCATTTTGTTCTAAAAATTGAATTATTATTGAAATACTATAGCTTTTTCTAATCATATTTGACTGGACAAATTGTTTATTAAAAATAAAAACTTTGGACACAGTGTTTGCGGTAATGAGGTCAACCCCGCCCATCCAGACCCGTTGCCATATCAAAAACTACACATTTTGACCAGTTACACAACCAGCCCCGCCCAATATCTACCTCTATGGAAAACTAAAATATGGTAGCTATTGACATAGTCATAAAGTAACCTCACAATGAAGGTGCTTAATTTTGACATCTGAGATAGAAACTTCATAAGGAGGGTGGGAAGCCAATGCTCGGGCGATTTCCTTAACTGAGCTGATGTTCATGTCACTTGGAAAGCACTGTCTGAAATATGTCACAATACTTAAATCTCGAAGATGGCGTGAATCCTTGAGAACCAGTACCCTGAATAAGGAAATGAATCTTCAGAAAGTAATAACCAAAGACTGAATTTGCATGAGACCTCGGAACTCAAAAGGGATCATGTGATGTAATGTGTGAGAGTTGCAGAAGACCTAAAGGTGGCAATTCAACCATTTACTTTGAAATAGGTCGATATAGGTTGTGTTTTATCTTAAATGGGTCAATTGGGAAAAATTAAAAAAAAGTAGCTAAAAGGGAAACGGGTCAAACAGGTTGAATAGTTTTTAAGTCTATTTTCAATTTATACAACCTACTACATCGTTATGTTCAAAGATTTAGATTATTGTAAAAATAGCGTTTTTGTAATCATAATAAGCACATTAAGTATTTATAGAAGAAAATGAACAAAAAGGTGTTTACAGATTGGGCACTCTGAATCTTGCTAAAATGTCCCATTTCAACCCGGACATGTTTTGACCAGTCACCCAACCTTCCCGATGAGCCCATCTTACCATTGATATCGACTAACCTAAGGTCACACAAAAATATAATACCAACTAAATCCATATGTGTGCATATAGCGACGAATCACTTGATTAAGATACCCAAATTAATGACGAGAAAAAATTAATAAATGGAAAAATCTGTATGCATACCAGCAACGCTATTCCTTCACCTCACAAAATCTTAAGATAATACTTGTTTCTAAGAGGGCCTTATATTTTGGAACATGCCAACACATGTAGTGCATAGTTAAAAGGAGGGGTTACTGATGAAAGAGTTTACAAAAACATACGATCGATTTAGGGAGTCCTGACGGGCTGAATTGATTTCAATTAGGTGAACCGTCCCAGCGTCCCCATCTTGAGTCCAAAATGCTCCGGAGGGTAGATTCTTGCTTCTAGCAGAAATACAAATATTAACAACATGACTGGGAGCAATGTACTTCAACATGTCGACCAGAACATCATATCCAATACCTGCCACACAAGTAACAAAATGTTGCAGCTTTATAACATTCTAAAAATGGAAAGCAGCAGATTTGCAGCATACCTTTCACCCACCCCGGAGTGTTGACAATTAGGGGTACCTCACTGTTGCCGGGCGATGCACTAGTCGAATATTGGTGATATTGTTTATGATAGTGATCATATAGGGCAAATATATATGTCAAATAAATCTCCGGATCTCTCTTTGAAGAAAGGTCACCAAAGAAGAAGCATCTGGGGAAATTTGGCACAAATAATTACAGAGCCTCAGTCTCAATAATGCACATGATTGTTGTTTCACAGTTTACGATTTAGTTATAAAATCGTAATTTTAGAAAAAAAAAAATAACAAAAAAGACAAATGTATTAAACAAATAATAATGACTAACTATGAGGGGTGAAATGATAGTAGCAAGTACATTAAAATTTCGTTCAATAAGTGTTAAATTTGTATTTCTTAAGTTCTGATAAGACTCGAGTTACAACCCTTTTGCATCGCAAGTATGCTTACCGCCGTCCCCCCGATCCCCTACCTAAATATAATTCAAAAGTATAGATAAATAGTACCTTTCTGGCATAACTTTAGAATCTGTAATGCAACAAAGACATTTAAAATGTCAACGTAAGAAAAAGAGTAAGAAGGTTATTAAAGAAATTAGGAAGATAACGTAATACCGATGATAGGGGAATCAAGTATAGTAAGTGAAAGACATCCAGGTGGTGTAAACTCAGACTGTCCAACATCAGTATCTAAGTAAGCAACTCTCTTGTGTCTGAACAAACAAAAAACATGTCACATTTTAAATGTGACATACATAACATTATTATTATTATTATTATTATTATTATTATAATGTAATGTGAAAATTAACCTACTTGCGGAGGAGTGCTTCAAGTAGATGACGAGAAAATGTTGACTTGCCGCAGTTTTTAGGGCCGCAAATGAATGAAACCGTACCAGACGAGGCTATGGTGTCGGCGGCATCTGACCACTCTTGTGGTATATATATGTTGGCTGTTTCATTTTCTTCAAACTCCATTAGTCAACACTTCTGGTATGCTATGCCTCGTGCTTGTTGCTGATGTTTTGTTTTGTGTATGGATCGGGTGTTGGCTTCCCCTCTTATAATTTCTCCCACCTGGGCTTTTGCCTTATCTATGTATTTCCAGTAACGCCTCAATCGATTTATGATCTTCTTCCTTGGTCCAAGTTCTTTTGTTTCTTACAACTTTAACTTACTTGAACTTGCCAAAATAGGTTAGTACAATGTACTGATCTACCTAATAATACATATTATCAATCAAACTTATTACTTTGGTGATATACAAAAACCCATTAACATTAATTTTCCTATCCATTAAATAAAACCATGAACACAGAATAGAAAATTCAATATATTGTTATGGCTTATCTCAATCTGTTGAAAATGTAGTTGCTATAACATTGATGGAGATAATAAAACATATAAACAAATATAAAAATTTGTGATTTAAAAACGCCAAATAGTCAATCATATATTACTTTATAACCATTGTTTAAATATGGATCTTAATCTTTAGCAAAAGAAGAAAAAAATTAAAATAAAAAAATAAAAAAATTATAGATCTTAGCGAACCTGTTGAAATTATACAACTAAGCTAATTATTTGCTTCAACGATGAAGAATACTTTAGCCGAAGTAGACGAAGTGAGAGGGAAGACCGCCAGAGGGGAGCTAGGGTTTTGTTTGATTTCAAGTGTGTTTTGCACGTGATTACCAATTTATACTCCTTATTTTCTAGTCACAACCATATTTTGGGAAATGACGCCAAGAAATATTTTTATATAATAAATGGGGAATGGGGATTGCATTTGGCTGACATGTCCCATCCTTAAATTATCCACGTAGAATAACTATTTTTGTTGATTATATCATAATTTTTTTGTGTTTTAAATTTTAAAAAATTAAAAGATTATCAAACCTTAGGGAGGCGATATATAAACCAAAACACAAGACGGAAAATCAGTAGTCACTTGGGAAAGGTAAATCTTGAGAAACGCAATTTCTCCATTGGTTGTCAATTGAGAAGACGCTTTTTTTTTTGATGGTTTTTTTCTTATTTAAATCAAAACCCAAGACTGTCTGCATCTCACCATCTTCCCTTCTCACCATCTTCCCTAAGTTTCCTAGTTTTATTAAATGGAAGCAATCAGTTTAATTAAAGAGATCTCTACCAAAAAGGATTCATGGAATGTTAAGGTCCGCATCGTTAGTTTATGGAGGCAAACCTATAAGATCGATATGATTTTGATGGATGAAAAGGTACCATTACTATTTGCGTATTTGTATTTCTTATTATTACTATTTGTGTATTTTTTAATCAATCGTTTTTAAATTATACAGGGCGACATGATTCAGGAAACTGTAAAGAGGGACTTGATGGATGTTTTTGAAATCTATCTTCAACAGGGAAGTATTGTAAATCTCTCTAAATTTGGAGTTTGTGAGATGAATGGTAGGTATCCTGTTATTAATCATCAATACAAGCTCAACTTCTATCGCAACACATCGGTTAGAATTTGTCAGGAGTTTGAAGGTCCTTTGTATGGTTTTCATATGGTTGAATTCGATGATATCCTAACCCGCAAAGTGGCTATAGACTCTACTGTTGGTTAGTATACCCTTTTTTAATCTAATAAATGGGGGATTGAGATGATGTCATTTGGCTGACATGTCCCATCCTTAAATTATCCACGTAGAATAACTATCTTTCCCGATGATGTCATAATCTTTTTGTGTTTTATTTTTTTTAAAATTACAGTGTTTTATTTAAAAAAAATTAAAAGATCATCAAACCTTAGGGAGACGATATATAAACCAAAACCCAAGACGGAAAATCAGTAGTCACTTGGGAAAGGTAAATCTTGAGAAACGCAATTTCTCCATTGGTTGGTGTCACACCCCGCTAAAGCGGAAACACGGGATGTGAGAGCTGGAATATCATTACACGGTCGCAAGCAAACATAAACGATTCAAGTCATTTCAATTTAAAAATTAAATAGTTCAAGATTCAACATTTCAAAAAGTAACCAAGAAGTTCGCGATTTAACTTAAAGTACAAGTACAAGTTTTAAACAAATGTTCCCAAAAATATAAAGGTCTTTCCCATTAAGCGCCTCACGCGACCATATCGACCCTCCTTGCCATGCATTCCGAACGCTTACATTAGTTTCCTGAAACATAAGATAAAGTGTCAACTACATAACGTAGTGAGTGAGTTACAGTTTAAGGTTTTGAAATAGTTTCCAAGAAAATAGAAGGTTACCAAAAATAGGAAGTTACCATAAATAGATAAGTTACCAAAAATAGAAGGTTACCAAAAATAGGAAGTGAAGGGTAAAAGTTTATACATCACAAGTAAGGTAAGTAAATAAGCTCGTATAGTATAATTGTAGCGGAAACCAGGCGCTAAAAATAGTGTTGTAGCGGAAACCAGGCGCTAAAAATAATGTTATAGCGGAAGCAGGCGCTAAAATAGTGGTAAAGCGGAATCAGGCGCTAAAAATAAGTATATGCGTATGGGATATGTGTTTAACTTAACTAAAGGTACCTTGTATCAATCACTTGGCATAATATAAGTAGTAAGTATACACTAAACCGATTGTATGGTCCGAAACAGCCCAAAAACATTTAATAAAGTGATTCAAGAGTGAGGTAGTAATATGTACTTGGGACGCTAACCCTGAGTAAGGAGTGACCCCTCCTAAGTATCGATACCCATATGACTAACGGCTATTGCTAATAGTGTATAAGAGAGAGAGATACAAAAACGGGCATTTGATTAAGGATACTAAAACATTAAAGAGATCTTACGGGCTTATATATCCATCAAGGATTTGTTACTAACAAGCATCCTAGTTTAGTTATCCTGCTAAGGCATTAACACAAATACGCATGATAGTTTGTAAGATCCAAGTTAAAATGTTTCAAGATTCAAAGTTTAGAACAAGTTTCAATAAATACCAATAGTTTGCAAATAATGTTTGTAAGTTACAAAGCATGATCTTATGTTTCCCCCAAATAATGTTTAAAAGTATAAAAAGCAAAACAAAGTGGGGTTGTAACTCACGGGTTGCGGAGAGAATTGAACTCGGAGACGGTCGGAAAGGAGCCGGGAATCACGGAATGCCTAAGAATTACCAATATAATTCAAAAGTTAACTTCTTATTATGTTCTTTATACATATAAGAGATTATGTGACTTTTGTTTGTGAATAAAGGTTAAGTCCAATATTGTTCCGAAAATTTGGTCCGAAGCGATTAACGTTGTGTTTAGTTTGAAAGTTTATTGTTTTTGATATCACGTCTTAGGTGCTTTTGCTTACTAAAGTGGCTTTATAATTTCTAGGGAAATTTGGGCAGCGCTTCCGCGCCCAAATTTCATGTCCAAAAATTACGCAACTACTTCCGCTCACAAATCACCTAAAGCACAATAACATATATAATATAGTCCAAATAGTCCAATACCAATTACCAAGGTTATTAGTTTTATTTATCTTAGTCCACAAATGATAGGGTAAAAGTCCAGAATGCAAACATGTTCCTAAAATGAGTTAAAACGTCGATTTTCGGGAGAACAGCAGCTCGGTGCTGCGCACCTGGGCACAGGTGCTGCGCACCTAGCTGCTGTCCATTTCCCGTTTTGTGTTTTTCTTGCTAAAAACGTTTTGTGACTTAAGGATTTCGACATGCAACCAGTAGGTACTTTATATTATGATGTTTTCACAGTTTCCAAACAAATTTTATCCACAAAATCATAGATCTAAGTATTATTTAGATAAAAATCGTTTTTGTATGGAAATAACATAAATCTTTACAAATACTCGTTTTTGTTGTTTAGATTGTACATGCAATTAGTAAGTATCTTTCAAAACATCATTTTAACAGTTTCTAAGGCATTTTTATTTGCAGATTCGTGGATTTAAGGGGGTTTTTCGATTAAAAACGTTTTTGACAATAAGAGTCAAAGATTTGTATAAAAATTCATTTCCAACCGTTAGATCTTACATGCAATTGATTATTTATGTAAAAATAGAGAAAAGAAAGTAATCTACCGGAGGAAAAGCTTGGATGATGAGTTTTGGTCGGATTTGATCTTCAAAATTCTTTACAACGGTGGTCCTTTTTGAAATCTTTCGTTCCCTTTAACTTCTTGGGATGTTATGAACGATTTGTGTGGTTTAGAAATGACTTTTAATGGTATAATATCACTGGTGTTTCTGGTTTCAATGGGGTTTTTAGAGAGAGAGTTGAGAGGAAAGGGGGTAGTGTGTGTTTTAGTGTGTGTAAAAATGATTTAGAAAATGAAAAATGAAATGGGAATAGTAGAAATGATGTTAAATGAGTGTTGGAATACTGAAATGCAGTAATGACAGGTCTAGACTCGTTTTTGATTGGCCAATGTGGGTGGTGGTGGTGTAAAACGAGAAAAGGACTGAAATTGTAACATTTTTGAATTTCTGGAACCAGGTGCTGCGCACCCAGCCAAGGGGTGCTGCGCACCGGGCAGTTTTCCAAAATTTTGATTTTTTTGTTTTTGCGTTATTGCTTCGTTGGACCTTTTTGTTAATTGAAAGTTCTTAAGTATGATTAGTTATGAACTTAGGAAAGTTCAAAAAGTGATTTTATTGGTATTAGGACTTATAATTTGATTCCGGAAGTTATTCCGACACTAGTTCCGACAAAAATACGGATAAAGTAATTATGAACTAGAACAATATGAACACAAAAAGAGTAATGAAAGATTCGAACCGAGGAAGTAACTGAAGGAATTACCTGAACTTTGGACGATTGTCACACGAGTGGACATGATATAGGAGTAACTAGAGAATTGCGCAGATAGAATAACCGAACGAGTTCCTGATTTTTAGACGGTTGTCACATCATCCCCGGGTTGAAAGAAATTTCGTCCCGAAATTTGACTCGTCACATCAGGTGGATGTACCTTTGAACAATGGGAATACTTTTGACGTATCTGGTCTTCACGTTCCCACGTGAATTCGTGACCACGTCGGGAGTTCCAGCGAACTTTGACTATAGGAACACGGCTTTGCCGGGGTTGTTTGACCTCTCGGTCTACAACTTCAAGCGGTTTCTTGATGAAATTGAGCCTGCTGTCGATTTTGACCTCGTCGGGTGGGGTGAACGACGGTCTCATCGGAACATGGAACACGTTATGAGCGTTGGGAAGAACAGGCGGGAGTTGGAGTTGATAAGCTACAGGATCAATGTGCTTGATGACGTCAGACGGTCCGGTGTACCTCGGGCTTAGCGTTTCGCGCTTCCCGAAGTGGGCTACCCCTTTCCATGGCGACACTTTGAGAAGAACTCGATCGCCGCCCTGGAACTTGAGGGATTTTCTTCGGTTATCGGCGTAGCTCTTCTGCCGAGTGCGGGACGTCTTCAATCGCTCCCTGTTGGTAGGTCTAAGGGTGGTAGGCTGCGCTAAGATCCAGTCGCGCGCCGTGAGGTTTCTGAGACGGGCTCCATAAGTGAGACGTGAACGACTATCTCTGTTAGAGATGGTGGATAGAGGTGTACCGTGGCGAGGGATGGTCTCATTGATGCAAAGTCGTGCGAGCTTCTCCATCGAGTGGGTTTCTCGTATCGGCGAGAAGTGAGCGGACTTAGTTGAACGATCCACAATTACCCAAATTGTGTCGTTACCCTTTGCCGTCTTGGGTAACTTGGTAGTGAAATCCATCGGGTTTGCGTTCGAACTCCTTCCCATGATTGTGTAAGGTTTCTTCCTTTGATTCCCGCAATCGTAGTTACTCAGCAGTTCGATCCATCTCCTATGTCTTATGTGTGAGGTGTAGGCAATGACTTTGTCCCTCTGAGTGAGTTCGGTGAACGGCTTAGCGACTTTTGAGAAAATCTCGTTGGACCTCCGATGGTAGCCGGCCAACCCTAGGGATTGACGGATTTCCGTAGGAGTCGTCGGGGCTTGCCATTTCTCGATCGCTTCTACCTTAGCCGGATCCACATGAATCTCTTCTTGGCTAACCACGTGACTAAGAAAGTGTACTTCTCGGAGCCAGGACTCTTACTTAGAGAATTTGGCGTACAACTTCTGTTTTCGAAGGAGTCCTAAAATGAGTTTCAGGTGTTCCGCGCGATCTTCCTCTCTTCTCGAGTAGATAATAATATCATCAATGAACACGATCACGAATTTGTCCAGGTAGGGTCTACCACTCGGTTCATTAAGTCCATGAACACCGCTGGTGCGTTGGTTGGACCGAACGGCATGACTAGAAATTCGTAATGTCCGTAACGGGTATGAAGAGCGGTCTTTGGAATGTCGGCCTCACTGACACGAACCTGATGGTAATCCGAGCGGAGGTCGATCTTTGAGAAGTAAGTTGCTCCCTGCAACTGGTTGAAGAGGTCATCGATCCTCGGGAGTGGGTACCGGTTCTTGACGGTCAGTGCGTTGATTTCACGGTAATCGATGCACGTACGAAAGGATTCGTCTTTCTTTTTAGCGATGAGCATAGGGGCTTCTCGCGACGACGAACTAGGACGAACGAGACCATGATCGAAGGGTTCCCGAGGTTGTTTGGACAACTCTTGCAATTCCGGCGGGCTAGACGGTAAGGTGTCCTAGCGACCGGAGCTGCACCAGGAGCGAGATCAATCTGGAATTCTACTTCTCGGGGCGGAGGTAACCCTGGCGAATCTTTGGAAAGGACGTTAGGGTGATCCTAGACTACGGGGATATCTTGAATACGGATCTCCTTGGGCTTACGTTCAACGACGTGGGCAAGGAATGCGACGCAGTCCTTATCAAGGCACTTACGCATTTTTGATGGTCGACACGAGTCGGAGTGAACGTCCGGGTTTGTCTCCTTGAACGATAAGGTTTCGGTGTCAGAAAGAGGAGTGTGAATGAGTTTGTCAAAACAGACGATCTCGGCTCTGGAATGGAAGGGCCGGTTCATCCTGACGCTGACATCGACGCCTTTCAGCTCGATAGGGATTAGGTTGATAGGGAAAGTTTTATCAGACTGGCACATGGAGCGTCCTATGATTATATCCCTTGCTTCGAACTCCTGACCGTTAGCGTATTCTATGGTGAGGCCATCCTTAAGAACCTTAGATCCTAAGTTAATGGGGGGTCTAATTTCTAAGGATACAAGGCTCCTTCAAGTTCCCGAAGTGAATAGCTTAACGACAAATCGGGTTGTTTACTAGGGAGTTTACCTGCGGGGCCCGAGTCCTGCTTCGACTCTTTGGCGGTGATGGTGAGAGCACCGAAGGCTTCTGCTACTTGGGATACGGGACAGTTAACACTGGGGCGTCCGTTGCGCCCGGACTGAGGAGTGATCCACCTCCTTCCTTGATTCGGCGCATACTTGCGACAACGTCGGTAGAGGTGTCCGGTTTGGTGGCACAAGAAACATGAGGGGCATCCACCAAGGTGGTGTCACACCCCGCTAAAGCGGAAACACGGAAGTGTGAAAAGCTGGAAAATCATGTCACAGGTCACATAAAACATAACGGTAAAAGAGTCATTCATTCAAAATAAAAAGTGTTTAAAACCCATTCGAACAACCAAGAGACAAATAGTTTAATACATTGACACACGATTAAAATGTTTCATAAAAATTCCCAAAATAACTGGCCAAGTCTTTTCCCACTATGGTTCTCCCGCGACCGCCTTGACCCATCCATGCCATGCACCTCAGACTTACACTAATTCCCTGAAACATAAGATAAAGTGTCAACTACGAAAACGCAGTGAGTGAGTTACAGTTTAAATAGTTGGCATAAAAGTATGAGTAAAGTATATAAAGTAAAAGTTTTCCCATAAAGGAGATTAGCGGAGAATAGTCGCTTAAAAGGTTTATATACTTGTAAAGTTAAGTAACGGGCGAATTGTGCCCTAACTTGTAAAGACTAAATAGAATCAAATTAGTCATATAGTAGAAGCGGATAACAATCGCTAAAAGTTTATAAGTTTATAAAGACTAAATAGAATTTAATTAGTCATATAGTAGAAGCGGATATCAATCGCTAAAAATTTATAAATTATGCGTAAGTAACTAAATAGATTTCTTGTATCAACCTCTTGGCATCTATAACTAAGTGTTCACACTAATCCGATTATCAACCGAGCGGCCCCAACTCCCCGCCTCTCAAACGGGAAGTTAAAAGAGAGAAATTCAGTAATATGTACTTAGACTGCCATCTAAGCAAGGAACGGTTCTTTCCTAAGTATCGATACCCATAATTACTATACGGCTTAAGTAGTTAATAGTGTGTAAGAGAGAAACTAAAGCATAATTGGGCACTATGAAATTTTATTATAAAAAGAGAGAGAATCAACATCACTTAGAAACGTGTCATAGTTCCATCAAGGGTCGGTTACGCATACAAGTATCAATAAATAGTTGAATTAAAGAGATGAATCAATAGTATAAATAGAGAAAGAGATGTTTTACGCATAAGAAACTAAGTAGACGTTTCAATGTCAAAGTTTAGATAAAGTCAAAGTCAAAGTTTAATAAGTCAAAGTTTAGATGTATTGCAAGTTGTTTTATAAAGCATAAAATGCAATTAATCTTATGTTTCCCCCAAAATGTAAAAACATATAAAATAAGGGGTTGTAACTCACGGATTGCGAAGAGATCGAGTACTCGGAAAATTCGGTCGGAATGTGTAAGCCGGGAATCACGGATTGCCTATTAATACCAAGGTAGTTTAATGAGTTGTTATATTATTAGGTTCTTATATAATAATATAGGTAAAATGTCATTAAAGTGTGAGTGCCAAATTTAAGTATCGTCGAGATGGTCCAAAAAGGTAATTGTCACGTTTTGTCCGAAAGTCCGATTTAACGTTTTAGGTTATTATATCTCAAGTGTTTTTGCTCGCTGAAGTGATTTACAATTTCTGATGAAATTTGGGCAGCGCTTCCGCGCCCAAATTTCATATCCAAAAATTGCAAATCAATTCCGCTCACAAACCACCTAAAATACGATAATACATATTTATAGCTTATTAAGGTCCAAATAGTCCAACACAAGTCATCTTTATTATAGATTTCAATCATCTCAGTCCCCACATGATTTCAGTGAAAAGTCCAGAAGGTAATATATTCTAAAAACGAGCAAAACGACGAGTTTTCGGGAAGACAGCAGCCCGGTGCGCAGCACAAGTCAGGGGGTGCTGCGCACCTCCTTGCTGTTTTCCCGTTTTTGTGATTTCTTTTGTTAAAAACGTATTTTCACCCATAGATTTCGACATGCAACCGGTTAAAACTTATTAAAACATCTTTTTAACAGTTTCTAAAGAGTATTTGGTTACAAATCCGTGGATCTAAAGATTATTTATGTTAAAAACGTTTTTGACCGTAAAAAGTCATAGATTTATGTAAAAATACATTTTCCACCGTTAGATCTTACATGCAATAGAATATTTATGTAAGAATAGTAAAAATAAAGAAATCTACCGGAGGGAAAGCTTGGAAGATGAGTTTTTGGTCGGATTGAACCCCAAAAATCTTTACAACCGTGGTCCTTTTTGATAAAAACGACACCCTTGGCTTTGCTTGATGTTTGGAACGATTTGTATGGTTTAAATATGGGTTTTAATGGCTGGAAAGCTTCTGGAGATGGAGTGTTCTTGAGAGAAATAGAGAGAAAAATGTATGTGTGTGTGTTTTGTGTTTTTGGTAAAATGAATAAGAAAATGAAAAGGAGTGTAAATGGGGTCTAGGGACTGGTAATTCTGGCCTTGGGACAGGTAATAGCAGTAAAGGAACGTTTCTCATTGGCCAATTTGGGTGGTGGGAGTGTAAAACGAGAAAGGGACCAAATTTGTAACATTTTTGAAAACCTGGCACGAGGTGCTGCGCACCACTTCACTGGGTGCGGCGCACCGGGCCATTTTTGGTCATTTCGAAATTTTCGTTTTTGCGTTATTGCTTCGTTGGACCTTTTTGTTAATTATTAGTTGTCGGTTATGATAAGTTATGAACTTAGGAAAGTTCAATAGGTGTTTTCTTGGTATTAGGACTTATAATTTTGATTCCGGAAGTTATTTCGACACTAGTTCCGACAAAGTATAGATTCAAAAGTTACGATCCAAAATAGAGCGAACGAGACAAAGAAGTAACTAACGTTTCGAACTGATATCACAACAGAATAAGTACCTGGATTTTGACGGTTGTCACAGGTGGTGTAGGTAACACTTGTCGCACTTGGGGTGCGATCCAGCGTATCCTTGGTGTCTGATGGCCGGTCTCTTGTTGCGGTTGTTCACTATTGGTTGGTAACTAGTCTTCCGTTTTCTTTCCTTCTTTCGAGGGACAGGGACTGGAGAGGAAAGGGGGCTATTGATTTGGGAGCCTCCTTCTTTCTCAAGCTTCACGGTGGCTGGGAGGGGAGGAGAGTTACCGACATTGATTTCTGGGTGAGAGGCGTAGGGGTTCACATCCCCGAAGATCCTTTCGTTAATTCCGGCGATTACCTGGGCGATCAAATCAGGTATTGCTGCGTTAAGCTGAGCCGTGACCTGATCGGCGAGGGTGCTGGCATTCAAGCGCGAGGGTGCCATGGTTCTACAATAGACAAGAATCTCGGTTTAGTACGCACGAATTGAATATGGTATGCATACGATTCATTGAGTAACTAGTAATTACGCAAGAGTAATGTAACAGAATAGGCAGTTCATGCACGACAAGATTTCAAGAGAATCACACGATTCGGATTCATAGGTAAGAAACGATCCACACGGTACAAGACTTACAAGACAAGTAGCAATAGATAATAATAAACGGAACTTCATTCATTATAAATAAAAAGAGTTGAGTACAAGATTCGAAATAGAAAAACTACAGTACAATACAATAAGGGAAATAAGGAAGATGGCACGAAGCTGTATACACTGAAAATTACAACTCGGCCTCTAATACGATACAAAGGAAGGAAAGACTAATGGTGCCTCTCCATGAACATCTTGGCCATCATGACCAAAATCAAGGTGCCCATCACAAGGCACACACCGATAAGGTGCTGCACCGTCCGAGCCGTGGTCCTAGTCGATGCGATGACCCGCATTGACTGCTCGGACAACTGGCGAGCAGCGTCGGTGACCTCGCCAATCATATGGCCCTGCTGTCGGGCCTCCTGGGCGAGTTCCCTAACCTCGCGGTGAAGATGGAGGAAAGCGGCCGGTGGGGGAGGTTGCGGCATCTGCTGCCTTGCTGCTTCAGCTTCGCGGGCGCGCTGCATCTCTTCTCGTTGGAACTGACGTTCCCACGAGTAATGGTCCATTACCGAGGTGCGTGGGGCCTCGGGAATCGGGTGATGGTAGGGGTTAAGAGGTGTTGGGGGCCTGTAGGGGACACCCTGCTGAGCTGTCATCCTGTCTGGCAGTCGGCCCGGAAGGATTACCTGTTTACGTGCCGTTGTGACGACACGTGGTCCACGTCGCTGTGGTGGCGCGGCGTCGGGTACCGGTAGATGTGGTGGTTGCACCGCCCTCGGGCTGGACCCGATGCTGCTGGACACAGCCATGGAGGTATCCTCCGTAGGGTCCGTGGTTTGGTGACGGAGGATTTCCGAGGCGGTATGGCCCTCGGAAGGCTCATGCGATGACGCGGCTCTCTGCTGGGATTGGGACCGGGAACGCGAGGGAGATCGTGAGCGTGATGACTGAGACATGACGGATCTGCGACGTAAAGAGTTTCGTGAGCAACAGAATAAGATAGTGTTTAAAGGAAATATGTAAGGAATGCAGGTAAGGGTCGATCACGTGAGGTTGGGAATAATAAGACCGGGAATTTTGTTTTCACTCAAAACCGTTTATCTTTAGAAATTACGTTTTGTCCTTGCATAAGTCATTTTGAACTAGGCAGGGGTGATCAGGCCATGCGTAGTTAAAAACAGTCATGCAATCGCAAAATTAATTCACTAAAGTTTTGAACCCATAATGATTTTCCAAAAAGCCTTGGTTATAGTTTGGTTTCAAAAATTTCCAAAACCGTTTTCACTACAACCTGTGCTCTGATACCAAGTCTGTCACACCCCGCTAAAGCGGAAACACGGGATGTGAGAGCTGGAATATCATTACACGGTCGTAAGCAAACATAAACGATTCAAGTCATTTCAATTTAAAAATTAAATAGTTCAAGATTCAACATTTCAAAAAGTAACCAAGAAGTTCGCGATTTAACTTAAAGTAGAAGTACAAGTTTTAAACAAATGTTCCCAAAAATATAAAGGTCTTTCCCATTAAGCGCCTCACGCGACCATATCGACCCTCCTTGCCATGCATTCCGAACGCTTACATTAGTTTCCTGAAACATAAGATAAAGTGTCAACTACATAACGTAGTGAGTGAGTTACAGTTTAAGGTTTTGAAATAGTTTCCAAGAAAATAGAAGGTTACCAAAAATAGGAAGTTACCATAAATAGATAAGTTACCAAAAATAGAAGGTTACCAAAAATAGGAAGTGAAGGGTAAAAGTTTATACATCACAAGTAAGGTAAGTAAATAAGCTCGTATAGTATAATTGTAGCGGAAACCAGGCGCTAAAAATAGTGTTGTAGCGGAAACCAGGCGCTAAAAATAATGTTATAGCGGAAGCAGGCGCTAAAATAGTGGTAAAGCGGAATCAGGCGCTAAAAATAAGTATATGCGTATGGGATATGTGTTTAACTTAACTAAAGGTACCTTGTATCAATCACTTGGCATAATATAAGTAGTAAGTATACACTAAACCGATTGTATGGTCCGAAACAGCCCAAAAACATTTAATAAAGTGATTCAAGAGTGAGGTAGTAATATGTACTTGGGACGCTAACCCTGAGTAAGGAGTGACCCCTCCTAAGTATCGATACCCATATGACTAACGGCTATTGCTAATAGTGTATAAGAGAGAGAGATACAAAAACGGGCATTTGATTAAGGATACTAAAACATTAAAGAGATCTTACGGGCTTATATATCCATCAAGGATTGGTTACTAACAAGCATCCTAGTTTAGTTAACCTGCTAAGGCATTAACACAAATACGCATGATAGTTTGTAAGATCCAAGTTAAAATGTTTCAAGATTCAAAGTTTAGAACAAGTTTCAATAAATACCAATAGTTTGCAAATAATGTTTGTAAGTTACAAAGCATGATCTTATGTTTCCCCCAAATAATGTTTAAAAGTATAAAAAGCAAAACTAAGTGGGGTTGTAACTCACGGGTTGCGGAGAGAATTGAACTCGGAGACGGTCGGAAAGGAGCCGGGAATCACGGAATGCCTAAGAATTACCAATATAATTCAAAAGTTAACTTCTTATAATGTTCTTTATACATATAAGAGATTATGTGACTTTTGTTTGTGAATAAAGGTTAAGTCCAATATTGTTCCGAAAATTTGGTCCGAAGCGATTAACGTTGTGTTTAGTTTGAAAGTTTATTGTTTTTGATATCACGTCTTAGGTGCTTTTGCTTACTGAAGTGGCTTTATAATTTCTAGGGAAATTTGGGCAGCGCTTCCGCGCCCAAATTTCATGTCCAAAAATTACGCAACTACTTCCGCTCACAAATCACCTAAAGCACAATAACATATATAATATAGTCCAAATAGTCCAATACCAATTACCAAGGTTATTAGTTTTATTTATCTCAGTCCACAAATGATAGGGTAAAAGTCCAGAATGCAAACATGTTCCTAAAATGAGTTAAAACGTCGATTTTCGGGAGAACAGCAGCTCGGTGCTGCGCACCTAGCTGCTGTCCATTTCCCGTTTTGTGTTTTTCTTGCTAAAAACGTTTTGTGACTTAAGGATTTCGACATGCAACCAGTAGGTACTTTATATTATGATGTTTTCACAGTTTCCAAACAACTTTTATCCACAAAATCATAGATCTAAGTATTATTTAGATAAAAATCGTTTTTGTATGGAAATAACATAAATCTTTACAAATACTCGTTTTTGTTGTTTAGATTGTACATTCAATTAGTAAGTATCTTTCAAAACATCATTTTAACAGTTTCTAAGGCATTTTTATTTGCAGATTCGTGGATTTAAGGGGGTTTTTCGATTAAAAATGTTTTTGACAATAAGAGTCAAAGATTTGTATAAAAATTCATTTCCAACCGTTAGATCTTACATGCAATTGATTATTTATGTAAAAATAGAGAAAAGAAAGTAATCTACCGGAGGAAAAGCTTGGATGATGAGTTTTGGTCGGATTTGATCTTCAAAATTCTTTACAACGGTGGTCCTTTTTGAAATCTTTCGTTCCCTTTAACTTCTTGGGATGTTATGAACGATTTGTGTGGTTTAGAAATGACTTTTAATGGTATAATATCACTGGTGTTTCTGGTTTCAATGGGGTTTTTAGAGAGAGAGTTGAGAGGAAAGGGGGTAGTGTGTGTTTTAGTGTGTGTAAAAATGATTTAGAAAATGAAAAATGAAATGGGAATAGTAGAAATGATGTTAAATGAGTGTTGGAATACTGAAATGCAGTAATGCCAGGTCTAGACTCGTTTTTGATTGGCCAATGTGGGTGGTGGTGGTGTAAAACGAGAAAAGGACTGAAATTGTAACATTTTTGAATTTCTGGAACCAGGTGCTGCGCACCCAGCCAAGGGGTGTTGCGCACCGGGCAGTTTTCCAAAATTTTGATTTTTTTGTTTTTGCGTTATTGCTTCGTTGGACCTTTTTGTTAATTGAAAGTTCTTAAGTATGATTAGTTATGAACTTAGGAAAGTTCAAAAAGTGATTTTATTGGTATTAGGACTTATAATTTGATTCCGGAAGTTATTCCGACACTAGTTCCGACAAAAATACGGATAAAGTAATTATGAACTAGAACAATATGAACACAAAAAGAGTAATGAAAGATTCGAACCGAGGAAGTAACTGAAGGAATTACCTGAACTTTGGACGATTGTCACACGAGTGGACATGATATAGGAGTAACTAGAGAATTGCGCCGATAGAATAACCGAACGAGTTCCTGATTTTTAGACGGTTGTCACAGTTGGCAATTGAGAAGACGCTTCTTTTTTGTGATGGTTTTTTTCTTATTTAAACCAAAACCCAAGACTGTCTGCATCTCACCATCTTCCCTTCTCACCATCTTCCCTAAGTTTCCTAGTTTTAAACAATGGAAGCAATCGGTTTAATTAAAGAGATCTCTACCACAAAGGATTCATGGAATGTTAAGGTCCCCATCGTTAGTTTATGGAGGCAAACCTATAGGATCGATATGATTGTGATGGATGAAAAGGTACCATTACTATTTGCGTATTTGTATTTCTTATTATTACTATTTGTGTATTTTTTAATCAATCGTTTTTAAATTGTACAGGGCGAAATGATTCCAGAAAATGTAAAAAAGGGACTTGATGGATGTTTTTGAAATCCATCTTCAACAGGGAAGTATTGTAAATCTCTCTAAATTTGGAGTTGGTGATATGAATGATATGAATCCTGTTATTAATCATTAATACAAGCTCAACTTCTATCGCAACATATCGGTTAGAATTTGTCAGGAGTTTGAAGGTCCTTTGTATGGTTTTCATATGGTTGAATTCGATGATATCCTAACCCGCAAAGTGGCTATAGACCCTACTGTTGGTTAGTATACCCTTTTTTATCTAATAAATGGGGGATTGGGATGATGACATTTGTCTGACATGTCCCATCTTTAGACTATCCACGTAGGATAACTATCTTTCCCGATGATGTCATAATCTTTTTTGTGTTTTATTTTTTTTAAAAATTACAGTGTTTTATTTTAAAAAAATTAAAATATTATCAAACCTTAGGGAGTCGATATATAAACCAAAACCCAAGACGGAAAATCAGTAGTCACTTGGGAAAGTTAAATCTTGGAGAACGCAATTTCTCCATTGGTTGGCAATTGAGAAGATGCTTCTTTTTTGTGATGGTTTTTTTCTTATTTAAAACAAAACCCAAAACTGTCTGCATCTCACCATCTTCCCTTCTCACCATCTTCCCTTCTCACCATCTTCCCTAAGTTTCCTAGTTTTAAACAATTGAAGCAATCAGTTTAATTAAAGAGATCTCTACCAAAAAGGATTCATGGAAGGTTAAGGTCCGCATCGTTAGTTTATGGAGACAAACCTATAAGATCGATATTATTTTGATGGATTACTATTTGCGTATTTGTATTTCTTATTATTACTATTTGCGTACTTTTTAATCAATCGTTTTTAGATTGTACAAGGCGACATGATTCAGGAAACTGTAAAGAGGGATTTGATGGATGTTTTTGAAATCCATCTTCAAGAGGGAATATTGTAATTATCTCTAAATTTGGAGTTGGTGAGATGAATGATAGGTATCCTGTTATTAATCATCAATACAAGCTCAACTTCTATCGCAACACATCGGTTAGAATTTGTCAGGAGTTTGAAGGTCCTTTGTATGATTTTCATATGGTTGAATTCGATGATATCCTAACCCGCAAAGTGGCTATAGACTCTACTGTTGGTTAGTATACCCTTTTTTATCTAATAAATGGGGGATTGGGATGATGTCATTTGGCTGACATGTCCCATCCTTAGACTATCCACGTAGGATAACAATCTTTGCTGATGATGTCATAACCTTTTTGTGTATTATTTTTTTAAAAATTACAGTGTTTTATTTTTTAAAAATTAAAAGATTATCACACCTTAGGGAGGCGATATATAAACCAAAACCCAAGACGAAAAATCAGTATTCACTTGGGAAAGGTAAATCTTGGGGAACGCAATTTCTCCATTGGGTTGGCAAATACTGAAGACGCTTCTTTTTTTTTATGGTTTTTTTCTTATTTAAACCAAAACTCAAGACTGTCTACATCTCACTATCTTCCCTTTTCACCATCTTCCCTAAGTTTCCTGGTTTTAAAAAATGGAATCAATCAGTTTAATTAAAGAGATCTCTACCAAAAAGAATTCATGGAAGGTTAAGGTCCGCATCGTTAGTTTATGGAGGCAAACCTATAATATCGATATGATTTTGATGGATGAAAAGGTACCATTACTATTTGCGTATTTGTATTTCTTATTATTACTATTTGCGTATTTTTTAATCAATCGTTCTTAGATTGTACAGGGCGACATGATTCAGGAAACTGTAAAGAGGGATTTGATGGATGTTTTTGAAATCCATCATCAACACGGAAGTATTGTAATTCTCTCTAAATTTGGAGTTGGTGAGATGAATGATAGGTATCCTGTTATTAATCATCAATACAAGCTCAAGTTCTATCGCAACACATCGGTTAGAATTTGTCAGGAGTTTAAAGGTCCTTTGTATGGTTTTCATATGGTTGAATTCGATGATATCCTAACTGCAAAGTGGCTATAGACTCTACTGTTGGTTAGTATACCATTTTCTATCTAATAAATGGGGGATTAGGATAATGTCATTTGGGTGACATGTCCCATCCTAAGACTATCCACGTAGGATAACTATCTTTGCTGATGATGTCATAACCTTTTTGTGTTTTATTTTTTTTAAAATTACAGTGTTTTATTTTTTAAAAATTAAAAGATTATCACACCTTAGGGAGGCGATATATAAACCAAAACCCAAGACGAAAAATCAGTATTCACTTGGGAAAGGTAAATCTTGGGGAACGCAATTTCTCCATTGGTTGGCAAATACTGAAGACGCTTCTTTTTTGTGATGGTTTTTTTCTTATTTAAACCAAAACCCAAGACTGTCTGCAACTCACCATCTTCCCTTCTCACCATCTTCCCTAAGTTTCCTAGTTTTAAAAAATTGAAGCAATCAGTTTAATTAAAGAGATCTCTACCAAAAAGGATTCATGGAAGGTTAAGGTCTGCATCGTTAGTTTATGGAGGCAAACCTATAATATCGATATGATTTTGATGGATGAAAAGGTACCATTTGTATTTCTTATTATTACTATTTGCGTATTTTTTTAATCAATCGTTTTTAGATTGTACAGGGCGACATGATTCAGGAAACTGTAAAGAGGGATTTGATGGATGTTTTTGAAATCCATCTTCAACACGGAAGTATTGTAATTCTCTCTAAATTTGGAGTTGGTGAGATGAATGATAGGTATCCTGTTATTAATCATCAATACAAGCTCAACTTCTATCGCAACACGTCGGTTAGAATTTGTCAGGAGTTTGAAGGTCCTTTGTATGGTTTTCATATGGTTGAATTCGATGATATCCTAACCTGCAAAGTGGCTATAGACTCTACTGTTGGTTAGTATAACATTTTTTATCTAATAAATGGGGGATTGGGATAATGTCATTTGGGTGGCATGTCCCATCCTTAGATTATCCACGTAGGATAACTATCTTTGCTGATGATGTCATAATCTTTTTGTGTTTTTTTTTTTTTAAATTACAGTGTTTTATTTTAAAGAAATTAAAAGATTATCAAACCTTAGGGAGGCGATATATAAACTAAAACCCAAGACGGAAAATCAATAGTCATTTGGGAAAGGTAAATCTTGGGGAACGCAATTTCTCCATTAGTTGTCAATTGAGAAGACGCTTCTTGTTTGTGATGGTTTTTTTCTTATTTAAACCAAAACCCAAGACTGTCTGCATCTAACCATCTTCCTTAAGTTTCTTGGTTTTAAACAATGGAAGCAATCAGTTTAATTAAAGAGATCTCTACCAAAAAGGATTCATGGAGGCAAACCTATAAGATCGATATGATTTTGATGGATGAAAAGGTACCATTACTATTTACGTATTTGTATTTCTTATTATTACTATTTGCGCATTTTTTAATCAATCGTTTTTAAATTGTACAGGGCGACATGATTCCGGAAACTGTAAAGAGGGATTTGATGGATGTTTTGAAATCCATCTTCAACAGGGAAGTATTGTAATTCTCTCGAAATTTGGAGTTGGTGAGATGAATGATGGGTATCCTGTTATTAATCATCAATACAAGCTCAACTTCTATCGCAACACATCGGTTAGAATTTGTCAGGAGTTTGAAGGTCCTTTGTATGGTTTTCATATGGTTGAATTTGATGATATCCTAACTTGCAAAATGGATATAGACTCTACTTTTGGTTAGTATACCATTTTTTATCTAATAAATGGGGGATTGGGATGATGTCATTTGGCTGACATGTCCCATCCTTAGACTATCCACGTAGGATAACTATCTTTGCTGATGATGTCATAATCTTTTTGTGTTTTATTTTATTAAAAATTACAGTGTTTTATTTTTAAAAAAATTAAAAGATTATCAGACCTTAAGGAGGCGATATATAAACCAAAACCCAAGACGGAAAATAAGTATTCACTTGGGAAAGGTAAATCTTGGGGAACGCAATTTCTCCATTGGTTTGCAAATACTGAAGACGCTTCTTTTTTGTGATGGTTTTTTCTTATTTAAACCAAAACCCAAGACGGTCTGCATTTTACCATCTTCCCTTCTCACCATCTTCCCTAAGTTTCCTAGTTTTAAACAATAGAAGCAATCAGTTTAATTAAAGAGATCTCTACCAAAAAGGATTCATGGGATGTTAAGGCCCGCATCGTTAGTTTATGGAGGCAAACCTATAAGATCGATATGATTTTGATGGATGAAAAGGTACCATTACTATTTGCGTATTTGTATTTCTTATTATTACTATTTGTGTATTTTTTTAATCAATCGTTTTTAAATTGTACAGGGCGACATGATTCAGGAAACTGTAAAAAGGGACTTGATGGATGTTTTTGAAATCAATCTTCAACAGCGAAGCATTGTAAATCTCTCTAAATTTGGAGTTGGTGAGATGAATGGTAGGTATCCTGTTATTAATCATCAATACAAGACGGACTTCTATCGCAACACATCGGTTATAATTTGTCAGGAGTTTGAAGGTCCTTTGTATGGTTTTCATATGGTTGAATTCGATGATATCCTAACCCGCAAAGTGACTATAGACTCTACTGTTGGTTAGTATACTCTTTTTTATCTAATAAATGGGGGATTGGGATGATGTCATTTGGCTGACATGTCCCATCCTTAGACTATCCACGTAGGATAACTATATTTGCTGATGATGTCATAACCTTTTTGTGTTTTATTTGTTTAAAAATTACAGTGTTTTATTTTTTTAAAAATTACAGTGTTTTATTTTTTAAAAATTAAAAGATTATCACACCTTAGGGAGGCGATATATAAACCAAAACCCAAGACGTAAAATCAGCATTCACTTGGGAAATGTAAATCTTGGGGAACGCAGTTTCTCCATTGGTTGGAAAATACTGAAGACGCTTCTTTTTTGTGCTGGTTTTTTTCTTATTTAAACCAAAACCCAAGACTGTCTGCATCTCACCATCTTCCCTTCTCACCATCTTCCCTAAGTTTCCTAGTTTTAAACAATGGAAGCAATCAATTTAATTAAAGAGATCTCTACCAAAAAGGAATAATGGAAGGTTAAGGGCCGCATCGTTAGTTTATGGAGGCAATCCTATAAGTTCGATATGATTTTGATGGATGAAAAGGTACCATTACTATTTGCGTATTTGTATTTCTTATTATTACTATTTGCGTATTTTTTAATCAATCGTTTTAGATTGTACAGGGCGACATGATTCAGGAAACTGTAAAGAGGGATTTGATGGATGATTTTGAAATCCATCTTCAACAGGGAAGTATTGTAATTCTCTCTAAATTTGGAGTTGGTGAGATGAATGATAGGTATCCTGTTATTAATCATCAATACAAGCTCAACTTCTATCGCAACACATCGGTTAGAATTTGTCAGGAGTTTGAAGGTCCTTTGTATGGTTTTCATATGGTTGAATTTGATGATATCCTAACTTGCAAAATGGATATAGACTCTACTTTTGGTTAGTATACCATTTTTTATCTAATAAATGGGGGATTGGGATGATGTCATTTGGCTGACATGTCCCATCCTTAGACTATCCACGTAGGATAACTATCTTTGCTGATGATGTCATAATCTTTTTGTGTTTTATTTTCTTAAAAATTACAGTGTTTATTTTTAAAAAATTAAAAGATTATCAAACCTTAGGGAGGCGATATATAAACCAAAACCCAAGACGGAAAATCAGTAGTCACTTGGGAAAGGTAAATCTTGGGGAACGCAATTTCTCCATTGGTTTGCAAATACTGAAGACGCTTCTTTTTTGTGATGGTTTTTTCTTATTTAAACCAAAACCCAAGACGGTCTGCATTTTACCATCTTCCCTTCTCACCATCTTCCCTAAGTTTCCTAGTTTTAAACAATAGAAGCAATCAGTTTAATTAAAGAGATCTCTACCAAAAAGGATTCATGGAAGGTTAAGGTCCGCATCGTTAGTTTATGGAGGCAAACCTATAAGATCGATATGATTTTGATGGATGAAAAGGTACCATTACTATTTGCGTATTTGTATTTCTTATTATTACTATTTGTGTATTTTTTTAATCAATCGTTTTTAAATTGTACAGGGCGACATGATTCAGGAAACTGTAAAAAGGGACTTGATGGATGTTTTTGAAATCAATCTTCAACAGCGAAGCATTGTAAATCTCTCTAAATTTGGAGTTGGTGAGATGAATGGTAGGTATCCTGTTATTAATCATCAATACAAGACGGACTTCTATTCCAACACATCGGTTATAATTTGTCAGGAGTTTGAAGGTCCTTTGTATGGTTTTCATATGGTTGAATTCGATGATATCCTAACCCGCAAAGTGACTATAGACTCTACTGTTGGTTAGTATACTCTTTTTTATCTAATAAATGGGGGATTGGGATGATGTCATTTGGCTGACATGTCCCATCCTTAGACTATCCACGTAGGATAACTATATTTGCTGATGATGTCATAACCTTTTTGTGTTTTATTTGTTTAAAAATTACAGTGTTTTATTTTTTTAAAAATTACAGTGTTTTATTTTTTAAAAATTAAAAGATTATCACACCTTAGGGAGGCGATATATAAACCAAAACCCAAGACGTAAAATCAGCATTCACTTGGGAAATGTAAATCTTGGGGAACGCAGTTTCTCCATTGGTTGGAAAATACTGAAGACGCTTCTTTTTTGTGCTGGTTTTTTTCTTATTTAAACCAAAACCCAAGACTGTCTGCATCTCACCATCTTCCCTTCTCACCATCTTCCCTAAGTTTCCTAGTTTTAAACAATGGAAGCAATCAATTTAATTAAAGAGATCTCTACCAAAAAGGAATAATGGAAGGTTAAGGGCCGCATCGTTAGTTTATGGAGGCAATCCTATAAGTTCGATATGATTTTGATGGATGAAAAGGTACCATTACTATTTGCGTATTTGTATTTCTTATTATTACTATTTGTGTATTTTTTAATCAATCGTTTTAGATTGTACAGGGCGACATGATTCAGGAAACTGTAAAGAGGGATTTGATGGATGATTTTGAAATCCATCTTCAACAGGGAAGTATTGTAATTCTCTCTAAATTTGGAGTTGGTGAGATGAATGATAGGTATCCTGTTATTAATCATCAATACAAGCTCAACTTCTATCGCAACACATCGGTTAGAATTTGTCAGGAGTTTGAAGGTCCTTTGTATGGTTTTCATATGGTTGAATTCGATGTGACAACCGTCTAATTTCCAGGTGCATTTTATACTCTATGTCTATTTCGGTCTAACTAGTCTTTGACTTTTCACATAATCGGAACCGCGACAATGTCGGAATCACAACCGGAATCAAATTAAATAAGTCCTAATACCAAGAAAACCCCTAATGAACTTTCCTAACTTCATAATGTAACATACTTTAAAACTTTAGTTAACGAAAAGGTCCAATGAAACACTTATACAAAAACAGCCAAAATACAAAATTTGTTACAAAAATGGTCATGGACGGCGCACACATGTCTTGTGCGCCGTCCTGCAGGACGAAATTTGTAACAAATTCAAATTTGTTGCATGTCTCGATTTACCAATTTTTTCCACCAATCACACTCGAGACCAGGCCCTCATTACTGCATTGATGGATGATTTTGAAATCCATTTTCAACAGGGAAGTATTGTAATTCTCTCTAAATTTGGAGTTGGTGAGATGAATGATAGGTATCTTGTTATTAATCATCAATACAAGCTCAACTTCTATCGCAACACATCGGTTATAATTTGTCAGGAGTTTGAAGGTCCTTTGTATGGTTTTCATATGGTTGAATTCGATGTGACAACCGTCTAATTTCTAGGTGCATTTTATACTCTATGTCTCTTTCGGTCGAACTAGTCTTTGACTTTTCACATAATCGGAACCGCGACAACGTCGGAATCACAACCGGAATCAAATTAAATAAGTCCTAATACCAAGAAAACCCCTAATGAACTTTCCTAAGTTCATAATGTAACATACTTTAAAACTTTAGTTAACGAAAAGGTCCAACGAAACATTTATACAAAAACAGCCAAAATACAAAATTTGTTACAAAAATGGTCCTGGACGGCGTACACATGCCTTGTGCGCCGTCCTGCAGGGCGGAATTTGTATAAAATTCAAATTTGTTGCATGTCTCGATTTACCAACTTTTTCCACCAATCACACTCGAGACCAGACCCTCATTACTGCAATTTGCAGTCCCCAAACACACTCCTTCATTATTTCTTTTATTCATTTTGTAAATCATTGTTATATACAAAAAACACAAACAACATCCATTCTCTCTCAAAAACCTCTCAAGAGTCTTCACTTTTCCAGTAACTACAGCCATAAAAATCCACTTTTAAGCCATACAAATCGTTCCAATCATCAAGACAAGCAAAGGGGTGTCGTTTATTTCAAAAAGGACTAAGCTTGTAAAGATTTTTGAAGCGTAAATCCGACCAAAACTCATCATCCGAGCTTTTCCTTCGGTAGATTTCTTTCTTTTTACTATATTTATATAAATAATCAATTGCATGTAACATCTAACGGTTAAAAATGGTCAAAAACGTTTTTAACCGAAATAACCTTTAGATCCACAGTTTTGTAACTAAAAATGCTTTATAAACTGTTAAAATGATGTTTTAATGAGTTTAAACCTATTGCATGTCGAAATCTATTGCTTAAAATACGTTTTGCAACAAAAACCCGAAAATACCCGAACCATGCGCCATCCTAGACCTTGCAACGGCGCAACGGGCAACTATTTCAGCTTCTGTGCGCTGTTGAGGTGCTCACAGCGGCGCACAGAGCTGCTGGATTTTCAAAACTCGTCGTTTTTGTCGTTTTTAGCACGTTTGGACCATATTTGAACCGCTGATTTTTGACATAGTACATCTTGGGACTCATTATGTAAAACAAATAACATTCGAGACGTGTATGGACTATTTGGACTTATATTGGACTATATTATATATGTTATCGTGTTTTAGGTGATTTGTGAGCGGAAGTGGATGTTACATTTTTGGATATGAAATTTGGGCGCGGAAGCGCTGCCAAAATTTCCTTAGAAAAATGTAAACCAATTCAGCGAGCAAAAGCACTTAAGACATAATAATCAAAAACGTTAAATTGGACTTTTGGACAAAAACGAGACGATTACCTTTTCGGACTATTTTAACAATACTTAACCTTGACACTTAAAGTTTAATAACATTTTATCTATATTATTATATAAGAACATAATAATATAATAACTAATTAAATTATCTTGGTATTATTAGGCAATCTGTGATTCCCGGCTTCCTTTGCCGACCGAGTTTCCGTATCTTACTCTTCGCAATCCGTGAGTTACAACCCCTTATTTTATATGTATTTTGCATGAATTTTTGGGGAAAACATAAGATTATTTATATTTGAAAACTTTATGAATCAAATTGTGTCACACCCCGCTAAAGCGGAAACACGGAATGTGAAGAGCAGAGATATCATAACACGAGATATAATAAAACACAACGATTTTCAAGTCATTATAATTAAATAGTCAAACGTTTACAAGTTCAAAATAACCAAGTGTTTAGCATTTCAGTACATCAAGCTACATAAGCAAACATTTGAACAACATTCCCAAAATAATAGACATGGTCTTCTCCCGATTCATGGTTCACGTGACTTGCCTGACCCGTCCGATAGCTATGCACTTCTAGTCCTTACATTTCTTTTCCTGAAAACATGAGAAAAAGTGTCAACTACAAAAAGTAGTGAGCGAGTTACAGTTTTCTAGTCCTCGACTAAAAACAGTTTCAGCAAAGTATAACAATACTTTGTAAAGAGTTTAGGTAAGTATATCAACACTTTTATAGAAGTTTGCGTAAAAAGAGAATATTGTTTGTGAACTGAACATCGTCCTCATGATAAAGTATGAAGCTAGGTGTTCTCACTTAACCGGTTTCCCCCACGCCGAATTCGAGTAGATGAACAAGTTGACCGTGAGATCCTTCTCTCGCATTATCATACGAGATGTTGAACGAGTTGACCGAGAGGTCCTTCTCTCGTATTATCATACGAGATGTTGAACGAGTTGACCGAGAGGTCCTTCTCTCGTATTATCATACGAGATGTTGAACGAGTTGACCGAGAGGTCCTTCTCTCGTATTATCATACGAGATGTTGAACGAGATGACCGAGAGGTCCTTCTCTCGTATTATCATACGAGATGTTGAACGAGATGACCGAGAGGTCCTTCTCTCGTATTATCATACGAGATGTTGAACGAGATGACCGAGAGGTCCTTCTCTCGTATTATCATACGAGATGTTGAACGAGTTGATAGTGTGTACTTGGGTGAACTCCGAGAGACGGTCGAATAATGTGTACTTAGGTGAACTCCGAGAGACGGTCGAATAATGTGTACTTAGATGAATGTCGAACGAAGGGATAGTCATAACCTAAGTTTCAGTATCCCTACACTAAGCGGCTTAACAAAGCTAATAGTGTGTAAAGAGTCCGGGCACTGTTTTCATGGTAGGCACATACGTCTAGCTATATCCTTATCAAGAGACGATAGAGATGTCAAAATCACGGCACTTAAAGGACGTACGCTAGATCATTAAGTTCAAGTATATACCGAGCGTCCATTTGAAAATATAAATACATATATGCGTATAAAGTCTATCGATTGTAAGAGAAGATGCAATCAATCGTTTAGTTTACAATAGTGCCGAGTGTGGAAATTAAAAGCATACGCATATAAGTTTCATAAATCGTTTCATAAGTTCGTAGCACAGTTCGTAAGTTCATAAATCGGTTCATAAGTTCGTAAAACAGTTCGTCCTCATGTTTCCCCCAAAAAGAAGTATAAAAACAGTAAAAGAGTGGGGATGTAACTCACTGTTTGCGAAGATAAGCTACGAGTGCGAAGAGTAATCGAGTCGGATCGGAAATCACGGGAATCCTATTGTAATACCAAGGTTTAATAAGTACCAATGTTTATAACTTTGTTAGTTAACGAATTGCTTTTATTATAAGTGTTGGTTTTTGGTCTACCGAAAATCGGGCAGCGCTTCCGCGCCAAAATCATTAAGTCCAATATAAAACACTTTCCCGCTTAGCAATTTCCATAACATATTACATATATTTACCGACACAATGTCATATAAAACTTGTTCATTTAGTCCTTTTATGTAAGTTGGACTCATTACAGGTTATGGTTCATGAATTCAGTTTCGAACACAAGTTTAAAGCAACAAGTTTAGAGTTACGCTCAATTAACGGTTTAAATAAGGTTTTGTAACAAGTCTGCGCCACGACCGCCTCGCGGTGGAGGGACTGCGCCGCGGTCAGAAGTTCACCACGACCGCCTCGCGGTGGAGGTACTGCGCCGCGGTCATGGGTTTACCACGACTGCCTCGCGGTGGAGGCACCGTGGCGCGGTCGCGACACAGATTCTTTACCAAAAATCGTTTTTGATGAAATTCGTTATTTGAGTTAGATTTCGACATGCAGTGGCTAAAACTAGTAAAACTCTTTATAATAACCGTTTATATCCACTTTTTAACCATAAAACTAGGATCTATGGAATGATTTGTAAAATCCCGTTTTTGTATATACATGGTTATGAAACTCCATAAAAACAAGTTTTTAGGTATTAGATCTTACATGCAATGAGGTATTTTAGTAGTATATAGTAAATGGAAGAGTTTTTACCGGGTAGAACAAGCTTGATGATGTTTTGTTTGGAGATTTAAGCTCCAAAATGGAGAAAAACGTTTTTGCACCCAAATATCGAACCTTTCTTGCTTCTCTTGATTATTAGGACGATTTTGTGAAGTTATGATGGTGATTTTTCTGTATTTGGTAGCAAAAGTCACTGGAAAATAGTTGTGTGAGTGTGTGTTCTTGAGTGATTTGCAAAGAGAGAGAGAGAGAGAGAGTTAGTGAAATGTTTTGGTGTGTGTGTGTGTTTGTACATGTTTAAGTTGTGATAAATGGGAGTAAAACTAGACTCACTGGACTTCTAAAAATCTTTCAACATGTTTAACCCGGAGCCAAAGTGTTGGGCTCGGGTTTGGGTTTGGTTTGGTTAAGTTTTAATGTTTACCCGAAAATGGCTGTCTGCACCCTCCACCGCGGCGCACTGGGCTCACCGCGGCGCGCTGGAGGGCAGATTTCGCCTTTTTCGTTTTTCGTTCGTTTTATCGTTAAGCATTTTCGTTAGTTGAAAGTTCTCGGTTATTTTAGATAGGAACTTAGGCAAGTTCACTAAGTGTTTTTCTTGGTATTAGTATTCGTTTTGTGGTTCCGATTTCGATTCCGACTCACACTCGTTTACGATACAAGTATAGATACGATCAATGTACAGTTAACTCAAAGATAGAGAATGCGGTTTTCACCTGAAATTAGACGGTTGTCACAAATTGCAACTTTATGAACTTTGACTTATTTTGACTTTGGAACTTATTTTGACTTTTGAACTTATTTTAACTTTGGAACTATTTTGATTTGGAACTTATTGAACAACTTGAACTTTGGAATTTATGGAACTATTTTGAACAAACTCTTTGAACTCTTATGCGTAAAACACTTTTTACTCTACTTGAACTTACTGGCTTGCCCCCGTTTTGGCTAAACTAATTATTGATGCTTGTATGCGGACCGACCCTTGATGGAGCTATAACATGATCTTAAGTGACGGACAACTATCTCTCTTTAAAACAAAACTACTTAGTGCCCAACTACTTTTACTAGAACTATACACACTATTAACTACAAAGTCGTTTAGTAATTATGGGTATCGATACTTAGGAAAGAACCGTTCCTTGCTTAGATGGCAGTCTAAGTACATATTACTAAGAACTTGAACAACTTCTCGTAGGATAGGCGGGAAGAGGGGCCTCACGGTTGAAAAAACGGATTAGTGTGAACACTTAAGTTATATATGCCAAGAGGTTGATACAAGAAATCTAATTAGTTACTTATACGCACAATTTACGAACTTTTTAGCGATTGATTTCCGCAACTACAATTCGACTAAATTTGATACTACTTAGTCTTTACGAACTTAGGGCACCGATTCGCCCGTTACTTGAACTTTAAAAAGTATATAAATTTTAAGCGACTTTTCTCCGCTAATCTCCTTTGGAAACTTTTACTCTTATATATTTTACTTATATTTTTGCCGAACTACTTAAACTGTAACTCACTCACTACTTTCGTAGTTGACACTTTATCTTATGTTTCAGGAAATTTAGTGTAAGTATGGAATGCATGGCATGGACGGGTCGAGGCGGTCGTGTGAGAACCTTTTCGGGAAAAGACTTGTTCACTACTTTTGGGAATTTCATTTTGGAACTTTAAACTTATGTATTTCGTACTAAATAATGTGACTTGGTTATTACTTTTGAACTTGTAAACATTTTATCTTTATTTAATGACTTAAATGCCGTTGTGTTTTATATAACCCGTGTAATGATTTTCCAGCTCTTCACATTCCGTGTTTCCGCTTAGGCGGGGTGTGACAGACTTGGTATTAGAGCTTTTCGGAAATTTTTGAAACCAAACTATAACCAAGGCTTTTCGGAAAATCATTTATCGGTCTAAACTTTAGAGAATTAATTTCGCAATTGTATGTTTATTCTTAACTTCGCATGCCCTGATCACCCATGCCTAGTTCAAAATGGATTATGCAAGGACGGAACGTAATTACTACTGTTAACGGTTTTTTTGAGTCGAAAAGTCCCGGTACTATCTTTTCCCGATTCTCACGTGACTGACCCGTACATGCATCTCATTACACATTTCCTTTATTATCCCTTTGTATTTTCTCATACTTACGAAACTCATTATTCATAGATCCGTCATGTCTCACTCTTCACGCTCACGTTCACACTCACAGGAGTCCCGCTCCCTACCTAGAGCCGCTTCGCCTTCCGAGGGCCGCACCGCCTCAGAGAGCCAGCGACATCAGACTACTGATCCCACGGAGGATACCTCCATGGCGATCTCTAGCAGCATCGGGTCCAGCCCGAGGGCTGTGCTACCACCCCCTCCACCGGTACCCGTTGCCGCCACACTCCACTACCGGGGCCCGCGCACCAGGTTGACCGCGCGAAAGCAGGTCATCCTCCCGGGCCGTCTGCCGGATAGGATGGCTGCGCGCCAAGAGGGACCATCCCAGCCTACTCCATCACACCTACCCTTTGGTCACCCTCCAGAGGTCCCACGGAACCCTACCATGGACCACTACTCCTGGGAGAGGCAGTTTGAGCGCGAGGAAATGCAGCGCGTCAGAGACGCCGAGGCCGCGAGGCAGAGGATGCCTCCTACCCTTCAACCTCCCCCACCGGCCGCGGTCCTTCACTTGCACCGCGAAGTGCGGGGACTGGCACAGGAGACCCATCACCAGGGGCACCTTATCAGTGAGGTTACTGACTCTGCACAACAGTTGTCGGAGCAGGCGTTGCGATTCATCGCATCGACCCGAGCTACGACCCAAACTGTGCAACGCCTCATTGGTGTGTGTCTGGTAATGGGCACGTTGATTGTGGTTATGGCAGCCAAGATGTTTCTGGAGAGGCGCCATTAGTTATTTCTTTTATTGTACTGTACTTAGTCTAGTCATAATTTTCTCACTGTACACGACATAGACTTTTATTATCTTTCCTTTCATGTATTGTAACAGTATTTCTCATTTCAGTACTTTTACCAAACTTAATTATTATTAATGGAAATTTCTATCTTTTATCATTATACTTATCTTACCTTATGAATCTTGTATTTGTGACAATCATTGCAACTCTATCTCTTGGATAATAATCTTGCGTGTACTACCTGATAATTCATCTTACTCTCGTGCTATAATTATCTATGGTCACTAAATTGCATTCTTATCATATTCCATTCGTGCGTGCTAAACTAAATCTGTTCTTCTGATTGTAGAATCATGGCTCCTCGCACCAATGCTAGCATCATTGCCGAGCAAGTTGCTGAACAGTTGAGCGCGACAATGCCCAACATGATCGCCCAGATCACTGCGGGAATCAATGCCAATGTCAACAACCACCAACAGCAACAGCAACAACAACAGCAACAGCAGCAACAACAGCAAAAGCAGAACAATCAAAACCAAAATCATAACCAGAACCAGCACCCGAACCCTCCTCCACGCAACTACAAGAGCTTTATGGCGTGTAAGCCAAAGGAGTTCCATGGCACAACTGGTGCTGTAGGACTGCTCCAATGGTTCGAGAGCATCGAATCTGTCCTGCACATCAGTCGATGTGCTGAGGCAAGCAAGGTGGAGTACGCATCCTGCGTATTCCATGGCCGAGCTCTGTCTTGGTGGAACACTGTTGTCCAAACCCGAGGACGTGACAATGCTTATGCTCTTCCCTGGAACACCTTCAAGAACCTACTCATCGAAGAGTACTGCCCAAGAGGGGAAATCAAGAGGCTCGAGGCTGAGCTGTGGGACCACAAGATAATCGGTAACGACATCGAGAAGTACACCACCCGGTTCCACGAGTTCGCGCGACTGGTTCCAATACTGGTAACCCCTGAGGAGAACCGAATCGACCTATACATCTCTGGTTTGGTCCCAGAAATCCGTGGCATGGTCATCTCATCTGAACCGCAGACCCTCCAGAGTGCAATTATCCTGGCTCACCGTCTCACCAGCAACCTCCTCACCGCTCCTGGATCCTCCAAGAAGGAGTCGGGTGAGAAGAGAAAGGCCGAGCCAACCCCAAGGAGAAGTGACCGCAACAAGAAGGCCCGTAGCACCCGCAATTTCGCCGTGAATGCCACACCTGCACCTACACCTGCACCAGCACCACCTGCTAGATCTGGGTCCTACTCCGGACCACACCCAAAGTGCAACAAGTGCAACTTCCACCATCTCGGGAACTGCCCGTTATGCCTTAGGTGCCAAAAGGTGGGACACTATGCCAAGTACTGCCCTGAAAAGGCAACTGCTCCAGCCCAGAAACTGACATGCTACGAGTGCGGAAGCGACCATCACCTCCGCAATGCCTGCCCCAAGCTCAATTGGACTCCACAGAATCAAGGAGGGCAAGGTAGGGGCCGCGATTACGCACTAACGGCTGAGGAAGCACGCCAGGACCCCAACGCAGTTACTGGTACGTTTCCCTCAACAATCAATTTGCTTCCGTACTATTCGACTCAGGAGCTGAGAGAAGTTTCATTTCCTTAGAATTTAGACCCCTCATAGGTTTAGAATCTAATGTTCTTAAGGATAGTTTTACCGTCGAATACGCTAACGGCCAAGAGTTTGAAGCTAAGGACATAATCTTAGGGTGTTCATTATGCCTGTCTGATAAAATCTTTCCCATCGATCTAATTCCTATCGAGCTTTCAAGTTTCGACTTTATTGTTGGAATGGATTGGCTATCTCGCTTTTGAGCAGAAATCGTTTGTTTCGATAAACTTATCCGTATCCCTCTTTCGGAAAAAGAGACTCTCGTTGTTCAGGGAGACAAGCCTGGACGAAAACTTCGCATCGTATCTTCCATCAAAATGCGCAAGTACCTTCAGAAGGACTATGACGCATTCCTTGCCCATATCGTCGAGCGTAAACCTTTTGAGATTCGAATCCAAGATATTACAGTAGTCAAGGATCATCCCGAAGTCTTTCCCGAGGATTTGCCAGGGCTGCCACCTCAACGACAAGTGGAATTCCGAATAGACTTCATTCCTGGCGCAGCACCGGTTGCCAAGACACCGTACCGTCTGGCACCACCCGAAATGCTAGAAATGTCGAAACAGTTACAGGAACTCTTAGACCATGGTCTTATTCGCCCGAGTTCGTCCCCCTGGGAGCCCTAATCCTAAAGACGGATCCTTCCACATGTGCATTGACTATCGAGAGCTGAACAAGCTGACCGTCAAGAACCGGTACCCTCTCCCGAGGATCGATGATCCTTTCGACCAGTTGCAAGGCGCAACTTACTTCTCCAAGATCGACCTCCGTTCGGGTTATCACCAAGTACGTGTCAGCGAGACCGACATTCTGAAAACCTCATTTCGCACTCGATACGGCCATTACGAATTTCTCTTCATGCCTTTTGGTCTGACCAACGCACCAGCCGTGTTCATGGATCTAATGAACAGAGTGTGTAGACCATACTTAGACAAATTCGTAATCGTATTCATAGACGACATTCTCATCTACTCGAGGAACAAGGAAGATCATGCGAAACACCTTAAGCTTATTTTAGAACTCCTCCGAGATCAGAAATTGTACGCCAAATTCTCGAAGTGTGAATTCTGGCTCCGAGAGGTACACTTCCTTGGTCATGTGGTCAACCAAGAAGGCATTCATGTAGATCCAGCCAAAATCGAAGCGATCGAGAAATGGGAAGCTCCGACGACCCCGACGGAAATCCGTCAGTTCCTATGATTGGCTGGCTATTACCGTAGATTCATTGAGAATTTCTCGAAGATCGCAAAACCCCTCACCGAGCTCACTCAGAAGGACAAGGACTACATTTGGGAAAAGGATCAGGAGGATTCCTTCCAGAAGCTCAAGTACCAGCTTTGTCATGCACCGATTCTGTCCCTGCCAGAGGGCACAAATAACTTTGTAGTATTTTGCGATGCATCCCACCAAGGACTTGGGTGTGTCCTAATGCAAAAGGACAAGGTCATTGCTTACGCTTCCATGCAGCTGAAAGTCCACGAGCAGAACTACACAACGCACGACTTAGAGTTGGGAGCCTTCGTGTTTATTTGAAAATTTGGAGACACTACCTGTATGGCACAAGGTGTACGGTCTACACTGACCACAAGAGCCTTCAGCATATTTTAGACCAGAAAATGCTCAACATGAGGCAACGTAGATGGATAGAACTGTTGAGTGACTACGATTGCGAGATCAAATACCACCCGGGTAAAGCAAACGTAGTAGCAGATGCCCTGAGTCGGAAGGAAAGGGTAAAGACATCTCGAGTTCGAGCATTGGGTATTCAAGTTCAGACGAGCCTCCGAACGCAGATTGCAAACGCGCATCAAAAGGCGTTGAAACCCGAGAACATTAACGTCGAGACGCTGCATAATCATGAGAAAGAATTCGAACGCAAGTCCGACGGAATCTACTACTTCAAAGGTCGAGCATGGATTCCAAAATCTGAGGATCTTCACAAACTCATCCTGGACGAGGGCCACCGATCGAGATACTCTATCCATCCGGGATCCGACAAGTTGTACAAGGACCTCCGAGAGTACTACTGGTGGCCGGGCATGAAGAAAGATATCACCTTGTATGTAGCCAAGTGCCTTACTTGCTCCAAGGTCAAGGCGGAATATCAAAGGCCCTCAGGTTTACTTCAGCAACCGGAAATTCCCATGTGGAAGTGGGAACAAATTTCTATGGACTTCGTCACTAAGTTGCCCCGTACGGCTAAGGGTAACGACACGATTTGGGTAATCGTGGACCGTTTGACAAAATCCGCCCATTTCCCGCCGATTCGAGAAAATCACTCGATGGAGAAGCTAGCTCAGGTCTACATCAACGAGATCGTCTCTCGTCATGGAACACCTCTCTCCATCATCTCCGATAGGGATAGTCGATCCACTTCCCGTTTTTGGAATGTTCTTCAGAAGTCTTTAGGTACTCGACTAGACCTCAGTACTGCATATCACCCTCAGACCGACGACCAGAGCGAAAGGACGATCCAAACACTTGAGGACATGCTGAGGGCATGTGTAGTCAACTTCGGAGGAAGTTGGGACACTCACCTTCCCCTGGTCGAGTTCTACCATAATAACAGCTACCATGCCAGCATCAAGTGCGCGCCATTCGAGGCTCTCTATGGACGTAAGTGTCGGTCACCGCTATGCTGGCTAGAAGCTGGCGATCGACAACTTACGAGACTCGATATCGTCCAGGAGACCATTGACAAGATCACCACTATTCGTGAAAGACTGAAGACATCCCGTACCCGACAGAAGAGCTACGCTGACAACCGAAGGAAACCCCTCGAGTTCCAAGTTGGCGACAGAGTACTCCTCAAAGTAACTCCCTGGAAAGGGGTGGTCCGCTTTGGAAAGCGCGGTAAACTAAGTCCAAGGTACACCGACCCATTTGAAGTCATTGAGCGTATCGGTCCCGTTGCTTATCGTCTCCAACTTCCCCAGGCTCTCGCGAACGTTCATAATGTATTCCATGTCTCACACTTGAAAAAGTGTCTGTCTGATGAGACCATCGTCATCCCTCTTGACGAGGTCAAAATCGACAACCAGCTAAACTTCATCGAGGAACCGCTCGAAGTTGTTGACCGCTAGGTCAAACAACTCAGGCAGAGCCGTGTTCCGATAATCAAGGTTTGGTTGAATTCCCGACGTGGTCACGAATTCACATGGGAGCGTGAAGACCAATTCCGTCAGAAATATCCACATCTGTTCGAAAACATTTCTTCATGATGGGACGAACTTAATTACGGGACGAAATTTCTTCCAACCCGGGGAGAATGTGACAACCGTCTAATTTCCAGGTGCATTTTATATTCTATGTCTCTTTCGGTCTAACTAGTCTTTGACTTTTCACATAATCGGAACCGCGACAACCTCGGATCACAACCGGAATCAAATTAAATAAGTTCTAATACCAAGAAAACCCCTAATGAACTTTCCTAAGTTCATAATGTAACATACTTTAAAACTTTAGTTAACGAAAAGGTCCAACGAAACACTTATACAAAATCAGCCAAAATACAAAATTTGTTACAAAAATGGTCCTGGACGGCGCACACATGCCTTGTGCGCCATCCTGCAGGGCGAAATTTGTAACAAATTCAAATTTGTTGCATGTCTCGATTTACCAACTTTTTCCACCAATCACACTCGAGACCAGGCCCTCATTACTGCAATTTGCAGTCCCCAAACACACTCCTTCATTATTTTCTTTTATTCATTTTGTAAATCATTTTTACATACAAAAAACACACACAACATCCATTCTCTCTCAAAAACCTCTCAAGAGTCTTCACTTTTCCAGTAACTACAGCCATAAAAATCCACCTTTAAGCCATACAAATCGTTCCAATCATCAAGAGAAGCAAAGGGGTGTCGTTTATTTCAAAAAGGACTAAGCTTGTAAAGATTTTTGAAGCGTAAATCCGACCAAAACTCATCATCCGAGCTTTTCCTTCGGTAGATTTCTTTCTTTTTACTATATTTATACAAAAAATCAATTGCATGTAAGATCTAACGGTTAAAAATAAGTTTTTATGCAAATCTATGACTTTTTATGGTCAAAAACGTTTTTAACCGAAATAACCTTTAGATCCACGGTTTTGTAACTAAAAATGCTTTATAAACTGTTAAAATGATGTTTTAATGAGTTTAAACCTATTGCATGTCGAAATCTATTGCTTAAAATACGTTTTGCAACAAAAACCCGAAAATACCCGAACCATGCGCCATCCTAGACCTTGCAACGGCGCAACGGGCAACTATTTCGCTTCTGTGCGCTG
>CAJVGC010000432.1:18838830-18864954 GCA_910822075.1 Senecio squalidus | reverse complement strand
TGAATAGAATTATAAGGTCGAAAGAAGATCATAATTCGAGCATTCCAAATAAAGGGTGACGAAGTTTAAATGATCAAGAAACTGGTCCTTATTGCCTGTGCAGTGGATGCCATACTGACATACGAAATAAATATTATGATATTACATCTACTATTTATGAAAATAGAATTGAAAAGGCTGAAAAGTTAAGAGGACAAATACACAAACATACGTACAATTCTAATTATGATATAATTCTTGTGACTGTTAAAATTCAAAAGGTGTGTTGATATCTATGTTCAAAATATTGGGAGATCTTATCGAGATAACCATTTTGAAAGAAAAATGTCAAGTGAATGTTTGTTTAAGTTTAAGAGGACAAATATACCAATAATCGTCAATTGAGATGTAAATAGTTACAAAGAAAAATGAATGACAATGTTATGTTTAAGTATCAGTCTGATCCCTTATTCGAAAAGATTCTCACAAAAAGAATGTGAAATTTTCAGTTTGTGTAGTTGTTAGTTAAAATTTTTAAACTTTCAGTATTTTGTCTTAATTAAGATTTCTTTTGATTTATCAAAAACAGAAAAATACAAAAAGTTTTTTATTTTTATTGTTTATTTTGCTAGTTTTACGGATAAAATTCTTCAAAAGTATGTTTCATTGAGCAAAACGTTTATTCTTTCTGAAATTGATAATTTTTATGTGCTTAACGTTTATTTGATGTTTGATTTTGAAGAAAAGTGAAATTTTAAAGTTATGAGTTTTACAGCGCATTTGTACGGATGTACATTACATACGCACGGATCAACAAAGCAACTGCACGAATCAAAGGGAAGGTATCGTTTAAAATGTTGGAATTTTACATCCGTGCGGATATCATCATATCCGTGCGGATCAAAGGTGATTCAGACTTTAAGTGTTTGTTAGGTAACCGCACGGACGAAAGCTCTTACGTGCGGATGTCTTTCACATCCGTGCGGATGAAAATTGGGTATATATACCTATACGTCTGTGCTCTTCATTCACAATACTCTCCTCCGTGTTAAGCAAATTTCATCAATTTTTCAAAGTGTTAGAAAGAGTTTTTGAATCTGATTTTCGTGTGTAACTTTGCATTGCGAATACAACCATACAAACCACGTAAGGTATAACGACCGTTTAAGTGTTTAATCGTTGATTTTTAGGTTCAAATAGACTTTAATCAATCGGTCATCTATATGTGTTTGTAATGGTAAATTGAGTTAGGGGATTAGTTAATCGGTGGATAAGGAACGTGTTGGTGTAATTTTTGTGACCAAAAACAGGTTTATATAAACATTTAGGTTTTGGAAAACCAACAGTTTATCTGTCCGCACGAATGTGATTTCATCCGTGCGGATAGGACTATCATCCGTAGGAATGGTTATGTCATACGTACGAATGTACATTGTGTAATCCGTTTGGTTTGAGTAGTTCATCCGTACTGATACATACTGATCCGTGCGGATGGAAGTGCTCATACGTGCGGATGGCCAGAACAGAAACATAAAAACGTTTGAATTTTATTCTAACTGTTTTGCTTTCGATGTTTATATTTCTGTTTGCAGGATAGTGGCTGAAGTTCCTGTCTCTGATATCCCTGTTTCAAATGTTGATGTAATTGTGGAATCATCTTCGCAATCTCAAAGCGCTGCCTGGAGCATTGGACCGAGGAACAATATGTGCGCTTATCTAAACGAAGAGTCTCGAAATGCTAAAAGTTTTGCTGGAATCATCGCGTTCTTGAAGAGATCCAGAATTTACAAGGCTATATCTACTGAGTGTGTGCCTTATTTGTCTCATATATCATCGTTCTGGCAAAATGCTCAAGTTGTTCGTGCAGATGGAAAGATTCAAATTCACAGTAAAGTTCTCGGGACAGATGTGATGATTGATGAGAACGTTATTCGAGGGGTTATCGGATTTGAAGACGAAGCTAGGATGCCAACTATGTTGAACAAGTATCTCGTGAGAGGGTTACTTTTGCGGGTGAAGTATGAAGGTGAAATAGAGAAGGGAGTGATTACGAAGTCTGGGTTTAGCATACAATACAAGTATTTGTGTCACGTGTTGCAACACTGTTTGAGCCCAAGAAAGGCTGGCCATGATGAAATGAGGGAGATAACTCAAAGTGCTTTTGCAGCTTTGGTGTTGAACATTCCTTACAATTTTTCGGGAATGATTTTGCAGCACATGGTGGAGAATTTGGAGATGAAAAAGCAAAAATATCTGATGTATGCGCGCTTTGTGCAAATGATTCTTGACGTGAAGATTCCAACGTTGCCCAAAGCTGCTGATGATACGATCAAGCTGGAAGTAATGAGTGATCTGACAATGGGACGATTGCTTACGTACAAGAGTAAGAAGGTGAAACCGGTGGAGAAACGGTTGATTGGTCACCTTGTTGATTCATCATATGTCTGTCCTGGCGGTAAGAAATGGAGACATGATGACAGTGAATCGGATACTGAGGATATTGTTGTACCTCAACAGTCTGACTCCGATGAAGATGTTGAGGTTATACCGGTTGAATCTCCGGTTGTTGGTACATCGTCATCTCAAGCTGGTTTGAGAGATGAAGATGATGTTGTCATGAGTGCTGAAGAGATTCCATTAGTACGTAAACGAAAAGATCCTCCAGCAACTAAGTCATTCGGAGAATTTCTCAAGAAAAGGGAGAAATCGTCGAAACGTTTCAAGCTGGTGAAACGTTCTGACATTGCTCCACAGACGACTGCCAGCACTGCAGATCCAGTTCCTCCTATTACTACAGCTCCAGAGCCAATCATGACGACAGCTACCACAACCACAATAACTGCTGAAAAGTCATCTTCATCATTGCAGACTTCTGATTCTGCTCAGCTTGCCATCTTGAATGCTATGTTATTAAATGTCTTGGCAAAACAGCATCAACAAGATGAAGAAATTCAGAGACTTAATGCTGAACGCGCTGAAATGTCTGATATGATAAAAAATCAGAATCTGTTGCTTGATTCACATAGATTGCTGCTTGAGGATTGCTCAAATAAGAACAAGGAATTGGAACTTATCACTACTCAGCAATCCAAGAAAATCAAGAAGTTGGAAGAAGACTACAACAAGGTGAAAGATAATATGATTGTAGGTGATGATGGGATTTTCAGACTTAAAGGATCAGACGATGCATCTTCTGAACCGTCTGCTGAAGGAGGTGAAAGCACAGAATCTGATAATGATGGTAAAGAACATACAAGTGAATCGCAGCATGATATTACTCATATCTCGCATGTAAAGTCCAAATTAACTCATATTTTGGATATGCAGAGGGTAATTCAGTTTAGCGTCGAGTATGACAAAGAAGAAGGTGAGATAATACATTGTTTGACAAAAGAACAGATTGCAGAACTATTGGAAATGAATCCTGATGAAGTTATTACTGAAGAATCTTCATCTGCTTCTGCAGCAAATCCTCCTGATTCTGACATTGATGATGATGAGATAGTGTTTGAGCAAAATGTTGATTCAGCAAATCCTATCTATCAATCAAACGATTTTCAAGATCTTCCTGATGATGATGAAGTTTTTAACGTTGATGATGGAGATCTTAACCGCAAATTGGAGAAACATCCAGCTGCCAGCAAGTCTACACCAGATCTCGAACAACTGAGTGTCAAGAAAGCTGAATGGCTTCAGGCAATGAAAGATTGTTTCCGCCCGCCTCGTCAAGTTGTTCAACCTGATTACTCAAAGTTTGATTCTCTGAAAGGTGCGAAGACCGAAGGTCAGATTATCAGTTGGGCATACTTGGATGATTTAAATGTATATGCAATCAAGCGAGAGCGCGGCATTGATTACTTTAAATTCGCTTCTGACTTGAAGACTCTACCGTATTTTGATATGCTACGGTTGGCTCGTCTAAAGTTGTTGTACAGTGAGTCGGATTATAAGGCAACTTGGTTGGAAAAGCAGCTTCATTATGAGTTCAGAACATCGTGGAAGTACCTGAGGCCATATTATCCAAAGATTACCTATTCTAAAGATCGGAAGAATCCGAGAACCGGTAAAGCTTTGAAGCATGTAACGTATAAAGTGCCAAGGGAGATGGAGAAGATTCCGCTACGCAAAATGAAAGCCGGTTTCCATCGGAGATTCAAATGGTGGTATTATGATGATCGAACTACAGAAGCTGTGATTGTGCTGGAGAGAAAAGGTGAATGGGAAACATTGAGAATTTTTGATCGAATGTGGATTAGAAATTTGACTGATGATGATATTTACTCTTTGTTTCTATGTCCTATATTTTGTGATGTCAAAGATATGGATCAAGCGTCACGTTTCAACAAGGTTGTACGTGTATGTTTTGCTTACGAGATCCACGCTTAAGAGTACAGATCGAAGACATTTTTGGGTAGCAGTGAAGATTTTGAAGACTGAATACATAGAATCTAGTTCCTAGGGGGAGTTTGTAGGTGCATTTTGTTAGTTACTAGATTCATATGTAATTACACGTTTATTCTAATATCAGTCTTTGTATTGTTTGGATATTAATGGTTCTTGTTTGATTAATTATATGCTTGAATGTTTACGTTATTCTGAATTAATCAAATATACGATTTGTGATGTTTAAATAATATTCAGATTACATTCGCACGGATGAGGATGCATCCGTGCGCATGAAGGTTCTATTCGCACGGTTAAGTACATTAAACAAGAGTGTTTATTAAACTGTTGTATTCGTACGGATGAGTTCATATCCGTACGGATAGGAAGTAATAGTTGTTCATACGTACGGATGAGATCACATCCGTACGGATGAATATCTGGGCCTATATATACCCATTTACTTCCTGCATTACGGAGTTAGTCGTCCTAGGGTTTTGTGCGTGTTTGAACTGCTGATGTCGTTTTCTTTGTGTTCCAAACCGATTATAACATATAATCAATCATCCGAATAGTCTTCCTAAGGTCTAATCTTATCAATAATCATTGGTTTGATTTCGTTTCCGAAGGTTATATATTCGCTAGATAATCGATAGCTTATTTCCGCTAGGTTATTGATATAACGTTTCAATCTTAAGATCCATACAACCCCAACAACACCCATGAGGTTCTTGAAAACCACTTGAACGGGAAAAAACATAAAAAGAACGTGGAAATACAGGAAGAGTTAAAGAAACTTGCAGCCAAAACACACGAAGCTCAATTGGCCGTTGTTGCCGCCTTTGAGAAACAAGAAGTCAAACTGGAGAGTCATCCGTTCGAGTATGAAGAACAAGGTTTAAAGAGAAAGACGAGGGATGGTGAAGAACGGACATCTGCTGACCCCGAAAAGAAACAAAAGGAAGTTGAACCTTTTATTTGCGAACTTTGTGATGTGAATTGTGAATCAGCACCTACTTTCGACAGTCACTTGAAAGGTAGAAAACATGTATATAATCTTCAACAATTTCAGGAACAATAAGCCCAAGCTGCTTTGGGGGACAGGTGGCGTTACAAGCACTCTATCCTGCATTAGTTTGGTATTTTGGTATTTCAATTTTTCCCATTTAATAAGTAGAACTAACATTACTCTAAATTTATAAAGCAAATTATTGATTAGAAAAAGATTTTAAACCGAACCTAATTTTGTTTTTGGGTCGTTTTGTTCGATTTTTCTTTTTCTTTTTTTGGTTTCGTTTTTACCCATGTCTTGCTAAAAAAAACCTTATAATAATGAAAATTATTTCGGACCTTCAAAATCAAATTACATGTGACTAAAGACCTTCAAAATTTTTGTTATGTTATATCAAATCTGATGATGAGATATTGTAAATCCATGATTTCTTTTTAATACCACTACACAAGCCCATGATTAGCAACAACCCAACATCATATCATTAAGTCCAATTTTTTCTGGCCCAATTTTAATGTTTCATATACTTTTGGTAGAATTATAGGAGTCACAATCTCCTTGAAGACAGTATCAATAATTAAACACAAAACAAATACCGATTTTCACTAGAATTGTATAAAAAACACAAACTTCTTTCTGGAAATCACTTTGGCATGTATGGATGATGATAATAGTGGTCATGTCATAAAGAAGAAGAAGGAGAACATGTAAATACAAAAGTCAAATGGTAATTTAAAAAGTTCGTTGCATGGTCATACGGAGGATTATAGAGCTGGAAACGGTGTTCAAACAAGATTTCTGCTTTCTGATGTTACTAATGGTAAGTCCTGCTGCACTTTTTTTTTTAAACCGCATTATAAGTTATATTCAATATTTATGAAACATATTGAAGTGTAAAAAAGAACACACACTTGGCAAAAGCCCGAATGAAAGCTTCATCGCAATCTAGATAAGGTTATTAAAGTAGTTTGATATTTGGGTCTACAGTGATTCATATTTGGCAATATAATCATTAGCATAACTAACTAAGTTGGCAGTTTTGTAAATGAAATTATAGAACTCATTTCACTTTGATTATGTCGAACTTGTAACATTAATATGACCGCTCCTCAAGTAGTCTGCTCTCCGATTGTTTTTGTTTTTTCATCTCGTGTTCATATGGCCTGAAAGTTATAGTGTTTACCTAATCAATAAACTAAAACTAATGTTCCAATTAATGCCTATGCTTCTTCAAGAGCAGCAATCTTAGTAAGTTCACCCATTTACATGGGTCACTTTATGTTGTCTTTTCTCAAACGGGAGGGGAATGGGTCAAACGGGTTAAAAATCATCCAAAATGAGTTTATGATGCATTCAAATTACAACCTCCTGTTACAACCGTCAAATTTCAGGTGCTCTTTACCTTCTATGTCTCTCGCTTTGTCTGTTGTGTCTTTAAATTGAACATTATCGGAAACGCGCTAGTGTTGGAATCACAACCGGAATCAACTTATATAAGTCCTAATGCCAAGAAAACACCTAATGAACTTTCCTAAATTCATAACGTAACATACTTTAAAACTTTAGTTAACGAAAAGGTCCAACGAAACAAAAATACAAAAACAGCAAAAATCAAAATTTTGAAAAGTGGTCCAGGACGACGCACAGGGGCCTTGTGCGCCGTCCTGGAGGACTAACTCCGATTTTTTTTGAAATTTCTGCATGTCTCGATTTCTCAACTTAAACCCCCAATCACCAACGACTATTAACCATCATTTACTGCTACATAGCAGTCCCAAGGCAAGCATTACTCCTTTTCTCTATTTTCTTTTCATTTTGTTCATTTCATAAAACCAAAAACATAACAACACACACTTTTTCTCTCAAAACCCTCTCAAACTTCATCACTTCCAGAAATTTCCAGCCATCAAACACCATTTTTAATCCATCAAAATCGTCCAAATAATCCAAAGAAACAAATGGAACCAAAAGATTTCGGCTAAGGACCATTTTTGTAGGGATTTTCTGAGCTCAAACATCACCAAATCATCATCCAAGCGATTTCCACCGGTAGATTTCTTTTAACTTACTGTTTTTATATAAATAACAACTTGCATGGATGATCTATGGATTTAAAACTTATAACAAGTTTTATGTATAAAAACGCTATAGAAACTGTTAAAATGACATTTTAATAAGTCTAGACCGATTACATGTTGAAATCCGTGGCCAAAATAGTCGTTTTGCTCGAAAAATCCCGAGAACATAACCTGTGCGCCGTCCATATGACCAGTACGACGCAGCGGGCGAACTTTTGGCTTCTGTTCGCCGTCCCAGTGGTCACAACGGCGCACAGGCCTGACCAGTTTTCCCGAATTTTCGTTATTTGACGTTTTGAAACTTGTTGACCCGCTGACTTTTCGTGAAACACCATTTTGGGACTGAGTTTGACTAAACTAATATAACGGTGACTTGTAATGGACTCTTGGAACTTAATTGAACTCGTTTGGGTATAGAGTTGTGTTGTATGTCATTTGTGAGCGGTTTAGGAAACTGAATTTTGGGATATGAAATTTGGGCGCGGAAGCGCTGCCCAAATTTCATTAGAGAAATTCAAACCATTGGACCTTGGACAAAAACGTGACATAAACCGTTTTAGACAATACTTAACCTTGACACTTAAAGTTTAACTAAAAACTTATTTATATTATCTTAAGTATAAAACATAACAAGATAATAACATTTGGACTACCTTGGTAATAATAGGCGACCCGTGATTCCCGGCTTCCGCTCCGACCGATTCCCGAGTTCTTTGTCTTCGCAATCCGTGAGTTACACCCCTCATTACTCTTACATTTTAAGTACTTTTTTTGTGGGTTTGTGAACAATATCTTTTATGTGAAACTGTTTTACGCACTTGAACTTACGTAGAATGTTTTGTGATCTATTTTTGAAAACTTTATGAATTATTGAGCTGTTTATCTATTTTTTTGGAAACTTTATGAACTATTGAGCTATTTATCTATTTTTGGAAACTTTATGAACTATTGAGCTATTTATCTATTTTTGGAAACTTTACGAACTTTGCAACTGTACGACTTTTGGAACCTTTGAGAACTATTGGACTATTTTGGAACTTTGCGAACTAATATGCGTAGACAATATCATCTATTCGGATTGGCTTACTTTAGACTAAATAGGATTGCCTCTTTGGATATTTCATTAGACAATGATAGCTTGATTGTATTTGGAGCAAACCCTAGGTGAGGATATAAACGCCGTAAGTACAAACGACCAATTTTTTTTAGAAACATGACAGACAAAGTGCCCCGCAACTTTTGTTTTTGAAACTACTCCCTTCACACTATTAACAATAGTCGTTAGTAAATATGGGTATCGATACTTAGGAGCGGTCACTCCTTACTTAAGGGTAGCAACCTGGGTACATATTACTAAGTTCACACGAACTCGATCTTTAGACTGGAACTAGGGGCGTGTGCTTGTCCAGAAATCGGATTAGTGTGCAAAATCTTACGTTATATTAAGCTTAGTGGCTAGTACAACTCGAGGATCATAGGTCTTTATTATTTACGCATATGCTTACTTACTGTCTTACACATGTGGATTAATCCACCACTGAGGTAATGACTACGCACTTTTACCGCTTGCTACGCGACTTGACTTTGAACTTATCTTGAACTTTTGTAAAGATTGAACTTTTCTTGAACCTTTATGAACTTTGAATTGATCTCGAACTTTTATGGACTTTGAACTTGTCTCGAACTTTTACGAACTCTAAACTCTTGACTTGGACTATTACGACAGTATATAAACTACCTCTATGCGATTGCTTATCCGCTTACTCCTTTTGGAAAACTTTGTACTTATATATATACTTGTCGAACTTTTTATTAGAAACCTTTGGTCAACTTATAAATTGTAACTCACTCACTACGTTTTCGTAGTTGACACTTTATCTCATGTTTCTAAGCGTAAGTTATGAAGTGCATTGCTCAAGCGGGTCAAGACAATTATGTGAAGTGTACCTCGGGAAGAAGACCTTTATTTTTGGGAATCTTTAAATTAAAACATTTTATTATTATGTATTATGGTCTTAAACGTTGAATCTTGGTTGTATCTTTGAATTTTGTACTTTTCCAACTTTAATCCTAATGACTTGAACCGTTGATTTTAGTATAACCCGTGAAATCATTCTTTGCTCTTCACCTCTCGTGTTTCCGCTTTAGCGGGGTGTGACAGACTTGGTATCAGAGCATGGGTTATAGTGAAAACGGTTTTAAAAATTTTCAAAAAGTTTTCGAAACCAAAACTATAACCAATGCTTTTCAGAAAAATCATTTTCGGGTTCAAACTTTAGAATATTACTTTCCGAGATTGCATGGTTATCTTTTTCAACTATGCGTGACCTGATCAACCATGCATAGTTCAAAATGAATTATGCAAGAACGTAAATTCAATGGCTATCGTTAACGGTTTTGAGTCGAAAAATTCCCGGTCTTGTCAATTCCCGACAATCACATAACTGACCCGTGCATGCATATTACTTACGTTTTTCCTATTTTTAGTTTCCCCCGTACTTATGTAACTCTCTATTCGCAGATACGCCATGTCTCAGTCATCGCACTCCTGATCCCAGTCACGATCGCTCCCACAAGCCGCCTCCCCCTCGCACGAACCCTCTGAGGGCCATACGGCTTCTGAGAGTCAGCGTCATCAGACGACTGACCCGACGGAAGACACGTCTATGACCATCAGTAGCAGTAACGGGTCCAGCCCGAGGACAGTACTCCCACCTCCTAGTTTGGTACCCGTTGCAGCACTACCGCAGCCTCGAGGACCCAGCGCTAGAGTGACTACGCATCAGCAACCGGGCCCGTTCCGACCCGCACCTCCCCGGTCTTTCCTGGATCCTTACGACCCCGCTTTGCGCACCCCGATCACGGAACGCTACGCGTGGGATCGTCAGTTCATTGAAGAAAGGCGACCCGCCCAGGAGGCCGGACCCTCCCGAACCATGATGCCACCTACTCACCAGCCTCTCCCACCAGATGCTTTTCTCAACCTGCACCGTCAGGTCCGGGGACTCGCGGAGGAAGCCCAAGAGGAGGGCCTCCTTCTCTTCGAGGTCTCCGACGCCACACACGAGTTGGCCCAGCAGTCAATGCGGATCATCGCATCGGCTCAGGCCACCGCTAGGACCGTGCATCGTCTCACGAGAGCATGCTTGATCATGGGGGAATTTATAGTAGCCATTGCCGCCAAGATGTTCTTCGAAGAGCGTTATTAGGCATACTTTCCTTTGTATTTGTACTGTACCGGCTAGTCGTAATTTTCTATTGTACACGACTTAAGCTATTATCTATTATTTCCTATGTATTGTACTTGTATTTCTTTCAGTATTTTGTCCTATGTACTAAAACCTATTATCATTAATGAAAATCTTTGTCTTCTATTTTCATACCTGTTTTGTCGCGTGAATCTTTTAATTATCGTCAAACAGTAATACTATTTCTTGAATCATCATCGTACGTATACTGTTACCATTCTCGTACACCCTTTTACTACTATCGTTACCATACTTGTGCTAATTGTCCACGCACATTACTTTTGTGTACTCGATAATCGTTAACTCTTGAGTTGAATTCCTGTAGTAAATTCCAATTTGTGCGTTCTAAACTAGTTTCTTCTTTCCCTTGTAGAACCATGCCTCCCAAGAGAAGCCGCGCTGATCACATAGTCGAACAGATCGTTGTGCAATTCCAAGCGGTACTTCCAAGCATGATCGACCAGATCGTCGCTGGAATCAACAAAGGGATCTTCGGAATCAACGAACCCCTTCTCTCTCTTGCCCCAACTAGGCAGGATGAGGACGAGGACTTTGGAACCAACCGCCTACCTCCCACTCCAGCCCTCTTCCAGCGAAGAGAGAGTAAGAGAAGGAAGATTCACCACCAACCCTCATGGACCAGCAACAACCAGGAAACCCCAACCGTAACCCGAGCCTACTCTGGACCGCACCCCCAGTGCAACAGGTGCCACTTCCATCATGCTCGAAGATGCCCGGTATGCAGATTTTGCAACGAAGAAGGGCACTACCCCTGGTGTTGTCCAGAAAAAGCAAACAACCGAGCCAGAAAAAGGCGATGCCTCGAGTGTGGAAGCGACCAGCACCTCCGTGGGGATTGCCTCCTAGAGCATACCACAGAAACTCTCAGTGCTCTCGCAATCACAGCCGAGGAGACCCATCAGAACCCAACGCAGTTAATGGTACGTTCTCTGTCGAATAACTATTTTCTTCCGTACTATTCAGGTCAAGAGCTGAAAGAAACCTTGCCTCCTTATAAATTAGACCCCTCATCAACCTAATCTCTATCGAACCATCAAGCTTTGACGCTATCGTTGGGATGGACTAGTCACCCCATTTTCAAGCCAAGACCGTCCGTTTCAACAAAACTCACCCGTATTCCTATCCAGAAAGTGAAACTCCCGTCGTTCAGGAGGACAAACCTGAATGACAACTTCGCGACATGTATTCCTTGATAATGCACAAGTACCTTGAAAAGGACCACGACGCATTCTTCGCCCACGACGTCGAACGTAAATCTAAGGAAAGCCGAGTCCAAGACATTTCAGTAGTCAAGGACCATCCAAAGATTTTCCTGAGAATTTGCCTGGGCTACCACCAAATCGACAAGTGGAAATTCCGAATAGACCTCGTTCAGTTGCCAAGACACCCTACCGTCTGGCACCACCCGAGATGCTAAGGCGTCCAAAGCCGCTGTAGTAACTCCTAGACCCCGATTCTATCCGCCCAATTTCGTTCCCCTGGAGAGCCCCAAATCTTCCCTATCGAAAGAAAGACAGATCTTCCCTTGGTACGCCGACCCTTGCAAACTTCTCAAACTGACCGTCAAGAACCCACGACTAGCCCCGAGGATCGACGACCTATTCGAGTAGTTGCAGGGTGCAACTTACCTCTCAAAAGTCGACCCCCGCTCGGGGTTATCATCAAATTCGCGACATTATGACCGACATTTCTAAAGTCGCATCCCCAAACGCGATGTGAACAACACGAGTTTCCCCTCTGTCAATAGGCCTAACCGATACACTAACGGTATTCATGGACTTAATGAACAAAGTGTGTAGGCCGTACTTAGATGATTAATAACCATACTCATGGTCAACATTCTCATCTACTCAAGGAAGATCATATAAAACATCCCAAACTCATTCTAGAACTCCTCCGAGATCAGAAATCATGCGCTAAGTTCCCAAAGTGCGAATTCTGGCCCCGAAAATAACATTTCACCGGTTCTGTAGTCAACCATGAAGGAATTCGAACTCAGGCTAAACGTAACCCGTTACGCCAAGCTCCAAGCATGAGTTCTGAAGTCCGAAGGTCTTCGTAAACTCATTTCCGTCAGGGGCCACTGATTTCGCTATTCCATTCATCCGGGATCCGACTTGTTGTACAAGGGTTCCCGAGAATACTGCTCGTGGCCGGACATGAATATGGGTATTACCTTGTATCTAGTTGAGTTCCTCACTTACTCCAAGGTCGAGGTGGAATACCGAAAACCATCTCTCAATCATCTCCGGTAAAGATGGTCGATCTACGTCCCGCTCTCTTCGGAGTGCCCTCCAGAGAATCGCTAGGGGCGCGACTAGACCTCAACGCTTCACACCACATTTCGGCTAACGGTCAGGACGGAAAGACGATACAAACGTTCAAAGAAATACTGAGAGCATGTATAGTTGCCTTCGTAGGTAGCCGAGATACTCACCTTCCCTTTTGTTGAGTTACATATGACAACGGATTCCATGCCAGCACTGAGTGCGCACCCTCCAATCTCTATATGGACGCAAGTATCGATCACCGCTCTATCGGCTAGAAGCTGACGATTGACAACTAGCAAGGTCCGACGTCTCCCTCTACCCGTGGAAGACTGGAAACATCCCGTACCCGGCAAAAGAGCTACGTAACCAACCAGAGGAAAAACCCTCGATTCCTAGGATGGCGATAGAGTACTTCCCAAGATATCGCCATGGAAGGGGATAGCCTGCTTCTGGAAACGCGGCAAACTGAGCCCGAGGTACACCGGTCCAACCTAAGTCTTAGGACATATTGGTCCGATTACTCATCACCTTTAACTTCCCCATTTTTCTTTAAACATTCATGTGTGTTCCATTCTCACACTTGAAACGTGCCTATCTAATAAGACCCTCGTCATTCCTCTTGACAAGGTCAAATCAATGCCAAACTCAACCTATTTGACGAACCACTTAAAGTTTTTTGATGAACCGCATAGAGTCGTATTCCTATTGCCAAAAGTTCGCTGGAATTCCCGACTCGGTCACGAACTCACATTGGAACGTGAGGACCAAGTCCGCCAGAAATATCCACATCTGTTCTAGAACATTGCCCCGTGATGGTACGAACTAAATTTCGGGACGAAATTCCTTGCAACCCGGGGAGAATGTGACAACCGTCAAATTTCAGGTGCTCTTTACGTTCTATGTCTCTCGCTTTGTCTGTTGTGTCTTTAAATTGAACATTATCGGAAACGCGCTAGTGTTGGAATCACAACCGGAATCAACTTATATAAGTCCTAATGCCAAGAAAACACCTAATGAACTTTCCTAAGTTCACCGTAACATACTTTAAAACTTTAGTTAACGAAAAGGTCCAACGAAACAAAAATACAAAAACAGCAAAAATCAAAATTTTGTTACAAAAGTGGTCCAGGACGACGCACAGGGGCCTTGAGCGCCGTCCTGGAGGACTAACTCCGAATTTTTTTGAAATTTCTGCATGTCTCGATTTCTCAACTTAAACCCCCAATCACCAACGACTATTAACCATCATTTACTGCTACATAGCAGTCCCAAGGCAAGCATTACTACTTTTCTCTATTTTCTTTTCATTTTGTTCATTTCATTAAACCAAAAACATAAAAACACACACTTTTTCTCTCAAAACCCTCTCAAACTTCATCACTTCCAGAAATTTCCAGCCATCAAATACCATTTTTAATCCATCAAAATCGTCCAAATAATCCAAAGAAACAAAAGGAACCAAAAGATTTCGGCTAAGGACCATTGGTGTAACGATTTTCGGAGCTCAAACATCACCAAATCATCATCCAAGCGATTTCCACCGGTAGATTTCTTTTAACTTACTGTTTTTATATAAATAACAACTTGCATGGATGATCTATGGATTTAAAATGAGTTTTTAAAAAGATTTATAACGTTTTATGTACAAAAACGATTTTTAACCGAAATATTATTTAGATCTATGTTTTTATGGATAAAACAGCTTTAGAAAATGTTAAAATGACATTTTAATAAGTCTAGACCGACTGCATGTTGAAATCCGTGGCCAAAATAGTCGTTTTGCTCGAAAAAATCCCGAGAACAGGACCTGTGCGCCGTCCATATGACTTGGACGACGCAACGGGCGAACTTTTGGCTTCTGAGCGCCGTCCCAGTGGTCACAACAGCGCACAGGCCTGACCAGTTTTCACGAATTTTCGTTATTTGACGTTTTGGAACTTGCTAACCAGCTGACTTTTCGTGAAACACCATTTTGGGACTGAGTTTGACTAAACTACTATAACGGTGACTTGTAATGGACTTTTGGAACTTAATTGAACTCGTTTGGTTATAGAGTTGTGTTGTATGTCATTTGTGAGCGGTATTGGAAATTGAATTTTGGGATATGAAATTTTGGCGCGGAAGCGCTGCCCAAATTTCATTAGAGAAATGCAAACCATTTCAGCGACCAAAATTACTTACAACATAATGATAATAATCGTTAAAATTAGACGTTGGACAAAAACGTAACATAAACCGTTTTAGACAATACTTAACCTTGTCACTTAAAGTTTAACTAAAAACTTATTTATATTATCTTAAGTATAAAACATAACAAGATAATAACATTTGGACTACCTTGGTAATAATAGGCGACCCGTGATTCCCGGCTTCCGCTCCGACCGATTCCCGAGTTCTTTGTCTTCGCAATCCGTGAGTTACACCCCTCCTTACTCTTACATTTTAAGTACTCTTTTTGGGGGCATGAGATCAAAACCCTTTGTAAACAATATCTTTTATGTGAAACTGTTTTACGCGCTTGAACTTACGTAGAACGTTTTGTGATCTTTTTTTGGATACTTTATGAACTATTGAGCTGTTTATCTATTTTTTTGGAAACTTTATGAACTATTGAGCTATTTATCTATTTTTGGAAACTTTATGAACTATTGAGCTATTTATCTATTTTTGGAAACTTTACGAACTTTGCAACTGTACGACTTTTGGAACCTTTGAGAACTATTGGACTATTTTGGAACTTTGCGAACTAATATGCGTAGAAAATATCATCTATTCGGATTGGCTTACTTTAGACTAAATAGGTTTGCCTCTTTGGATATTTGATTAGACAATGATAGCTTGATTGTATTTGGAGCAAACCCTAGGTGAGGATATAAACGGCGTAAGTACAAACGACCAATTTTTTTTAGAAACAGGACGGACAAAGTGCCCCGCAACTTTTCTTTTTGAAACTACTCCCTTCACATTATTAACAATAGCCGTTAGTAAATATGGGTATCGATACTTAATAGCGGTCACTCCTTACTTAAGGGTAGCAACCTGGGTACATATTACTAAGTTCTCACGAACTCGATCTTTAGACTGGAACTAGGGGCGTGTGCTTGACCAGAAATCGGATTAGTGTGCAAAATCTTACGTTATATTAAGCTTAGTGGTTGGTACAACTCGAGGATCATAGGTCTTTATTAGTTACGCATATGCCTACTTACTGTGTTACACATGTGGATTAATCCACCACTGAGGTAATGACTACGCACTTTTACCGCTTGCTACGCGACTTGACTTTGAACTTATCTTGAACTTTTTTGAACATTGAACTTTTCTTGAACCTTTATAAACTTTGAATTGATCTTGAACTTTTATGGACTTTGAACTTGTCTCGAACTTTTACGAACTCTAAATTCTTGACTTGGACTATTACGACAGTATATAAACTACCTCTATGCGATTGCTTATCCGCTTACTCCTTTTGGAAAACTTTGTACTTAAATATATACTTGTCGAACTTTTATTAGAAACCTTTGGTCAACTTATAAACTGTAACTCACTCACTACGTTTTCGTAGTTGACACTTTATCTCATGTTTCAGGAACTAAGCGTAAGTTATGAAGTGCATTGCTCAAGCGGGTCAAGACAATTATGTGAAGTGTACCTCGGGAAGAAGACCTTTACTTTTGGGAATCTTTAAATTAAAACATTTTATTATTATGTATTATGGTCTTAAACGTTGAATCTTGATTGTATCTTTGAATTTTGTACTTTTCCAACTTTAATCTTAATTACTTGAACCGTTGATTTTAGTATAACCCGTGAAATGATTCTTTGCTCTTCACATCTCGTGTTTCCGCTTTAGCGGGGTGTGACACCTCCTAAAGCGTGTAACTCCAAGATTAGCCTCTAAAAGTATATTTTTTATATAAAGTAAAGTTATACTCAACTCTACCGTATTAAAAACAAAAGAATCATTACAGCCCGACCCGTTACCCAACCCGCACATCTTGCCAATCATATAACACACTCAAAGATCTACAATGCTAGAGAACAATTATCTGATTTGATGTGTCATCTCTAGCAGTTACAACAATTATGAATTAACTAGTAGGGACTCGTGCTTTGCACGAGTTCGGGGGTTTATGTTCCAGCCTGCACTTTGACCATTAAACAATATAAATTTACATTCGCAAGCCAAGAAAGAAGGCATCGTCTTCGTGAGATTATTTGATTCGCAAACTATATTTTTTATTTGATACTAATCAAAAAAAAAAAAAAAAAAAAAAAAGAAAGCCCAACACCAACCAAAGCCCACAAGCTAAACACCCAACACCTAAGCAAGCCCAACAGTTGGTTTGTAAATTTTTTAAAGCAGTACAAAAGAAACAAAAGAAAAAGGAGCTGCTGGGATTTGAACCGCGGTCTCCACGCAGCGGAGGTCGCGAGCTAACCACTCTGGCAACAACCTCTTTTGTAATAGAAATGATAACAATTGTATTTAAACACAAAAATTTCATTATAATAATATAAACTGCACAATTCCATAGGCATCCACAGAAATTAAATTAGGGAGTAATGATGAGTTTGAAAAAATAACTATATAAGTTAGGCTAACCTGATATCTGATACGGAAAAGTAATTACGCAGATCAATAGTAAATGAAAAGGCCTTGCTTTCTACATTTCTCACACGACTACACGAGGGATCAAAGTGAGCTTATTAACACCAATACTAACACGAAGCCGCAACTCAAATCTAGAAGAAAGCCATATACAAACAAGGACTTTCAGTTAAAACAATCACTCAAAAAGCCAAAACTTAATTCAAGATATATCGGAAGTACCTATTCGGCCATGTATGCAAATCATCATCTGTTGATTTTAATACAAGATCTACCGTTGATTGATTGTTAGCGGGAGGCAAAGGTGAAGGATCTTCATGGATGTTATGTCAAGCTGGTGATTAAGAAGTTGTAGGTGGTATTAACAAAAGTGATGTTAGAAGTACTTTTTGAAACTACTTTATGATATGAATTTTTCCCATCATTTTTACATAACTGTTTTAAAGCTTTTATTTAGATACTTGACCTTTTATACATATACTATAAATATAAAAGGACTTGAAAAATAAAATGATTTAGAATGATTTAATCTATATGGTGAATTTGATAGAGGTTTTGGTAATGTATAAAGGGTATATCGTTGTTGAATTTGTTACAAAATTTCCGAATATAACTACCACTTTTTAATAAGTATTTTTTGTTATTTAAGCTAACAACCATTAAATACCCCACACAAACACAACACCTTTAAACATCGTTTTCGGTTTTTATGTTAGTGTTGTTCATGTTTATTTTCTATTTTCTATTTAATTTGTTTGATAATATGGGATGGTTGGTGTTCGAGCAAGAATCGACAGGCTCAGTAACTTGGGTTAGATTGATCACTCTCTTGGCCTCCTGCTCAAGCAGTGCAAACCTAACAGACTCTTGGCGAGTCTAAGGTGGAAAAGAGATTGATCGGAAAGGCTTGACGGAATATGGCTAAGTATTGCGGTCAGTGAGTATGTGAGGAAGATGATGAAGCTGCCACTAAAACCTGAAGTGTTGGGTATTTATACCCTACATTGCCAGGTACCAACAACAGTCATGATGATCATTTATTGTTCATCAATAGGATTCCAACGGGTATAAGTGAAAAGGTAACGCTCCTGCAATGATATAATCTCATCAATGCCTTTGACGGTTACATCCAAGCATTAGGCTTGGATGTCCGACTGGCAAAATGTCAGGAGCATGATACCTTGAGATGAACTCCAAAGCATCAGTGTTGGTCTAGAGTAATGCAGACATATGTATACAAGTCTTTAGACATGTCAGAGCATGAGTGTCGGACTGACCACGAGCGTCGGATGTCGGGGCAGATCTCCTGGCATGGGGCCAGCTAGGTGTCAGAGCACAACTCCCGGACACGGACACGGGGTGGAGCGAGCTGCCGGGGCACAACTCCCGGACACGGGGCGGCTAGGTGTCGGGGTCACGACTCCCGGACACGGGGGCCTAGGTGTCGGGGCCAAGACTCCCGGACACGGGGCGGAGCTAGGTGACGGGGCCCAATTCCCGGACACGGGGCGGCTAGGTGTCGGGGTCACGACTCCCCGGACAAGGGGCGAGCTAGGTGTCGGGGCACAACTCCCAGACACGGGGCAGCTAGGTACCGGGGCCACGACTCCCCGACACGGGGCCGGAGCCCAGGTGCCGGGGCCACGACTCCCGGACACGGGGCGCCTAGGTGCCGGGGCCACAATTCCTGGACACGGGGCCGGATCCCAGGTGTCGGGCCACGATTCCCGGACACGGGGTCTTACTCCTGGTGTCGGGGCCACAATTCCCGGACACGGGACCGGAGCCCAGGTGTCGGGCCACGATTCCCGGACACGGGGCCTTACTCCCGGTGTCGGGGCTACAATTCCCGGACACTTGGTCGGAGCCTAGGTGTCGGGGCCACGATTCCCGGACACGGGGCCTTACTCCCGGTGTCGGGGCTTCTGGGTGTCGGGCTCACGTTCCGGGTTCTGGTCCTTTTGTCAGATTGAGATTCAGTGGGCCGAACCCAAGTGTTAGGTTTGACAGGTTATAAGTATAAGCCATCACCTACTAACACTATCATGCCCCCCAGTTAGGTTTTAAAAATTAGGTTTTGAAGCCGAACTCTTCTGCGTTAGGCGATCACTAAGTTTTTTTTTTTTTTTTTTTTTTTGCGACGTCCGGTTCCTATCCGATGGCCAGGCATGTAGCCGGCATACAGCCGGCCTTTTTTGCCGGAGACGTGGTGTCGTTAGTCGGCATATAGCCGGCCGTTTGTGCCGGCGAAAATATATATATATATATATAGATATATATATATATATATATATATATATATATATATATATATATATATATATATATATATATATATATATATATATATATATATATATATATATATATATATATATATATATATATATATATATATATATATATATATATATATATATATATATATATATGTGTATACTAGTCTAGAACCCGCGCGATGCAGCGGCGGCGACGAAGTTGATTTCGTAAAATGGTTTTGCGGCTACAGTTTTCAGTAGTTTTTAATCCGTCTCGTGATCCGTGTGTTAAGTATAACACTTTCTAGTTTATTATATTTTAAATCACAATACATTTAGTAGTCAATAAATACCCAAATGCATTATATAGTAGTAAACATATATAACTGCAATATAGAAACATATATAACTGCAATTTAGTATGGTGTAAACTGTTATAGCATTCAACATTAGTTTTTTGGTACATTAACTGCAATTTAGTATGGTGTAATGTAATGAAACATTTGGTACTTTGAACAATTTGGAATTTAGTATGATGTCATATTAGGTTGCACTGACAAAACATTTGCTATTTTTGTTGTTGTTTACTGCAATTTAGTATGGTGTAATATAAGGTTAGTGTACCAACATTGCATTGCTTAATAAACATGTTGATGACCATTAGCAAACCAACATTGAATTGCTTCAAAACCTAACATCCATACAAGCATTTTCAACTAAATACAACATTGTTTTAAATTAAAACAACTTCACCCTACTAAAGAAAACTAAAACAAGTACAAAGAACATCCAACTAAATAAAAGATATTGCTTCAATCTTCTAACTTCAAACTGCCTCTGTCTTAGTTGTTCTTCAAGATTGTTCTTCGACCTCAACAAGCCAGGTATAATATTTGTAGCACGTCGACATAAAGCTGGATCATACCAATCAACGAATTCACAGTCTGAACCCAGTAAATTAGGGCAAAAAATTAGGTCAAGAAATTGAGTTACAATATTAATTAGGGATAAGAAAATAACCTTAATAGGACATGAATAGAAACGTCTTTCTGGGTTTAGAGATGTCTAAGATGTGCGAATAATTGCTTGTCTTCCACATCCACATAACACCATTATATAATATTGGTACTACAAGTATACAAGTATTTAGTTTTTGTTTTGTTTAACATATTAAGCAAGATTGAAATATTAAGGAAAAAGTAAAATATGACCAACCTCAAAAGTGCATTCATTTCATCTAAACTTTACAATGTAATAGAAAGATTTAGTTCAAGTGCATATCTTATTCATATGATTACCTACCTAAAGTTGTTTTAATGTTATTTTATGTTTATGCATAAAATTTGTTTAAAAATCATCTAACGTTCTTAAATGAGGCATTTAAAGTGGGAAAAATGTAAAGTTGTTTTGATGTACATATCTCTGTTATATGATTACCTACATAAATTAGTTTTGATGTTGTTTTCTGTTTATGTATACAATTTGTTTAAAGATTATCTAACGTTCTTAAATGAGGCATTTAAAGAGGAAAAAAGATCAATCTTATACTCATTTTTTTACATAAACATATTGTTTTAGGCTAAAAACAGATTATTTTAATTTATAACCTAAAATAATCTGTTTATATATATTATTGTAACCGGATAAATTCAACATTTGTTTTCAAAAAAAGATTATTTTAGTCTAAAAACAGATTATTAAAGATGAACATACAAGGAAGTTTACATACAAATTACAAAATAAGAAAAACATAACATACATATAAAGAGAAATGAAAATGGAAATTACATACAAATGGAAATTACATACAAATGGAAATTTATATACAAATTACAAAACAAGAAAACATATAACATACAAATAACAAGAAAATAAAATACTAAAATTATAAAAGAAATGCAAACCGGTAATTCGAGATTGATGTGAAAAAGGTTGAAAGAAAACCGATATAAAACTCTTTTGAGGAAAATTGAAGTAAGAGAATATTTTTTAGTTGAGAATGAAATAAATGAATATAAGATTAGTATTTATAAAAAAAAATTAAAGCGGGAAAAATTAAAAAATTTAAAAATATTCAAAAAGTTTGAAAATTTTCAAAAAGTTAATCAAAAATTTGAAAATTTTCAAACTTTTGAATATTTTGAAAATTTTAATTTTTCCCGCTTTAATTTTTTTTTTTAAATACTAATGTTACTTTTTCATTTTTATAAAAACAGATTATTTGACATTTTATAAAAACAGATTTTTTTATAAAAACATTGACTTTTTTATAAAAATAGATTATTTTTTAAAAACAGATTACTTTATTATAATAAAAACAGATTATTTGAAATTTTATAAAAACAGATTATTTTAGAAAATTATTGACTTTTTATAAAAACAGATTATTTTACAAAACGTCATAATAAATTTGACATTTGGCTCAGAATTGTTAAAAATGGCTGCTACATGTAGTTGCATTTAACTGATGCCATCAAACAAGTTGACATGCCATTATAAAAGAGATATGATCATATTAATCAAAACAAACCACACGGTATCATCATTGCCTCACATAATTTAAATAATTTAATTCAATCATTGACCTCATATTTTTAATATAATCATTGGTCTCATAATACTATCAATTCATCGGCATAAAATGCCTCGTAATAATAAGCCCCGAAAGAAGATTAAGACAGCAAATGAAAATAAATTTACCCCTCTTTTAATCATTTTCTAATTGATTTCCACGCGAGTCACCCGAAAGAAAACTGCCAACAAAACAACCAAACCGGCATGAAAACCACCAAACAACAAAATCAGCAAAGAGCCACCAAACAACAAACACGATGTAATCTTTACTAAAACACGATCTACCTTGCGAATTCTACGCTTCAAATCTCTATCACATGTTGCTACCATATAGCACTTGTGCTGTTTCAATAAAAAGATTATGAAATGCAATATAATCTAAACAATGGTTTTTGATAATTAATCACATTTAATCATGGTTTTTGACATTTATCCAAAGGTATATAAGTATTACCCGAGTGACTCTTTCAACAAGGCAGTCATCAGCATAAACTCCTTTGTGAGTGCAGGGAAGCCTTTCAAATCTAGGATCCTTCGCAATTCTATTTGACCAATAAATCAACAATTAAAAAAACATGAATTCCCACCAGAGCACAAAGCATGCTTGAATTATGTATGCTGCTCCTAATGTTTATTAATCTCATACATTGCCAATTATGTATGTTTGAATTTATTATCAAAACTTTGCTTTCAGGTTCCTTGAAGTACATGTTTAATAGCAGTGTTTCGGATTCTATATGTTTTACTCGACAGATGGAAATAAGAACCTATAATTCAAGGAAAATAATGAGATCAGTTACCTCAAAGCAACACGATATTTCTGACCCAACTTCTCAAGTTCAGCCATTACACGATCAGTAATACATGTAGTGCCTTCAGAATAAATAAAAGACAAACTTAAGCATATAATAGAAGAAATAAAACTAAAAAGTAATAATAATTTGATCATATCTTTTGGATATTGACTATTAAAATATTACATTAACGAAATTATGCATTTTATGACATACACATTTGACATATGCACCTGTGAATATATTGATAAGCTCGTTTTCATGCTACAGCGACAATTTTTTAGAGAACGGAATAAAAACTTACATTTTGCATATAAGCAGACCATCATTCCCTTCTCCAAGTCCAACTACATCAAAAGTTATTTGAATATTAGGTGTCACACCGCGCTAAAGCGGAAACACGGGAATGTGAAGAGCTGGAAAATCATATCACAGGTCATATAAAACATAACGGTAAAAGAGTCATTCATTAAAATTAAAAGTGTTTAAATCCCATTCGAACAACCGAAAGACAAATAGTTTAATACATTGACACACAATTAAAATGTTTCATAAAAATTCCCAAAATAACTGGCCAACTCTTTTCCCACTATGGTTCTCCCGCGACAGCCTTGACCCATCCATGCCATGCACCTCAGACTTACACTAATTTCCTGAAACATAAGATAAAGTGTCAACTACGAAAACGCAGTGAGTGAGTTACAGTTTAAATAGTTGGCATAAAAGTATGAGTAAAGTATATAAAGTAAAAGTTTTCCCATAAGGGAGATTAGCGGAGAATAGTCGCTTAAAAAGTTTATATACTTGTAAAGTTTAAGTAACGGGCGAATTGTGCCCTAACTTGTAAAGACTAAATAGAATCAAATTAGTCATATAGTAGGAGCGGATAACAATCGCTAAAAATTTATAAGTTTATGCGTAAGTAACTAAATAGATTTCTTGTATCAACCACTTGGCATCTATAACTTAAGTGTTCACACTAATCCGATTATCAACCGAGCGGCCCCAACTTCCCGCCTCTCAAACGGGAAATTAAAAGAAATTCAGTAAATATGTACCTAGACTGTCATCTAAGCAAGGAACGGTTCTTTCCTAAGTATCGATACCCATAATTACTATACGGCTTAAGTAGTTAATAGTGTGTAAGAGAGAAACTAAAGCATAATTGGGCACTATGAAATTTTATTATAAAAAGAGAGAGAATCACAGCACTTAAGAACGTGTTATAGTTCCATCAAGGGTCGGTTACGCATACAAGTATCAATAAATAGTTGAGTTAAAGAGACGAAACAATAGTTATAAATAGAGAAAGAAATGTTTTACGCATAAGAAACTAAGTAGACGTTTCAATGTCGAAGTTTTGATAAAGTCAAAGTCAAAGTTTAATAAGTCAAAGTCAAAGTTTAATAAGTCAAAGTCAAAGTTTAATAAGTCAAAGTTTGATGTATTGCAAGTTGTTTTTATAAAGCATAGAATGCAATTAATCTTATGTTTCCCCCAGTCCGTTTTAACGTTTTAGGTTATTATATCTTAAGTGTTTTTGCTCGCTGAAGTGATTTACAATTTCTGATGAAATTTGGGCAGCCCTTCCGCGCCCAAATTTCATATCCAAAAATTGCAAATCAATTCCGCTCACAAATCACCTAAAATACGATAATACATATTTTATAGCTTATTAAAGTCCAAATAGTCCAACACAAGTCATCTTTATTATAGATTTCATTCATCTCAGTCCCCACATGATTTCAGTAAAAAGTCCAGAAGGTAATATATTCTAAAAACGAGCAAAACGACGAGTTTTCGGGAAGACAGCAGCCCGGTGCGCAGCACCTGTCAGGGGGTGCTGCGCACCTCCTTGCTGTTTTCCCGTTTTTGTGATTTCATTTGTTAAAAACGTATTTTCACCCATAGATTTCGACATGCAACTGGTTAAAACTTATTAAAACATCTTTTAAACAGTTTCTAAAGAGTATTTGGTTACAAATCCGTGGATCTAAGGATTATTTATGTTAAAAACGTTTTTGACCGTAAAAAGCCATAGATTTATGTAAAAATACATTTTCAACCGTTAGATCTTACATGAAATAGAATATTTATGTAAGAATAGTAAAAATAAAGAAATCTACCGGAGGGAAAGCTTGGAAGATGAGTTTTGGTCGGATTCTTGCTCCAAAAATCTTTACACCCGTGGTCCTTTTTCGAAAAAACAATACCCACTTGCTTTTATTGATGAAAGGGACGATTTGTATGGATTAAAAGTGGGTTTTGGTGGTGAAATGTTTCTGGATTGGAGGTGTTCTTGAGAGAAATAGAGAGAAAAGATGTGTGTGTGTGTTTTGTGTTTTTGGTAAAATGAATAAGAAAATGAAAAGGAAGTGTAAATGGGGTCTAGGGACTGCCAAATGCCAGTAATTACTGGCCCCAAGTCGTTTCTTATTGGCCAAGTTGGGTGGTGGATGTGTAAAAACGAGGCAGGGACTAAAATTGTAACATTTTTGAAAACCTGGCGCGAGGTGCTGCGCACCATATCACTAGGTGCGGCGCACCGGGCCATTTTTGGTCATTCGAAATTTTCGTTTTTGCGTTATTGCTTCGTTGGACCTTTTTGTTAATTATAAGTTGTTGGTTATGATAAGTTATGAACTTAGGAAAGTTCGATAGGTGTTTTCTTGGTATTAGGACTTATAATTTTTGATTCCGGAAGTTATTTCGGCACTAGTTCCGACAAAGTATAGACTTAAAAGTTACGAACCAGAATAAAGCGAACGAGACAAAAAGTAAATAACGTTTCAAACTGATATCACAAATGAATAAGTACCTGAATTTTGACGGTTGTCACATTCTCCCCGGGTTGAAAGAAATTTCGTCCCGAAATTTAGCTTATCTGGTAGAGGA
>CAJVGC010000432.1:18787524-18838730 GCA_910822075.1 Senecio squalidus | reverse complement strand
CACATACGGAAGGATCCGTCTTTCTTTTTGACGAAGAGGATTGGGGGCTCCCAGGGGGACGAACTTGGACGAATGAGACCATGGTCTAGGAGTTCTTGCAACTGTTGTCGACAGTTCAAGCATTTCGGGTGGCGCCAGACGATATGGTGTCTTAGCAACCGGTGCTGCTCCAGGGATGAGGTCTATTCGGAACTCCACTTGTCGTTGAGGTGGTAGCCCAGGCAAATCCTCGGGAAAGACTTCGGGATGATCCTTGACTACTGGAATATCTTGGAGTTGAATCTCAGAAGGTTTACGCTCGACGACGTGGGCAAGGAATGCGTCATAGTCCCTCTGAAGGTACTTGCGCATCTTAATGGAAGATACAATGCGGAGTTGTCGTCCTCCCTGAACAACGAGAGTCTCTTTTTCCGAAAGAGGGATGCGAATAAGCTTATCGAAACAAATGATTTCCGCTCGGAAGCGAGATAGCCAGTCCATTCCAACAATAACGTCGAAACTGGAAAGCTCAATAGGAATCAGGTCGATGGGGAAAATTTTGTCAGATAGGCATAGGGAACATCCTAAGATTATGTCTTTAGCTTCAAATTCTTGGCCGTTAGCATATTCAACGGTAAAACTATCCTTAAGAACTTCAGATTCTAACCCTATGAGGGGTCTAAATTCTAAGGAAATGAAACTTCTTTCGGCTCCTGAGTCGAATAATACGGAAGCAGAGTGATTGTTGAGAGAAAACGTACCAGTAACTGCATTGGGGTCCTGACGTGCTTCCTCAGCCGTTAGCCCGAATGCGCGACCCCTACCCTGCCCTCCTTGATTCTGTGGAGCTCGGTTGAGCTTAGGGCAGGTATTGCGAAGATGTTGGTCGCTTCCGCACTCAAAGCAGGCTCGTTTCGGGGCTGGAGTAGCGAACTTGTCAGGGCAGTACTTGGCATAGTGCCCCGTCTTCTGGCACTTGAGGCATATTGGACAGTTCCCGAGATGGTGGAAGTTACACTTGTCACACTTTGGGTGTGGTCCGGTGTAAGTCCCCGATTTAGCTGGTGGTGCAGGTGTAGGTGCGGGTGAAGCAGTCACGGCGTAGTTTCGGGCCTTCTTGTTGCGATCGCTTCTTCTCGGGGTTGACTCGGCCTTCCTCTTCTCACCAGTCTCCTTTTTGGAGGATCCGGGAGCGGTGAGGAGATTGCTGGTAAGACGATGGGCCAGGATGATTGCACTTTGGAGGGTCTGAGGTTCAGCTGCCATGACCATGCCTCGGATTTCCGGAACTAGACCAGAGATGTATAGGTCGATCCGGTTCTCCTCGGGGGTTACCATCCTTGGAACCAATCGGGCGAGTTCGTGGAACCGGGTAGTGTATTTCTCAATATCATTCCCAACCATCTTGTTGTCCCACAGCTCAGCCTCGAGCTTCTTAATCTCTCCTCTTGGGCAGTATTCCTCTATGACCAAGTTCTTGAAGGTGTTCCAGGGAAGGGCATAGGCATTATCACATCCTCGAGTTTGGACAACAGCGTTCCACCATGACAGAGCTCGGCCATGGAACACGCAGGACGCGTATTCCACCTTGTTTGCCTCGGCACATCGGCTGATGTGCAGGACCGATTCGATGCTTTCGAACCACTGGACCAATCCTACAGCACCAGTTGTGCCGTGGAACTCTTTCGGCTTGCAGGCCATGAAGCTCTTGTAGTTGCATGGAGGAGGGTTCGGATGCTGGTTCTGGTTGTTCTGCTGTTGCTGTTGTTGTTGCTGCTGCTGCTGCTGCTGCTGCTGATGATTGTTGACGTTGGCGTTGATTCCGGCGGTGATCTGCGCGATCATGTTAGGCATAGCCGCGTTCAACTGCTCGGCAACTTGTTCAGCGATGATGCTAGCATTAGAGCGAGGAGCCATGATTCTACAATCAGAAGAACAAATTTAGTTTAGAACGTACGAATGGATTATGATAAGATTAAAAGTTAAGCAACCATGGATAGTTATAGCACGAGATTAAAATGACTGATCAAATAGTACACGCAAGATTAAGATTTGAGAGGTAGAATAGTAATGATTGTAACAAGCATAAGATTCACAAGATAGGTAACAATAGATAATAATAAATGGAACTTCATTCATTAATTAAAAGAGTCGAGTACAAGGTTCGAATAGAAAGTACAGTACGATACATAGAGAATGATAGATACTAGCCTAATCGTATACAACGGAAAATTTACGACTAGCTAGAGGTATGAACGGCGGATGTCCCTAGTGACTTCGGTCGAAGATCATCAAGGCGACGATGGCTATTATCAGCGCTCCCATGGCCCAGATGACGTAGATAAGGGTTTGTACAGTCCGGGCGGTGGTTTGGGCCGTCGCGATGATCCGGATTGCCTGTTCTGCCAGTTTGTGGGTTTCGTCAGAGGCTTCGAATAGGTGAAGGGCCTGCTGCTGAGTTTCGTCTGCAATCCTCTGAACCTCGTGGAATACACTGCGGAATGCCTCGGGTGGAGGAAGTCGGAGGTTAGGGGGTACTCCGGATGAAGGTGATCCGGCCCCTCGGACACGACGCGTGTTCTCTAGGAACTGGCGTTCCCATGGATAGACTTCCATAACTGGAGGGTGTCCGGCTGGGTCGTACGGGTCCACGGATGGCTGACGAGGTGCGGGTTGGAACGATCCTGGATGCCGAAAAGGTGTCGCATTAGGTGACGCGCGAGAGGGTGGTAACACAGTCCTCGGGCTAGACCCGTTGCTGCTGCTAATAGTCGTGGAGGTATCTTTTGTTGGTAGAGACGATTGAGACATGACAGATCTGAGACGTAGAAAGTTTCGTGAGTACTAGAGAACACAAAGAAAAGATGAAGGAAATGTGTAATGAAATGCATGTACGGGTCAGTCGCGTGAGAATCGGGAAAAGACAGTGCCGGGAATTTTGACTCAAAACCGTTAACATTAGTAATTACGTTTCGTCTTTGCATAATCATTTTGAACTAGGCAGGGGTGATCAGGCCATGCGTAGTTAAATTATAAGCATGCAAACCACGAAATTAATTCTCTAAAGTTTAGACCCATAAGCGATTTTCCGAAAAGTCTTGGTTATAGTTTGGTTTCGAAAATTTTTGAAAAATTTTTAAAACCGTTTTTCTCTATAACCTGTGCTCTGATACCAAGTCTGTCACACCCCGCTAAAGCGGAAACACGGGAATGTGAAGAGCTGGAAAATCATATCACAGGTCATATAAAACATAACGGTAAAAGAGTCATTCATTAAAATTAAAAGTGTTTAAATCCCATTCGAACAACCGAAAGACAAATAGTTTAATACATTGACACACAATTAAAATGTTTCATAAAAATTCCCAAAATAACTGGCCAACTCTTTTCCCACTATGGTTCTCCCGCGACCGCCTTGACCCATTCATGCCATGCACCTCAGACTTACACTAATTTCCTGAAACATAAGATAAAGTGTCAACTACGAAAACGCAGTGAGTGAGTTACAGTTTAAATAGTTGGCATAAAAGTATGAGTAAAGTATATAAAGTAAAAGTTTTCCCATAAGGGAGATTAGCGGAGAATAGTCGCTTAAAAAGTTTATATACTTGTAAAGTTTAAGTAACGGGCGAATTGTGCCCTAACTTGTAAAGACTAAATAGAATCAAATTAGTCATATAGTAGGAGCGGATAACAATCGCTAAAAATTTATAAGTTTATGCGTAAGTAACTAAATAGATTTCTTGTATCAACCACTTGGCATCTATAACTTAAGTGTTCACACTAATCCGATTATCAACCGAGCGGCCCCAACTTCCCGCCTCTCAAACGGGAAATTAAAAGAAATTCAGTAAATATGTACCTAGACTGCCATCTAAGCAAGGAACGGTTCTTTCCTAAGTATCGATACCCATAATTACTATACGGCTTAACTAGTTAATAGTGTGTAAGAGAGAAACTAAAGCATAATTGGGCACTATGAAATTTTATTATAAAAAGAGAGAGAATCACAGCACTTAAGAACGTGTTATAGTTCCATCAAGGGTCGGTTACGCATACAAGTATCAATAAATAGTTGAGTTAAAGAGACGAAACAATAGTTATAAATAGAGAAAGAAATGTTTTACGCATAAGAAACTAAGTAGACGTTTCAATGTCGAAGTTTTGATAAAGTCAAAGTCAAAGTTTAATAAGTCAAAGTCAAAGTTTAATAAGTCAAAGTTTGATGTATTGCAAGTTGTTTTTATAAAGCATAGAATGCAATTAATCTTATGTTTCCCCCAAATTCATGTTAAACATATAAAACAAGGGGTTGTAACTCACGGATTGCGAAGAGATCGTGTACTCGGAAATTCGGTCGGAATGTGTAGGCCGGGAATCACGGATTGCCTATTAATACCAAGGTAGTTTAATGAGTTGTTATATTATTAGGTTCTTATATGATAATATAGGTAAAATGTCATTAAAGTGTGAGTGTCAAATTTAAGTATCGTCGAAATGGTCCAAAAAGGTAATTGTCACGTTTTGTCCGAAAGTCCGTTTTAACGTTTTAGGTTATTATATCTTAAGTGTTTTTGCTCGCTGAAGTGATTTACAATTTCTGATGAAATTTGGGCAGCGCTTCCGCGCCCAAATTTCATATCCAAAAATTGCAAATCAATTCCGCTCACAAATCACCTAAAATACGATAATACATATTTTATAGCTTATTAAAGTCCAAATAGTCCAACACAAGTCATCTTTATTATAGATTTCATTCATCTCAGTCCCCACATGATTTCAGTAAAAAGTCCAGAAGGTAATATATTCTAAAAACGAGCAAAACGACGAGTTTTCGGGAAGACAGCAGCCCGGTGCGCAGCACCTGTCAGGGGGTGCTGCGCACCTCCTTGCTGTTTTCCCGTTTTTGTGATTTCATTTGTTAAAAACGTATTTTCACCCATAGATTTCGACATGCAACTGGTTAAAACTTATTAAAACATCTTTTAAACAGTTTCTAAAGAGTATTTGGTTACAAATCCGTGGATCTAAGGATTATTTATGTTAAAAACGTTTTTGACCGTAAAAAGTCATAGATTTATGTAAAAATACATTTTCATCCGTTAGATCTTACATGCAATTGAATATTTATGTAAGAATAGTAAAAATAAAGAAATCTACCGGAGGGAAAGCTTGGAAGATGAGTTTTGGTCGGATTCTTGCTCCAAAAATCTTTACACCCGTGGTCCTTTTTCGAAAAAACAATACCCACTTGCTTTTATTGATGAAAGGGACGATTTGTATGGATTAAAAGTGGGTTTTGGTGGTGAAATGTTTCTGGATTGGAGGTGTTCTTGAGAGAAATAGAGAGAAAAGATGTGTGTGTGTGTGTGTTTTGTGTTTTTGGTAAAATGAATAAGAAAAATGAAAAGGAAGTGTAAATGGGGTCTAGGGACTGCCAAATGCCAGTAATTACTGGCCCCAAGTCGTTTCTTATTGGCCAAGTTGGGTGGTGGATGTGTAAAAACGAGGCAGGGACTAAAATTGTAACATTTTTGAAAACCTGGCGCGAGGTGCTGCGCACCATATCACTAGGTGCGGCGCACCGGGCCATTTTTGGTCATTTCGAAATTTTCGTTTTTGCGTTATTGCTTCGTTGGACCTTTTTGTTAATTATAAGTTGTTGGTTATGATAAGTTATGAACTTAGGAAAGTTCGATAGGTGTTTTCTTGGTATTAGGACTTATAATTTTTGATTCCGGAAGTTATTTCGGCACTAGTTCCGACAAAGTATAGACTTAAAAGTTACGAACCAGAATAAAGCGAACGAGACAAAAAGTAACTAACGTTTCGAACTGATATCACAAATGAATAAGTACCTGAATTTTGACGGTTGTCACATTAGGCCAGCTTCCGCAAGAATGAATAAAATGATGTTAAAAAAATCTACATGACAGTTGAATTAAAACTGCAATATAACGTAGTTTATCATATGCATTTGAAGAAAAGCAAGGACTCCATCTTGAGGGACTTAAAACAACAATTTTTGCTGTCTTAAAACCACCAAACAACAAACTCTACAACCGAGATAATGGTTTACCGATGGCTCAAGATCGCTATAAAAACCACTAAAAGCCACCGGATCCACCAAATACCGGCGGCTCAAGATATAAACAGTAGTTAAGAACAACCCTCTAAACCGCCATAAAAATCACCAAAAGCCACAGATCCACGGCTAAAAAACAGCTCCACAATGAAAAAAAAAATGTTTAATTTTTTGGCAATGTAGTAAAAATTAAAACAAAAAATGAAAATAAAATTTACCTTTCTTTTAATCATTTTCTAACTGATTTCCACGGAAGTCACCCGAAAGAAAACTGGCAACGAAACCACCAAACCTGCATGAAAACCACCAAACAACAAAACTCAGCAAAAGCCACCAAAGAACAAACCCTCTAAACCACCATAAAAACCACCAAACAACAAACTCTACAACCAAGATATGGGTTTACCTGCGGGTCAAGATCGACATAAAAACCACCAAACAACCCTCTAAACCGCCATAAAACCACCAAAAGCCACGGATCCACCAAACCGCCACTCCCTTAGACCTGAAAATAGTAGAAAACAAGCAAAAAAGTCAATATTGTTAAAACAAAAGTCAATATTGTTAAAAAAAAAGTCAATATTGTCAGTATAGAGACAAACCTTAAGCCGCCAATATTGTTAAAAAAAAAAGTCAATATTGTCAATGGTAGAGAAATCCAACAGCCACCGAGCCACCGAGCCACCGAGTCACCGAGCCACCGAGCCACAAACAACCAGTAAAGATCCGAAACATCCGAAAAAAATAAAAGATTTACCATTAAACAACCATTAAAGAAGATTTACCTAAATATCCGAAACACCGAGCCACAAAAAACCATTAAAGAAGATTTACCTAAAGAAAAGAGACCAGCGGCTAGGTTTCCGGCGGCGGCGGCTAGGGTTCCGGCGGCGGTAGGTTTCTGGCTAGGTTTCCGGCGGCTAGTATTAGGTTTCCGGCGGATAGGATGAGGGTTCCGGTGGCTGGTGGTGATGGATGAGGGTTCCGGTGGCTGGCAGATTCTAGAGAGAGGTCAGAGGTTTTAGAGAGAGAGAGAGAGAGAGAGAGAGAGTTGTGTGTGTGTGTTGTGTGTGTTGTAATGTGTGTGTTTTGTATGTGTGTGTGTTGTGTGTGTGTGTTGTATTGTAGGCTTAAAATGTTGTATTGTAAGTTTAAAATGTTGTATTGTAGGCTTAAAATGTTGTACCTCTTAATTACTTAAACTCTTAAAACCTTAAATGCTTTATATAGTAGATATATATATGTATATATATATATATTTTGTAACTGAGGCCCTCTCTTTTTTTGTTTTTGGGAACATGTGAGTTTACTCGTTCCAATCAGAAGCTTCGTGTTTTGCGGGTAAGTTATTGTTGTTTTCTCCATCCTTGCAGCTTGAGTCTTATATTTATCTTATCAGTATTCTTGAATTGTAGCAGTTTGTTATAATAGTTTCAAAAGCTGAAATGGTTTCCCGAAAAGAGAAAAAGAATGATAAAACCCTTTTAGAGAAAGAGGTTAGGAGATGCAGTAGTGGCATCAATGATGTTAAGCTAGTGGATTTAATAACTAGGTTTCCATGCCTTAGTTCCTTCAATCCTGTAGCACCTACCATAGACCAACGTGCCACTTAGCCTCCTTCTTACCCATTCAAACCTTATACTTCCATGTAGCTCCTTTTATATAAAAGTGCTAACTCATTACAAAATTGGATTTGCCCAAATGCATCCTGTAGGTGCTGCTAAGGTTATAATGTTTGAGATGTTGTTGGCTGGGATGAAAATTGCTTGTTCCGTAGATTTGTTTAGGCATTTTTATAAACTGTGTAAATCTAGAGACTGGTTTAGCCTAGAACAGAGAGAGAGAAGCAAAGAATGGAAGCTAGTTGAGGATCCTCCTGATAGCCTTAAGAACTGGCGGTTTAACTTTTTTTTTGTGGATAGATCGTTTATTAAGCTTTGGTCAAGTGCCCTTTTTAGCTGGTCATCTAAGATACCCAACGGAGTAAATGAACTCCCCGAGCTTTCCGTTCCTAAGGCAGAGACATATGCACGCCTCCGTCGTATGTCTGTGAGGTATAGGATATGCCCCGAAGGGGTGTTGGCGATGGCTGGAATTATTAAGGATGTTGAAGAGGAGACGGTTCCCGTCATTGTGTCGAAGACATCAAAGAAACGTGGGTCTCTTTAAAATTCTTATTTGACTTTATTATTTCGTGAATTTGATTGTCATTTATATCTTTTCTTTGTTGCAGTTATGGGGTTGCTAGATTTCTTAGTGGGGGATGAAGCATGTGAAGTAGAGGATCATCCGCCTGCCGTAGCTTGCCAGATGTACAAAGCAGCTGGTGTTGATTTCCCTGGTGGTTCTCCTACAGGAAGAGAGGGGCAGGGCCTGGAGGTTAGGCTTCCGCTTCCAGAGAATACTGAGGATAAAGATCTCGTAGGATCCCCTGCTGGTATTATTTCAAACCTTTTGGTCTATTCATTTAAATAATAGCTATATATAACTGATGTTTTTCGTTTATGTAGGTGATGATCTTGATCCAAATGATTACATGCTTGAAGAGCAGGATTCTTCTCGTCATAGAAAAGGTACTTATGAGTTATGATTATTTTTCTTTGTTTGTAGTAACTAACTTGTCTTTCTTTTATGCAGTTGAGTTGGAGGATATTGGATCCGACGATGGTCATGAGCCATGCTCTGATGGTGCATCTGTGTTAGGAAAGAGGCCATCAATAGATGTTGAGGATTATGACCTTCCTACACCCAAATATCAAAAGGTGTTGTTCCCTGCTGCTCCACTTCTTGGAACAACTCTTGTAAGGCGTTATGGGGGCCTTCATATGCCGCCCCATGGATCTACTAGTATGGGTTCGCCTCAGAGTTCCAACCAAAGCCCTGTCATTGCTCTTCCTGCTTGTGCATTACTTCTCAACCTTATGCATTTGTTGGCACGCTATCTGGTCAACGTTTTGTGCCTGCCTGGTCATTTTGTGTGGGTGACAATGGGCAAACTGTTGGATCTGTTAGGGATTTCATGGACAATGTTGTCCCACCTCAACTTGTTATGCAGTCAAAGTTGCAAGGAACTTCTGAATTGTTGGATGATGCTGATATGAGCCTTTTTCATGGATTTATGGGATATATACTTGCTAGGCAGCGTACATGTGAAGATCATGAAAAATTGAAAGTTGATTACTCGGATCTGAAGAAAGAGGTGGAAAGTTTGGCTGAGGTTAGGAAAGATCTTGAGGCCGAACGCGAGATTGTTTTCGGCCGGGACAAGGAGATTAGTGATCTTTCTGCCAAGATTTCCAACTTAGAGGAAGAGATGGATGGATTGGTAGGGAGGGCGCATGAGTATGAAAACATCTTGGCTGCAAAGGATAAGGAGTTGGCGATAGTGACCAAGGCTTTAGAAGTTGAGAGACGGGTAGTTGAGTCTCAGCGCCAGCAACTTGATGCTGCCTTTCAGGGTAGAAAAGACCTTCTTGCTGCTTTTCCTGAGTTGTTCAAGCTATTACTTGATCATCCTGATGTGATGAATTTGATTTTGGAAGTTAATCGGGCTACTTATGCATTTGGTAAACACATTGTAGGGACCAAGTTGCGATCCGTTGCCGGTGATGCAGTGCTACCCTTTCTTGATCCTTTGGCGCAAAGTCAGATGCGAGCTGCTAATGCTTTGTTTGAAAAGAAAATTTTTCTTATCTTGGAGCGCATTGTCCAAGACTTGGACATTTCTATTGATGATCTTCTTGCTATTGTAACACCACCAGTGCCCATGCCACCAGTGTAGTTTTTGCTCTTTTTTTTTAGATTTTTGAACATTTTCCCTTTCTATTATGAATATCAGCTTTATAAGCTTTATGGTTTGGATATTTTGCTTGGCTCTATGAGTGGTTTCTTTTTAATAATAAATGTTTATCCGTTGGATATTTATCTTATGATTTGTTTGCTATTTAAGCATATTACATCAGTGATGCTTTATTTGGTTAACCGTTTATTTGTATTACTCGCGAGGTATGTCACTTCCCTATGAGAAGTGCTTATCTTTTCTCAAGCAGATGAAAAGACGTGTTCGCATGTTTTGGCTTAGACATGAGTGTCTTATTTTGCCTTATGCTTGTGATGTTGAACAATGTTCATAAAAAGATAATGCAGTGCATAATTGGGATAATATCAGACCAAACATTTTATTATAAGGCATGGTATCCATGTCCTTGACAGAAAACAAGATTAAACTTTGACAAAAAAGAAAACATAGAATAAAAATTTATCAGACCTTGATCTAGGTTTAGTCTATGTATGTCTGATCTTCAATCATAAGGATGTGACCTTCTGGCGGTCCCGGTCGTTCAGTATTCTCGCCCCTCTTTTGCCAGGCATACGTTTTCTGGGTTGGGGTCCTGTTGGTTTGTTGTCTTGCAGATGGCACTAGGTGTTCTAACTTCCCTTCGTCCAGCGCCCTTCTTATCTCTCCTTTCAATTCCCGACAGGCATTGGTGTCATGTCCATGGTCCTCGTGAAATTCACAGTACTTGTTCATGTTTTTCTTACCAGACCTGTGTGCCATTTGTGGTGGAGGTTTAAAAGTGGAGCCTACACGCTCTGTCTGCAGGATCTCTTTCGGGGTCTTGTTGAGAAATGGCTCGGATGCAGTATTGTCATAAGGGCTAAACCTTCTGTTGCCTCTGTCATCCCGTCTGTCATTTCTCCTATCTTCCCGTTGTTGGTCCTTTCTACCTGACGCTGACCCACCGTTCCAAAGCTTGTCCTTCTTTCCAGCCACTCCTCTTGCCAAAGAGACAGTTTCCCTTGATCTTAAGAAGTCATAGGCTCTATCTGTGGCTTCCTTGAAGGTGGCAGGAGTCCTCTTTGCAAGTTTTTCCTGCAACTGACCAGGCAAGAGGGAAAAGGTGAAACCTGAAATTTGTTGGCTTTCTGGCAAACCTAGGATCTTTTGGCATTCCTGCGTGTACCGCAGGATGAATTCTCGCAAAGCTTCCCCTTCCTTCTGCCGGATTAGGTGGGCCTCCAGATCTGTCCTGCATTGTTTCTTTTGCTGAAAGAATTGATACACAAACTTTGCCTTTAGATCAGCAAAGTCCCTAATGCTCCTTTCTGGAAGGCCAGCAAACCAATATCTTGCAAACCCTTGCAATGTTCCTGGAAACATTTTACATTCTACCGGGTCTACCCATTTTTCTGTCATGATGGCCTGCTCAAACAAGGCCATATGGTCGACTGGGTCTCTTGTGCCGTCATAAGTGCCTACAATGGACGGGACCTTCTGCTTGTCTGGCATCGGATATCTTGACACCCGGTCACAAAATTTCGAACTTACTATTGATACAGGAATAATAGCTTCTCTTGGCATTTCTCCTTCTGCTAGTTGCTGCAACAGTCGTAATAATTCTTGATTGGGATTTTGAGGTGGCGCCGGTGTCGGCGTGTTCTGCCTCAGGCGATCCGCCAACTGTGTTAACAGGACATCTGTTTCGGATTGTTGGGGGATTACCTGTGGTGGTGCTGGTTGCAGGGATGCCAATAGTTGAGCCAGGAGGTGATTAGATGAGGTTGGTGTCGGGAGTGATGCTGCTCCTTGGCTATTCTGAAATGTCCTTCTCTGCGTTCCCATGCTTGGGTCCTCTCCCGTTCCTTGAGTGCCGGGTTGGGATGCCACCGAGGCAGGCTGCCTAGGGGCTTCAAAGCCATGAAGTTCTGGGACAGCCTGCCTAGAGGCTTCAGCGGCTTCTTCGTGCAGTGTTGAGGTACGGGACATGGGTATCTAAAAACTTGACACGTTTGGCGTTGGTATGGCAGATAACTAGCTCCGGACACCCTTGTAGAATACAAAGGTCCAGTGGTTGTTGATCGATACAGACGGGCAGGACCTAAATCCCCTAGTGTCCAATCCTCCAAGGCGGAAAATCCGTTCCTGTCTGTCCTCCCCATGGGACCTCTCTCAAACACCATGTCTGTCTCCATGTCTGGTATGAATTGACTGGATGGAATAGGCAATGAAACAAATGCACGAGGTGACGAAACAGTCGTTGGTATCAGGGTGGTACTCCCTTCATCTTGGGATGTGGTCACAGCAGTTATCGGGGAAGGGGTTACAGTAGTCATTGGGGGTGGTGTAGTAGTTACTTCTGGGACTGAGGAAATTATTGGTGAAGAGTTCATGTCTTCCATGATGAAAAAAGAAACGAATTAAAGAAAAAACTTGTGAAAATCTGGAAATGAAGATGAAACACCGTTGCTAAAAAACGTGTCCCACGGATGGCGCCAATGTTCGAGCAAAAATCGACAGGCTCAGTAACTTGGGTTAGATTGATCACTCTCTTGGCCTCCTGCTTAAGCAGTGCAAACCTAACAGACTCTTGGCGAGTCTAAGGTGGACAAGAGATTGATCAGAAAGGCTTGATGGAATATGGCTAAGTATTCTGGTCATTGAGTATGTGAGGAAGATGATGAAGCTGCCACTAAAACCTGAAGTGTTGGGTATTTATACCCTACATTGACAGGTACCAACAACAGTCATGATGATCGTTTATTGTTCATCAATAGGATTCCAACGGGTATAAGTGAAAAGGTAACGCTCCTGCAATGATATAATCTCATCAATGCCTTTGACGGTTACATCCAAGCATTAGGCTTGGATGTTCGACTGGCAAAATGTCAGGAGCATGATACCTTGAGATGACTAGGTGCCGGGGCCACGACTCCCGGACACGGGGCCGGAGCCCAGGTGCCGAGGCCACGACTCCTGGACACGGGGCCGGAGCCCAGGTGTCGGGGCCACGACTCCCGGACACGGGGCGCCTAGGTGCCGGGGCCACAATTCTCGGACACGGGGCCGGAGCCCAGGTGTCGGGCCACGATTCCCGGACACGGGGTCTTACTCCCGGTGTCGGGGCCACAATTCCCGGACATGGGGCCGGAGCCCAGGTGTCGGGCCACGATTCCCGGACACGGGGCCTTACTCCCGGTGTCGGGGCCACAATTCCCGGAGACGGGGCCGGAGCCAAGGTGCCGGGGCCACGATTCCCGGACACAGGGCCTTACTCCCGGTGTCGGGGCTTCTGGGTGTCGGGCTCACGTTCCGGGTTCTGGTCCTTTTGTCAGATTGAGATTCAGTGGGCCGAACCAAAGTGTTAGGTTTGACAGGCTATAAGTATAAGCCATCACCTACTAACACTATCATTTGGTATATACATCCGATTTAATAGAGTTATTGTATTTATTTAAACCTTACATGTAATCAATTCTTTTAACATTACGTTTTTCAATCTTAATGTCAATTCCCGTGTATATATAGGTGATAGGCTAGCTTTGGTAAATAAATCTAATTTCTCCACCAAAAGTAAATAAATTAAAATACAAAGCATACGTTGCCTATGGAAATCGAGTTTTCCTCCGCCATCTTATTTCTTTGCACAAACAAACAAGGTAAATGAATTTATTTCTATTTCTTTAGTTCACAGAAATCTAGAGAAATGAAATAAACCAGAGAAAATAAATATTGAGAAATGAAATTAATAGAGAAATTCTAACTTGTTTCACTGTTTGGTAACACACATAAATTGAGTAGAGAAATGTACAAGAAAATCAATTCCTTCGTTTGGTTAGGAAGATGGAGAAATGAAATAAATTTTAACTTCAACAATGCCATTAGTAGTAAAACGACACATTGTGACAACTTAAACAATACATTTTATAACAAAAACTGCACTTTTTGACAACAAAAACAACACGTTTTATAGCTTGTATTAGCAAAACAAAAACAACACATTTTGACGACATGTTGTAAGAGTAAAACAACATGTTATAACCCGAATTAGAGATGGGTCAGGTCTCCCAAGAAACTAAGAAGAGAAAGAGCAAGTTTTGGAACAATTTTCTGATATCTCATTCAAAGAATTACAATGCTTTAAATAGTAACATAAATGGAAAATGCATCCTAAACTATGGAGTCATGGAAAGGAACATGGAGAAAACTACTGGTAGTGCTCCTGGTTTAACGTTCATGCATGCAAAAAATAAGGGAAAGTGGCAAAGACTTGGTAACTGGTTTGACCCACACTTAGTTAAGGAACCGGTTGGGCTTTCTGATAACACGTTTGGGTCTGGTAGTCTGTTGGGCTGTAGACGGCTGGGCTTGTGTAGCGGAATGGCTCGAATCAATTTCCTCCCTCTCGACAGCGGAATCGTCCTCGTGTCCGACGAATTCTGGAAATCGGATGGTGATTTCTTGTAAATCCTCCCAGGTAGCATCTGATACTTCTTGATTTTCCACTGGATGAGAACTCCTTTTTTGTTGCATGAATTGCGTTGCCAGAGAAAACTTTCGGACTCGGGATTGTTTGCGTGATAATCAGTTAACCACTCGCTTGGAAATTCTGTCGAAATTGATTGATTGTGGCTTTCCTTTAGTAGCGAGACATGAAAAACACGATGTACACGTGATGTTATAGGCAACTGTAAACGATAACCCACGGGACCGATTTTTTCTAAAATACGATAAGGACCGAAATAGCGTTTGGAGAACTTCTGATTGGCTCTAGCGGCGACAGAAGTCTGGCGATAGTTACGTAAGCGTATGTAAACCAAGTCGCCCACCTGGAATTGTTTCTCCATTCTTTTTTTATTGGCCTGTTTGGTCATTCGCTTCCTTGACTTATCCAAAGATATTTTCAAAACAGTGATAATGCGTTGATGTTCCACAAGTGAGGCATCGATAGAAGCAGTTGGGTTTGAGCCCGGAGTGTAGTCATGGATTGTTGTTGCTTCGCGGCCATACATCGCTTTAAAGGGTGTCGTGTTTATGGAGGAGTGGTAGCTTGTGTTGTACCAGAACTCCGCAAGCTTTTCAACGTCTACAAACGGATTCTATATTTCTTCTTTTCTCTTTTGTATTTTTATTTTTAGTTTAGATTTTTTGTAATTTCCGTTTTTTAGTCTGACATTAAGTTTAGCAAAGCTTTTCAACGTCTACAAACGGATTCTATCTTTCTTCTTTTCTCTTTTGTATTTTTATTTTTAGTTTAGATTTTTTGTAATTTCACTTAGGTTTAATTCGTTTACACATTAGAGGCAATATGTTACTTAAGTTTGCGGGGGGGGGGGGGGGGGGGGGGGGGGGGGGGGGGGGGGGGGGGGGGGGGGTTCAAAGTTATTTTTAGGAACCCTAGTTTTCCATCACTTAGTTTTGTTAAGTTTTGTACACTTTTGATTAATAAATACGAAAAATACAAAAAAAAAAAAAAAAAATTGAAAAAAAAAAAATGTATAGAGTGTGTAGTTTCTTATAATTACACTAGGGTAACTTAGTGTAATTTGGTACAACGGTAGGGGCAAATTATGATTAAACCATTTTGTTTAGCCTTTTTCGTTTCTTATAATTTTTGTAGAGTTAATCACATTGATTTGCTAATTTCCGCCTAACCCTTGTAACAGTCACTTTTAGTGTTAGAAACTCTATTAAACCACTTTGCACCTAAACTTTTTCGTTTCTTAAACACTACTATATAATTTTTGTACATTCGCCTTATTTTTCGTTTCGTTATTAGATGAATCAGAACTTAGATTTTGATTGCTATTATATGAAGATTGAAGTATTATGAAGATTTATTGGAATTTAAGTAATTGAATATCGAAGTTTTGTATTATATTTGTATTTGAAGAAAATAGAAATTCGAAAAAACCTAGTTAGTTTAAGCAAGCAATTTGAGCATACCATCTTACCTAGAAGTTATTGTAAGACATGTACTAGGCAAAGAAAAAAAAAAGAAAACAAATTCAAAAAATAGAAAAAGGTGAGAAAAAAGTCGTAGAAAGTAAAATATAGTAATTTAGTGTATTATGAAGTATTGAATGAAGATTTGTATTTTGGAGGAATTTTGAAGTTTTCAGGAAGCAATTCGGTTCGTAAAATATTTAGGAGTTCGGATTTAGCCTAAGATAGTTGTATACTACGTTTTAATTGTATACGTTTTACTTATTTACCCTTTCACTCCATTATATATTTTCACATGCCATTACCTGTATATTAAAACCCGAATAAAGGTCCTCGTGTAGTTGCACCTAGACTCTAGTGGTGGAGAAGTGATACTTTATCAAGCCTATGATAGAAAACTCACCATGACCGAGCAATTGAGCGGATTTACAGATTTATTACACACCCCTTAGAATAGTTTGAGAGATTGGATGATTTACTCCCTAAAATTCGTGAGGTGTTTGGTTATGCATTTTGAAATATGTCTGGGTAATTTAATTGAAACATAGTTTTTGCTTGAAGGCAAGTAAAACGGTAAGTTTGGGGATTTGATATCGCATATTTATACATATATATGTATGTGATATTCTGTCGATTTTCATATTAAAACATGATGGATAGTATAGCTTTTTTGCATCTAACCGTGTGAAAATATGTTTTATTTAGACTACAGGTAAATATGATCGGGAAGTGGAAGATTGGTCGAGAAACGCAAGTGAAAGGACGAAAAAAAAATATGCAAAATGGTGAAACTGGCAGCAAGTGCGACGCAATATGAAGCAACTGCGCCGCAGTCAATGAAAGTCAACGAGGGAATGTTCTAGAATTGAAGAGCTGCGATGCAGTGAGTAGTGGAGTGTGTCGCAGCGTGATTTGTGTTGGTTTACAATTTGCTTACTTTAGGACTGTGACGCAATGGGAGGTGACTTTGACGCTCTAGGAAGTTTTAAGCTATCCGGATTTCTTCCTATACATACAAACCGAAACTTTAAAGATTATATTCAGTTTTTCACATTGGATTTTGAAGTTCAATAATCAGTTTGGGAGCTGCAAGGAGAGTTAGAAGCATAGTTTTGAAGCCATATCTTCAACATTATCGTTTTACGCAATTCTTACGTTACTTAAATGACTGATTGGTATTATGTCTACTTCTTTTCTATTTTTTTACGTTATTATGAACATGAGTAGCTAATAAATTTATCACTTGTTTGGTGATGAACCTTTTGTAATGATTTAGCTTTATGTGATTAAATAATTTTAGGTATTTATGTTTAATTGAAGAACCTTTATTTTTTACGTCTTAAATATTGTTCAAAGTTACTTATATTCATTTTGCTAGTCGATATTCTAGGTATTCGAGAGGAATCTAGAGTTAGGTTATTTAGTTGAACGAAACAAATCAATCGGCCTTTAATTGGCTTAGAATTGCTAATATTCGAGAGGAATTAGTAATAGTAACTTAGATAATTAGACTAAAACGAGAAAGCTAGTTAATAATTACAAGATATTGGATAAGAAAACTAGAGAAGCTATTCGAGAGGAAGCTCTATAAGATTGAATCATAAAACACCGGCTTGTTTCTTAACGCTTAGTTATATAAGACTTTTTACTGTATTCGAGAGGAACTGTAGAGTTTGACATAATTAAAGTTAATTGGGTATTCGAGAGAAACTTAATTATACATAAGAAGTTAAAAACAACACTCAATTACGTAAGTTAAATTATAACATTAGTGAAGTTACCAAACGAGTGTACTTTCCTTAATTGATATAAAAAACAATCATCTTTTCAACAAACGATTACATTAATTTACTTTCTGTTGGAGCATAAAAGGATTGATGGCTGAAGCTTCCAAAGATTTTTCATCAAGTGTGTTGTGTAAATATTTAGTTCGGGTGAACATCATTCATCACCCGAACTAAATCATAGTTAGGATTTTCATGAAGACTTTAGTCCGGTGAACTAAACTCTTCACCAAAGTTAAGTTCAAGTTCACCCGAACTAAATGTTAAATGAATTTTTGATTTTTTGTTCAACCGAAGTGTTTTTAAATAAACATAAGGGTTGATGTAATGTAATAGATAGATAGAATAGCCTATAAATAGTGGTGAGAGGAGTTCAGAAAGAAAAAGAAAAAAAAAAAAGCTTTAGTGAGTAATATCATTTGTAACAAACTTTCCATTTAAGGCTTTTGAACGAAAACTTCCATTACTGAATTAATCTTGTTTCATTGTTCTTATTACGTTAACTCAATTCATTAACATGCGATTCCGCCACCTGTTAGTGATTCTAGACATAAGGTTGTTGCTTTAAAGATTGATCAGACCTGACACTTTCTTAATTTAGTTAAGCATCGTGACAATTCGGTCACAAAACAACCAAAACCAATTAGTTTAATTTAATTCTTAATTCAAACTAAACTTAGTCCCTGCGAACGAATCCGACTTACAGTTTGCTATATTAGACTCGATTAGGTCCACTGCCTATAAGTGTGTAGTCGAGTAAAAGAGTATTTCGAGTTTTTAAAATTAAACTAGATTTTACACATCAAGATTCGAGGTAAAACGTTTCCATATCGGTCTTAGAGTATACATAAATTTCAGATTTACTTCAAGATGAGTCTTCTGAAAGCCATTCTTCCCTAGTTCGTTGGAGTAGACTACAAAACCGATTATACGTTTGTTCAAGCATTTCACCTTTAAGAGCTTTGAAGTCTTAAAATTTGTTTATTGCACTTATCATCTTGATACTTTGACCAACTTTGCTTCCTTGAGATTGTTTTGTAATTTCATCAAACATTTCTTTTGCGGTGTTGTGACTATCAATATTCATAAAAATGTCATTGGAAATAGCATTCATGATATAAGATCTTGCAAATTTATTTGCCTTATGATATCTCTTTTCTTCATCCGTCATGTGCGAAAAGTTTTTCCAAATCGTTACATCAGTTTCAATACCATCTTCACTCACTATCTTCAATGTAATCTTCTTTGAATCTCTTTCGATAAATTCTTTCATTTCGTCACCAAACTCTTCTCTTTCAATGAAGTCGGAGAATCTTGCTTTCCATTGTTCGTAATCACCTCGGAATAAAACCGGAGGTCATGTCTCGGATCCAATCGACATTTGATCTCTTGAAGACATGATTACTTGATTCCCTTGATCTTTTATGCTCGTTGTAAATCACTAAAATTCAACTTGAGAAATGTATACCTTGATTCGGACTTAAAAATCTTCAAATCGTATCATGTCACTATTTCTCGTGTTCGTGTCGCAATTTTGTCCGAGTCGGGGCACAAATACTCGTGTCCATGCTATCCCTTTGATTTGCAAGACGAAACAAAATCTTCGTGTTCATGGCACACATGATGTCCGAGTCGGGTCTATGATTATCGTGTTCATACCAAGTTTTTATCTGAATACAACTCCAGTCGAACTTGAGCAAAAATTATTCGTTTCCGGGTAAATTTCCAATTTGAATCAACCTTGATCTTTCAACTTACACTACTCCAATACACTCTATGAATACAACTAAAGCTTATTCGAATACCAATTCCTTTCGAACCAGCACTATTTCCATTCGAATCAGACTTTGAAAAATACTTCACGAATTTACTTACAACTTATCCGAATACGAAATCCATTCGTACATTCATTATTATTTCCAGTCGAATTGTTGACACTTAATTCGAACAACCTATTTTTCTTAACACGAATACATATTTTACACTAGCACGAACCATAATCCATTCGAACTCTTGCAAACTCCTTTTGAACCTATCTTCACCCGAACAAGTTTCTTGTTCGAACCTTTATAAACTCCAGTCGCACCAATACCCTTCGAATAAAAAATCGACTACTTCGAAGAGAAGTCCATTCGAACACGTTGAAAAGCTAGTCGAACCAAGTGATTTTCGAGCACCCTGCTTTGATACTAGTTGTTAGGTATGTGAGTCAGAAATAAACAATAAGAAATGAATCCAAAAGTTGTATATTCTATATGCACCCCTCACCTATTTATAGGCAAGGGTGTGCTTGTTATTAATAAAAAAATTCCTACCTTCTAGAAACAATATTAACATATTCTAACTCATACAATTTAGATCTAGAAAATTAGGTTAAGAAAACCATGTATAATAGAACATATATTTAAGAAAACTAGGTAATTGACTTACTTATTGTTTGATCTTGAAAACTAGCTAGGAATCAACTTGAAAACCCTTGGATTATGGAAAGTTGAATGTATGTGTGTGTGGGTAGTTCTCGGACGAAACCCAAAAGAACAGAAAAAGAAATCGATTTATGGTTTAGGGTTTGGCATTTGTGTTGTATTTATAGGCTAGACTTTCTTTGGGAACAAGCTAATCAATCCTGACCAAGGTTACAGATAACGTAAGGCGTGGCGTGGCGGCAAGGGTAAGCCTCAAGCTTTGCAAGAAAAGGCGAGACATGGCGTTTTTTAAAGCGTGACAAGGCGGCGGATTTTTTTAATATTTTTTATAATTTTATATATACTTATATATATATTTACTATTATTAAGCTATATAAATATCAATAAATTATCAAAAAGTCTGTTTTAACATTTAAGTATATATATATTCTAAAATATAGTCACAAATTTACAATCAAATGATTTTTATAACCATTTTTAACTATTTTTTAAACTTTTTTTTTTTTTTAAATTTTCATAACACGTTACAAAAAAAATCGCGTTAAGGCGCGCCATGAGACGCCATGACCACGTTTTTTTGACGTCACGCCTAACAAAGACGCCTTGTATGTTTTCGTAAATTCTCGCCGCGCCTCGGCGCCATGGCGCGTTTTTTAGAACCTTGATCCTGACCCTCTAAAATACATATTTTCCGTTTTGATCCTCCAAAAACTGATTATTAAAAATAAAAATACAAAATGATAAGTTTCCTTTTACTAAAAATTTTCCTTACAATTTGAATCAAATATTGTTTTTTAATTACCATTAAGCAAAAGATATGCATATATATATATATATATATATAACGGTTGATCGGTGAGTTCCGTCCAAACCCGGGTCACTTTGTGACTGACCGACCCAACCTGCACGAAGTCTGGTCCTGTTGAAACACCCTTGCTGAGAGAGCCACAGGCCTTGGTTGAAAATCTTCTTACGAGGTCACCCACCCCACTACTAAGTTTCGAACCCATGACCTCTCACACATATGTGGCATGTGATAACCATTGAGGCTAGCCTCGAGGTCTTATATATATATATATATATATATATATATATCCAACGATTTGGAGGGGAAAATATACTTACTGATTTCGACGGAGATTTAAATGTTTGAAGTTTTCGAGTTTTTAATTTGGGGCTTCGTGGTAAGCTGTGGTGGTCGATATTCAAAATTGAGTCGAAATCATTATGGATCAAAATTATAAAAGTATACATGGGGAAAGGTGTGGTTTAAAAAAGGATGGGTTGTTAAATTTTGGAGGTGTGAGAACATGGGGGAATATTATTCGGGTTAGGAAAGTGTTAGAGAAAAAAAGGATCCCATTTGCGGGGCCATTAGGGTGGAGATCGAAAATGGGACAAATACAAGCTTTGGTAGGATAAATGGGTTGGAAATTTTCTATTAAAATATAATTTTTCTTGACTTTTTCATTTTAAAAGTAATAAAGGGGTGTTGGTTAGTGGCAAAGGAGAATGGGGAGGGAGGTTGGAATTGGGTATGCGATGAAATAGAGCTTTAATTGGAAAGGTGTTTCGAGAATTTGAGGAATTGAAACAAGTAATTAGTAATTGAGTACCAAAAAACCATACTAATGATAAAGTTGTGACAACCGTCCTATTTCAGGTGAAAACCGCATTCTCTATCTTTGTCTTAACTCGAATTTATCTCGTTAGTACTTGTCTCGTAAACTCAAGTGTGTAGAATCGAACTCGGAATCACATAATCGAATCCTAATACCAAGTAAATACTTAGTGAACTTGTCTAAGTTCCTATTTTAAATGAACGGAAACTTTTAACAAACGAAATGCTTAACAATGGAACGAACGAAAAACGGAAAAGGCAAAGTCTGCCACTCCAACCGCGCCGCGGTCAGGCCACCGCGCCGCGGTGGAGTGCGCAGACAGCACTTTTTGTAAACTTTAAAAACTTAATTAAACGGGCCAAAACTTAAATCAACGTTTTTCCCCAGCCCAAGGCCTCTTTTAGAAGCCCAGTGATGTGCTGTTGATCATTTATAACACAACACAAACACATTTCCAACACACACACACAAACAAACACTCCATCACTCTCTCCCTTTGCTACACTCAAGAACACCACTCCATCTCTCTTGATTTACAGAGACTTCACCATCAAAACTCAGTAAAAATCAACCACTTTTACACACACAAATCGTCTATTAAACAAAGAGGAGGAAAAGGTTGCATTCATTTGGGTTAAAGAGTCCATTTTCAAGCTTTTGGGTCATAAATCACTAAGGGTTGCTTCAATCATCTTCAAACCACAATCCACTCGGTAAAAACACTTTTAAACTACTGTCTTTACATTATATATTCATTGCATGTGTCATCCATCACCTAAAAATGAATTTATATGAAGATTTTGGGTCATTTATGAACAAAAACGGGTTTTTACTAATTGCATGGTTAGATCCTCGAATTTGTGGTTAAAAACACTAAATAAACTGTTAGACATCAATTACCTAAGCTTAGATCAGGTTGCATGTCAAAATCTAACTTAAAAACATCAAATTTCTTCAAAAACGAACTTGACCAAGAAACTGTCACAGTGACCGCGGCGCAGTCACTTCACCGCGGCGCGGTCAATGTAAAATCTTTGACCGCGGCGCAGTCCCACCCACCGCGGCGCGGTCATGCTGCTGACAGACTGCACATCCTAAGTTTAAACCGTTTTCAATCGTAACTCTAAACGTGTCACCTAAACTTATGTTCGGAACTGAGATAATTGACCATAACCTGTTATGAGGGTAACACACCTATAAATGAACTAAATGAACAAGTTTATATGTCATTGTCTTGGAAATATGTTTAATGAAATGGTTAAGCGGGAAAGTGTACAAATTTTGGAACCAATGATTTTGGCGCGGAAGCGCTGCCCAATTTGCTATAGACCTAAACCCGACACTTAACATATAAACACATAAACATTAATACTCATTAAACCTTGGTATTTCATTAGGATTCTCGTGATTCCGGTCCATCTCGATTACTCCTTGCACGCTTAGCTCTTCCTTGCAAACCGTGAGTTACATCCCAACTTATTTACTGTTTTCAATTATCTTTTGGGGGAAGCAAGAGATCTAAATGAACTTTTATGAACTCTATTGAACATTTTTGACAAACTTATGCTTAATTAGTTTCATGGTCGTTTGGCCTTTGATGAACTAATGGTTCGCCACCTTTATTCGGCTCTTGATTCAAACTATATTAAACTCGTTTAATGCCATTCTCGGCACTCACATGTACTTTGATTGATCGTATAACTACTATGACTCTTGAGGAATATAACTACCCTAAGTGACTACTACTAGTTTAAAAATAACATTAGTGCCTAATTTTTCACCACACACTATTAGCTTAAGTACATTTTACTCGATCAGAAATGACTCCCCGTTGTAGTCGGGGTAAGAGGCATCACGGTTGGTTAATCGGTTTAGTGTGAACACTTAAGTTATTATGCCAAGTAGTCGTTGTACATGTAATCAATCATAGTTTACTTATTATGCGCGTATAGAGGTATACGACTTCCGCATCTATCTCTAAATCAAATGTTTGGTTTGAATTATTCTTTAAGTCTTAATCTACTTTTAGAAACTACTAAGTATAGATATACTTAGCTCAAAACCCTTTTAGTCGAGGACTAGAAAACTGTAACTCACTCACTACTTTATTGTAGTTGACACTTTATCTCTTGTTTCAGGAAATCAAGTGTAAGTCACGGAATGCAATACTTGGATGGTCATGGAATGTCACGTGAAGTCATGAATTGGGAGAAGACCTATTTTAATAATATTTGGGGAATTTTGTTGAACAATTTACTTTGTATTTTTGTTATGTACTCGTAAAATGCTTGGTTGTTTTCAAACTGTAAACTTATGCTTTTGATTGAAATGACTTGAAACCGTATGTTTTATTATAACTCGTGTAATGATATCTTTGCTCTTCACACTTCCGTGCTTCCGCTTTAGCGGGGTGTGACAGACTTGGTATCAGAGCCAGGTTATAGCGAAAACGGTTTTGAGAATTTTTCAAAAATTTTTGAAACCAAACTATAACCAAGGCTTTTCAGAAAAATCATTTCACGAGCTTTCAAAGTTTAGTAGATTAATTCCGAAATCGCATGGTTTGCTTTTAACTAGGCGTAACTTGATCACCTATGCCTAGTTCAAAATAAATTCTGCGAGAACGGAAAGTAATTGCTATTGTCAAACGGTTTTCGAGTCGAAAATTCCCGGTCTTATTCCTTCCCGATTCTCACGTGACTGACCCATACATGCATTTTCGTTTGCATTTTTCCTTCATTCCTATACTCACGTAACGCATTATTCGCAGATTCGACATGTCTCAGTCATCGCACTCACGATCTCAGTCTCGCTCACGTTCTCGACTCGCGTCTTCTTCCGGACCATCCGAGGAACCCGCAGCATCTGAGAGTCAGCGTCACCAGACGACTGACCCGACTGAGGAGAGCTCGATGGCTTACTCCAGCAGCATGGGTACCTCCAGCCCGAGGACCGTGCTACCAGTTGCACCACCGGCACCCGTTGAGGCACCGCCCCAACGGCGTGGACCCCGTGTCGTTATGACGGCACGTAAGCAGGTCGTCCTTCCAGGTCGACTACCTGACAGGATGGCCGCACAGCAGGCCGGATCATCCCGACCCACGCCTTCACATCTCCCGTTCGGTCATCCATCTCCCGAGGCACCGCCCACCTCCATGCGTGACCACTACGCGTGGGAGCGTCAGCTCGAGAGAGAGGAGATGCAGCGTGCCCGCGACGCTGAAGCAGCCCGGCAAAGGCTGCCGCCGACCCAACAGCTACCCCCTCCTGCCGCATTCCTGCACCTTCACCGCGAGGTAAGGGGACTATCCGAGGAGGCCCAGCAACAAGGGCTTCTCCTCTGTGAGGTCTCTGACGCCGCGCACCGATTGTCGGAACAGGCGTTGCGACATCTCTCTACGGCTCAGGCCACTGCCCGGACGGTGCAACGTCTGGTGGGAGTTTGCTTGGTTATGGGGACCCTCTTGGCGGTAGTTATCACCAAAATAATTTTCGAGAAGCGTCGTTAGTCATTTTTCTTTACTTATTGTACTGTAGGCTCGAGTTGTAATTTTCCAGTGTACACAACTCAAAGCCATATCTACTTTATTTCATATGTATTGTACTTGTATTCCATTCTCATTTTGAACCTTGTACTCAACTCTATATTATTAATGAATGGAAATTCTACTTTATTATCTATTTGTGCTATTGTCGTGTGAATCTTTATTTATTGAATTGTATCTTGTTGCGTGAATCTCTGTCGTGCGTATTCTATCTGTTCTATTACCTTACTCTTGCGGAATTGTTGTTTTACACATTGAATTATACTCTTATTATACTCTAATCGTGCGATCTAAACTAAATCTGTTGTCTGTTGTCTGTTGTAGAATCATGGCACCCCGAACCAACGCCAGTATCATCGCTGAACAAGTCGCTGAGCAGTTGAATGCAGCGATGCCCAACATGATCGCTCAGATCACGGCGGGAATCAATGCCAACGTCAACAACCACCAGCGACAACAACAGCAACAACAGGACAACAACCAGAATCAGAACAACAACCAAAACCAAAATCATCACCAGCACCAAAACCCTCCCGCTTGTACTTACAAAAGCTTCATGGCATGCAAGCCCAAGGAGTTCCACGGCACTTCTGGAGTCGTAGGACTTGTGTCCTGGTTCGAGAGCATCGAATCAGTCTTGCACATTAGCAAGTGTGCCGAGGCCGACAAAGTAGAGTACGCTTCATGCGTACTACATGGGAAGGCTTTATCATGGTGGAACAACGTGGTTCGGACCAGAGGGCGTGTCACCGCCTATGCTCTCTCCTGGGAGCAGTTCAAAAATCTCTTGATTGCCGAATACTGTCCTAAGGGAGAAATCAAGAAGCTTGAGGCGGAAATGTGGAATCTCATGATGGTCGGGTATGACATCGAGGGGTACACCACTAGGTTTCATGAACTTTCTCGACTAGTTCCGAGACTAGTAACCCTTGAGGAAAACCGCATTGACCGATACGTTTCTGATCTAGTTCCCGAGATCCGGGGAAATGTTCTCTCTGCTGAACCCCAAACATTACAGAGCGCAATCATTCTAGCATACCGACTCACCAGCGATCTCCTCTCCGGCGCAGCACCCTCCAAGAAGGAAGAGGGAGAGAAAAGGAAGTCAGATCAGAACCCTCGGAGAAACAACAAGAAACAGAAAACCACCCGCAACTACGAGGTAACTGCTGCACCACCACCACCACCAGCTGGGAACCGAAGCTACACGGGGACGAACCCCAAGTGCAATAAGTGCAACTTCCATCACCACGGGAACTGCCCGGTATGTTCTAAGTGCCAGAAGGTGGGGCACTTCTCCAAGTACTGTTCGGAGAAAAGCGTAGTCCAGGGTCAGAAGCCGGTGTGCTTCGAGTGTGGAAGCGATCAACACTTCCGTAATGCCTGTCCCAAGCTTCAGAATGCCCAACCAAATCAAGGTGGACGGGGTCGCGGACGTGCTTTCGCACTTACAGCCGAAGAGGCTAGGCAGGACCCGAATGCGGTGAACGGTACGTTTTCTGTAAACAATCACTATGCATCTGTATTGTTCGATTCTGGAGCAGAAAGAAGCTTCGTATCCTTAGAATTTAGACCCTTTATTAACTTAGGATCTAAGATTCTTAAGGATAGCTTCACCATAGAGTATGCCAACGGTCAAGAATTTGAGGCTAAGGATGTAATCGTAGGATGTTCAATATGCCTATCTGATAAAACGTTTCCCATTGATTTAATCCCAATCGAGCTGAAGAGCTTTGACATCATAGTCGGAATGGACTGGTTATCTCGGTTCCGGGCCGAGATCGTCTGTTTCGACAAACTTATTCGTATCCCTTTATCAGACGGCGAAACTCTTGTCGTGCAAGGCGACAAACCGGGCCAACGACTTCGCATCGTCTCCAGCATTAAAATGCACAAGTACCTCAAAAAGGATTTTGATGCATTCCTAGCGCATGTCATCGAGCGTAAGCCTAAGGAAAAACGAGTACAAGATATCCCCGTAGTCAAGGATCATCCAGATGTCTTTCCTGAGGATCTACCTGGGTTACCCCCACATCGACAAGTGGAATTCCGAATAGACCTAGTTCCTGGCCCAGCACCGGTCGCTAAGACACCATATCGTCTAGCCCCACCGGAGATGCAAGAGCTATCGAAACAGCTACAGGAACTCTTGGACCACGGTCTTATTCGTCCGAGCTCGTCCCCTTGGGGAGCCCCAATCCTCTTTGTCAAAAAGAAAGACGGATCCTTCCGAATGTGCATCGATTACCGAGAACTGAACAAACTGACCGTCAAGAACCGATACCCACTTCCGAGGATCGATGATCTATTCGACCAGTTGCAGGGTGCAACTTACTTTTCTAAGATCGACCTCCGCTCGGGTTATCACCAGGTTCGAGTCAGTGAAAACGATATTCCAAAAACCGCTTTCCGAACCCGATACGGACATTACGAATTTCTCGTCATGCCATTTGGTCTAACCAATGCACCAGCGGTGTTCATGGATCTGATGAACAGGGTGTGTCGACCGTATTTGGACAAATTTGTAATCGTATTCATTGATGACATCCTCATCTACTCTAGGAACAAGGAGGACCATGCGAAACATCTGAAACTCATCCTCGAACTCCTTAAGGAACAGAAATTGTACGCCAAATTCTCGAAGTGCGAATTCTGTCTCCGAGAAGTACACTTCCTTGGTCATGTAATCAACCAAGAGGGAATTCATGTCGATCCAGCAAAGATCGAGGCGATTGAGAAATGGCAAGCCCCCACGACTCCCACCGAAATCCGACAGTTCTTGGGATTGGCGGGCTACTACCGGAGATTCATCAAAAATTTCTCAAAAATCGCTAAGCCTCTGACCGAACTCACTCAAAAGGATAAGGACTTCACCTGGGGAGAACAACAGGATGAATCCTTCCATAAACTGAAGTATGAACTGTGCCATGCACCGATTCTGTCCCTACCGGAGGATACGGATAATTTTGTGGTATTTTGCGATGCGTCTCACCAAGGACTTGGGTGTGTCCTTATGCAGAAGGAAAAGGTCATCGCATACGCATCGAGACAGTTGAAGGTTCACGAACAGAATTATACGACACACGACTTAGAGCTGGGAGCTGTCGTGTTTGCACTAAAAATTTGGAGGCATTACTTGTACGGCACTAAGTGCACAGTATTCACGGATCACAAAAGCCTTCAACATATTCTCGAACAGAAAATGCTCAACATGAGACAACGGAGATGGATCGAACTTTTAAGCGACTACGATTGCGAGATCAAATACCACCCGGGTAAAGCAAACGTAGTAGCTGACGCCCTGAGTCGTAAGGAAAGGGCTAAACCATCCCGAGTTAGAGCATTGGGAATCCAGATTCAAACTAACCTCCAATCGCAAATTTCTAAAGCTCAGCAGGAAGCATTGAAACCTGAGAACCTTAAGGGCGAAACCCTGCACAATCATGAACAGGAATTTGAGCTTAAACCGGACGGAATCCATTATTTCAAGAATCGAGCATGGATTCCTAGAGCTGAAGACCTTCGCAAGCTCATCTTGGACGAAGGCCACCGATCCCGATACTCTATTCATCCGGGATCCGACAAGCTATATAAGGATCTACGGGAGTACTATTGGTGGTCGGGCATGAAGAAGGACATAGCTTTGTATGTGGCTAAGTGCCTTACTTGCTCGAAGGTCAAGGCAGAATATCAGAAGCCATCTGGGCTATTGCAACAGCCGGAGATCCCCATGTGGAAGTGGGAGCAGATCTCCATGGACTTCATTACTAAATTGCCTCGTACGGCAAGGGGGAATGACACAATTTGGGTGATTGTGGATCGATTGACCAAATCCGCACACTTTCTGCCGGTAAGAGAGAACCATTCAATGGAGAAGTTCGCACAGATTTACATTAACGAGATCGTCTCTCGTCACGGAACGCCCCTCTCCATTATCTCCGATCGAGATAGTCGATTCACGTCCCGGTTTTGGAACGCCCTTCAGAAATCGCTCGGGACACGACTAGACCTCAGTACTGCTTACCACCCTCAGACCGATGGTCAGAGTGAAAGGACAATTCAGACACTTGAGGACATGCTGAGAGCATGTGTAGTTGACTTCGGAGGAATTTGGGACGCTCACTTGCCATTAGTCGAGTTTTCCTATAACAACAGCTACCATGCCAGCATCAAGTGTGCTCCATTCGAGGCCTTATACGGACGCAAGTGCCGGTCGCCGCTTTGTTGGCTAGAGGCTGGCGATCGACAACTAACAAGGCTCGACATCGTCCAGGAAACCATTGACAAAATCACTACGATCCGAGAAAGATTGAAAACCTCTCGTACTCGGCAGAAGAGCTATGCCGATAACCGGAGGAAACCCCTGGAATTCCAAGTGGGCGATAGAGTACTCCTGAAAATATCGCCATGGAAAGGGGTAGTCCGTTTCGGGAAACGCGGTAAGTTAAGCCCGAGGTACACAGGCCCCTTTGAGGTAATCGAGCGTATTGGCCCAGTGGCGTATCGACTTCAACTCCCTCAAGCTCTTTCCAACGTTCACAATGTCTTCCACGTCTCGCACTTGAAAAAGTGCTTATCGGACGAAACCATTGTCATTCCACTGGACGAGGTCCAGATCGACAACAAACTTAATTTCATCGAGGAACCGCTTGAGGTGGTAGACCGAGAGGTCAAACAACTCAAGCAAAGTCGCATTCCTATCGTCAAGGTTCGGTGGAATTCCCGACGAGGTCACGAATTCACATGGGAACGTGAGGACCAGATTCGTCAGAAGTACCCGCACCTGTTCAAAGATCTACCCTCCGATGAGGCGAACTAAATTTCGGGACGAAATTCTTTTCAACCCGGGGAGAATGTGACAACCTTCCTATTTCAGGTGAAAACCGCATTCTCTATCTTTGTCTTAACTCGAATTTATCTCGTTAGTACTTGTCTCGTAAACTCAAGTGTGTAGAATCGAACTCGGAATCACATAATCGAATCCTAATACCAAGTAAATACTTAGTGAACTTGTCTAAGTTCCTATTTTAAATGAACGGAAACTTTTAACAAACGAAACGCTTAACAATGGAACGAACGAAAAACCGAAAAGGCAAAGTCTGCCACTCCACGCGGTGGAGTGCGCAGACAGCACTTTTTGTAAACTTTAAAAACTTAATTAAACGGGCCAAAACTTAAATCAACGTTTTTCCCCAGCCCAAGGCCTCTTTTAGAAGCCCAGTGATGTGTTGTTGATCATTTATAACACAACACAAACACATTTCCAACACACACACACAAACAAACACTCCATCACTCTCTCCCTTTGCTACACTCAAGAACACCACTCCATCTCTCTTGATTTACAGAGACTTCACCATCAAAACTCAGTAAAAATCAACCACTTTTACACACACAAATCGTCTATTAAACAAAGAGGAGGAAAAGGTTGCATTCATTTGGGTTAAAAGAGTCCATTTTCAAGCTTTTGGGTCATAAATCACTAAGGGTTGCTTCAATCATCTTCAAACCACAATCCACTCGGTAAAAACACTTTTAAACTACTGTCTTTACATTATATATTCATTGCATGTGTCATCCATCACCTAAAAATGAATTTATATGAAGATTTTGGGTCATTTATGAACAAAAACGGGTTTTTACTAATTGCATGGTTAGATCCTCGAATTTGTGGTTAAAAACACTAAATAAACTGTTAGACATCAATTACCTAAGCTTAGATCAGGTTGCATGTCAAAATCTAAATTAAAAACATCAAATTTCTTCAAAAACGAACTTGACCAAGAAACTCTCACAGTGACCGCGGCGCAGTCACTTCACCGCGGCGCGGTCAATGTAAAATCTTTGACCGCGGCGCAGTCCCACCCACCGCGGCGCGGTCATGCTGCTGACAGACTGCACATCCTAAGTTTAAACCGTTTTCAATCGTAACTCTAAACGTGTCACCTAAACTTATGTTCGGAACTGAGATAATTGACCATAACCTGTTATGAGGGTAACACACCTATAAATGAACTAAATGAACAAGTTTATATGTCATTGTCTTGGAAATATGTTTAATGAAATGGTTAAGCGGGAAAGTGTACAAATTTTGGAACCAATGATTTTGGCGCGGAAGCGCTGCCCAATTTGCTATAGACCTAAACCCGACACTTAACATATAAACACATAAACATTAATACTCATTAAACCTTGGTATTTCATTAGGATTCTCGTGATTCCGGTCCATCTCGATTACTCCTTGCACGCTTAGCTCTTCCTTGCAAACCGTGAGTTACATCCCCACTTATTTACTGTTTTCAATTATCTTTTGGGGGAAGCAAGAGATCTAAATGAACTTTTATGAACTCTATTGAACATTTTTGACAAACTTATGCTTAATTAGTTTCATGGCCGTTTGGCCTTTGATGAACTAATGGTTCGCCACCTTTATTCGGCTCTTGATTCAAACTATATTAAACTCGTTTAATGCCATTCTCGGCAATCACATGTACTTTGATTGATCGTATAACTACCATGACTCTTGAGGAATATAACTACCCTAAGTGACTACAACTAGTTTAAAAATAACATTAGTGCCTAATTTTTCACCACACACTATTAGCTTTGTTAAGCCGTTTAGTAAATATGGGTATCGATACTTAGGAAATAACCGTTCCTTGCTTAGGCGGCAGCTTAAGTACATTTTACTCGATCAGAAATGACTCCCCGTTGTAGTCGGGGTAAGAGGCATCACGGTTGGTTAATCGGTTTAGTGTGAACACTTAAGTTATTATGCCAAGTAGTCGTTATACATGTAATCAATCATAGTTTACTTATTATGCGCGTATAGAGGTATACGACTTCCGCATCTATCTCTAAATCAAATGTTTTGGTTTGAATTATTCTTTAAGTCTTAATCTACTTTTAGAAACTACTAAGTATAGATATACTTAGCTCAAAACCCTTTTAGTCGAGGACTAGAAAACTGTAACTCACTCACTACTTTATTGTAGTTGACACTTTATCTCTTGTTTCAGGAAATCAAGTGTAAGTCACGGAATGCAATACTTGGATGGGTCATGGAATGTCACGTGAAGTCATGAATTGGGAGAAGACCTATTTTAATAATATTTGGGGAATTTTGTTGAACAATTTACTTTGTATTTTTGTTATGTACTCGTAAAATGCTTGGTTGTTTTCAAACTGTAAACTTATGCTTTTGATTGAAATGACTTGAAACCGTATGTTTTATTATAACTCGTGTAATGATATCTTTGCTCTTCACACTTCCGTGTTTCCGCTTTAGCGGGGTGTGACAGACTGTAGTGGTTCATAGAGGAGGCGAGTTCATAGTGAAAGCGTTACTTGATGAGAAGTGTTAAATGTTAATTTAGAGTTGTGCTAGGTCGTATGGGGGTATATCTTGATTCACTTTTGTGTCCATCTTGTAAGAAACCAATTGAAATGGATGGATGGAAAAAGGATGGAGAAAATATCCAAATTGTGGGGAATAGAAATAATTAATATTGGAACTCTCGATTACATTATTATATGTGAAAGGGGAGTGATTTTTCAAGTAAACAAAAAGCAATATGGCGAACGATCATATGGAGGACTATGTACTTTGATATGGGGGGAGTCGAAATAACGTGGTTTTTAACCAGGAGATTTATTCAATCGATCTTTGTTATGAAGTTCAAACCCTCGCCTACGTTTGGATTCGACTTTGTGATAAAAAAAAATGGATATCTCTTGGCAAAAATAGTTGACCATTCTGAGCATGTATGTCCAACATTGAAACACCTTAAGAGTTTGGTTTAAATACTTGCAAATTGGTTTAAACACTTTTTACTCTCTCATTTTCTGAAAGTGAATAACCTAACTGATCTGGGATGTTGTCACCTTATTACATTCGAAATCGCTCCTCTTTTGTATCTTCTGTTAAACACAAATTGTCATTCCACACCACCCAAGATGATGCATCCGCCTTATCAAACCTTATTCTAAACTTAGACTCGCAAGCCCTTGCTCAAAATCTAGAAACCAACTCGGTGTGCTGGACACCCGACCTCGTAAACAAAATCCTAAAACGCTTGTGGAACCATGGCCCCAAAGCCCTCCAATTCTTTAAGCTCCTCGAACGCCACCCCACCTACACTCACTCTGCCACCTCATTTGACCACGCCATTGATATTGCTGCCAGATTACGTGATTACAACACCGTTTGGGGGTTAGTTGCTCGTATGCACAAACAAAGGCTTGGTCCCAACCCCAAAACATTTGCGATTATAACTGAACGCTATGTATCAGCCGGAAAACCAGATAAAGCGGTTCAAGTTTTCTTGTCCATGCATCAATATGCCTGCCAACAGGATTTGAATACCTTCAATACGTTTCTTGATGTTTTATGCAAATCTAGACGAGTTCAAATGGCTTATAACTTGTTTAAGGTTTTGAAGAAAAGATTTAAACCTGATACGATTACTTATAACATAATCGCAAATGGCTTTTGTTTGATTAAGCGAACCCCTAGGGCGTTGGAGGTGTTGAGAGAGATGGTGGAGAGTGGTCTCGAGCCGAGTCTCAAGACGTATAATGTCATTCTTAATGGGTACTTCAAGGCGGGTCAGATAAAAGAAGCTTGGCAGTTCTTCTTGGAGATGAAAAGGCGAAAATGTGAGATGGATGTTGTTACCTACACAACGGTGGTTCATGGCTTTGGAGTGGCGGGTGAGATTGAAAAGGCACGCCAGGTGTTTGATGAAATGATTGGAGCAGGAATACTCCCCTCTGTTGCCACTTACAATGCATTTATTCAAGTTTTATGCAAGAAAGACAATGTGGAAAACGCTATTGTGGTGTTTGAGGAGATGTTGAAGAAGGGTTATACACCAAATACTACAACTTACAATGTAGTGATACGAGGGTTATGTCATGTTGGAAAGATGGATAAGGCAATGGAGTATTTGGATAGAATGAAAGATGATGAATGTAAACCAAATGTTCAAACGTACAATGTGATAATCAGGTATTACTGTGACGAAGGTGAAATTGAGAAGAGTTTGAAAGTTTTTGAGAGAATGGGTAGTGGAGAATGTTTACCCAATCTGGATTCGTACAATGTTTTGATCAGTGGAATGTTTGGGAGAAAGCGATCAGATGATCTGATAGTGGCAGGGAAACTATTGATAGAAATGGTTGATAGAGGATTTATTCCTCGAAAGTTTACCTTCAGTCGAATCCTAAATGGTCTGTTGCTTACCGGAAATCAAGATTTTGCTAAAGAGATACTTAGAGCACAGAGCAAATGTGGCCGTCTCCCTCATCGTTTCAGATTATGATGCAATTTTATGTGCATCAGGAAACCGCATACTTAAAAAGTTTTTTTAACTCTGGTGGTTTAATTTACAATGTAGATCAGGTTCCATGTCCGACATAAAGTTGCCGTTGGAACAGTAAAACAGGTTCATTTAATTAACTACGAAAACTTTGTTGACAAGAAGTTGTTACGATTTGCTTTCTTGTCGGTTTCATTGTTACCTGACCATGTCAAATTAGTTGACCAAAACTGATGATTAAGTTTCCGAAATCCAAATTGGGGACAATAAGGTTTCTTGTTTGTACTATACCTGTAAGTTGACCCATTTGCTTAGAATTCCTTCTTTTGGGGCAAAGCTCATCCTCGGGAGTATCAACATAGTTACATAGGTAACACAATTTTAGGGTCTTATATTCTATAGATTTTTGGTAGTTTTTTTTTTCAGAAAGTCCATTTCGCATTACAAATTATTAGGTTGTCGTGAACCTAATATTTAAGTGGCTATTGATATTTTGAATTTCACTATGCAACCAATTAGGTGCCTGTATTCATCTGTCTTTCATGAACTTGTCGAGAAGGTACATTTTAAAGCTGAATGTTGTTTATTTACCAAAATGTTGTATGGTTTAACCTTTCTAATTAAAACTAGTGCTCCATGATGTGCAGACAAACTGGGGATTGGGGGAACAATGAATGCCTTGTTTCTTAAGAAGTCAAAGAAAAGAAGTGTTGACACTGAACTTGCAGGCAATTTTGTGAGAAGGAGCAAGCTGAGCGTTCGAAGCAATTCTGGTGCATTTTCATGAACACGATGGGAAAACTTTTCAGTTTGTCCTTGTACCCATATCTGGAGATGCTCTAGAGTGAGAGTCAAGAATGGAAATGGTAAAGAAAATTACTACTGCTTTCATCTCAACAAACCTTGTGCCTCAAACCCACATATGTAGGTGCGTTTTGGTAGGTTTAGGTGGGATCCAATTATATAACGTTTTATTTTCATATTATATTTCTTTCTTTTAAAACTATCATACCTTTTCAGTTTTTATCTTCCGTTTTCACACTTATAACCATTCCTAAACCTAACTACAAACCAAACGCCCCCTTTTCAAACTCAACAAACGAATGATTATACTATGTACTTACCATTGTATTCGTCAAATTACAAAAGTGTCAATGTATGTTATAAAGACCAATCTGGTAATCTTATTTTTAGTTTTGTTACTAACAAAATTATTAAAAAATTTAGTATAACAAAGCTTCTATTTGTAACAAAATTTGAAAGTAGCGACCTTAATTTAATGTAGAAATAAGTATTGTGAAAATACAGAAAGAAACAAAAGAAGCATTAGTTATCTTATTACATCAATGAAAGAATTAGTATACAAATGAAGGGTATAATTTGAACAAAGTTATACTAAAATCTTCAAAATACAATACATATTACAACAAACAAGTACCCTCAGGTATATATGGTACTTGTCCTTAATCCAAGTAAACCCAAATGTATTTAACCCTTTTGCCGCAACTGGTTTGGACTTACTCTTAATGCCGTTGTTACTACCATTCCCGTTATTCCTTCCCTGATGCCCGTTGTTGTAAACACATTTTCTTCATCTTTTTAATCAATCAAATGTAAAAGAGGGTGAATGATGATAAGAAGTTTAGTATTTGATGGTTTGTGTGATTAGAATATGGAATTTCAACATTAGTTGCCACCTATGTTTTGTTTGTCAAACATTCTAGCCTTTCTAAATTCACCGTTTTGTTCGAAACTTCCTTTTTTATGTGATGTAGAAACTGATCCATTGGATGATGTAAGATTTTGCTGTTCTAGAATAATTCAAATAAGGAGAATTGTTTTTTCTATAAAACCGAATATACGGATTGTTTAAGAGTATTTTTCCACCTTGACCAAAAGACGACGACGCTATGTGGACGGGGTCATGACATATTCATAAATATTTTTGGATCCATATATTTTTTTATTATTATTGTTTTAAAGTTAGTACTTAACTCACTCATTTTTTAAAACTAAATTACTTTATCTTTCAAATTGGTAGCAAATTTATTAGTTCTCATATTATTAAGAAATAATTCAATTTCGACACCATCAAAATCTTTCACAATTTAAAATCACAATATTCTAGTTTTTTCATTTTTCTTGAAAAACAGAAAGATATTGATGATAATTTATTATATTGAAAAGTGCATTATACAATTTTAAAGTTACAAATAAACATGTATTGACTTTATTATATTAAAACGAACATAGAAGTTTTGTTTTTCACTTTTTAGTATCAATAAGTTATTTTGGCCCGTTTACGAATAAATTTTTGGCTACGCTACTCGAAGAACGGCTATTCGACAACTTTATACTAACTAACCTTCCACCCTTATATAATCGATGATTTCAACTCTTATCTTGAAATCATACATCGATATCAAGTTTTCCATATATAATTCGTATTTATTACGTTATCGTTTTATGGCTACTTATTTTATCGGATTGAATTTTATAGATTTCAATAATAACATTAATATTTTTAATGTTATATTTTTTTGTTTAGATCGTGTGGGTCGTCATAATTCAATTTAAAAATTAGATACAACTTTGAGTTTAATATTTAATTTCTATTGTTGCTGTAATGACACATACCGATCTCAAATAGAAAAAAAAAAATGATAAGGGAAAAAATTATCAACAGCCTTCGTGACATATCGATAATCAATCAGTGATCTAATAAAAATTGTGTCCTCATGTATTACACATTTTACGGATTCTGAAAGTTACATACTCTAAAAACTTATTTAGTCAATAAGTTATTTTGAGATCAACTAAAGATCTAGCATATACATTATATTAACGACATTAACATAACTAAAATGTTCGACAATCCGAACCAACAAATGAACAAATTAATGGTTGTATAGACCCACTGTTAGTTACTTATGAGTTGTGTTGTGATACTTTTCTTTAATCCAATGAAAACCGAATGATGTTCCTTTTTTAACCTTCTTCATCCCCGTTGCAGCCACACCTTTCGATTTACCCAAACCTTCTCCTAACTTGCTCTTTATACCACCACTAGTTCGAATATTGCTTTTGCTTCCTGGATATTCTGGTTCTGGATCCCATTGATCAGCCCATGAATTGTACTTGTTGTCTAATGCCATACTCTAAATCTCTTTTCGTTGATTTATTAGTCCTTGATTATCTCGAGGATCCGTAACGATAACAAGTATCTTTGAATGAAATTATTTTTGTTGTTGTTGTTTCTTCTTTTTGAACGACTTGTGTATTTATAGAGATGGTTAGTCAGGGTGATGAATTTCAAAGCTAGGGTGCTCCCCTCGGTCCTATAATTAACGTGTGAACTGTGTAGCGGCTTGATTTTGAAGTCAAACAATATGACCTTCTTAAAACTTGACCATATTATGACTATTTTTCTAATTATGTCCCACGTTTTGCCTTTAAAGCTAGTTTAATATCATAAAATTAGATGATTGGCCGAACCTAGAAGCAGTATAAGAAATGTTATTTTTTATTAATCCTTCACATATAAAAAAGAATGTTTGTAAACAAAAAACGGTCGAAATAATATGGATGTAATTAATGAAATATTCTTTCATTAAAATTATCTATTATGCCTATGTATTAAAGACGTTCGTTCCTTCATAGTTTGAAAAGTTGAAAATATTTAAGTGTAAAATGAGGAATTGATACATTTTAACCATTTATATTTAAATACAGAACAATAATTTCGGGACAAACAAAAATAGAACTATGGACAATTTTTTTTCGGATGGAGGGAGTATAATATTCAAGGTTCTAAAAGGCGTGTCATGGTGGCGCCATGGCGTCAAGGCGTGAGTTGCCTTCGAAAAATATGCAAGACGTATTTGTTAGGCGTGACGTCCAAAAAACGTGTCAATGTGCGCGATGGCGCGTTTTAAACCGAGTTTTTTTGTAACGCGTTACGGAAATTTAAAAAAAAAAAAAAAAACCTAAAAATAGTTTAAAATGACTATAAAGATCATTTAATTTTATATTGGTGACTATATCTTAGATTAGATATATATTAAAACGTGAAAATAAGGATTTTTTTTTTTATAGTTAATATAACTTAAAAATAGTAAAAAGAAATAAAAAATCATATATAGAATAATATAATAATTTAAAATTCTGGGCTATTTTCACGCTTTGAAAAAAGTCATGTCTCGTCATATCTCGTCATGTCTTGAGGCTTGACCATGCCACCACGCCACACCTTGCGTTACACAACCTTGATATTACTTTTGTTTGTATAACATTATATAATAACTAGCATATGACCCGCGCATAGTTAAAAAAAATTACAAGAACAAAAAAAGATATCGTCAAAACTAAAAAAGAAACACTTCTAGTCCAAAAAGAGGCGGCTTATACAAGTGGAAGCAGAGACGATATGTTGTTTTTTCAAAAAAGCACGGAGAGTGGATCGAGGGCAAACAAATAAAAATCCAAAAAAAATATGGGATGATTTAACTTTTAGTATTTTTTTAGTTTTAATAATATGTATTGTTTTTTATATTAATAAAATCTTATATTTATCTTATTTAAATATTTAAATAAATAAATAAATTGGGGTCTCACAATCACCCACAATCATTATTATCACACTACCAAAAAACTCACAATCATGATTCTAGATGTCACGTCAGCAAAAAAAATCTCAGAATCACGATTATCATACCGTGTGCTCTAAATATCTACGGGTAACGAGTTTTTTCTGACCTTTATATCTCTTTATTCACTAGATGTAGTATATAATAGTTATCAGAATTGTACATCTATCCAAATATGTACGTCGGAACCAAATTTGTGGAACATAAAACAATTTATCTATAGTTTAAAATATGTCTTTGCCTATGGATTTGTACATTATATTATTATTATAATGAAAGTATTGTCTTTAAATACAATTTTTATCATTTTTGTTACAAAACCAAGTTGTTGCTGGAGTGGTTAGCGCCCCGCCCCCCACTGCCAGAGACCCTGAATCCCCCAACCACTTCATTTTTTTCCCTTTTTTTGTACTGCTTTAAAAATAAATTTGTTTTGTTTGGACTTAGGTGTTGGGTGTTGGACTTTATTTTTTTTTAAATTAGTATCAAATAAAAAATATAATTTGCGAATCAAATAATTAATTTAAGACGATCACACATTTCGTTTTTGACCCCCATCTAGTTACTTTTAAAATCCAATGCCCAACCTCCCTCATTTGTAGTTGGTTTTGGTTAAAAACTTATTATAGAAAAGAAAAATAAAAAACTCAATAACTAAAAAACTTGGAAAAGTTATCCTGCTGATAAAATTTTCCCAAACCTCATTGTGGTTAAAAACTCACTTGAAAATAATATTTATTAAACCAATGAAATACATAAATGTAACTGTTCCATAACACCACCTAAACCCTAATACTCAAATACTGTACAGAAATTACAAAACGCGAATGAAAACATATCAGATGGATCACTCATCAATGTTTGTGAGCTGATTTGTTATACTTTTCTTTGATCCAGTGGAACCCGATGGTCGTTCCTTGTTTAACCTTCTTCATGCCAATCAAAGCGACGTTTTTCGTCTTATCAAAGCCATCCCCGACTTTGTTTTTACTGCTCTTCTTGCTTTGCGGATAAACGGATTCAGATTTTGAGTCCCATTGATCAGCCCATGAGTTATAACTGTTATCCAATACCATGTTGTCTTAATTTGCTTTAATATTGAGTAGCTGTATATGCTTTGTAAAGAAATGTGTGATTAACTAAGATAGAATTTAATGAAGATTATATGAGGTATCATATATTTATATATAGAAAGTTTTTGTCTACGCATATTTACATTTCAACATTAGGATGCGCAGGCCGTCTTTGAAGAAATGTGGGAAATGTCTAGATGAATGACTTAAGTTTGAAAGTCAAAAACTTTATCCAGTTGGCATTGAATATTTAATATAGTATAATAAATATTAAATTAAACGTGGTTAGTAATATGATGTAGATATGCTGTGAATGAAAAGGAAATTACACAAAACATAAATGGAAATTCAATAAACCCTAAAAGGGCGCCCAAACGGGACTTCAAGAGATCTCTCTTTTCTTAATTCATCATCAAAACTTATTAAAACTCTAAACCTAAATAACTATATATAACAATAAAACCCTAAAACATATCTTGAAGAAAAAGATAAATAATTAATATAAAAAGATAGATAATGACAATTAAAATTGTCATCTTTAACCCGTTATGTCAAAAGGTATGTATCCATCCTTAACATGTTTCTTCCTATTCTTGTTTATAACTTGGACACTTTGTGTGCAGGTCTTTTTTGATCAATAAGATGACTTGTGTGATCTATGCTTATACCAAAGAATGTCAACTTAAGGGGGCTTTATGTCATTTATCAAATCTATTTAAGGAAGGGGCTTTATTGTCAAGTTGCATGACAGAAGGATCAAAGCTGTCTTTCTTCTATAAATGTTCATCACACTCACGATACAGAGCATATCAAATTCTGTCTTTGCTGCTCTAGTCTTACACACATATGTGTGCTTGTTCTTATTAGTCTTTGATAATCATCTTCGAGTTTATAGGAATTGTCTCAATCTTTTGATTACTTGTACTTGTAGTTATTGAATCTGGTTGTATTGTTTCTAGTAAACATTTGATTACAAATAAAGATTTGACTATTTGTGTGTTTTTCGAATCTCTTAATTGTCTCTATTGGATTACCAATTTCTACATGGTATCAGAGCTACGACTCTTGATCCATAATCCAATCGATCACAATCAATTGATTCCTTTCTGTCAAATTTTTCGATTTGAGGCTTGTCACCTAGATCTTGTGCTGATTAAACCATACTAAACTTGTCTGTTCAGGAGAGATACGTGGTACCTTTCAATTTAGGGTTGCAATTTTTTTTCTAAATCCAAAACCCTAATTTTAAATTTTGGGAATTTTTTTTGTCTTCTGCTGTTCCGCTGCATAATTACTCTGGTGGTGATCAACTAATCGAGATTGATAACTCTTCTTGAGACTATTCTGTAAGTCTTCCTTCTTACCTTGATTTGTGGCAAGTACCTTCCTCGGGGAGTTCCTGTGTCGGGCGGGGATCAACTGCCCCTCGAGTGAACACTTGGACCATAAACAAGGACCCTAATTGCTTAAGTGACTATCTGTGTTTTGTCTGTTTATCCTTCATATATGTGCATTTGTTTTTTTTTCTCTCGTGCACTACAATATTGGGAGTAAGTCCTGGCCCAATACTTGTAGGGGCTATTGTCATATAAGGGAAACCTGCCCTAGATAAGGCGCCCTGGTTAAGACTTGTAATGGACTGCTAGCTTCTATTGGCTTGACACGTTCCATATTCCTGTCCCTGGCCAGGTTCACCTTCTAAGAGCACGTGAATTTAATTGATAAGTTGTTTTTTTTGTTTTTTTTCTATCTGTGTGATTGTCGTTCCTACTATGCCACCCGAATCAGAAAATGTTTTAAGTACTAGAGTGACTCATGTTAGTGACCTCGACTTTGGAGATCCCTTATATCTTCATGCTAGTGACACTAACACCACATCCCTAGTCAATTTTAAATTAAAGGGGACTGAAAATTACAATATCTGGTCATGTGCCATGATTCTTGCCCTGGAAACGAAAAATAAGATTGGTTTTATTGACGGGTCTTGTAAAAGAGATGAAAATAATAATGTCCTAAGTAGACAATGGGATAGGTGCAACTCTGTGGTGTTGTCTTGGATCCTTGGTTCCATATCTGAAGAGCTATATTTAGGTCAAATATTTTCTAAATCTGCTTCTGTAGTATGGCAAGAATTAAAAGAGACTTATGACAAAGTGGATGGATCCATAACTTTCAATTTACATCATAAAATAAACTCTTTAACTCAAAATGGATCCTCCGTTTCTGATTACTATCACAAACTAAACTCTCTATGGAAGCAATTTGATGCACTTGTCAAACTGCCTTCATGCACTTGTCCTGGGTCTCAAGATTTTAAAAAACATAATGACTTGATCAAATTAATGCAATTTTTAATGGGTCTTGATGACACATATCTTGCCATTAGAAGAAACATTTTAACAAGGGACCCCCTCCCGAGTGTCAAAAGGGCGTTTGCAATTATTTCTAGAGAAGAATCGCATAGAGGTTCTTCTCAAAACAACAACACATCAAAGAACCAAAATGGTCAAAACAGTGCCTTTGCTGCAAAAACTTTTAATCAAAATCACAACAATAAAAGATTTGAAAACAAAAGGGGCCCCAATCCAAACTTGACATGTAACAAATGTGGGATGATTGGACACACCATAGAGAGGTGTTATGAGATTGTTGGCTACCCTCCTAGTTGGAAAAAGAAAAGTCCTAATTATAACCAGAACACTGTCAACAACAATGTTGTTTATGACAAGGTAGAATCAAGCACCGAGACAAGAACCTTTACCAATGATCAATTTCAAAGGATCCTAAATCTTATTAAGGAAAAACCTTCCCCCGAAAGTGCCTCTGCAAATATGTCAGGTAGGTTTTTTAATTTAAATGTGTTCTTTAATGAAAATATTCACAAATTTGTCCACTCAAACAACTCTTCTAAAGAAAGAATTTTCTCAAAAGGATGGATTCTCGACTCTGGTGCAAACCAACATATGACTTTTTCTGAAAAAAAATCTTGAAAATGCTGTTGATGTCTCTAAATTAAACATAAGAGTGGGTCACCCAAATGGTACTGACGCCAAAATTAAGAAAATAGGGAACATAAAACTCACAAATAACATCACATTGTTTGATGTTCTTATCATCCCTACCTATGCCGTCAGTCTTTTCTCTATTCACAAACTCTCTAGAGACAGTAAATTGGGTGTAATTTTTGATGAACATAAATGTGCTATTCAGGATTCTCTATCAATGAAAGTCCTGGAGACTGGTAAACAAAGTGATGGCCTTTATTTCTTTGATGACAAAATATCAGGTAGGTATGACCACCCCGTGACAACTTGTTTTCTGTCTAAAAACACATGGCATCATAGACTTGGTCACCCTGCTGACCAAGTTCTTCACATCTTAAAACAAAACATCCACTTGGAAGATGTATCTAACTCTAGCCCTTGTGATATCTGTCATAAAGCTAAACAAACTAGAGAGACATTTCCTGTTAGTGATCATAAGACAAGTGCCTTGGGTGAACTAGTGCACCTCGACTTGTGGGGACCTTATAGAATCACAAGCAAACAAGGGTATAGATACTTTCTAACCGTAGTGGATGACTTTTCAAGAGCTACTTGGGTCTATGTCTTAAAAACAAAAGATGAAGTTTTTGATCACATTGTGACTTTTTTCAATCTCCTAAAAAACCAGTTTTTAAAAAGAATAAAAACACTTAGAAGTGACAACGGAACTGAATTTATAAACTCTAAAGTTGAAAACTTTACCAACTATAATGGAATCATTCACCAAACCTCATGTGCTCACACACCCCAACAAAATGGGATTGTTGAGAGGAAACACAGACATCTTCTAAACACAGCAAGAAGTCTTATGTTTCAGGGGGGGATTCCTCTTTCTATGTGGCCTGAATGCATTCTAACTGCTACTTACTTAATTAACAGGTTACCGAGCTCCGTCTTAGGAGGAAAAAGCCCTTATGAAGTAGTCTTTGGTTTTAAACCAAATCTTTCCCATATAAGAGTATTTGGGTGTCTTTGCTATGCAACTATTTTAAATAATTCTGATAAGTTTAACAAAAGAGCTGAAAAATGTGTTTTTATGGGTTACTCAAATGTCAAAAAGGGGTACAAGCTTTACAGTCTCGACTCCGAGCAGTTGTTCTTTTCCAGAGATGTAAAATTTTATGAGGAAGTCTTTCCTTTCAAAAATCAAACTGAAGTAAACAATGAGTCAAATGAGTGTTTTAATGATGTAACCCAACTAAATTTTTTTAATCTCTATGACACCCAAAATCTCATAAGACCCAATGACGAAGGGAAAGAAACACGAACAGAAAATGGTGATATTGGTTCTCAATCCTTAGGCAGCCAAACTGAGACTACTAGGATTGATGACACTGACACGCCCTTTTCTGAAAACTCATCCCCTGAGGGCAATCCTACACTTTTAAATGACAACACTGAAGCCATAAACCTTAGAAGGTCAAAAAGAGCTCATAATCCTCCTAAGAAGCTTAGTGACTATGTTACAAGCAGTAAACACAAATACAGTCTTGACAAAGTAGTCAACTACTCAAGATTGTGCAAAGACAACTTCTGTTTTGTGTCCAATCTCAACAAAATTGTCGTACCAAGAACACTTCAAGAAGCCTTAAATGACCCAAACTGGACCAATGCCATGAACTTAGAAATGGAAGCCCTTTAACAGAAATCATGTATTTGATGTTGTTGATCGTCCAAAAGGAAAAAATATCATAACATCAAAATGGCTTTTCAAAATTAAATATAAAGCAAACGGGGAAATAGAAAGGTATAAGGCCAGACTCGTAGCCAAAGGCTACAGTCAAAGAGAAGGAATAGATTTCGGGGAAACCTTATCCCCAGTTGTTAAAATGGTCACTATCAAATGTATTATAACTCTTGCTGTCTCAAATGGTTGGTCTCTTTTTCAAATGGACATTAACAATGCATTCTTGTATGGAGAACTTAAAGAGGATGTGTACATGACACTCCCCGAAGGTTACTTTGACAAGAATGACAACAAAGTTTGCAAATTAACTAAATCCCTTTATGGTCTGAAACAAGCACCAAGGCAATGGAATGAGAAACTTACAAGTTGTCTTTCTGAAAATGGTTTTGTACAAAGTAAATGTGATCACTCTCTTTATATCAAATCTATTGGGAACACATTCTTAGTCTTATTGGTTTATGTTGACGACATCGTCATAACCGGTAATGACATCAATGAAATCAATAAGGTAAAAACTTATTTAAACTCTAAATTTTTAATAAAAGATCTTGGAGAACTGAAATTCTTTCTTGGAATAGAAGTTCTCAACACTGAAAATGGGTTGTGTCTCTCACAAAGAAAATATTGTTTAGATCTTTTAACTGAATTTGGCCTTCTTGGTTGCAAGCCTGCTAGCACTCCCATTGAACCCAACCATCTCCTTATTAAAGAGTCTGCAACCACCAAACCTCTCACAAACATTTCTGTTTATCAAAAACTCATTGGAAAACTTATCTACTTAACCCTCACAAGACCTGACATTAGCTATGCTGTTCAGTACCTATCCAGATTTATGCATGCTCCCAATACAGACCATTTTAATTTTGCACTTAGGGTCCTAAGATACTTAAAAGGGTCCCTGGGGAAAGGGATACATATTAAAAGGAGCTCTACTCTTGACTTACAAGTCTTTGTTGACTCTGATTGGGGGAAATGTCCTATAAACAGAAGGTCTGTGACCGATTTTTGTGTATTCCTTGGAGGAAACCCGATATCATGGAGAAGCAAGAAGCTAGCTACTGTATCCAGATCCTCTGCAGAGGCTGAATACAGAGCTATGGCTTCAGCTACGTGTGAAATTCTATGGATTGTTAATCTATTGGAAGAACTAAAACTGCAAAACACTCTTCCTGTAAAAATGTTTTGTGATAACAAGGCTGCAATGCTCATTGCTGCCAATCCTGTACTACATGAAAAAACAAAGCATTTCGAAATTGATCTTCATGTAGTAAGGGAGAGAGTGTGTAGTGGAGTTTTAAAGCTTGAAAAGATTGAATCTGCAGAACAAATTGCAGATGTTTTTACAAAAGGGTTAAGCACCACCCCTCACAATCACCTTTGTTCAAAACTAGGTTTACTCGATCTTTTCCATGTTAAGTCTGAGGGGCCATGTTAAAAGGTATGTATCCATCCTTAACATGTTTCTTCCTATTCTTGTTTATAACTTGGACAGTTTGTGTGCAGGTCTTTTTTGATCAATAAGATGACTTGTGTGATCTATGCTTATACCAAAGAATGTCAACTTAAGGGGGCTTTATGTCATTTATCAAATCTATTTAAGGAAGGGGCTTTATTGTCAAGTTGCATGAAAGAAGGATCAAAGCTGTCTTTCTTCTATAAATGTTCATCACACTCACGATACAGAGCATATCAAATTCTGTCTTTGCTGCTCTAGTCTTACACACATATGTGTGCTTGTTCTTATTAGTCTTTGATAATCATCTTCGAGTTTATAGGAATTGTCTCAATCTTTTGATTACTTGTACTTGTAGTTATTGAATCTGGTTGTATTGTTTCTAGTAAACATTTGATTACAAATAAAGATTTGACTATTTGTGTGTTGTTCGAATCTCTTAATTGTCTCTATTGGATTACCAATTTCTACACGTTATCTTTTCGAACGACCAAAACGTGACTTCACATGTTAACCAAAGAACCGACGGCTAAGCCAGAGGAGTTGGAGGCCTGAAGGCATACCCGCATCATTCTCCCCCTCTTGGAAAAAGACTCGTCCCCGAGTCTTGTTTTTCTCAAGTCTCTAACTCTGAAACTTTCTAACCCCTCTTCGTTTTCTTTAACTCGGCATGTGATATCATGATAAACCATTCAATAAAAATAAACGGGGACATCATCCTCAAATCACGCTACCGGAGGCAAAAGGATGCTCCTCTTCCTCCTCACCTTCGTCCCTGACGTTAGGATCAGATTCGGTTTCCTTTTTTTCAGCAACTCAACGGTTGGTTCATTCTTGGAATCTGTTTGAAGTTCCTTCACTGTTTATGGAGGTCCTCATTCTCTACAACTTGTGTGTATCATTGGTTGATGGTATCGTTGCCTCGTCCGGCAAATCTACGATTACCTAAATCAAAATCCTTGTGTTAGTTGATCCAAAATTTTGCACAAAACTGCAGAAACTTCGGACAGTAATATCTCACGGTAGAAATATCCAATCGAAAATCCCTCCGGTCATAACGTGCATCAATGAGTCTTGAACCACATATCCAAAATTCAGGGCGATCCAACGGTGAACGAACCCGTGCCGCCATTTTTCCCGCAGCTGCGCAGATCTGGACGGACATGAACGAATTTGTGGGTATTTTTCGAATTGACATCGTCAAGTTGTGTGATTTCTTACCTCTAACCTAAGCTCTGATACCAAATGATGCAGATATGCTGTGAATGAAAAGGAAATCACACAAAACACAAATGGAATTTCGATAACCCTAAAAGGGTGCCCAAACGGGACTTCAAGAGATCTCTCTTTTCTTAATGGGTAATGATACTTACACTTAATGTTTTTATTCATTTACTTGGCTTTTTTTGAATAGACGATTATACCCTCTTTTAATTTTAAGGGTATAAAAGACAATCTTCCATATAGCTCATATTCTCTCCACATCTTTTATGACTTTCTCTCTTTTGCTTCTATGTCGGAGCTCTGAAAAATTCCAAATCTCAAAGTTTTTTTCTTTTATTTTTAAATCAAATTCCATTTGTGACCTCTTTCTATGTCCATGGTAATATTTATCTAAGATCATTGAACCCTAATTCATGAATGAAAATAGACCTAATTTGTAGACATAAAAATGGACATAATGCATTGTATGCTTGTACTTAATGCACTAAACGTATAACATATTTTCTTTCTTCTCAAATGCAATACATAATTGACAACTATATAATATATTAGATTGGTTTTTAGGTCTAACAATTAGGTTCATCATTTCTCTAAATGAATATATTCGATCTTTTGATTTTAGGCATACTTTTGTCACTAGAGATGTTGCTAATCGATTTTATAACTGATTTTAGTGGATGAAAATCTTAGTGACGATAACGTTTCAAGTTTAATCCTAGACGAAAGGGGTTTTGCCTAATATATTCAGATCATGATTTGGGTTGAATAAATATGAAGAAACTATGCTGATTTTGTCTGATAGTGTAATGAATTTGAATAAACTTGTATAATCAAGATGATATGATAATAAGTTCTTTAAGTAAAAGTTATGTTAGAGTTGAAGATTGATTTTAGACAGGGAAAGTGAGGGAGAGTTAAGTAAATAGGAAGGGTAAAATGGTCAATTTATACTAAACCTAGTGTAAGCATAAAAAAATAAAGTGTAAAAATCAATACCCTTTCTTAATTCATCATCAAAACTTATTAAAACTCTAAACCTAAATAACTATATATAACAATAAAACTCTAAAACATATCTTGAAGAAAAAGATAAATAATTAATATAAAAAGATAGATAATGACAATTAAAATTGTCATCTTTAACCCGTTATCTTTTCGAACGACCAAAACGTGACTTCACATGTTAACCAAAGAACCGACGGCTAAGCCAGAGGAGTTGGAGGCCTGAAGGCATACCATGCAGATATGCTGTGAATGAAAAGGAAATCACACAAAACACAAATGGAATTTCGATAATGTAACACCGTGCCCGAATCCGACCCGATACTTGACTTGTAACTTTAATTCGGACTTTGTAATTGTATACATTTGACGATTTATAAAAGTTCGATTTGAGTTATGTATATTTGGGTTATCTTAATTCTATTTAAACCTTGTAACATTATTAATGTGTTATCTTGCATGTGTACATTAATGTACACTAAAATGTGTTTAATACACATGGACTTATATAAATGCAAGTAATTCTAGTAATGTGTTAAAGACAAGTAGTTTAATTAATACATGCATGCAAGGAACTATGTATGTATGTATGTATGAATGTTTCCTTGTTCTTAGCCTTCAAGTTTGGTCAAATGAGTTACACATTTCTTATTTATGGCTTTAAACACCTCTTTAACCATTTCTTTTTGTAACCTACAATAATTAAATTTGGAGTTAATTATTAGGGGAGTTACATTTTGACATTTCTTTATCACATATCAAACTCTATAAATTAGTGTCTTCTTGTCAAAAATCAAACCCACACAAAGCTCCATAATCAAAACTTAAAGCCTCCCATAATCGATTGTAAAGGTTCCCAATTCTATTGTTTTTTTCATCATAATCATGTTTATCTTTTATGTTACTCAAGCTTACCATCATCATCTTATTAATCTTGTCTATTCAAACTCTAATCTAGAAAACTCTAAATTCATGATATATTCTTATTCATATTTATTTTATTTCTAGATTTGTAAAGGCAAGTTTGGTGTTCTTTTCAACGTATTCCGTATTCATAATCTAGTATCCGTATCTACCTCCGTATTTAATCATGTGAGTAAACTCGATGCCCTTTTTATTATATAAATCTTTGGGCTGTATCATGACATTCATATTCATACTTATATTCATACTTTTATGTTTAATTCATACTTATGTTCACATTTATATTTTATGTCTATATTCATACTTATAGTAATATGGTGATTCATATTCATATTTATGTTTATATTCATACTTATATTTATGTGTATATTCAGACTTATATTCATATTGAGATTCATACTTATATTCATATTAAAACTTATATTCATGTTTATATACTCACTTATAATCATGTTTATATGTATACTTTTTGTATTATATTCATCGTAATTCATTCATATTGGTATTCATTCATAAAAGTCATTCTTATTATTCGTAAAGTCATTTATGTTTATATGTACTTATATTCATATTTGATACTATATTTTCGTATTATGGCAAACATTGGAATGAATCAAGTGACACAATCATTATGGGATGCACACACGATAAATCAAACATTCAATCAATCAATCATTCATTATATGTATATACTAAACGGGAAACGTGATAGATCTATTGGCCGTTATTAGACATTCCGACGTGTTACTGTGAATGTCGAGGCCCTCGACCGGACCCTATGTGACTTTGATCACATATGATATACATCAGACTTGATACAAACGCGTGTTATGCCATTATACACATATTATACTTGCTTACAATATACAATCTTTATATATTCTTTTATTATATATTCTTTTATACTACATTTTACATATTCATTTATATTAGTTTTATACTATTTATTACGTAATCTTTTTGATATTTTATACTCGTGTCTTAAACTTGTTTATTCACCAATACTTTTGTATTGACGTTTACTTTTTACATGATACAGGAAATTGATAGGTTTGCTTGAAGAAAACATAAGAGCTTGGACCTAGTTAATGACATTAATGAATAATTTAAGTCTTTTGTCGTTTTTCGGTTACTTTTCTGTAAAACATTTATTCATCTTTAATGCATTCATTTAAATCATTAAATGTGTCTATTATAACCTAATAGAGGAACACGAGTTAAGAACAATTGTAATGCCTCAGGTGTATTCCGCTTTAGCCGGGGTGTTACAGTTGGTATCAGAGCTCGTGTTTATAGGGAATTAGGTGGTTAGAAAACGACCTAGTCTATAAGCTACCCCACACACGTCCTCGTGTGTTCATGCATCATAAAAATTGTTTTTAACTAATTTTTGTGTTCCTCTTACTAAATTCTTTTGAGAGATTCTTCATTCGTCATTTTCAAAAAAAATTATAAATACTATATATATATATATATATATATATATATATATATATATATATATATATATATATTTCTAAACCTTATTAAAGATTTAGTACTTGTTTGCGTAGTAACTGTAAGGTTTGGATGTGACTAATCGAGAGAGCGTTAACGATACTGGTTCGTAAACTCTCGACGAACACTCCTCTCCTAGGCCAAAGCGCGACACTTAACCAAATCTTTAA
>CAJVGC010000432.1:18714050-18787424 GCA_910822075.1 Senecio squalidus | reverse complement strand
GGGTTGTGGCATTGAAAAGCAATTAATCATCAAACCAAACGGTCTTCATTATTTCAACGATCGTCTTTGGATACCTTCAATCGTTGATCTTCGTAAAATTTGTGATGAAAGAAGCTCATAATACTCGATACTCGATTCATCCTGGTGCCGATAAAATGTATCATAATTTGAAGCATTCCTATTGGTGGTCAGGCATGAAAAAGGATATATTCTTATTCGTTCAAAAATGTCTAACTTGTTTGAAGGTTAAAGCAGAACATCAAAAGCCCTCAGGTTTGTTAACTCAACCCGAAATCCCGTTGTGGAAATGGGAAGGCATTGCGATGGACTTTATAACCAAACTTCCACGTTCATCAAAAGGTTACGACAGTATTTGGGTAATCATTGATCGTTTGACTAAAGTCGCTCACTTCATTCCTATTTGTGAAACTTATCGTGTCGAACGCTTAGCTCAAATCTACATTCAAGAAATCGTAAGACTTCATGGAGTACCGCTTGACATCATTTCTGACCGTGATGGTCGATTCATATCTCGATTTTGGAGATCTCTTCAATCCGCACTTGGAACTCGCTTGACTTACCATCCTCAAACTGATGGTCAATCGGAGCGTATTATTCAAACACTAGAGGATTTGTTGAGAACCTGTGTCATCGATTTTCGGTGGTAGTTGGACTCACACCTCGGACTTATTGAATTCTCCTACAACAACAGTCATCATACGAGTGCAAACATGGCCCCTTATGAAGCTTTATATGGTCGTAAATGTAGATCGCCGGTATGTTGGCAAGACATTGGGGAAACGCAAATAACTGACCCGAATGATACAAGAGACCAACGGATAAAATCGTAAAAATACTCGAAAACCTCACCACCGCTCGTAGTCGCCAGAAAAGTTACGCCGATAAGCGTAGAAAGCCTCTTGAATTTGTCGTTGATGATCGCGTTCTTCTCAAGGTTTCACCTTGGAAAGGCGTGGTACGATTCAGCAAGAAAGGGAAGCTGCCCCGAGATACGTTGGACCCTTCAGAATTATCGAGCGTGTGGGTAAGGTTGCGTATAGACTTGAGTTACCGACCAGTCTTTCATGTATCTAATTTGTTAAAATGTCTAGCTGATGAAAATCTACATGTACCATTGGATGAAATCCAAATCGATTCGACTATGCACTTCGTAGAGCGACCTGTTGAAATCTTAGACCATGAAATCAAGAAACTAAGGAGAAGTTCAATTCCAATAGTGAAAGTACGTTGGGAATCTAAACGTGGACCAGAGTTTACATGGGAACAAGAAGATCACATGAAATCCAAATACCCGCACTTATTCATAAATCAACCGGGTACTAGTCAACCATAATTTTCGAGGACGAAAATCTTTAAAGTTGTGGAGACTGTAACACCGTGCCCGAATCCGACCCGATACTTGACTTGTAACTTTAATTCGGACTTTGTAATTGTATACATTTGACGATTTATAAAAGTTCGATTTGAGTTATGTATATTTGGGTTATCTTAATTCTATTTAAACCTTGTAACATTATTAATGTGTTATCTTGCATGTGTACATTAATGTACACTAAAATGTGTTTAATACACATGGACTTATATAAATGCAAGTAATTCTAGTAATGTGTTAAAGACAAGTAGTTTAATTAATACATGCATGCAAGGAACTATGTATGTATGTATGTATGAATGTTTCCTTGTTCTTAGCCTTCAAGTTTGGTCAAATGAGTTACACATTTCTTATTTATGGCTTTAAACACCTCTTTAACCATTTCTTTTTGTAACCTACAATAATTAAATTTGGAGTTAATTATTAGGGGAGTTACATTTTGACCTTTCTTTATCACATATCAAACTCTATAAATTAGTGTCTTCTTGTCAAAAATCAAACCCACACAAAGCTCCATAATCAAAACTTAAAGCCTCCCATAATCGATTGTAAAGGTTCCCAATTCTATTGTTTTTTTTCATCATAATCATGTTTATCTTTTATGTTACTCAAGCTTACCATCATCATCTTATTAATCTTGTCTATTCAAACTCTAATCTAGAAAACTCTAAATTCATGATATATTCTTATTCATATTTATTTTTATTTCTAGATTTGTAAAGGCAAGTTTGGTGTTCTTTTCAACGTATTCCGTATTCATAATCTAGTATCCGTATCTACCTCCGTATTTAATCATGTGAGTAAACTCGATGCCCTTTTTATTATATAAATCTTTGGGCTGTATCATGACATTCATATTCATACTTATATTCATACTTTTATGTTTAATTCATACTTATGTTCACATTTATATTTTATGTCTATATTCATACTTATAGTAATATGGTGATTCATATTCATATTTATGTTTATATTCATATTTATATTTATGTGTATATTCAGACTTATATTCATATTGAGATTCATACTTATATTCATATTAAAACTTATATTCATGTTTATATACTCACTTATAATCATGTTTATATGTATACTTTTTGTATTATATTCATCGTAATTCATTCATATTGGTATTCATTCATAAAAGTCATTCTTATTATTCGTAAAGTCATTTATGTTTATATGTACTTATATTCATATTTGATACTATATTTTCGTATTATGGCAAACATTGGAATGAATCAAGTGACACAATCATTATGGGATGCACACACGATAAATCAAACATTCAATCAATCAATCATTCATTATATGTATATACTAAACGGGAAACGTGATAGATCTATTGGCCGTTATTAGACATTCCGACGTGTTACTGTGAATGTCGAGGCCCTCGACCGGACCCTATGTGACTTTGATCACATATGATATACATCAGACTTGATACAAACGCGTGTTATGCCATTATACACATATTATACTTGCTTACAATATACAATCTTTATATATTCTTTTATTATATATTCTTTTATACTACATTTTACATATTCATTTATATTACTTTTATACTATTTATTAAGTAATCTTTTTAATATTTTATACTCGTGTCTTAAACTTGTTTATTCACCAATACTTTTGTATTGACGTTTACTTTTTACATGATACAGGAAATTGATAGGTTTGCTTGAAGAAAACATAAGAGCTTGGACCTAGTTAATGACATTAATGAATAATTTAAGTCTTTTGTCGTTTTTCGGTTACTTTTCTGTAAAACATTTATTCATCTTTAATGCATTCATTTAAATCATTAAGTGTGTCTATTATAACCTAATAGAGGAACACGAGTTAAGAACAATTGTAATGCCTCAGGTGTATTCCGCTTTAGCCGGGGTGTTACAGATAAACCCTAAAAGGGTGCCCAAACGGGACTTCAAGAGATCTCTCTTTTCTTAATTCATCATCAAAACTTATTAAAACTCTAAACCTAAATAACTATATATAACCATAAAACCCTAAAACATATCTTGAAGAAAAAGATAAATAATTAATATAAAAAGATAGATAATGACAATTAAAATTGTCATCTTTAACCCGTTATCTTTTCGAACGACCAAAACGTGACTTCACATGTTAACCAAAGAACCGACGGCTAAGCCAGAGGAGTTGGAGGCCTGAAGGCATACCCGCATCATAATATATGGTACTTTATTAACTTTCTCGTGGATTGGTTTTTATTATAAGTATTTTCTAAAGATAATAAATAAATAATATTAAACTCCACACTAAACATATTTTTTTTCAGAGACGAAGTTTCTTGATATTCCTATATAGGGGTAAATCCAGTTTGACCAATAACCCCATTTTATTAAATAATAGCATAAATAATGTATATGTGTCCTAGAGCGTTTTAAACCATTTACTCTAAAAGTTTTTATAGTATGATAAACTAATTTCAAAATATTTATACTCGAAGGTATAATTTATCTTCAATTATATATTTCAAAATGGAAATTTTAATGTCTTTATACACTTTTAAATTAATTTAATGTATATAATAAAATTTTTTTTTAAAACATTAACGTAATAAAATAATACTATTTCTTTCATATATTTATTATTCGATTTTAACTATTTAAGCCTTTTATTATTTATAACTTTTACCTTAAATAATTTTTTTTATGTTATATAACACTATATAAATTATATAAACGGAATGAGTTTTAAATATATTTTTCATTTATATAACTTTCATCATATAACATATAATATAATAAAAATTGTTTATCACAAAAACAAAATACTTATAAAGATAAAACTGGACAATAAATATGGAACGAGTTGAGTAATAAATATTATAGAGGAATGAAGTCGTGAGGTTTGGTCTTAGATTAGTGTTTCTTTATGTTATAGTTTATAAAGGGGTTAATTGTTTGAAAATTCATCGAACTTGTCACGAAGAACTATTGTGTGCATCCAAATAAAAAGTCATCTATTGTATAACTTCTATAAACACCTATTGTATGTATTATTTGACTTGTAACTTGTTATGTGCTGACATGGCAAAGGTTTTTTGTTGGGTTATACTGTATTACTACTGGTTAAGATGGTTACAACTGGTCACTTGTCAAGTTACTACTAGTAACTATTACTAGTGGTGAAGATGGTTGCTACTGGTCAAGTTACTATTGGTCATCACTATTACTATTGTTGTTGCATTGGTTCCATGGAGTTTCTACTGGAGGTTATTACTGCTGAGCTGATAATGTTAGTTATGATTTACTAGCAGATATATGTGTAACAGATTTAAGATAATTACAAAGTAGATTCGATTAGATATTATAACCCGATTATGTCTAGGGTTAGTTAGCCTCAAGGTCTATAAATATAGATCCTTATATCGTTGTAAATATACGTCTATTACGAAACCCTAATTCTAATAGATTGAGGCTGTTGGTGGAAATCTTGTGTTCTTAATTGTTTATTCATAACTTTGTTAATTACTATCTTGCAATATCAAAGTGTTGATCCGCTGCAACTTCTTTGATAGATTTAGATCTAATTGTTTGTTTTATACAAACCTAATATCGTTCGATCCTAACAAGTGGTATCAGAGCACAAGGTTGCTCTAGATCTAAGATCTACAAGGCGTTAACAAGTTTTCACAAACAGATCTAAGATGTCTGATCTAAATGAAGGCGTCAAGCAAAGGGGTTCCAATACTCACATCATCAAACTATGATATGTGGAAAAGTCGTATGTATCAATACATGCTTCAAAGCAATTACTCTATGTGGCAAGTAGTTAAGAATGGTGTTAAATCTGTTGCACTTCCTGGACCAGACGTCAAATCTAAAGCAGCAGGTTCATCTAAACCACCAGCCACTGAGCAAGAAAGAAGGGATATTCGTAATGAATATCAAGCGTTAAGCACCTTTCTTATAGCTATACCTAATGAATATCAACATCAGTTTAGAAATTTTACTGATGCTAAGCTGCTATGGGAAGCTTTGGAGAAACAATTTGGTGGAACAACTAGTACAAGGAGAAATCAGAAAAACTTGCTAAAGAAACGATTTGAAAACTTTATGTTTGTAAAAGGAGCACACTGTCTTAGACGTTTGTCAGATTCAACAAGCTGATTGGAGAGCTATCTAGTATGGGAGTGAATACTGCTCAAGATGATATCAACAAGATATCAGATCTCTATGTGAAGAGTGGACTATGTATATTGTAAGCTATAGACAAGGAAATACTCTTGACACCATGGAGATTGATGATCTATACAATGAGTTGCGTGTCTTTGAACCTGAAGTAAATGCTAAAGACCATCAAACTACTCAACTCAAAATGCTGCATTTGTTACCACTATGGGAGGTGGATCATCATCAGAAACTGGGTTTGTCTCTAAAGAAACAAAAGGGAAGCAAATTAGAAACTCAGATGAAAGTGTGAGGGGAGCTTTCTTTGATAGGCATGAAAATTTTGGACTAGTAATTGAAGACTTGGAGCAAGTTAAAGATGATTATCTGGAAGAGATGGACTTGAAGTGGCAGTTTGCAAAGTTAAGTGTGAGAACCAGAAGGTTTATCCAAAGGACTGGTAGAAACAACTTTGTTGTTCGTAGAAGTGATAATACCGGGTTTGACAAAAGCAAAGTGAGATGTTTTGAATGCAAGAAACTTGGACCTTTTGCTAGGGAATGTCCAAATACTAACAAAGATGACAATCAAAAGCAATCAAATCACAACAATCCAATAGGATCAAGCAACAACTATCAAGGAAGGTCATCCAACTCTACTGCTTTGGTTACTCAGGATGGACTAGGGTTTGACTGGAGATTTCAAGGTAACGAAGAAATAACCAATCAAGATCTAATGGCTGATGTTCAAGAAGATGACATCCCAACCGAGGTATTATCTGAATTTTCCTCCCCTGCATGCATTAAACAAGTTAGGGATCATAGAGAACATAATAAACTTGTGTGTGAATCTTTACATAAGTTAGAGGAAAGAGGAAAGGAATTGTCTAAAATAATAGCTGATTTTGAACAACAAGTTAAAACTTATGTTAAAAATGAGATTAAATATAGAGAGGAACTAGCAATTGTGAAATGGGAAATGGATAATGCATTAGCTAAGGTGATTAAAGCAGAAGAACAATTTCGGGAAATAAAAATTGAGAATGATCAAATTAAGCTAACAATCACAAAGTATAAAAATGCTTCAAAAAATGTTGATCAAATTCTGAAATCTCAAGTTAATGGTAACAGAAAGAATGGGATTGGGTATAATAATGTGGCACCATCTTTTAACAACAATTACATTCCTCCCAGTCTAGATTCTAGTGAAGAATTAAGTGAGGAAGAAATTAAAGTTAACACAAATGCTAATGCATATCCCATGATAAGAAAGATTCGTCAAACACAATCTAGAGTCACTGAGAAAAGTAAAGAAAAAACTGTCCCACAAGACAAAAATTTTTCTTTTAACTCTAATCAAGGTCATACTTCTCACAAAAATCTTAAAAACAGACCAAATGTGTATAAAGAAAGAAACTGGCACTATATTGGACAAAGACAACATGTCAAGACATGGAACTGCATGAGTAAACAGGAACATGCATTACGTGTAAGAGGGAATGTAAGGAACTGGAGTCAACGTGTCACTCAACAAAAGGGTCCAAATGTTTTTAAAGGATGTATTGTGTGTGGAAAAACAAACCATTAACTGAAGACTGTTTCTATAACAAAAGAAATAACCGAAATGGAATTGCATTTAATAGGAATGGCTCAAACTCACCACGTAGGTTTGGTACAAGTGCTCAGAAGTTTGTGAGGAGAAGGAATTACAACAGAAAATATCAACAACCAATCTTCAAATAAAATAATAATGCCTGTAGAAACTATGGAAAATACACCAATAGTAACTCTGACAGTAGTAATTTTCTGTATGAAAAGACTAGGAGACTTGCATATCACTTTAAAAGATTTGATTATGTAAATGAAAAAGGTAAACCCAAGACAACTTTGGCTTGGGTTCCTAAAAGAAACTAATACATTTCTCATGTGCAGAGCAAGCCAGGTATGAAAAAAGAAGATACATGGCATGTAGATAGTGGCTTCTCTAGGCACATGACAGGAAACAAGCTGAAGCTTCAAAACTTTGTTGAATATGATGGAGGCTATGTTGCATTAGGAGGAAATCTAAGAGGTGGTAAGATTACAGGTAGAGGAACAATCAACAATGGTAAGGTTACTTTTGAAAATTTATTATTTGTCAAAGAATTAAATGATAACCTATTAAGTGTCTCTCTAGTGTGTGATAACAAGAATAAAGTTTTTTTTACAAACACTGAATGTATCATTCTTGATCGAAAGTTTAAAGTAGTTGATGAAAGCATGATTCTCCTAAGAACATCAAGGAAAGATAATGTATATTGTTTAGACATGGAAAATAATGATTCACAAACTAAAGAAAATTGTTTTATTTCAAAAGCATCACTTGATAAATCATCACTATGGTATAGGAGAATGTGTCATATGAATTCTAAAAACATGAACATCTTGGTAAAAAATGATCTTGTGAGGGGTTTACCTCAAAAGGAATTCACATACAATGATCATTATGTTGCATGTCTGAAGGGAAAGCAACATAAGTCTTCACATAAAATCAAAGATACAAATTTAAACCACTCAAGTTTGCACTTATTGCACATGGAACTTTTTGGTCCTCATATCTCATGAGTCTAGGAAAGAAATATTATTGTTTGGTTATTACTCATGATTTCACAAGATATACATGGGTGTTCTTTCTTGGCTAAAAGATGAAACAGGTGAAATTCTCAGATCATTCCTAACAAGAATTGAAAACAATACAGAGAAGAAAGTGAAGATCATCGGATGTGACAATGGCACTAAGTTCAAAAATCAGGAAATGGATGAGTTCTGCAATGAAAAGGGAATTGAGAGACAGTACAGTGCACCAAGAACTCCTCAGCAAAACGGAGTGGCAGGAAGAAGTAACAAAACCCTCACTGAAGCAGCAAGATCAATGCTAGCTGATTCAAATCTTCCTATCACATTCTGGGCAGAAGCAGTGAATATTGCATGTTATGTTCAAAACAGGGTATTAATTGTCAAAGCACATACAAAGACCTTTATGATCTCTTTCACAAGAAGCCACTCATAAGCTTTTTAAAACCATTTGGGTGTCCTTGTACAATTTTGAATACCAAATAACACTTAGGGAAGTTTGACAGCAAGATAAATGAAGGTTTCTTTGTAGGTTACTCCATTCAAAGTAAAGCATTCAGAGTATATAACATCAAAAACAGAATTGTGGAAGAAAGAACAAATGTGACTTTCAATGAGAAGACCATGAATGCTACTGGAGAGAGATCAGATTGGTTATTTAATATTGATGAACTAACCAAGTCTTTGAAATCTTATTTTACAAGTCAATTTGAAAAAGAAACTAGAGATGGTGTTACAACTAGTGACTCAGTTAATACTGGTGAATCAGTTACATACTGGTGCATCAGTTGAAACTGGTCAATCAGTTTCTACTGGTGACTCTGTTAAGTCTGGTCATTCAATTACTACTGCTTCATTTGAAAGGAATGAACAATTTTTCTATTTTCCATATATCACCATTGATCCACCTGGAGTGTTTAAGCCCATATCCTCAAGTGATGGTAGCTTCAAAGACATGGATCAAATACTGATGTTGGTGATTTGAGCAGTAAGAAAGATGAGTAGATACATAACTCAGATGGAGAAGAAATCATTAACAGTAGTAACCCAGAAGACAATACAAATTATCCTCAATCCCAAAATGATAAACTACCAGAGCAAAATGATACAAATTTGACTCGAGAAATAATAGAGGATCAGTATCAAACACATAGGATCAATAAGAATCATCCACTGCAATAAATCATTGGTGACTTGAACTCTACAGTCCAAACAAGGAGAAAATTACACCAAAGCTTCAATGAATGTCTATTTGTGTGTTTTCTCTCACAATTAACACGAAAGAAGGTAGAACAAGCTATTAAAGACCCAAGTTGGATTGAAGCAATGTAGGAAGAATTACTACAGTTCAAACTTCAAACAGTCTGGATATTGGTAGTACTTCCCAGTGGCAAGAGAGTATTTGGGACTAAATGGATATTCAAGAATAAAACTGATGAAAGAGGGATTGTCATCAAAAACAAAGCAAGATTAGTAGCACAAGGATACACTCAGGAAGAAGGATTTGATTATGATCATGTCTTTGCCCCAGTAGCAACGATTGAAGCCATAAGCATTTTTCTGGCTTTTGCCTCATTTAAAGGACTTATTGTGTACCAAATGGATAAAAAGAGCGCATTCTTATATGGGAGGATTGAAGAGGAAGTGTATGTCTGTCAACCTCCTTGATTTGAATATCTTGACCATCCAGATATGGTGTACAGACTGGATAAAACATTGTATGGTCTACATCAAGCTCCCAAAGCTTAGTATGACACATTATCAGTATACCTTCTCCATCATCAATTCAAGAGAGGTGCAATTGACAAAAACCTGTTTAACAAGAATGTTGCGAATGACATTATGTTGGTGCAGATTTATGTGGATGACATTATTTTTGGGTCTACCAGTGACAAGTTGTGAAGGGAATTTGAGAAGATGATACATACGAAGTTTAAGATGAGCTCCATGGGAGAACTAACTTTCTTTTTAGGACTACAGGTGAAGCACAAACCAACTGGTGTCTTTATCCATCAAGCAAAATATGTTAAATACATACTAGAGAAATTTGGATTTCAGGATTGCAAGAGTGCAAGTACACCACTAGAAACCCACAAGCATTTAGAGGCTGATCCTGAGGGGGAGGATGTGGATGAACATTTGTACAGGTCAAAGATAGGATCTTTGATGTACTTAACTGCTTCAAGACCAGACATAATTTTCAGTGTTTGTGTGTGTGCAAGATATCAAACTAGTCCTAAAGTTTCACATCTGTCAGCAGTAAAGAGAATTTTCAAATACCTGAAGAGTAAGCCATATCATGGATTGTGGTACCCAAGAGACTCTCCATTTGAACTTATTTCATAAACGGACAGTGACTATGGAGGATAAAATCTAGATAGGAAGTCAACATCAGAAGGATGTCAGTTCTTTGGGTCTAGATTGATTTCATGGCAATGTAAGAAACAAACTAATGTTTCTACATCTTCAACAGAAGCAGAATATGTTGCTGCTTCAAGCTGCTGTGCTCAGGTGCTCTAGATTCAGAATCAATTGATGGATTATGGTACTTCTTTCCCACAGACTCCTATTTTTATTAATGATAAGAGTACCATAAGCATTGTTAATAATCCAGTAAAACATTCCAAAACAAAACACATCGAAATTTGTTTTCATTTTATTAGGGATTGTAATGAAAAGAAATTTATTCAGGTAGTCAAGGTTCATCCTGATAATCAATTTGCAGATATTTTCACAAAAGCATTTGATGTGGGAAGATTTACTTTCTTGATCAATAGTATTCGTATGATTAATCCTGTTTAGGTTCATTTTAAAATGATGACAATGTGCTTGAAACATGTTGTATATGTTGTTTGAAAAAGTTAATACTGGTAGTTATTACTACTGAGAGTTAATAATGGTATATGTCTGAAACGGTTACTATTACTGATGATTCCTACTGATAGTGGTTATTACCGCCAGTAGTTAATACTGGTGGAAGTTAATCCCGCTTTTGGGACTGTTTATTGTTGATGTTTCTACTGCAGGGACTAATCGGTATAAATAGCGAAATCTTCCATGATTATTAAATATTGTTCAAATCAAATTTTCGCTCTCTCTATAGAACCTCTTTTGCTCTCCATAAACCCTAATATTTGTTCGTTGAAAGCTTTTAATCCGATTAATCTTTTAACTCTAAAATCATTCGATGGCGAATCAACAATTAGCTTTTGGGGTATTCTAAAACATTGTTGCCGACCTAGAGCTTCATCCAGAAGCCATTGATTTTCACCCTATCATCACCTTTCTTTGCCAATCACGAATACGTTATGCTTTAACGGTTAACCCTGAGGTTTATGAAAAGCACATAAGAGCGTTCTGGAATACGAATCTTTTTGAGGAGGTGGATGGCATTCAACGAATTAGGACACATGCAGATATGAGGGAGTTTATTGTTACATAGTCCACCATTCGATCTCATCTTGAACTTCAAGATGACTCGGGTATACCATCTCTTCCTAATAACGAACTTTTTGAAATTTTTGAACGAATGGGGTATGAAGGAAGCTTAACTAAATTTACCTTTCAAAAGCGCTTCTTTCTCCCCAATGGAGATACTTTGTTCATGTTTTGCAACAATGTATATCCAAAAAACGTTACACTTGGAATGAGTTTAACAAGACTATAGCTACTTCTATGGCTTGTTTAGCAACAGGAAGGGTGTTTATTTTTTTAAACATGATTTTTAATGATCTAAAGTGGAACCTTTCTAATCCACACAACAAATTTTTAATGTATCCATGGTTGTTACCAATCATTCTGGATAAAGATCTTGGTAGTTATTCCACTAAAGGAAAGGTCATCCTCATGGATTCTCATTCAAAGAAAAAATTTTCAAACATGAGGAGGCAAGTAAATACTTTTTCTGGAAAGGTGACCCCATTGTTCTCTACAATGGTGGGTATCACAGTTCCTCCAGGTGAAGGATCAAGTAACCCACTTGAGTCCCAGAACACATCTTTTGTTTCATCTTCAGTTCCTGTTAGTGAACAACAACCCAGTGCGTCTCATGCATCTTCAGCTTCACCCAAACATGCTCTACTGAAAGAGTAAGTTAAAAGTCTAAGAGGGTTCCTTCACCTCTTAGATCCAAAGAACAAACAAGACCACGAAAACCAAAACTACTCATAAAACTATCATATCAGTTCCTACTGATACAATGAAAACGGGTACAACTGAGCCCTCGCCGAAGCTCCCAAAGAAGGTGGTCCATAAGGAGGGGGAGACCATGTTGGAAGGGCTCATACTACTGCTGTACCACCTAGTGCTGCACAGGACAGTGTGACAAGCAATAAGACCCAACCAACGGCAACTCTACATGATGATGATTGTTTTGAATCATTGTTAGGAGGAACCAGGTGCCAAGAAACCATGGGGGAGGGTGATGCTCCTGCTAGGCAGGCGACACCTTCTAAAACTACATCCTATGAACCGCCAACAATTGGTACTCAACAGAAAATTGGGGAGGATAGATATACTTACTCAAATCTTGAATTGACGGAATTGTGCCTCAAACATACTAACCAGGTGCTTACACAAGAAGAGGATATCAAGCAACTCAAGCAGATGGTTTAAGACGATGAAAGAAGTTAAACACTTTAGATTCTCAATGAAGAGGCATGTGAAAGTGGCCAAGAGGGGTGGTTCCAGGAACAGAGCTTCCAAGTTGCCAACTCCATCTACCTCCGGTGTGACAACCCACAAAAATCAAGGTTCACACCAACTCGACCTTTTAACGTTCTACAAAACTAGTATATGTTCTCAATTATGTACGTGGGTAGGTCACACCATGCATAAATAATGCTTAATAACTACGTCTAAAACATATACGGATACCGAAATTAGGTATACGGGATTTTCTTTACGTAAAAATGTACTTTTTTACAACCATATTTCTAGTCCAACATGAAAGGCATAAAAACTCTAACTTTGCATTCACCACCTTTGCATGGATAATTTCATGCATGTGTTTCAAGTTACATAAGTTGCATATTTAACCCACTAGACATCCAAACCTACATGAAAACCCTAAAATATGGAGAAACTACAAAAATTCGCCCCTCCCACCCTTGGCCGGTTCTAGGAGGATTCCCTCCTAGGATTCTCCTTGAATTTTAACCAACTTGGTTACTTGTTTTCTTGTTTGACTAAGTAACCATAATGCTAAGATACTTACACACACTTACTAGTCCATACCAATCACTTACATTCCATACTCTTACAAACACCATGCCCTTACAAGACCATAACCATGACATCAAACCATGGTTCAAATAATCACTAACTATAGTTAATTCCTAACCCTACCTTTCCATCTATAAATAGAGGACCAATTCTCTTGCATTTGTTCCTTGCACCAACACAAGAATCCCTTCCCTTCCTCTAGTGATACTCGACCAAGGCAAGAAAGCAAGAAGAAATCACCAACACACATTCCACAAATCAAAAACCCAAATCTCATACTTTGATCATAAGGAAGAAACATCAAGCCTTGCATTCATATACTCTTAGGTATGTTCTAAAAACCATTCTCATGCAACATATTTTCATAGTCTTATTTCATAAAACTTATGTTTATTATACAAAAATATGGTGAAATAAAATAAAGGTTAAGTTATTTTTGTTAACCGAAAAATTTCACCAACTTCTTGACACTTTTAATCATTTTACCTAAATGTTTTGGATAAACCATTTTAACCATAAAAAATCCTCTGTTTTTCATGAATATTTCGACATAAAAATCGTTATTTTTGGATATGACTACGTATTTAAAAGGTATTTTATACAAAAAGATACTCAAAACAAAACACTTTCTGGATACCCGACCACCTTTTTATTAAAATGTAATAAAATGTTTCGAAACAGAAGGTGAGACCACTTACATCCTAAAGATAACTGAAACTCGGTCATTTTGATATAAGATACATTTAAAACGGATAAAAACTGAGTGAGATATGCTAACTTAAAGTTAGCATAGACTTTGAGAAAAACCCTAAAACCTACTCTGACCTTTTACTGAATAACGAATATTAGAAATTAAGTACAAATATGATACCAAGAATATTTGAAAGGTAACTCAAATACGGTCGTTTCAATATAAGATTCATAAAAATCGGGCAAGAAACGAACAAGTTATGACTCCCTAAAGTAGCTATAAACCTTAAAGAACATGCTGAGTTTTTCATAAAAACTAACTTTTAGAATAAACTTGATAGTATAATGATAACACATTATCAGGGAGCTTTGTATACAATGAATTCATCTCTATATTTCGTAGTGCCAAGTTTTTGGATTTACGATTTAAAGTGTGCTAGCTCCGCATGCGATTATAGAATGATCTTTGTTATATAATGGCCCGAACGGTGTTACTATATTACTATTAAGTCTCAAACCGAACAAAACCTACATCATGCATACATTTGCTTTTCCCCTTTCATGTGCATTGGACTAGAATTATGAAACGTAATTTCAAAACAATCTAGGTTAAGGCTAGATCTACTCGGATACTCGATTGGCTCGAGCATTACACATACGTTAGCTTACGTACCTTCATATACTCTCACGGACTTAAGGTGAGTTCATAGCCCCACTTTTTACTTGTTTTTATAACATACTTGGGGTGAGAATACATGATCTTTTACTTATGGAGACAAGTACTTAAAACCTTTACTAGTTGCCTAAGTTACCACTAAGCCAACGGAAATTCCCCTATCATGAATCGTTAGTTAAGGACTAGTTGCCGCCGCCGCCGCCGCCGCCGCCGCCGCCGCCGCCGCCGCCGCCACCGCCGCCGCCGCCGCCACCCCCCCCCCCCCCCCGCCGCCGCCGCCGCCGCCGCCGCCGCCGCCGCCGCCGCCGCCGCCGCCGCCGCCGCCGCCGCCGCCGCCGCCGCCGCCGCCGCCGCCCGCCCCCCCCCCCCCCCCCCCCCCCGCCCCCCCCCGCCCCCCCCCCCCCCCCCCCCCCCCCCCCCCCCCCCGCCCCCCCCCCCCCCCCGCCCCCCCCCCCCCCCCCCCCCCCCCGCCCCCCCCCCCCCCCCCCCCCCCCCCCCCCCCCCCCCCCCCCCCCCCCCCCCCCCCCCCCCCCCCCCCCCCCCCCCCCCCCCCCCCCCCCCCCCCCCCCCCCCCCCCCCCCCCCCCCCCCCCCCCCCCCCCCCCCCCCCCCCCCCCCCCCCCCCCCCCCCCCCCCCCCCCCCCCCCCCCCCCCCCCCCCCCCCCCCCCCCCCCCCCCCCCCCCCCCCCCCCCCCCCCCCCCCCCCCCCCCCCCCCCCCCCCCCCCCCCCCCCCCCCCCCCCCCCCCCCCCCCCCCCCCCCCCCCCCCCCCCCCCCCCCCCCCCCCCCCCCCCCCCCCCCCCCCCCCCCCACCACCACCACCACCACCACCACCACCACCACCACCACCACCACCACCACCACCACCACCACCACCACCACCACCACCACCACCACCACCACCACCACCACCACCACCACCACCACCACCACCACCACCACCACCACCACCACCACCACCACCACCACCACCACCACCACCACCACCACCACCACCACCACCACCACCACCACCACCACCACCACACCACCACCACCACCACCACCACCACCACCACCACCACCACCACCACCACCACCACCACCACCACCACCACCACCACCACCACCACCACCACCACCACCACCACCACCACCACCACCACCACCACCACTATTACGACTACTACTACTACTACTACTACTACTACTACCACCACTACTACATTTGCTTTTCCCCTTTCATGTTCATTGGACTAGAATTATGCAACGTAATTTCAAAACAATCTAGGTCAAGGCTAGACCTACTCGGATACTCGATTGGCTCGAGCATTACACATACGTTAGCTTACGTACCTTTATATACGCTCACGGACTTAAGGTGAGTTCATAGCCCCGCTTTTTACTTGTTTTTATAACAAACTTGGGCTGAGAATAGATGCTCTTTTACTTATGGACACAAGTACTTCAAACCTTTACTAGTTTCCTAAGTTACCACTAAGCCAACCTAAATTCCCCTATCATGTATCGTTAGTTAAGGATTTAAGCGTAATGGTATTGGATAGATCTATTAGGGTTTGACAACCCTCACCGAATGGCTAGACACGATGTAACCCACGTCTACCACAACTAACTCGTGGACTCGAGTAGGGTGCTTTACTTTTGAAACTATATATGTTATTTGGCTATAACATAGGAATACTTATGGGGTAAGGAACTTTGTTTACGCTTTGATATCATGAGCGTAGGTGCAAATGTAAGAGTTTACTTAAACGAAAATCTTGTGGTCCCCTTTATTACTAAACTAAACCTACGACTTCACCAACTTTATGTTTACTTTAGCATGTATGTCTCAGGTTCTTAGTCGAAAGGGCTTTCGACGAAGGGATTTTGGGATATGACAGAGTCGCATATTTCAAACTCACGCTTTTGGGAGATTTCCCTTGCATTACTTATTTTCCTTTAAGTTATGTAATGTAAATCTTTATTTTGTGAACTCAGGTAACACTTTTCCTTAATCATGTAAAACTTTGATTTTTAATATCAATAAATGTCTATCTCTTTTTAAAAAAAAACTCATATAGAGGTCGTTCGCCTATATATCATTGCTATCTGGGACCCATGAAGTCAACACCTCGAGTCTCGGGAACACGAGGTTTGGGGGTGTGACATCCAACTTTAGCTCTTCTGGCATGTCTGAAAAGAATGCTACCAAAAAGGGGGAGAAAATAGAGCAGAATGTTGAAAGGAGGTTGAGCAGACTGGTGAAAATGAGGATGAGCAGACTGTTGAAAAGGATGTTGAGCAGATGGTTGAAAAGGAGGTTGAGCAGTCCAAGGTTTCTACTGCTAAAGAGGAATTAAAGGATAATACTTAAAAACTGGAGGATCCAAATGTTACTACTGGTCCAAAAGATACTACTAATCCATGTGTGACTGAAGCACCTTATTCTTCTGAATATGCTAAAACTTCTGAATAGACTGCAGAGGATAGGGAAATCAGGGATGTGATAATGAACATGGGTGAAGGATAAGAGAAAGAGAAAGAAGCAGAGTAGGATACTGCTGGTGAGAGTGGTTCAAATTAAAGAGAAGTTCTTATTGTTGATCCACCAGTAGAACCATTAAATGAAGAAGACATTACTATAGCTGCTGAGTTGGAAAGGTTGAAACAAGAAAGGGTAAAACAAGAAGAAATCAGGAAGATAGAAATAGATGTTGTTGTAGAGAGACAAAGAAAGGCTTCTGCGAGTAGACCAAAGGAGAAGCCAGTTACACTTAATACTGGTGAATCTGCTGGTCCTACGACTAAGACAACAGAGCCTATTATTCCTCCTAGGATAGAAAGAAGAACAATGGGTTTTTATATAAGAAAGAAAGAGATCAAGAAAGTATCTCAAGAAGAAGACCCAAACTTTAAGAGCAAAGCTAAAGAAAAAGTGAAGAGTAAGGAGGAAATGAATCAGGAGCAAGCTGAACAGAGAATGAAAGGAGGAGGAGAGAGGATGCTAAGTTGAGAGAAAAGGAAAGATTAAGAAAATAGGAGGAAGAGGATGTGTTGGCTTCCAAGAGAATGGCACAAGAGCAAATAGAGGAAGAGCTAAAAAGAAAGGCTCAAGAACAAGAGGATTTCTTGCTAGGTCAAAAAATGTTGGAGAAAGATGAAGCTATGCAGAGAAAGAAGAAGGAGGAAGAGGCCATGACAAAAAGAACAATAAAAAGAAATGTTACAAGAGCTGAGGATAAGAAGAACGACACTGACTTTCTAAAATCTACTGGAAAGTACAGTGGAAAACAACTACGGCCTATGAAATTGGATACAGTATTGTATCTGTATGTTAAGGAGAAGAAATTGCAGAAAGAAGAAGCGACAAAGCTCAGTTTGAAAAGGAGAGAACTTTGAAGGCTGCATTGGACATATAAGGTTGTTCATTTTGGAGATGAATAGACCATAAAGGAGCAAGGAAAAAAGAAAGTTGCTGATAAATCTAAGCCTGAATCTTTGAAAAAAAAACCCAGGCTATTAATGTTCCTACTGCTAGAAGAACAAAATCAACAGTAAAAACAGTTACTACTGGTAAGAGGAAGGAAAGTATTGGTGAGTAGGTTAACACTGGTGCTAAGAAGATGAAATCAGGAACTAAAAAATCTGATCTACTAAAGAGAAAGCTCAGGAACAAGAGAAAGAAGAACAGAAACCACAAGTCATGAAGGTGAAAAAGGAAGATTTCTCTGGGGAATATGAATTTGGATGTGTACCCGAAATCTCTGATGAACAAGCTAATAAAGCTGCTGACAGAATCTTTGATCATATGAAAGACTTGATAATTCATTCTGAAGACATCAAGTGTACCTCAACATTCACTGAAATGCCTATCATTGATTGGTGTGCAGTTGTGATCGATGGTCAAAATGCGTATAATATTGTCAGAGCTTCCAAGAGTTTCAAGTTGTATAACAGTTCTATGGAGATCTTCAAAGATATAAGCAGAAGAGACTTGGTGGATATGTTCTTCATTGGAAAGCAAAAATATTCTCAAGGGCAAGGTAATTTTCTAGACTTTAATGACTTATTCTTTGGGTTATTAGAAATCATGTTTGACCCATAGAATGTACCTAAGAAGATTGCAAGATTTACTCATGTTTTGGAATGGATCCATTATGAAAGTTGTGAAGTGTACTCTTTGAGCAGAACTGATGGTACTACAAAGTATTTCTTGGTGGAGAGGAAGTATAAACATGGCATTAATGTGATGATCAATATGATGAATGTGAAGTTGAAAGCTCATCAGGATTCTGAAGAAGCTATTCAGCTATTATGGAAGATCAGATGCCAGCTGACAGATCATAGAAACTCCATGTGAAGAGGTATAAGGTTTAAGGCAGCATTCCCTTTGATTGATTGAAGAAACTTATGTTTATGATAGAAAACAGAAGTTTAGGGGGAGATTTTTGGGTTATAGTGTATTACTACTAGTGAAGAGGGTTACAACTGGTCACTGGTCAACTTACTACTGGTAACTATTACTACTAGTGAAGATGGTTACTGTCACAACCCGCCAGTGGCGGAAAGGCTAGGTGTGGCCGATTGGCGATCGTCATAACACAATAGTAAATAAAGACATAATCTATATGAATAAATAAATAATGTATTGTTATGACATCTCCATACTAGGTATACACCTTGGTACACGAAAATCGTCAAACACTATAAGTAAAATGTACAACCAAACAATCAACGAAATGTAAGAATACTTAGGCATGCAAGCCCGAAATGTAATCCAAATGTATAAACATAAAACAGCCACAATGCAAAAGTAATCCTGAAGGTCAACTGGAATCCGACTCCTAAAGCCAAATCCTATGTCTGCTCATTACGTGAAAGTAAAGCTTAAAATGTCAACATAACCTCGAGCGAGTTTATCGAGTAAGTAGTAAAAGTAAGGTAATCTCATATCTCAAAATCAGTAATAAAATAATGTGTAACTAATTCATTTAAGTAGTTGAAAGTATCATCACATCGTATAACACAAGCACACATCACAAGTAATCATCATAGTTGGAACATCGCAAGTGCACCTCATAAAGAGCGTGCGGTATCAGTATGAAACACATACTGATAATACATCATAGTTGGAACATCGTAAGTACAACTCATAAAGAGCGTGCGGTATCAGTATCAAACACATACTGATAATACATCATCGTTGGAACATCGTAAGTAAGCATCGAACAACTGTCTCGTGATGTTTTTAGAAAAATCGCATTAGTTTTCGTTACACATTTTTAAGGTTTCTAAACATCGTAAGTTTCCATAAATAAAAGTGTTTATTTATGGTAAGTTTCCAAAAATAGTAATGTTTTCCGAAAACAGTAAGTATGGAATGAATATCGTTTCTCGTAAATCATTTCTTCCAAAAGTTTGTTTTTGGTTGCTTTACTTTCGAGTTAAAAATGAAAACAATAGTAAAGTAGGGGCGATGACTCACCTCGAAATAAGCAATAAATGACACTACTCAAGTAGTGTAAATGTGTGTATAAACGGTAGGTCACAAGCTAAGTCCCGACTAGATGATGAGCTTCCCTCAATGAGTGCAAGTAAGGAATCATGAGTAATATGGTTTAACGTTTTCTAATACCGTTTAATGTACGTTTAAAGATGTCAAGTTAACCAATTCGATTAACTTATACTCGTGTTATTAATCATTAGTTTTAGACGTTAAGGCCAAACGACCAGCAAGTACCCCTGACCACTAAAACTGCCATAAATGAGTTTGGAAAAGAGTTAGACAATGAATCTTATACGTACGGAATATAGACTCAGAGGGCTACATTAAGGGTTCTAGATTCATCAAAATTGAGTTAATTATGACCGAGATAATACTGTTACAAAATGACTTACAAAATCTGTTCATAACATTAACTTTTGTATTGAGAGTTTAAAACGGTAACGAGACAACAACCGGATCTTTAATTGAGAAAATTCTCCCTTTAACATATAATTCAAGACCTGTTATGAAGTAGTAATAAAAATTTCCACAATATATATTAATGTACTAGGTCTTTACACCAATCATGTCTTTAACCTACGAAATGTTTTAAAAACTCAGATTAGACCCCCGCTCACTAAAACACAGTTTCTGAGAGTTTAAATATGAACTAGACTTTATATTTCCAGAAACTAGACTCCGAGAGATACAATTTTGGTTTAGATGTCTATTAAAATTGCATACATGAGGGTAACTTATGACCTTACGAACACATAACAACTAACCTGATTACGTTCAGTAGTTTTCACATCATGACTCGTATAAATGTTTTTTTTTAATATCAAACGATCACATAAATTTACCATCAACTTTATATCACACCTTTGATATATAAATAGGAACTTCATGTATTAAAATTTCTACTTTAACACTTTTAAGTCACACAACAAGTGAACACAAATTCGGGTAGAAAAACTAACACCAAAACATATTTTAGACCCATGTTCACTAAAAATCAGTTATAGAGAGTTTGACAATGAAGTAGAACACGAGCCTTACATTTCTGTAAACTAGACTCCGAGGGATACAACTTTGGTTTAGACATCTTTCCACAGTTACGGACTTATGACTGACTTATGACTCCGAGACCCTTCTTTTTCTTGTTAAACAACCCTTAATAACAATATCCCTATTAATAACAATTATATATGTAAAATAAACAATGGATAAAAAAGATTACCAACAAATCGATAGGATAAACCACAAAAAGGATGTGTTTGAATCCCACGGTTGAAAACAATAGAGAAAGGATGAAGCTTGCTTTGTCCTTGTTGAATGCTTACACACAAGTAAGAAAGAAAAAGAAAAAAAAATTGTATGGAAGGAAAAGCTGGGATGGAAATCGATCAGTATGGAGAAGCAGAAGTACACAACAAACCAAATCTCTTTTCAGAGTTTGTGATGTTCGACTATCAGGACAGGGGTCGGGTTGGGTTTTTAATTTGTTTTTTTAATTTTGTATGAAATGATAACACTTGGGCTAAGACTAAGTTATGGACCAAGTCCAAAATACAAATAATTGAGCTCACAACACAAAGGCTAGACAAACACATACACGGTTATACTTAGATTTAAATTTTAACTCTTGTATATAAAAACGACTCGAAAGTTTTGATTACGGGAGCGAACTAACACTAACTCGAAACATTATGATTAACTAAAACAGAAAGTTTACTTTGGGTTCCTGTTGATTTTCCAATAATAGTAATAAATGTCAAACGTAGAAGCTCATCTAGCGGGGTCTACTTACTTGTGCACCTAGAGTACTATACATATCCAACAATGTATAAATGAAATACACATGAAATCATAACTATCACACATCAACATAGTATAAAGCAACTTTATAAAAAGTTTTTAATAAGAGTCGGTAATGAGCTACAGGCATACTAGACTAACTTGAGACGTAAAAAATGACGGTTGTCACAGTTACTACTGGTCACTGGTCAAGTTACTACCGGTCATCACTATTACTACGGTTGTTGCATGGATTGCATGGGAGTTTCTACTGGAGGTTACTACTGCTGAGCTGATAATGTTAGTTACGGTTTATTAGCAGATATATGTGTAACAGATTTAATATAATTACAAAGTAGATTCAATTAGATATTATACCCGATTATGTCTAGGGTTAGTTAGCATCAAGGTCTATATATATATAGATCCTTATATCGTTGTAAATATACATCTATTACGAAACCCTAATTCTAATAGATTGAGGTTGTTGGTGGAAATCTTGTGTTCTTAATCGTTTATTCATAACTTGTTAATTACTATCTTGTAATATTAAAGTATTGTTCCGCTGCAACTTCTTTGAAAGATTTAGATCTAATTGTTTGTTTTATACAAACCTAAACTCGTTCGATCTTGACATTTTTAGTTATATGGAATTTATATAATTGTTTTTTTTTATTTAAATAATTAATATATTTAACTTAAAATTTTTAGAGAAAATAGTGTGTGTATGTCACCAACTTGACACGGAATTCTTTTATTTACCCCCAATTCTCAAAATTTATATTGAGTACTATGAAATGATTAGTTTTTTTTATTGAGTACAACATGTGACCTTTCAAACCGGCAACCAGATACAATTAAAAGTTGACCGTTTGACCGTGACAAATAGACGCCATGTCAGCAAACCGCTACTACATTAACCATGGTTTGTTCTTTAACCACAATTAAAAACTAAGTACAAATCCATGTCATCCAAACTCCAATAAAGTTATATAATTATTATTATTATATACTCTAAATTGTTTTTATGTAAGTGTTTAATATATAAGCTGAAAATTAAATTAAATCCAAACACATTATATTAAAGTACTACACCCCCCCCCCCCCCCCCCCCCTCTCAAGCGATCACTTTCGCCGCCACCTAATACCACCCCAACCGCCGGTACCTAATTCCACTACAACGTCGCCCCTAATTCCACCATAAATGACACCGACGAGCTAGTTATTCAGACCACTGTTGAAAATCACATAGAAATCGAAAGAAGATCAAACCCAAATCGAAATCGAAATCGAAACACAAATCCCAAAAATTGTTACAAACTAAATGTAAACCCACATCTCCAAACCAATTCGAAACCAACATCAAATCCAAACCAATTGGAAAATCCAAAACGATTAACAAATGAAACCTGCAGACATAAATCGAAATTGTCGGTTGTCGACGGACATCGTCGGCTGCCGTCTCTTCAACCTGAAACATCAGATAGATACAAGCATGTCGCTTCTCTAATTAGTTTGTTTAACCGATTTGTAAACGTATAATTAAATTAAGGACTTAATTTGGGGAAAAGGGTTTGATTTATTGATTTAGTTGTGTTTAATTTCATGGGAAAGAAATTGAATAGATACACACAAGCATATTTATTTACAGTTTGTTTAAATTTATGGTGAAAGGATTTTCATTCTTGATTTTTTGGGATAGTAACCGTCTACAAAAAAGGGGGACGGTGATATTTGAAGGTTTGTAGGGTATATTTGATTTTCTTTTTCTTTTGTTTTAAATAAGAGGGAAAAAAAAGTTTGTTTGACAATATGATGATTAGGCATTAAAAAAATTAGGTAAAATTTTGGTAAGCCACGTGGATTTCGACATGTTATCTTACCTGGCAAAAGAAAAATGTTACTGGTTACACGTCAGCGACTAGCAGGTAAAAGGTGACTAATGGTACTCAATAAAAAAAAATTAGTCATTTCGTAGTACTCAATAGAAATTTTAAAAATTGGAGGTACACAAAAGAATAACGTGTCAAGTTTGTGACATACACAAACAATTTTCCTAAATTTTTATTTTAATCTATAAATTTGCAAGATTTATTTCCTATTATACTTTGTATTTTTATAAGCAATCGGACCATGTGTCTCCAATATTTAATGGTGTTTCGTTGTCTTCTCCGGCGATATCCACAACCATCAACTCTCGTCCTCAGCATCGACACCTCTCCATCTCCTCCTGTCACCCTCTACGGCTACCAATCCACCCCTTCGGTAACTACTAAACTTCTCCTCCTTTGTCTTCTACCTATACCCCAAATTTGAAACACTTGAATCTGCAAATTCAACATACATTCTGCATAAAACCCACAAATCAGGACCAAATTCAGTCTACCGGGGATATAGAAGGAGAAGGTGGATTGTGGTGGTACAACTCGTCATATCCAACCAACGGCGTCACCTATGATGAAGAGACAATTTTAAATTTCCGGCCTAATTATCTAATGAACGTGTTCGTGTTTCTGTGTGATTGTTTGTGTTCAATCCAGATTTATGTTTGCGGTCTAGGTGTTATAATTTGGGTTTTAGATTGGATTGTATGTAATTTTGAATCTTTCATTAAGCATTTTTTATGTGATGAGACGACTACCTACTTTTCAATATCAGTGATATGTTTCTTTGCTTTAGGTGTTAGATCCAATATGGGTTTTATATTGTTCCTTTGCTTATTATTTTAATAAGGGGTGTAATGATATAATATATTAAGTCCTTCTAAGTAGACTATCATAAGGATTTGACAAACAAGGATCACTTGATAGAAAATCCCACTCTTACTCCTATAGTCTTGAGTATATAAAGTAATGACATGGTCTCCAACGTGGACATAGAACTTGCTGATTTTTGAAGTGGTAACCGGCAACTTGACAAAAAAGGTAAACTTATATGTAAAATAACTATTTATAAAAGTCAACGTATACAATAGATGGGTTTTTTATTTGGATATACACAATAATTTTCTATGACAAGTTTCATTTATTTTTAAACAATTAACATGTTTATAAAACCTTTGTTTTAGGTATTTAGTGAGTCTTTATTTTTTTAGGTTTGGGTTTTAGATAGTGTTTATTTATTTTATAATTTTATAAAAATATTATATATCTTATTATTTAAAGTTGTTGATGAAGTTATTTTTTACATGAGGTGTGCTACAACATTCGAATAACTTCTTGGTTATTACCCAAAATACTATTTTAACTTTAACCACTAAAATTCGAGGGATTATATCCTAAAGAAAGGGTCAATAATTTGATAAGCTATAAATAGATAATAGTTAGATATTTTGAAAGATATTAACCAAAAACCTAAAGAATGTTATTATCGAAACTTAACATAAATGGTTTATAAATTAACACGAACTGGTCAACTGAAATATGAAATAGGAAACTCTCTCTCCTTTTATAGCTCTCGGGATGAGAACCAGATAAAAGACTCAAATTTACAAATTAACCTAATCTTCTTTATTTTGGATTCAAAAAGTTCTAGCTAGGTTTATTTAAATTTCTATAAACATTGAAAGTATATAAGCGTTTTTCTCAATAAAATAAAACAACACATTTCAAACGGTTTAAAATTGCATAATGTATATTGAAATGTTTAGAACATTATGAAATTGATTTTGTTGTTGAAATTTTGGAATTATATAATGGATTTTGCTGCGAAGTTGTGTTTAATATAACAATACACGCATAAATACAAAACCCGCCTTTACATTTAAGCTAACCGCCTTCATTATTTATGGTATACAATTTTTGGATAGTATTAACCATAGTCTTGAAGGCTATAATTATCACAAAACTTATATATGATATCTAAACTAAATACATATGCTATTTACTATTACAATAAAGCGTAAATTATATGGATTAATTATAAATTTTAATTACATATGTTATTTATTATTAAAATAAGTGGAATGTACCAACCTATTCTACTGGTCCAATTAACATTTCTGATTCAAAATTTTGCCTAATTTTCATCATATCATACTCACACGTAAAAAATCATCAAAAATTTAAAGAAAATGAAAACAGAAACTCTGCAAGCAATAATCATGGATCCTTAATCACAAAACACAAATCCAATACCATACAAAAAGATTAGACGTAGATAAACCATAACTTATTACATTTTATACATCAAACAAATCAAACAAATCTTTATCATTCCTAAGTTCAACAAGAGAAGAAATAAAAAAAAACCCGCAACAATCAATCGGTAGGGTTAATAACGAAAACTAACCAAACACCAAAAGCATAACATACATACGGATCAATGTTTTTGTGTGGTTTTATGATACTTATCTTTAATCCATTGAATACCAATAGAAGTTCCATATTTAACCTTCTTAGCGCCAGTCGCAGCTACCTCTTTCGTCTTACCAAATCCTTCTCCGACCTTCTTTCCATACTTACCAGCCATCCCTCCTCCATTGGTTTTCTTGTTATAATTACCGGTTGGCATCGAATCTGGATTGTGATCCCATTGATCCGCCCATGACGTGCCATACGATCCGTTCCCTGACATCCTTCTTCTTCTTCTTCTTTTTCTTCTAAATGAATTAATCAATTTCAATCGATCTTTGCTAGTTGGCTACGTACGGTGATGAGTTTCTCCGGTAATTAGAGATAAGAAACAATGTTTTGGTCATATAAGGAGGCAGTGCATGTATATATAATAAAGTATGTATTGACCCTCATGTTAAAGTAATGAATAAATTCCCAAACGTTTTGGACCACGCTATCTTACCCATTCCTTTTCTTTTCCGTGTGAATAACTTTTTCAAACAAATACTTAATTAAAAATTAGGTATTATTATACTTCCGTTTAATATACACTACAACTATTTTTAATACCCGTACGATTTACGATAATAAAAAAATTAACATTAAATGTAACAAAAAATAACTATAATTTATAAAATATTAGTTCAAAAATAAATTAATAATAATAATTATGTTTTATATAATATATGGACAATCAATGTTTTAACCTTAGAAAATATATTTTTTATGAAATTATATGTATAACTTTTATATTTGAATGTAAAAATACTTATACTTAGACTATACGGTGTGGGGAGCTTTATAAAGTGATGATGTGGAGTGATAGAGGTGATATGTAGGAAAGATAGTGTGATTTGTAGGAAAGAGAGTGTGATGATGTGGAGTGATGAAAATGGGTGGTGTGGTTGTGTGATGATGTGGAGTGATAGAGGAAAGAGAGTGTAATTTTAAAAAGTTGTATATTTATAATTTTTTTTATATAAATGAAATTTAAAAACTTATACAAGAAAAAATAAGTGTAGCAGTTCTTTGTCACAAAAACATTCAATTGAACAATACACGTTCAATATGATAGTCATTTAAACGCATGCGTTACTTAAGTTTACATCTTATGTATACATCGGTCTCTAAGTTATGACATCCTAAAGGTATGTGACGGATCCGAAATACTAACTTAATAGGTGTTAATTTTTTACTAAAATAAGTTTTTTCTTTACATTCGTTAAAACATAAAATAAAATACAAAATAATTAAAGAAGCCATTTAAAATAGAAATTGTGGAAAAAAGTGTACTTTTATTACTTAAAAAAGCAGAAAAAAGCATTGGATTGGTCTGTTATCAGTTATCACACACATCAATAGACACACCAAAACAAAAACACCATTTGACCAACCTTTTTTCACTCTCTCTATTTCTCACACCTACCACCACAAACCACCATACACCACCACCACAAACCACCACCCATGGATGAAAAACAAAACAAAAACACAAACACAAACAAAAAACAAAAACACAACCGCACACCTCTCTCTCTCTTTCACGCCGTTGAAACTACAACGCCAACCGCAGAAATTTGAAGGACAACGCCCCCACGGTGTGGGGGAGGCGTTGTCGGGGCGTTAATGAGCCTACGTGGCGGCGTTGTCCCTCTTCTCCACGCCCCACACCTGCTAGTCTTATAATAAAGATTGTCACTAATGTTATAAATAATAGAAGGGCTATTCAACTTATGAACTAATAACATTGCAATTCTAGAAATACATGAATTAAAAAAGTTCAAAATAATGATAATTAATACAGTAATAAATAACTAAGTTATAAATATAGTTTTTATAACAGTATTAATATTTATCCAACTTATTTATATTTATATGTTAGTAGTATATAACATAATAATTATTCAAAATATAGATAATGATCTTTTTTATTTTATTAAAAAGTAAAATAAATTAGACATGTCGTTTTAAGGCATCCCTAGAATTGTTTCAAATATATTGCTCATGAAAAGTTATACGTAAACATTTTTATTTGAATATAAAATTACTTATACGTTTAATAAAGATTGTCACTAATTTTTGTTTAAGAAAGAATAGAAGAGGCTATTAAATCAACTTATTATAAAACTAATGTTTTACGTATAACTTTTGTATTTGAATATAAAATTGCTTATACTTATAATAAAAGATGTCACTAATGCTTAATAAATAAGAGAAGGGGCTTTTATATCAACTTATTATATAACTAATAACATTACTGCTCTAGAAACACACAATTTAAAAGTGTACTAAATAATGATAATTAATACAATAATAAATACTAAGATATAAATATAGTTTCTATAATAGTATGTTGGAGCATAAAATGAGTGATGGTTGAAGCTTCCAAAGACTCTTCATCAACTGTTTTGTGTTAAACATTTAGTTCGAGTGAATATTCTTCATCAATCGAACTAAATCATAGTTAAGACTTTCATGAAGACTTTAAGTCGGGTGAACTAACTCTTCACCGGAGTTAATTTCAACTTCACCCGAACTAAAAGTTAAATGAAGTTTTGTTTATTTGTTCACTCGAAGTGTTTTTAAATAAACATAAGGATTGATGTAATGTAATAGATAGAATGTACAACCTATAAATAGTGGAGAGAGTAGTTCAATTGATAAGAGCTTAAGTGTAAGTGAGATTATCATTTGTAACAAACTTTCCCGCCATTTATGGCTTTTGAATGAAAGATTCCTTCACTGATTTCATATTGATTCATTGTTCTTATCTCATTAACTCAAGTCATTAACTAGTGATTCTAAACATATGATTGTTTCTTTGAAGATTGATCAGACCTGACAAGTGGTATCAGAACTGTAAATCAAATCTAATTTGATTCAGCTTAGTTATCAGAAGATTTAGAGTTGCATTCATGTGTTTAGGAGAGTTACAAGGATTAGAACAGTAGGATCAACTATTATTCAGTATTCGTAACTTTGAAACTTGGCGGTAAAATTTGTTTTTGAGGTATTCTAGTGTTAATCATTAATTTTATGTGTTGATTTGATTGTTAGAGTGTTTGCTAAGGTTTAGTTATTCATTTCTGTAAATTTGATCGAATTTGAATCATTTCTGGATTAGTTAGTTCATCGGAGTTATAGTTTGTTCATCTGAATTAAAATCCAAAATTCTCAAATCATATGTCTGGAATAGTAATGGTTGCTCCAGTTGTGAATTATGACAATGAAACAGGTTCTAGTGGTAGACCTCCAAAATTCCTATCAGGATCTGATTTCATGATGTGGAAGCTTCATTTCAAGGCAATTGTCTACTACAATGACCGACAGTTATGGAATGCGATTGTTAATGGTCCTCATCGACCTATGGTGCAAGAGACTGGTGGAACTGGTATGGTATATGTTGATCCATAGAGGTATAATTAAGTTGACAATAAGTTAATTGATAGAGATTTGCGAGAACTAGGAGCTGTAATTCTAGCTCTTCCTACTGAGATTTACAACAATTTCAAGAATTGTTCTTCTGCTAAAACCCTAATGGATGCTATGGAATTGAGATATGAAGGCAGTTTGGAGCTTAAGGAGACCAAGAGAGACATGTTGAAGAAGTCATCTGAAGCTTTTGAATATGTGAGGGGTGAGAGTTTATCTGATCAAATCCGTAGGTACACATTGCTAGTGAGTGATCTGAACAATTCTGGTGTTATTATGAAAAATAGTAATGTGTGCAAGAAGCTGTTGGGATCTCTACCTACTAAGTGGTTAGTGCAAGTGATGATCATTAAGAGAACTGCAAATTTGAATGCAATGACCTTACTAGAGTTGATTGGGATTATTCAATCATATGAAGTTGATATGCAGATTGGAAATTCTTATGTATGTTCATGAAAAGCTCAGATTCCTGTGAATTCAACTCATTATCCTAATCAAGCTCAACCTCAACCTCAATCATATGCAAATTGTCATTCTAGAAGCTGTTGTCCACCTAATCAATCATCTGTTGAGTACAATTCAAATGGTTATGAAGGATATTCTAGTCAAAATGTTGAATCAAATGTTTATCATTCATCTTCTGTGAACTCTAGAGTCAATGGGATTAATTTGAATGGGCTAGGAGACAAGGAGATATTGTATAGATCTTTTGTTGCAAGCTTTGAAGCATTTGTGGCTAGAAGTTTCACTCAGGCAGAAATTGCAAGGGAGGATCTTGAACAACTAAGGTTGGTATTGAAAATCAGTTTGTGGAGAAAGCTAAGGTTGGTATTGGCTTCAATGTTGTACCACCACCATTCAATGATAACTACTCTATTAAACCCGAATCTACACATTTTAAGAGTAGTTTATTTGTTGAAAATTCTTTTGATGATATTATTAGGTCTCACTAAGATCTCAAACAATGGCAAATCAATCACAAATAAGTATTTAGATATTAATTATTATTTATCGATTGATTACTCAGTTTCAGTAATTATTATAGCGGAATTATAATAAAGAAACAGTGAAAATAACACACAGTTATATTTCGTTTAAAAGGTACAGTCTTTACAACGTTCAAGCTCACTATTTATACACAATGATAATGAGCTTGATAAGGATAAATCTTAGGAAATCTTCTAAAGAGATAGAAGATTTTATCTAACTAGACTGCCTAAAATTACGCCTTTCGTCTGTTAATGAGTCTGAGTAGTCAGACTCAGTCACTCAGACTCAAGTCACTCAGACTCAGTTACTCAGACACAGTCACTCAGACTGAGACTTTGATTAACAGATTTATTAATCTTGGGTTAAATTATTGTTTTTCCCAACAATCTCCCCCTATCTGTTTCAATCAAAATCTTTTACAAAAGATGCATCAAAAACAAACACAAACATAAAAAGTTAACAAAACATTGTTTGAAAAAAAATATGCAACAGACAGATTACTTCTTCTTCTTCAAAGTTCTCTTCCTTTTCTTCAATGATATCTCAAATGGCAAAGGTTGATCTCTTTCATTCAGCCATTTCAGTCTCTCTGTCTTCCAAGCTAACAATCTCTCCATTTCAGTGTCAGATTTATGAAAGTGTAGCTGATATTCCTTCTTGATTAGCTCCACCTTGTCAGACAATGTTCCAATTTCTTCAATTCTTCTGAGATTGTTGAACAACCAGCTGATCAGCTTCATTCTGAATGGAAGACATTGAGCAGACTCACATTCGCTAAGTAATGCTATGCAGTGATAGATTGAAGTCATGTTGAGTCTGTCTTTAGCTTGAAAACTTTCCTCTCCCCCACAATCAACATAACGAAGGCCAGCATGCTTCTCAGTTTCAATATATGTCTTGTCTTGAAACACAACCTCTTTGGGTACAGGATGCATGCTACTTGTTTCCAGACCCAAGGATTTAGCCCCAGCCCTTACATTGTGCCTAGTGCAGAAAGCCCTATACTCTTCATCCGTTATTAGTTCCAGCATGTGAGCTACATTGACATTGTAGATAGCTTCTCTTTTGATTGCCATTCTATGCTCAATGTTGGTTATTCCCATGCTCAGATTTGCTATCTCTTTCCATTCCTCCAGTCCCAAGGTATGTAGCATGTTTAACCCAATCTTGTATGATCCTCCTTTGTGATAACAAGTAAGAAGAAGTTCAGACCTACCTGAACATATGCACTATAAGTTTTGGATTTTGTTTTGGTGCTTCCTCAAAGTGAAATTTCTTTCAACGTAGTCTACCCTGGCTTCTTCTCTGAGGACTAGTTTGGCCATTTGTATGTCAGCTTCAACCCTTATTTGTTCTTCTTCAATGGCTAGTTCCTCCTCAGCTGTCATCTCAGCCTCAAGTTCTTCAGCAGCTTTTGACGATTGATCATATGGGTTAATCTCAAACTTCTCTTTGTATAACCCCTTCACATATTCTCTGTATTGCTCCACAGTCATTCCAGCATTTTGAGCATACCTTTGGAGTTTGGCCAATTTTTCTGCTTCATTCTGTTTCTTTTTAACCTCAGTCTCAGATTCAGTCTGTATCTCCATTTTATCTCCTTCTTCAGTCTGTTCTGGGTTACTTGCATACCCCACTTTGCCTTTTCCTTTGATATCTTCCTTCTCAGATTCATCACTTGAGATATCACTCCAATCAGTTTCATAGAATACTTCAGACTGACCAGTTTTAGTTTTAAACCTGGTAGTTTTATAGTACCTTTTCTCCCCCTCTTCTCTTTTCCTTTTCAACTTCTGCTTGGGGATCTCAGATTCATTAGTTGCAGCAGCTATTTTCTCCCCCTGAATCTGAGAACCCTCTGCAACAGCCTTGCCTTTCCTCATCATACTGACTTCAGATGTCAGTTTCAACACCATTTCCTTCAGATCCTTCAGCTCCTCTGCATTTTGTGTTCTCAAAGCTTGAACCTCAGTCTGCATTGCCTTCAGTCTGTCATCAAACTGAGCTGACACGTCACTAAGGGCTTGTAATAGCACTGAGACAGTCAAGGCAACCTCAGACTGGGTTGAAGTAGCAGGTGATGTTGTAACAGGTGGCACAGCTTCACTCCCTCCCTTATCGTGAACCAGCACAGAACTGGTGAAAATAGCCGTTGGAACTGGCTGTGAGACTGAGGGGGGTGGTCCCATACTGAGTACAGGGATGTCCAGGAGTGGGACATCTTCTTCAATGCTAGTCACATGTGTCTGTGTGGTAGCAGCAACATGTGTCTCCAAGTTTACTACCTTAATGGGGCTTTGGGTAGTCAGAGCAGTCAGATCCAACTCATGCTCTAGCAGAGAGAGACTGGTCTGAACTGCAGCACTGGAGGGGAGTGTAGAACTCTCAGCCTCATGGAATAGAGAGTCCATTAGTGCTTGATTTGCTGTGGGGCTTGATGTGAGAGCTTTATCAAATGAACTTGGTGAGTTCATCAGTTGGGTCGCTTGTGTAGCCAGTACATCAAGATGTGGAGTGGACTGCTCAGACTGAGAGGGGATACTCTCAGACTGAGGTAGGGAAAGAGGAGTGTCCATACCTGGGTTAGCATCATCAGGCCCAGCCCCACCCAGTTCCACCTTAGCATCCGCAGCAGGGATATTTCCCTCAGGCCCTTCGTCAATTCGTTCAGCTTGGACCTCTGAGTCTGAATGATCAGACTCAGTCAGTTCCTGATCGATGAAAGGATTTTCAATCCATTCAAGCATTACAGGTGTGACTCAGTTTCATCCGCAGTGATATGTATATATGTAAAGATTTTGGGAGTCAGCTTGGGAAGATCACATGTATAAAATGTTTGCTCAAGCTGATCATAATTTTCCTTCCCCAGAACCTCCTCAAAGCAAAGTGAAAGGACACGAATGAATGGGACATCATTCGGTCATTTTGTTTTTAGGGCTAGGGAGAGAATCTCATCAAAATAGAGTTGTGAAAAAGAGATTCGTATACCCGTTACCATAGCATGAAACAGATGAGTTTCAAACTCATTCATCTGATCCAGGCTGCCCGATTTACCCCCCAAGCACCTAGTAATCATTGAAAACAAGAATTTCCATTTTCCAGTAAAAAGATTGTATTTAATAACCTCTTGAGTTTCAGGCTGACCAATAAAGGGAAAAGATTCATCTCTAGCTTGCTGTTTGCTCCGTCTGGGTTGAAATCCACCTTCTCCAGCCTCAGCGAGGGTTGGGAGTAGTAATTCAATACGAATGGTGTCCTCAGTGATCGTGATTGTTTCGCGCACATCATTGTAAGTGCCAGTAAGGGCCGTCCTGTCAGCATTGGCAGTGCAAGTATACCACCATTCACAAAGCACCGGGGGACACATTGTGTTAGCACAAAAGAAAGCGCCATAAAGTGGTGTGCCTTCATATATTGGATCAGTTGCTCAAATCCCCTGTTTCGTCGATTGGCGGGAATTTCAGCAGTCGCCACTCGGTTATTTTCCTTGATTTGAACCCTGTGTTGGAAATCTGCACCAGGAATCATTCTTGGAGTAACATGAAGAATCATATTAGCATTCGCCATTAAATATACAATCAAGCAGAAGATTAGTAAGAGAGAAAACAAAATTAGGTTAAAATTTGAAATTCAGTTAGTTTTAAACTAAAATAGCGAAAACCTGTAACTAAGTTAGGGAATTTACATTTTAGACCTCTAATTTGTATCAGATTATCACTATTGACCGTTGACTGTACATTGACTCAATAAAAAAAAAATATATCGAATAATAAATAGAAGATATGCAAAAGATATACAAAAAAAAATTAAAAATTTGTTCTAAAAATCCATTCATTCTGAGCACGAGGTCAGACTGAGATAGCTGAAGCTGACTAGTGAGTCAGACTGAAAATTCACAAGCTGACTGACAGGTCAGCCTGAGATTCAAATTTTTGACAGATTTAGGGTTTAGCATTCCTAGTTCTCCTAAGAGATAGAAAAACCTGTCCTCACTTAGAGGCTTAGTAAATATGTCTGCCAATTGTTCATTTGTGGTCACAAACTCCAGTCTGACCTTTCCTTTCTCCACACAGTCTCGTATGAAGTGATGTCTGATTTCAATGTGTTTGGTCATGGAGTGGAAAACTGGATTCTCAGTTATTTGAATGGCACTCTTGTTGTCACACATGATAGGAGTGTTGTGAATCTGAATATCAAGATCACCCAATTGGTGTTGCATCCAAAGCAATTGGGCACAACAACTCCCTGCAACCACATACTCAGCTTCAGCAATTGAAGTTGCAACTGAGTTTTGTTTCTTACTTGACCAACTAACCAGCTTTCCTCCTAGAAGCTGACATCCTCCTGAGGTACTCTTCCTGTCAAGTTTGCAACCTGCATAATCTGCATCTGAGTAGCCAATTAGTTCAAAACCAGAATCTTTAGGGTACCATAAACCAAGATTTGGTGTACCCTTAAGGTATCTAAAGATTCTTTTGACAGCTTTAAGATGAGATTCTTTGGGGTCAGCTTGATAGCGTGCACACAGACATGTAGAAAACATGATATCAGGTCTGCTGGCAGTTAAATAGAGTAAAGAACCAATCATTCCTCTATAGGTAGCTTGACAGACTGGCTTGCCAGATGAGTCTTTGTGCAATTTGTCAGAGATGCTCATTGGAGTTTTCATTTCAGAACTTGTTTCAAAACCAAATTTCTTGACTAAATCATGAACATATTTGCTTTGGTTTATAAAAATTCCATCTTTCTTTTGTTCTACTTGTAGACCTAGAAAGAAATTAAGTTCCCCCATCATACTCATTCTGTATTCACTACACATGAGTTTTGAAAACCAAGTACACAATTTATCATTTGTGGAACCAAATATATTGTCATCAACATATATTTGAACTAAGATGACATGACCATTTTCCCTTTTGATGAACAAAGTTTTATCAATTGAACCCCTTTTAAAATCATTTTTAATGAGAAAGTCAGACAAGGTTTCATACCAAGCTCTAGGAGCTTGTTTGAGACCATATAAGGCTTTATTTAACTTATAAACATGATCAGGAAAGTTTGGATCAACAAAACCTGGAGGTTGTTTCACATAGACTTCCTCCTGCAAGTCTCCATTTAGAAAGGCACTCTTCACATCCATTTGATAAACCAAGAAGTCTTTGAAAGCTGCATAAGCTAGAAACAAACGAATTGCTTCAATTCTGGCTACTGGAGCAAAGGTTTCATCATAGGCAATGCCTTCTTCTTGTTTGTAGCCTTGAGCCACCAGTCTGGCTTTATTTCTGATCACTACTCCATCCTGATCAAATTTGTTTCGAAATATCCATTTAAGGCCAATAATGGTCTTATACAGAGGACGTGGGACCTTTGTCCAGACATTACTTCTAATGAATTCTCCAAGCTCCTCTTCCATGCCATCCACCCAGTCTTCATCTAATAAGGCTTCTTCAACTTTCTTTGGTTCCATCAGACTCAAGAAATTGGTATAGAAACAGAAATTGGCTGTGACATTCTTTCTTCTAGTTTTGACACCTTCAGTTAAGGATCCAATGACAGATGAAATAGGATGGCCTTTGACAGTCTTGATGTTGCCTGAACCAGTTTCAGGAACTTCTTCTTCTTCAGTTTGAACTCTATCAGTCTGAGTTGGTTGAAGCTGACCTTGGTCAGTCTGAGGTAGCTCAGGCTGAGTATCAGCAGTGCCCGTTGATTCTAAAGTTTTCAATTCTGGAGCAGTCTTGATAGATGGTTCATCAGTTTCACTTTCTGATTCTTGATGTTGAGGAGCAGTTTTTGCATTCTGATCTCCAGTCTGATTGTCAGATTCAAACGAAATCACAAGTAATTCGTCACAGAGTTGGTTGATAGTGGCTAGGTCAGTATGTGAAAATAATTCATCTTTGTCAGACTGGGTAGTATCATCAAAAGTGACATTTATGCTTTCTTCTACCACTTTTCTTCTTTCATCATATACTCTGAATGCTTTAGCAATGCTGGAGTATCCAACAAACAACCCTTCATCAGCATTAGGAGACATTTTACACAACAAGTCCCTTTGTTGAGAATGTAACACTTACTTCCAAAGATATGAAAGTAATGAATGGAAGGCACCTTGTTGTGATACAATTCATATGCTGTTTTGCCATGTCTTTTTACAATGATTGATCTGTTCTGTGTGAAGCATGCAGTGTTCACAGCCTCTGCCCAGAATTTTATCTTCATGTTTCCATAGTATAACATTGTTCTGGCAGCTTCAATTAGTGTTCTGTTCCTTCTCTCTGCTACTCCATTTTGTTGTGGAGTTCGAACTGAGGCAAAGTTTTGCACTATGCCTAATTGATCACAGAAGTCCATTAAGACTGAGTTTTTGAACTCAGTTCCATGGTCACTTCGCATTTGACGAACAAGAGTATTTTTCTGACGCCGTTCTCTTTTGATCAGACTAATAATCTCCTCTGCAGCATCACTCTTTGCTCTTAAGAATATGACCCAAGTAAATCGAGTAAACTCATCAACAATGACAAGTGTGTATTTCTTTCCTCCTTTACTTTCAATTCCAATTGGTCCAAAGAGATCCATGTGTAGCATGAACAGAGGTTCATCAATGGAATGAAGCATTTTGGATGGAAATTGAGATTTCGTTTGCTTTCCAAGAACACAGGCTGAGCAGACTTTATCTTTGGTATAGGTCAGTTCTGGAAAACCTCTTACTAACTTGCTTTTGGATAAAACATTAATGTTTTTGAAGTTTAAATGAGATAACCTTCGATGCCATAGCCAATTCAATTCCTCCTTTGTTTCTGTGAACAGGCAGGTCTCAGCTTCATCATTAGCTGTACTCAGATCCAGGCAGAACACATCTCTTTCTCTCTTGGCTAGCAGTAATGGTTTTCCCTTGGCATTATAGATTATCCCAGCTTGTTTCCTGAATCTGACTTCATGATCTTCATCAGTAATTTGACTCACACTGAGTAAATTATGTTGTAATCCTTCCACATATGCAACTCTCTTGAACGTAACAGCTCCAGCATGAATCTTTCCATATCCCCGAGTCATTGATACTCCATTGTCACCATATCTTACTTGAGGGCCATCTTCTTCCTTATAGTCCTGTAGAAAGGACTTCATTCCTGTCATGTGCCTTGATGCTCCACTGTCTAGATACCATTTTGTAGAGTCCTGCACATGAAAATGGAAGAAATTAATTCCTTTGGGTACCCACTTTAGAGTGGATCCATGAACTGAGAGAGGTTTAGGTGCAGATTCAATCTTGCAGTCAGTTTTGGGACTTGTATAGTTCCATTTATTGATTTCATTCATGCAATTAACAGAATAGTGACATATGACACCACAGTATTTACACGGAGTATTTTTAAGACTGACTCTAGATGGGACTGACTTAATTTGAGAAGATTGTACAGATGTAGTCTTTGTTGGAGAAGTGTTTCTCGAAAATGAATCTGATTTTGATGAGACTGATCTGGATTTCGATGACCCTGACTTATGTGAAACTGACTTGTGTTTTGATGAAACTGACTTTTGAAAATAAGAATTCTTAGGTCTAGACCTAGTCAGTAGTTTACAAAACACAGCTTCATGCCCTTTTCACCACAGTTATAGCAAATTCTCTTAGGAGGAGATTTGGGCCTTACTTGATTAGGTGAATTAGCCCTGACCAAAGTTTTTACAATGTTGGTAAGTTCCAGTAATTGATTTCCTAATTTATCAATTGTTTTTGATTCAGGACTTTTATTACGGCCTCTGAAAATGACTGGAGCCTGACCCTTTGGTTTGCTCATAACTTTGGGAAAAACTTTGTTCAAGGATGTAGAATTCTTTTCAATATGCATGTCAGTCTCAGATAAAGTAACACATTCAGATTTAGAGGAAGATGAAGGAAAAAGATCATTTTTATTCAAAACTTGAGAAATTACAGGTTTAACAAATGCATTTGACATCATTATTTTATCCCCTTTCAAATAAGTGAAAGTATTTGGAAGGATTTTTGGTTTAAAAATGATTTTTTCTCTTTCAACCTTTTCAGCTTCTTCTTCCTCTTCTCTCATGTACTTCTTCAAACTGAACCCTTCACCCAACACTGCTTGCACTTGTTTGGGTACATGTCTGCTCAAACAATCTTCATTTTTTAAAGATGATATACACCATGATTTATAAATTCTTTTATAGTGCTCAGTTTCTTCTCAAAATTTGTGATTTTCTTTTGCAAGATCATTATAAGCTTCAGTCTGAGCATTTAAAAGTATTTTGTAACTTTCTAATTCCTTAATTTTATCATCTTTAATTTTTAAATTATTTTCAAGATCTTTGAGTTTTTGTTTGAGTTCAGTTTGTTCTTCTAAAGTTGTGGTTAAATCAACATAAATGTACTCAAACATTTGAAGTTTTTGTTCATTTGTATAAGAGTTGAAATTATGTACCTTGTAAAGTTTTGACTTGTTCCAGTCTGAGTTGCAGCTCATTCTTTCTGCTTCCTTTAGATCCTTTTCGAACTGAGAAGCGGAGTTCTCAGCTTCAGTTACTTCCTCCACTAAAGCCAGCAGACATTTGTTCTCTACTTCCTCTTCATCAGAGGATAGTTCCTCATCTAACCATTCTTCAGCGAAGAATGCTTTCTGCTCAGTTTGAGGTTTTTGAGCGTTTGAACTGTAGCCTTTCTTATACTTAAGATACTTGTTTCGGTATCTTTGGGCTCTTTCAGCAACTTCATCCATGTGCTCAGTCTGAGCATTCTTTACTTTACAGTCAGCAGCCATGTGACCATATTCATTGCATTTGAAGCATTTTACCTTCTTCAGATCAAATGGTTTCTTTCCTTTGTAGCCTGTCTTCTGTTCAAGCTTCATGGTCAACAGGGCAAGCTGACTTTTCAGTTTCTTAACTTCTGATTCATCGTCAGGCTCTGAGTCTGAGTGTGACTCAGACTCAGATGAGTCAGCTTTAGAATAAATTTCTTTATTCCTTTTGCTAGTTGCAACTAATGCAGCTTCTGGATCCCTTGCAGTTCTCCTATTGTTGATCCTCTTCCTTTCTTGAGATTCCTCAAAGTTTAACAATAAGCCAAATAGTCCTGGCAGCTTGTAGGTGGACAGTTTCTCACTAACTACAAGAGATGTAATAACAGATTCAAATTTGTTAGGTAAGATGTCAACAAATTTCTTACAGATTTCATCATCTTCCTTTGTCACTCCCAGAGATGACATATCATTTAACATGATTTGGAATCTTGTGTGAACATCAGCCAAAGTCTCATTTTCTTTCATATAAAAGTTTTCATAATTTCTTATGAGACTGTTTAGTCGTTGTTCTTTCACTACTGGGACACCTTCATATGACACAATTAATGTATCCCACAGTTCTTTAGCAGTTTTGCAGCCAGGAATTTTTGAAAATATTTGTTCAGATACTGCATTTCCTAAAATGCTTCTGGCTTTGGGATCAAGATTGTACAACAACTTTTCTTGATCTGTCCATTGTGCTTTGGTGGTTTGAACCCATCTGGCACGTTGGACAACTCTATCACCTTCTTTGACTTCATCAATGATCTTTCCTGGAATTATGGGTCCTTCAGTTATGATTCTTATCATTTCTTCATGAATTCCTGACAAATGCCACTCAGCTTTAAGCTTCCAATGGGCAAAATTATGACCATTGAAGACAGGAATTCCTTTTCCAGCCATTGCAGTTATATTTAAAGATGATGACATTGTTTTGAGATTCTAAGTATTGATCGTTTAACATTTATAAATTTATTAAAATGTAAATCTTATTTGCTCTGATACCAGTTGTTAGGTCTCACTAAGATCTCAAACAATGGCAAATCAATCACAAATAAGTATTTAGATGTTAATTATTATTTATCGATTGATTACTCAGTTTCAGTAATTATTATAGCGGAATTATAATAAAGAAACAGTGAAAATAACACACAGTTATATTTCGTTTAAAAGGTACAGTCTTTACAACGTTCAAGCTCACTATTTATACACAATGATAGTGAGCTTGATAAGGATAAATCTTAGGAAATCTTCTAAAGAGATAGAAGATTTTATCTAACTAGACTGCCTAAAATTACGCCTTACGTCTCTTAATGAGTCTGAGTAGTCAGACTCAGTCACTCAGACTTAGTCACTCAGACACGGTCACTCAGACTGAGACTTTGATTAACAAATTTATTAATCTTGGGTTAAATCATTGTTTTTCCCAACAGATATTTATGTGTTACAATCTAAAGTTGATTTGAATTTGAAGCATTTTGATGAAGCTTGTTCTTCTGTGCATAATGTGATTAATTTGAATAACTAGTCTAAATGAAAATTTTAATGTTGTAGCAGGTCAAAAATTAGAAGAGTCAAGTAATTGTGAAGAATTAGTTGAAGAGAAGACTGTTAATGTTGAGTCTTGTAATAAATTTGAGTTGATTGAGATTGTAGAAGAGTTTGTTTAATCTATTCATGACTGTTGTTTAAATGAAAAGTGTTATAATTTTCATAATGTGAATGTTTCTTTGTTGCCTAAACATGAATTAATTGTGAATGAAATTGTTGTTAATGAATATTTGGTTGTTGAAACTAAGAAAGTCAAACCTAATAAGTCAAAGAGAAAACCAATAACTAAGAAAGTCAAACCTAAAAAGTCAATGAGAAAACCAAAATGCAATACATGCAAAGAGAAACACAAATTAGTAGAATGTTAGTTGAAACCTAAGGTTGAATGTGTTTCTGAATGTGTTCCAATGTCTGTTAAATTGCAATTTGGTAGAATAAACTTTAAAGAATACATGCTTAATTGTGAAAAATCCAAAAATGTGAATGTGATTAACTTTGGTAGAATAAATCCTGATTTGTTGGTTGGATTGCATGTACCTAAGTTGAAATATTCTATATCCGAGTTAAAAAGCTTGAAAACTGATAAGAACAATGTTTAAATCGGGTGAAATGAAAATTAACTTTGGTAAACATGATTTCAAGATTAACGCTGGTGAACAAAATTTTAAGTCGGAGGAACAAATATTTAAGTCGGATAAAATTTGTATTCTCACTTTAACTCGAATGTAGAAAGTTTTAATTCGGGTGATGAAAATTTTAATTCGGGTTATGAAACTTGTATGCCTGAAAGGATATTTCGTGATCACTTTAGGTTTAACAAGTTTAAAGGATTCAATTCCAAGTTTACAAAAACTTGGATACCAAAATCTCATTGATAAATGATTATGTGAATGGGCAATCTATTAATCATGAAGAGAATATATGGGTGGTAGACAGTGGATGCTCTAGGCATATGACACGAAACATCAAGTTATTACATGATTTCATTACTTTCATTGGTGGCCATCTATCATTTGGAGGAGATATTAGTGGAACTATCACTGGACAAGGAAAAGTTTCAAATAGACCACTGACTTTAGAGCATGTTAACGGTGTGAAAGAATTGAATTAGAACTTGCTTTCAGTCTCTCAGGTATATGATAATGAGTACACTACTGCTTTCACTTCATAATTTTTCTACATACAAAAACGTGAATATGTCATACCTCAAGATATGATTGTTTTGAAAACACCAAGATGTGAGTACATGTACATTTTTGATATGAACAATGTTAAATCTTCTGAACCCTCAAACTGTTTCATATCCAAAACTACTGAAAAATAGTCTGATTTATGGCACATAAGGCTTTGTCATGTTAATCTTAAAAACATGAATAAGTTGGTCACATATAAACTAGTTTGTGGATTACCTAAAAAGAAATTTCAATTACTTGACCATTGTATTTCTTGTTTAAAAGATAAACAACATAAATCAAGTTTTAAACTTAAGACTCAAAATTCAGTAGAGATTGTCCTTCACCTATTACACGTGGATCTATTTGGTCCAGTTAATGTAAAGAGTCTTGGCATGAAATCTTATTGTTTAGTTATCAGTGATGACTATTCAAGATTCTCATGGGTCTTTTTCCTTGCTCATAAACATGAGACATCTGAGATCATAAAAGACTTTGTTGTGCAAATAGAAAATTGATGTGATAAAAATGTGAACATCATTAGATGTGATAATGGCACTGAGTTTAGGAATGCTACTTTGAATGAATTTTGTGCTCATAAGGGAATTTCTAGGCAGTATAGCTCACCCAGAACACCTCAACAAAATGGGGTAGCTGAAGGGAAAACATGACATTAATTGAGGGAGCTAGAGCAATGTTAATTGCATCTTCTTTACCTATAAATTTTTGGGCAGAGGCTGTGACCACTATGTGTTATGTGAATAATATGATTCGTGTTGTTAAGAGACTAGGAAAGACCTCATATGAACTGTTTTCGGGAAGAAAACCTTTTATATGATTTTTCAAAGCTTTAGGAGATCAATGCTCTATTTTGAATACCAATGATCACCTACGAAAATTTGATTCTAAAATTGACGATGGATACTTTCTTGTTTATTCTAGTGTTTCAAAGGCTTATAGAGGTTTCAATAGAAACACTAGAACAATAGAAGAGTCTGTTAATGTAATATTCAATGAATTTACACAATATGTTAAGAATTCAGTTGCTGCTTGGTTATTTGATTTAGATACATTTGTGAATTATTTTAATGGTTTCTGTCAAGAACATGTTTTAGAAGAAGTGCAAGCATGTCCAGAAAATGTCGCTAATGTTGAAGACATTGCTGAGTTGAGACTGGTACAAGACAAGAAGTTTGTGATCAAGCAAGTGCAAGTGAAGAATCTCATCTACAGTTCATGACCAAACCCATTGATATCGCATATTTTAGTCATATTATTATATGCGATATTTGTCTTTTTAAAGTTTAATTCATAACGGATTTTGGGAATTTCGGGCAATTGTGGTATTAAAATATTATACAGGTATTAGCCGGAGTTCTGGAGCGAAAAATGAAGAAAACGGGTCGATGTTGTATTCCCGTTATATTTGGAGACTAGAATGAATTGGTTACGAAAGATGAGGCAAAAACGAGCAGCCAAACAAAGAAAACTGAGAAAGACCTTGGGACGCCCGTCCCCAAAATGGGACTCCCGTCACACGCCCTTTTGGGCTGCAGCTGTTTGTTACGTTTAATGAAGCAGTTTTTTAGGTTTAATTATTATGATCATTATCAAAAACCATATTGGAGAGTATTGAAACCCTAGTTTTAAACCGACGAAATTTTGGTGCTATTTGGTATTTTTGGACTCAACAATTTCGTTGTTTAAGCATTCGGATCATTGGTACTATAATACTTTTTGTCAGTTCTTTTAATATAAAGATGTTTCATTCAATTCTATTGTGTCGCGTTTTCATTATTATGAGTAGCTAGATTTCCTAACGTTCACTTGGATGATGTGATAAATTATGTAGGTTATTGTTTAATTACGTATATGTTGAACTGGATTTTATGTTTAATCGAAAAACCAATTGTAATCAGTTTTTGAATATTGTTTAATCTTTTATATAAACTGTTTGTAATTCATCATAGGTATTCGAGAGGAACTTGTGACATTACAAAATAGTTTATGAAATAACTAATCGGTCAATAATTAGTTTAAAAATATTAGTATTCGAGAGGAACTAGTATTAAAGATTTAAACAATAAAAACGTGATTGTGGTTGTTAGTTAACTAGATTAAGAGAGATCGGTTTAGTTAATTAAGAAGCTATTCGAGAGGAAGCTTTATAAGATTAAATCATAAAATCGGCTTAGGTACTTATTGCTTAGTTGTCAAACGTAGAAATTATACACGAGAGTGGTAACTATACATGAGACGATTAAAGTTTTAATGGGAAACGAGAGTTCAAGTTAAATACCTTTTAAGTAGTTCAACATTGTCAGCAATTAAGTGATAACCGTAGTAATTGTGATCAAATCCAAGTGAATGTATTTTTCATCAATTGTTTACAAACAAAAATCTTTTCAGCCATTCATCTGAATCAACAAGTTTCTTAAATTTAGTAGTTTAAGCACAGTGACAATTCGGTCACAACAAACCCACTTTTGTTTTATTAATTATTAATTATATTTCAAACATCAGTCCCTGCGAACGAACCTGATTTACCTAAAACTATACTATACTTGATTAGGTCCACTGCCTAAGATTGTGTGGTCGAGTCGTAAGTAATTCTTGTTTTTAAAATATACTCGATTTCGTACATCACGCATTCACCAAAAGATACTGTTAATGCATATATTATATGACAGTTGTTTTAGAATCATCGTTTAAATGTATTCGTTATAACTTGTAATATATTATAGTTTTGTATCCCACGAACATGTATGTTCGTGGGCTTAGTATTCTGTTTAGGTAACTCACGAACTTGCATGTTCGTGAGGCCTAAGAGCCCTTTAGTGACGAACACCTTGTCCTATATAAAGGGATAACATGTTTAGGTTTAGGGTTAAAATTTACGGAAGGGTACGTGAAAAATCTGTGAATATTGGTTGTATTACTATTTGACAGAATTAATCTAATACATATTCAGAGTTCATTGGTATTACTTGTGTTATATTTACTTATCGTTCATCGTATTTATTGTGTATCAATTGATTACCGATATTTTGCATCGTAATCAATTGATTTAACCTTGTTAATCGTATAACTCGGACCTACAATTGGTATCAGATCAAACGTATTGTTTGCTCTCAATCGATTTGGTTCAAGGTTAAATTAACACAATCGGATATTTTGAAAACTGGAAAGTGACGACGACAAGGTTTCTCTATTAGGGTTTTTCTCAATTTAGGGTTTATTCATTATTTGGCGGCCTGGTTCGTGAAGGTTTCCTAGTTCGTGAACAAATTAGGGTTTAGTGTTATTTGTGGATTTTAAGGTTCGTGACTTCAATTTGTGGACTATTAAACTCCAAGCTCGGCGAACATTGTGGTGTTGTTGACCTTTTAAGTTCGTATGCCTTCAAGTTCGTTAGATGATTAAATTATTCTAGTTCGTGGATATTCACATTCAAGTTCGTTCGTGGATTATAGTATTCAAGTTCGTTCGTGGATTAAATTATTCAAGTTGGTGGATTAAAATACTCATTCCCTTACTTGTTTGTTTCAATAGTTCTTTGACTCAAGTTCGTGAATCAATAATTTTAGCAAGTTCAATGGAATCAAATCACTAAACAACCCTCCCAAGCTACTAAATGCTGCAACTTATTATAACTGGATTGATAAGTTTGAATCCTTCTATAGATACAATGATGTTCAAATGTGGTTATGTATTCAATCTGAGTACGTACATCCAACCGTAACAAGAGAAGGAGAAGTTCGGAAAAGTCTAATCAACACCTTGTCGGCTGAACATAGGAAGGTGTTTGATTCTGAGAATAGAGCATGGGCAAGTTTGAACATGTCCCTCCCCACTTAGATGTTACATCTCACTAGGACTTATAAATCTGCTTATGCATTATCAAAGGCAATAGAGAGATCGTTATTATAAAACCCGTTCGGTAGCTCTATTTCCACACGACCAGGTAAGGACGGTGAGGGTGGACATCGCGAAGCGTATTAAAAACCAACCTCATTAAGGGTATACACACAACCGTTCTTGCATAGAAATTGCGTTTTAATAGGTGAGCCTAGTTTTGAATTATACGATAAAGATTTACATCTAATTATGAATTAGAGATAACATGTTTTTAACATTATTCGATTTTAAAGTATAAGATTACACGTTCCGTCGCTGGATCATATTACGGTATATTAAACCCAACCAAATGCGTTTTAGAACGTATAATAATGCCAAAATAAGTTAAAACCAAGTTCCATAATTCTTTAGTCAATATTATTTATTATCTCAATAACAATTGTCAGTTTACATTAAACAATAAATATATAACCTAAAGAATTAACTACACAATAAAGTGGGTGCCCTAAACAGTAAAAGGTCTCTAAGTCATTATATATCTATTAAATAGCTCTCATTTCGCTTGGCAATGGACTACATACATCCGTTCAAATAAGCAATTATGGATTGTATAAGTTATTTAATACATACATGATACAGTTATCAAATAATTTCATCACACGACCTTTTAGGTCTATTTTTGGTATTAGTGTCGCACATATTCAATTAACTCGTGTAATAATATGTTTAATCAAATTTTAATTAACAAATATCTAATATCGCAATCATATTCGTAAAATTCTACATGTAATTTTACAAATATGATTATTGCTTAGTGAAACTACAAAGGTAAATCAAAACATCAAAATTTGCGTTTTAGGTTTAGCAGCTAATTAACTTTTAATTTGTTAGATAAAATAAATCAAACAAAAAACGTTTTTTTAATTATTTAAAACGCCCTGTTTGATAAAACTTTTGATGTTTCGAACTAGTTAACTCGAGTTATGGTCTGGCAGATACCACCAAAGGTATATATGTAATCAGATTGTCAAACAACATGCAGCGGAAGCAATTAGAATCAAACACATAATCAATATTAACTAAGTTAAGAATTGTACCTTTCTTGTTGATTTACCTTGTTTAGGATTTATAGGGAAATCTTACTACAGGCTTGTACATGAAACCTTCTTTAGCCACAGACTTATATGTTAGTACACGTTTATAATCACCACAACTATTGTCTAGCCTCTAATAACTTGCTTGCTTGAACCGTGCATTCAAAACTCACCTCAAAGGTGTTCGAAATTCCTTATGCTCGAACTCCAAACAATCCGAAACCCTTTGGGTTGTTGTGATCGATCGAATGGAAGGGATTAAAGTATCGATTAGGCTTAAGATCCCTAATCGATTTATGGTTTGCCATAATAATGAACTTAATGTTCATTATATATAGCAAAGCAATACCTTAGAGTACAAGTTGTATTATAATTAGGAAACCTCCATAATTACATAATACATCATCCCATTTATTAAATATTACACTTAACATATTAAGTAATATATAATAAATATATAAATGTATAGTCCAGTCGAAATGTCAATGTGTCCAACCCCGCACGCTTACATATTTATATACATACATTTTATTTGACTTGTTCAAATACCAACAATATACACATATTCATATAATTAATACGATTTTTCTTAGGGTAAAAGTTAAAAATAACTAGACATACTCTTTGATTTGTAATGCTATAATAAACGGACTCTGGAAAATACTAGTATAATATATTTACACCTTTTTTACCTGTAAAAGTTATAAAGTGGTAACTTGTTGCCTACAAGTCGTCTTATCACGTATATTTTTCCGATGAATGGTTTTTCCGGCCACTATTTTCCAACAATCACCATTTTTGACTAGTTTTTTCGGCAGGAAAAACAAATCATGAATACATGAACAACAAACACATATCTTTGAACAAAGTTAGGAGTTAATCCACAATTTGACGGATTGGAAGTTACTAATACTCGACGGTATTACCTTTACCTTTCCCGTTGACGGAATATTCGACGGTGCCGTTACAGCCAACGATTACGACCGTAATTATTGGGTTTAATGTGGTGGCGATCGTTGTAGTGTGTTTATAACGCCGTTTTTGGTTAGGTAGTTGAAAGAATTGCAGGGAGGGTTTTAGTTGGATTGGAGAAGATGTATTAAATTATATAGTATAGTACCCGAACGTTGCAGCAGAAAATAAAAAAATATTTTTTACAAAATTACATTAAGGAGTATGACTATGGAAACTAAATACATAGAATAATAAAAATAAAAATAAACATGAAAAAATTTAAACTACAATTATAATGTAAAAAATGAAAATACAAAATCCATTAAAAAAAGTAACAATATTTGAGGTGTATACTAAGACCCGTTTATAATATTTTGCAGCTTCACTACATTTGTATATACGCGGGATATCTCTCTTGACCCGTTATGTGTAATATTCAAGGAAACATTGTTCATGTTGTTTTAAACATTGTTGCTCGGAGTATTGTCGTTGGTGTTGGGGCAAATGTTGATTTGAGTATTTTTTTTTTCTTTCTGGGGGTAGTGTTGTGGCTTTACGCATTGGTGTTATTGCTTACAAAGTTTATTTTTAATTTCACAATATCTTGCTCACAAATTTTGAATTACGAAAAAGAATTTATATAGTGTTTTATTATGTCAAAACTACTTTTTCATCATTTATATGTGTTTGTCACCCATCATCTACTTTTGAAAATTCAAATTCATAAAGGTTGAGTCACACCATCTACTTTTGGTTTCAATTCATAAAAGATGAGACGCACCATCTACACCAATAGAAAAATATTAATCCTAGATCCTGCTAATGTTACACCAAACCATACTATAAAAATGTAACATTTAATTTGGGCAAATTTAAAGTTGCAGTGAAAAAATTAAATATTAATGTTAAAGCCTGTGTTAACGTCTCGTCTTGATCATACCTCAACAACTCCTGCACAACTGAAAGAGAATGTTAATGAATAATTTATTCTCTTTCAGTCTAAGAGCACCATGCACCCAGATAATTTCTAAAAAGATACTTTAGTAAGCTCGTTAAAGGGGTTAAAGAAATAGATTTTTTGACACGTAAATTGCAAACAATAAGGGATAAAAGGTGTTTGGGTCAATCCATCGAACTTGTTTTGGTATTTTAAAAAGAACAAAACTTATTTTCAACTTGATTTGTTCTAGTTCCTACCTATAAGTGGCGAGTGCACATCCTCATTGCCATTTACAAAACAATGTGAATAGATGAACCTTTACACTTAGTCCAATAGCTTAAAAAAGAAAGTCAACAACTTGACATTGAAATATAGATAACATTTTGTCGAGCTACTCACTAACTATCTTGTTGAAAGTTTTTCTCAATTTGTAGAAATATGGGTTACTACAATCTTGCAATTTTCGGAAGACATCAATTGGCTGCAAGAAAAAAAATGTAAAAAATAATGGAGAGACATTCATACACAAGAAATGATCTTTTCACAATCAAACCAAAATTACCAAACTTATTAATCAACATTGTATTTAAATTATATTATTATTATAAAAAGTTAAAAAGAAACAAAAAAAATCCTAGCTATCATTTTCAAGTTGAACCTCTTTCGACTTTCCATACTCTCTCAAGCTTTATTGATTTTCGTAGAATTTGTAATCAAACTTGTTTATGAATTTGACCCAAACATTTGTCCCATTTTGTTTAAAAATAAATATCGTTAATTATGGCATGGACTCATATAGGATTTTCTGTTTCCAATCATAAATTCTTTAATCAATATATCAATAATGTTTTTAACAAAATATAAAAAGTTTTATTATAAGAAAGAAAATGTCTAATAGTTATTGGAGTATTCTAGTTATTTTTTCTTTTTTTAAACAATAAAGGTTACGTATATTGATTGAAAAAGTATAGATGAACTACACCAAAAATTACAATAACTGATGACATACAATGCAAAGCGATGTACGGGTACTTACACTCTAAATTAATGAAATGATGAATACAGAGAATGGTGTTTGTAATTTAGAGAGCTCCTAGCCTTTTACAAAATGCAAAAGATTCCAAACAGAAAATCATTGTTGGAGGACTTCAAACAAAATGCATCAATAAACTTCAAATCCCAATTATTAAAAATCATACTTTTTTTTTAGAGAAGCTAATATCCAATAGGGCAAAAGCCCAAAATCACAATTATTTTATGTTGATTCAACTTGCTTAGACTAAAATGAAATAATCAAATTTCGTATAACTAAAAATCATTTAATGATACCGATGCCTTACTTATAAGGACGAAATAGTTATTGTGGTAATTAAAGACATGATATTCTAGATACTTATACTATGTTTTCTTTCTTTTTTTTTAAATTTATATTGTTGCCATTTTATTAATTAATATTAATTGTAATAAAATATTTTAAATGATAATATGTTGTGAGTGGTATAAAAAGGGTATAAAAGTAATTTTAATTAATTAAAATTTAAGAGATTAAGAGTTTAAAAAAATACTTTATAATATAGTAAAGATTACAGTCCTTATATTTAAGTTTATTGTCAAATTCATTCCCAAAATAAAAGAAATTAATATATAAAAAATAAGATATAATATATAAAAACATAAAACCGGTTAATAAATGTCAGCAAGTAACAAGTAAATAGTCAACAAAATTTTGAATTGTTTCTCATATAGAGACGAAAAATCGGTTAACATATATTTTAATGGTATTTTTGAAAACTCGTTTATATTATGCTACAAAATCAAAAATATTTATTTCATTTTTACCCTTTTATTGAAAACCAGACTAGTGAATAAAAATTATAAAGGTTACAAATATAAGAATGAGTTGCTACTGTAGATTCAAAAGTAGCAGGAAACTTCAGTAATGGTTTAGGACTTCATGATTGGAAAACTAAAATGAGAGGAGGAGAGAAGGGTATAATTATCATTAATATGATAATACTTCAAATCAAATAAATTTATTATTTTAAGGTTTAGTTGGGTATATACGTAATTAAGAAAGTTTTAGTGGGGATATGCAATTTTCCCTATTTTTTACTACTATAACACTCACGCGATTTTATGACGAAGAAAAATTATACAAAAAAATTACATTGTAATTATGATGTTAGATAATTTATCATTCGTTTTGTAATATAATTATAGTAATTGGATTTTTCACCATTTTCTAATTCTGTTTATTCTATAAAGTGTTTGAAAATTTATTGTGTTTAAGATTTAATGTGTTTTTTTCATAATTAAATAAACAAATTTTAACATTATTGATAATTTAATGAGGAACAATTTAGTGTTTTCCTACTTAAATTTCAAATTTAAGATTTAGGGTTTTATATTTTATGGAAAAAATGAATATTAGAATGTTACACATGTAATTATATGCGAAACCAATTAAAATTACGTCATTTTGTAATAAATTCTTCAATACAATTTAATCATATTTATTAAACCAACTTTACTAATTTTTATCTATTTACATCTTTTTCATCTTTAATAACGTCATTTTACAATATAAGTTTTTTTTTTCATCATTAGACATATATCAAAGAGATTTTTAATAACTTTTTATAATAATTAATAATCATCTGCATTTGGGGGATGAGGGATGATCTCTCGGTTGATAAATATAGACAAATCAAATATTTAATAACATATAAAACAAAAAACGACGTAGTTTATAATGAGTTTTACATATAAATTTACATGTGTAACAACCTCATATTTAATTTCTTTCATATTTTATAAGTAGTATCGATTTTATTCATAATTAATAAACAAAATTTAAGAGATAATATATATCAAATTAATATTAAATAAATTTGTTAATAATTTAAGGGTTTTGCCGTTGACAATCTAAGGGCTTTTATTAAAAGATTAATTATGTTCATTGTATAATTGTATTATCAATATAAAAAGAAATGATTCTTCAAATGTAGGGATTTGTTTTTATAATGTTAAAGATTATAAAACGTGTAATAATTATTATAAACAAGTGATAGGAAAAACAATAGAAATATGAAATTAACGAGGGCGTTGCGTCATCGATGATGAGTGAAATCGTTCCTTAATTTTGTAAAAGTCTCGTCCATTTCTAGAAGAAGCTTTATGCAAAGAATATAGTATTGAATCACCTAATCCCATGCGTCACTCCTTGACCTACACGTTGCGGATCTAGTTCACCGAAATAGCCATGATGTCAACTACCCTATACCGGCAATTGCAAATCACTTTTTAAAATAACAAAAGATTCTAAAATGAATTTATTGATACATAGTTTACATATTCGGTTTCTTACCTTTTTTTTTTCTTTCTTTTTCGAGAGCCAAAATATCGTTTTACAAATAAAAATTGGGACCATTAGAAATAGAACACATATTTGAATTCCTACTAATTTTGTATTATCCTCCCTATTAATTTAGAAGATTTCCTATGGAAATGTGTAAAATATTAATTTTTTAATGTTTTGGTATTTTCAAATTTAGTCCCTCGACTTTAAGACTTTAGCGGTTTTGCCCCCTCAACTTTAAAAACTTTAACGTTTTCCCCCCTCAGCTATAAAACTTTAACGCTTTTTCACCCTCAACTTTAAAAAATTTAACGCTTTTTCATCCTAAACTTTAAACGACTTTTAGCTTTTCCTGTCTGCACTTTATATGTTTTTGCGTTTTTACCCCCTCAGCTTTAAATAATACTTTTACGCTTTCTACCCCTCGGAATTTTATTTTGATTCAACTAATACGAACATCTACTCAGATTAATAAAAAATAACGGCATCGTTTTAGCAAATAGCTACATTTATATTTCGATAAAAAAGTAAAAAAGCAAAAACTCGAGTCGTTTTATCCGGAGTAGGATAAACGACATCCTGTCCTCTTCTCGCTTCGATCAATGACTTGATCCGGACCTGATGGGATGGAAGGTCGTAAAAGTATTATTTAAAGTAAAAAAAAGTTACGATAAGTAAGAAATAAAAAAGACGTGGAAGCCCAACAATAATAAGCCCAAACGAAGCCCAAAAAAACCCAAAAAAACACCCTCAGCCCATACCCGGGCACGAACCATGGCCTCATCTTGCATGCGACGGAAGAAGCCCAATGATGAACACAAGGCGAAGAGCGAATACAAAGCGAAAAACGAACACTGCCTAACACTAACGCCGAAATTGACGAACCCGTGCAACGCACGGGATCCTTCTAGTTATTATTAAACGAGAGGGTTATTCACGCGTTGTGGTGGACAAAGTCTTTTATAAAATAAAATGAAAATTAAATAAAATAAAAATAAAAAAAAATAAAGAAAACAACGACATTTTTATAAAACTAAACAAAAATACGAACCAAACACAAATCCAAACCCAAACCTTCTTAGAAAAGATATAAATGAAAAAATATATATACAAAATTCTAAATAAAGAATAAACACCAATGTTTTTTTATAAAAGTAAACGCCCTATCAAACTAAGTACCAATCCGAAACTTCATTTAAAAAAACAAGATTATCTTTTCTCCAACTTGACCTAAGCCAAGCCTTGGCTCATGCAGCTTATCAACAATGACATGGCCCTTCTTAATTATTAGATCCTTTAAGAGAACATAGAGTGGAGGTGATTGTGGGTCTTTCTCGATATCCACAACGAGTTGGCCGCTCATTATCACTCGGAGGTGGCTCGTTGTGAAGCATCTTTGTTGCTACATTGGCTCGTTGAGATTTTTTTTTTCTTCACATTTTCTCAATAAATATAATGTAAACTCTTAAGCTAAAACCCACAATATTTCTCAATCTATCTCAATCTTTTTCTAAAAAATATATACAACAAAAAATGAGTTCACATTCTTCAATCGATCCAAATACGGATTCGTTATCGTCCGAATCCGAATTGGTCGAATTACTAGTTAAGGCGGTAGAAGCTATTGAACAAATGGAGGAGGAAGAAAATGAGGCGGAAACTTCACGTCGGGCTGAGAAAAGCAAAAGGCGCTATACCAACCGCGATCGAACTGCAGCAAACAAAAACGTGTTACGACATTACTTCTCCGGTGAAAGCACATACCCGGATGAATATTTCCGTAGAGGATTTCGTATGAGAAGACCTCTTTTCCTCATAATAGTCGAAGGTATATCTAATTACTCCGTAGAACCTTTTCCCAACTATTTTGGACAATTTATCTAAGAACGATTTCGGACACTTTTGACGAATATTTACAAATGTCAAAAAGAACATCATCTGAATCCCTAGATAATTTTTTAAAATGTGTAATCCATCTTTATACAAACGTTTATCTAAGAACCCCAACACAAGATGATGTTAATCGTTTATATCAAAAACACGATGAGGTTCACGGGTTTAAGGGTATGCTTGGTAGCATCGACTATATGCATTGGAAATGGGATCAATGTCCAAATGCATACAAAGGGGAATACACACGAGGTGACCATGGTTATCCAACGGTTATGCTGGAAGCTGTTGCGTCGTACAATCTTTGGATATGGCATGCTTACTTCGGTGTCGCGGGGTCGAACAACGACATCAACGTGCTTAAACAATCGTCGTTGTTTCATGATATGCTCAACGACTCATCCCCGGATTACAGATTCACCATCAACGACCACGAGTACAATAAAGGATATTACCTTGCAGACAGTGTATATCCGGAGTGGTCTACATTTGTTCAAGCTTTTTCGTACCCATCTGCGGAACGACGTAAAAAATTCAAACGTATTCATGAGAGTGCGAGAAAGGATATTGTCACACCCCGCTCAAAGCGGAAACACGGAGCGTTCCAGTTAATGATATCAAGAGTCAAGGATTACAACATTATAACCATAAACAAAACATCAAATCATATTAATCATGCCTCAAGGTTTTAAAATACAATACATAATCGAAAGTAAATCCAAAGTCAAATACGAATACAATACAAATGTCAATACGCGGATCATAAAGGAATTACATCAAGCAAAACGAATTCCAAATACAAGTAATATATGATCCCAAAATGTGCAAGGCATGATCAACTAAATCCTTAAACTCCTGAAAAAGCGTTAAAACGACATCAACACAATGTTGGTGAATTATTCGCAATATGTAAGTAAAAGTTGACCCAATGAAAGATTTAATAATCAATTTAAGTTTCAAAAGCATATCTTGATGTATAACCCTAACGTGAGTATAGATACCAAAGATTAAACATACACTGAACCTGACCACAAATCCCCTAACCTAAGGCGATGCAATACCAAAGGCAACAAACAATCATACGGCCATAACATTCCCTCGTAGGGATATCCTAACAAGTAATGAGGGTTGGTCAAACCCATATAGATCTATATATATGCAACCGTGGGCAATAAGCTAACAAGTGTGTAAGGGGGGCTTACCCTAGCCTAAGAAGCATCCTAATCTAAGGTGATACTGATACACTAGGCATACAAGATATACATCATATAATAGTTAAAAAAAGCTTTCCAGCCCAAATTAATAAGAGAAAAGGGGCTACGAGCTCGGCAAGATATCGGGTGTAAAATCAATAAGGAGCTAATAATCCGCCGCCTAAGTGCCCCAAAACAGTATAACATAGTCTAAGTATCTCATTAACATAGTACGGTTTAGCCTTGTCGGTTAAATTAAGTGTTTAAGATTTATTCAAGTATTCCAACGATTTCCAAGTCGAGTCGTGATGACGGTTCGAGATGACGATGTTACGCGTCGTTAAGGACGATAGGAAAATATCGATAATTTCCCGTCATAAAGACTATTAGAAAGGAATAACATTCCGAGCCGAACTTGACTAACAGGAACATCGATTGAAAGGAATACTGTTACCAAAGTTTATTGAAATCGACCAAAGTCAACGTCGAAGATGTTGACTTGGTCAAAGTCAAAGAGGTTGACTTGGTCAAAGTCAAAGTCAACAATTTATAGAAAAAGTCAAAATTAGAGATGTTGATTTAGAAAAGTCAAAGTCAACGATTTTTGGATTTGAAATATAACTTTGACAATTTAGGAGTAAAAGACTTTTATTTCAGAATAATAGAGTAAAAATGAGTTATAACGATTTTTAAACGATTTGTTATAAAACATAAGTAAAACGTTTGCATAATTATTTCGATAATGTTTAATATTGCGATAATGTCTTTGAGTCCAAAGACGGTATTTAGCTTATATAGTACTTTTATACATAATATATTACTATATAAGTTTAAAGTTGAAATATGTTACGAGTCCAAGTCGATTAGTAACAAAAACTGAAATTTTGGAGATCAGACCCCCCCCGGTGCTGCGCACCTAGGGGCAGGTGCTGCGCACCTAGGGTCAGGTGCTGCGCACCGGGGTGATTCTCGTTACATGTTTTTTCGTTTTTGTCGAAAACTGCTTCGTTTGACGTTTTAAGGTTAAAACACATTCTGACCAGAAGTTATATTAGGTTCAAATAGCAATTACCAAGTGTTATATATGTCTAAATGTGTGGTTTTACATATATTTATCATTAATATGTTATTTTCGGTATTTAGCACATCTTAACATATTTTACTCGTTTTAAGTCCAAATTTCCGAGAATGAAAGGTGTTGGTCTAATATGTTAACCTAACCGTTTTCAAGGCTTTAAACCGAATTTAAATGATAATGAAATGGAGTAGTTTAAAGAAAGTAAAGATTTTACCGATTTCACCCGCAAGACGTGGAGATGGTTAGAACTTGCAAGGGTTTCGGAGGAAAGACTTTGATGGTGGTGGTGAGGAGGTAAAGAGCTCCAAAACACAAAAATCCATCATTAGTAAAAGTCTCAAATGAAAGGAAGAATAAAGATATTCGGAGAAATTTCTTACCGAAAGTAAAGGTGATCGTTTTCCTCCAAGATGGTAACCACTTCTTTCCAAGACAAGGGATGAGAGTATGAGAGCTTCCATTTCGCACATGAATAGAATGATGTTAGGGGTGTTTTAATGAAGAAAGAAATATAGAAACTTCGGAGAGTTTACATACCCAAAAACCGAACTAATGTCTCTTCAAAAAGAAGCACCGAAACTCTTCATCTTCATGGGTACCATCGGATGTAAGGCTTGGTAGAGCAAGGGAAATAAGATTATGAGTTAGAAACTCTAAGTCAAAAAGGAAGAAAAGAGAGGAAAATGAAGGAAAGCTTCAAAAGTTAACTTACCGAAAAGTGTAGGATGGAAAGGATGATTGCAAGGGATTATTTCTCCAACCCTTCTTACTTGGATTCTCACTTGTTAATGGTGTTTTGCACTTCTATTTCTCTGGATTTTTGAGAGAGAAATGTGTGTGGGTAACAAAAGTGAGAATAGAAAGAAAAGTGACAAAGTGTTTGAATGTAAGTTTGAAATTTTGGGAGCATAGAGAATGGAAACCTTCTCTAGATCTACAAACTTACCCATCATACCCAATTAGGGCAAAATGCAGAGAAATACACGTGAATAAAGGTGTGGAATCTCAAGAATTTGACTCACAAAGTCGTTTTTGGCATTTAACCAAAATTGTAAGGGGTGCTGCGCACCTTAGCCTAAGGTGCTGCGCACCGAGGCCTTAAATGGTCCAATTCGTTAACTTTTTGTTAAAGGACTAGATTTGTAACAGATTCCGTTAGTTCTCCGTTAAAGGACTAACTTTGTAACAGATTAAGTTAGAGGACTAACTTTGTAATGATATTTCGAAATATGATTTTTCTTAACCGACGATTATGGCGTAAACACAATACTTTAATAACGCGAGTATACTAGAAATTAGGCACTTAGGTGGTTCTAAAGCTTCCGTCTCGAGAGACAAAGTGATAAAACACATAAACCCGACTCAAATGCATAAAACGTGAGTAAAATAAAGCGAAATGCAAGGGTCCAAATCATTGCGAATAAAAAGAGTAATAATCGATAAATAAAATATACCTCGAAAAGACGGATTGTCACAGCATCCCCCAGTAAAAAGGAATTTCGTCCTCGAAATTCTATAGAACACTGCTGCTAGCAAAAAGATGTGGGTACTTCTTCTGCATCTCGTCCTCCCGCTCCCAAGTAAACTCAGCTCCAATCTTCGAGTTCCATCGGACCTTCACTATCGGAATCCGACTCCGCCGTAACTGTTTGACATCTCGGTCAACAATCTCCACCGGCTCCTCTATCACATGAAGCGAGTCATCCAATCGTAGTTTGTCCAGTGGTACTATCAGGGTCTCGTCAGCAAGGCACTTCTTGAGATGCGATACATGAAATACGTTGTGCACACCGCACAACTCAGGTGGCAACTCAAGTCGATAAGCCACTGGACCAACACGGGACAAAATCCTGAAGGGACCCGTGAAACGTGGACTAAGCTTGCTGCGTTTCTCAAATCGAAACACACCCTTCCACGGAGAAACTTTCAACAACACCATATCCCCAACCTGAAACTCCAAAGGTCTCCTACGCAAATCCGCGTACTTCTTCTGACGGTCTCGGGCGGCTATCAAACGATCCTTGATCCTGAAGATCTTATCTGTCGTCTCCTGAATCAACTCGGGACCTGTAATCTGACTATCTCCTACCTCTGCCCAACATATCGGAGATCTACACTTCCTACCGTAAAGGGCCTCAAATGGAGCACAGTTGATGCTGGAGTGGTAACTATTATTATACGAGAACTCACCAATGGTAAATGTCGATCCCAACTCCCACCAAAATCTAGCACCCAAGCCCGAAGCATATCCTCCAACGTCTGAATAGTACGCTCACTCTGCCCATCTGTCTGAGGATGATAAGCCGTACTCATATCCAATCGGGTACCCAAAGATCGTTGTAAAGACTGCCAAAACCTCGAAGTGAATCGTGCATCACGGTCTGAAATAACTGATACTGGAATGCCATGCTTGGCCACAATCTCGTCGATGTACAATCTAGATAACTTCTCTACTCGGTAATCTTCACGAATAGGAAGAAAGTGCGCTGACTTAGTCAGCCGATCGACAATAACCCAGATAGTATCATAACCTCCTGTAGATCTAGGAAGTTTCGTAACAAAATCCATCGTGATCCTCTCCCACTTCCACTGTGGGATCTCGGGCTGCTGGAGAAGGCCGGAAGGCTTCTGGTTCTGAGCCTTGACCTTCGAACATGTCAAACACTTGCCCACATACTCGGCAATCGCTCGCTTAATGCCAGGCCACCAATAGAACTCCTTCAGGTCATGGTACATCTTATCCGCTCCAGGATGAACGGAATAATTGGACTTATGACCCTCATCCAAAATCAGCTGCCTAAGACTAACGGGAATCCAAATACGATCCATGAAGTACATCACCCCGTCGTCCTTCGGTTCCAACTGTCGTGCCAAACTGAATAAACCCTCATCCTTAAGGCGATCCTCGGTGAGCCTCCTGCTGAGCCTGAATAATACGAGCCTTCAAGCTCGACTGAATAGAAACCATCATAGCACGAATCCTCACCGGCTTAACCGACTCCTTGCGACTCAACGCATCGGCTACAACATTCGCCTTACCTGGATGGTAGCGAATCTCACAATCATAATCGTTGAGCAACTCAACCCATCGACGTTGCCTCATATTCAACATCTTTTGATCAAAGATGTGCTGTAACGACTTATGATCGGTGAATACGGTACACTTAGTACCATAAAGATAATGGCGCCAGATCTTCAAAGCAAAAACTACTGCGCCCAACTCTAGATCGTGTGTCGTGTAATTCTGCTCATGAATCTTCAACTCACGAGAAGCATAGGCAATCACTTTCCCATTCTGCATCAGTACACAACCGAGTCCCTTATGCGAAGCGTCGCAATATACTACAAAATTCTCGGTACCCTCGGGAAGACTCAAGATGGGCGCATCACACAACCGCTTCTTCAGTAACTGAAAAGCTTCCTCCTGTTCTTCACCCCAAACAAACTCCTCACTCTTCTGGGTCAATTTAGTCATAGGCGAGGCTATCTTCGAGTAATTCTCGATGAAACGACGATAGTAGCCTGCCAAACCCAAGAATGACCGGATCTCAGTGGGTGTCTTCGGAGCGACCCAATCTCTAACGGCTTCAATCTTGGCAGGATCAACGTGAATGCCATCACCGCTGACCACGTGGCCAAGAAACTGAACCGTAGACAACCAAAACTCACATTTCGAGAACTAAGCGTAGAGTTTCTCCTGTCTAAGCAACTCCAACACTAGTCTCAAATGCTCCTCGTGTTCTTCCCGGCTACGAGAATATATCAGAATGTCGTCGATGAAAACGATCACGAACTTGTCGAGGTAAGGACGACATATACGGTTCATCATGTCCATGAAAGCTGAGGCGCATTCGTGAGACCGAAAGGGATAACCAAAAACTCGAAGTGGCCATAACGCGTTCTGAAGGCGGTCTTCGGAATGTCCTCCTCCTGCACTCTCAACTGATGATATCCGGATCGTAAATCAATCTTCGAAAAGAAGCAAGAACCCTGAAGCTGATCGAACAAGTCATCAATACGTGGTAAGGGATACCGATTCTTCACCGTCAGCTTATTCAACTCCCTGTAGTCAATACACAATCTCATAGATCCATCTTTCTTCTTCACGAAGAGTACCGGCGCGCCCCAAGGAGAGAAACTCGGTCTAACAAAGCCTTTATCCACCAACTCCTGAATCTGCTTCGATAACTCTAACATCTCCGAAGGTGTTAACCGATAAGGAGCCTTCGCCACCGGCGCTGCTCCAGGAACCAAGTCTATACGAAACTCTACCTGTCTGCTAGGGGGTAACCCAGGTAAGTCCTCCGGAAATACATAAGGAAAGTCACGAACTACTGGCTGCTCCTCAATCTGCCCCGCGGTGTCTTTCTTCACAAGGTGTGCAAGAAAGAGTGTGCAATCCCGCTTGATGTATTCCCGTACCTTCATGCAAGAAACTATCTTAAGGCGCTTCCCCGCCTTATTTCCCTGAACTAACAATGGTCCACCAACTGGCAACGGAATACGAATCATCTTCTCGAAACATACGATCTCTGCACGGTGTGTCGCCAACCAATCCATACCAATAATAACATCGAAACTACCCAGCGTGATAGGAATTAAGTCAAAAGGAAAAGTATGATCCTCAAAGCTAATCCTACAATCACTAAGTATCTCTGTGGCACGTAAATGCTTACCATCGGCTAGCTCTATCTCATAAGTAGGCACTAATGGTCTAGAAGTACAAGTAATCATGGTCCTAAACTCGGTAGATATGAAACTCCTATCGGCACCAGAGTCAAATAAAATAAAAGCAGGCTGATCACATATAAGAAAAGTACCAGTGACAACGCTGGGATCCTGCTGTGCCTCATGTGCGCCCATAACAAAAGCTCTACCACGTGAGCCTGAACCAGAAGTAGTACTAGTGCCCGCCGAAGCTAACTTGGGACACTTGTCCCTGTGATGCTCAGTAGAACCGCACTCAAAACACTTGCCCCTCTGGGCACGGCAATACCTGTCAGTGTGTCCCAATTTCTTGCATTTCTTGCACTCCCAACACTTCACCTCCTGAGAATGATGATTACTGCACCGTCCACATTTCGGATACTTGCTCTAAGTATCCGGGGTCACCGCAGCATAAGACTGCACTACCTGAGGTGTATCCTGCCTCCTACTCCTCTTTCTCGCATCACTATGACGGAATCCACCACTCCGTTTCCCTCCGGAGTGTTGCCTAGGTACCATGGGTGGTAGTCTACCATCGCGGACCGCGTTATGAGTCAACGTGGTCGCGAGCTCCACTGCGCTCTGAAATGTGCATGGCTTCGATGACATAACATTATCCCGAATCTCCTTGGATAATCCACGGATGTAACGACTGATCCTCTTAGGCTCCGGACGAACCAAGTGTGGAACTAACTGTGACAAAGTATAAAACCGTGTAGTGTATCCCATAATGTCTGACCCAACCATCTCTAGTTTCCACAACTCCTCCTCTAACCTCTCAAGCTCCGCCTCAGGCACATACTCAGTAAGGATCAATTCCTTCAGTTGTTCCCAAGTCATCATATCAGTCTCCACCCGACCTCGAACGCTCACACTGGAATTCCACCAAGTCAATGCTGTACCCTGTAGAACGAACGTAGCATAACGGACCTTATCCTCCTCTGCGCAACCAACCGTGCTGAAAATGGACTCTAACTTTTCCATACACTGAAGTGTCCCAATAGCACCCTCTGTACCTCGGAACTCGCGGACCTTGCATCCCATGAAAGTCTTCAGTGAACATCCCCTCCGTGGAGTGTCATCAATAATAATGGTGCGTCGAGTAGAGTCGTACGCTCTACCAGAACCAGAACCTCCCACATGCATACCCGTCTCGGGTCCACCAAATCCAGTAACCACAACTTCAGGACCACCGTGTCCAGAACCACCTGAACCAGTACCCGTACCCTCGGGACCTCCACCAACCACAATAGGCCCAGGACCACCCTGATCCGACCCGCCATTTCCTGTACCGTCACTGCTATGCACCGTACTCTCCCTGATCTGAGCAACAATAGTAGGTAGCAACTCCGCTATCTGCTGGGCTACAAGCTGAGCCAAATCCGGTGTAGTCTCTGGACCCGAATCGCCGGTCCCCGCAACAGGAGTAGGACCGCTAGTCCTTGTAACAGGTGTAGGACCACTAGTCCTCGTGACTGGAGTAGGACCTCTAGTCCTCGTAACGGGTGTAGTCCTCGTGCTCGTGCTCGCATCTCTAGCCTTCGGGCGTCCACGTCGTGCTGACTTCTTAGGCGGCATCGTCCTAAAAGTATAAACGTGTTAAACAAGATAGGCGACAAAGTAGAGTTAGATGATAAAAGCAAAAGCGAGAAAATAAACACGTAAAGCAAATAATGCACACTTAGCAAATCAGAGAAAATCGATTGTAAAGCCTCCGGTCATAGTCCAAGTGATTTCCTTCATAAAATCACTCGGTTCGCTATAACCATTGGCTCTGATACCAATTTCTGTCACACCCCGCTCAAAGCGGAAACACGGAGCGTTCCAGTTAATGATATCAAGAGTCAAGGATTACAACATTATAACCATAAACAAAACATCAAATCATATTAATCATGCCTCAAGGTTTTAAAATACAATACATAATCGAAAGTAAATCCAAAGTCAAATACGAATACAATACAAATGTCAATACGCGGATCATAAAGGAATTACATCAAGCAAAACGAATTCCAAATACAAGTAATATATGATCCCAAAATGTCCAAGGCATGATCAACTAAATCCTTAAACTCCTGAAAAGCGTTAAAACGACATCAACACAATGTTGGTGAATTCTTCGCAATATGTAAGTAAAAGTTGACCCAATGAAAGATTTAATAATCAATTTAAGTTTCAAAAGCATATCTTGATGTATAACCCTAGCGTGAGTATAGATACCAAAGATTAAACATACACTGAACCTGACCACAAATCCCCTAACCTAAGGCGATGCAATACCAAAGGCAACAAACAATCATACGGCCATAACATTCACTCGTAGGGATATCCTAACAAGTAATGAGGGTTGGTCAAACCCATATAGATCTATATATATGCAACCGTGGGCAATAAGCTAACAAGTGTATAAGGGGGGTGATGTGTAAAATCTAGTCTTAATTTAAACCTACTATTTAACGCAATTACACACTTCTAGGCAGTGGACCTATCCGTATATAATATAGTTTAAAGCAAGTAAAGGTTCGTTCGCAGGGACTGATTTGTTTTAATATTTCGAATAAATAATACTTAGTATTTGTGGGGGTTTTTATCGTAACAAAAGTTTGCAAGTAATTAGTAAAAAGAGTTGATTAATTAAAATCGAGCGAAAAGTAATTGATTTAATCAAATAATGAGAAAATATACTTGTTTGAGACTTCACCTATTTTCCGTTTAAATTTACGAAATCGATTGTTTTCAAAACTTCTAAGATATAATAAAAGTCCTCCCGAATCTTTTATTAACTTTAATTATCTTTAATGACCCCGTTCCTCCCGAATACAGTAATAACTATTAATAACCAAGCAATAAGCAACAAGTCCGTTTTTAGTGATTTAATCTTATAGAGTTTCCTCCCGAATAACTCCTCTAATTATCAAGTCCTTCCGAATCTTAACAAATAGACTTACTCACTTAAAAGATGATGTTGTCCTTATCCTTATCTTTATCCTTATCCTTATCCTTATCTTTATCCTTATCTTTATCCTTATCTTTATCTTTATCTTTATCCTTATCTTTATCCTTATTTTTATCTTTATCCTTATCTTTATCTTTCATTTACTTGCATTTCTTCGTCCAAATGTCCACTTTCCGATCATATTCAACCTGTCACTTGAATAAAATACTTTTCACACAATTAAATGTAAAAATCCTATCCTATCCATCATGATTAAATACGAAAATGACCAAATATCGCATATAAATATCTATATAAATATGCGATATCAGGGGGCTTACCCAAGCCTAAGAAGCATCCTAATCTAAGGTGATACTGATACACTAGGCATACAAGATATACATCATATAATAGTTCAAAAACGCTTTCCAGCCCAAATTAATAAGAGAAAAGGGGCTACGAATAACTCACAAAATAAGCTCGGCAAGATATCGGGTGTAAAATCAATAAGGAGCTAATAATCCGCCGCCTAAGTGCCCCAAAACAATATAACATAGTTTAAGTATCTCATTAACATAGTACGGTTTAGCCTTGTCGGTTAAATTAAGTGTTTAAGATTTATTCAAGTATTCCAACGATTTCCAAGTCGAGTCGTGATGACGGTTCGAGATGACGATGTTCCGCGTCGTTAAGGACGATAGGAAAATATCGATAATTTCCCGTCATAAAGACTATTAGAAAGGAATAACATTTCGGAGCCGAACTTGACTAACAGGAACATCGATTGAAAGGAATATTGTTACCAAAGTTTATTGAAATCGACCAAAGTCAAAGAGGTTGACTTGGTCAAAGTCAAAGTCAACAATTTATAGAAAAAGTCAAAATTAGAGATGTTGATTTAGAAAAGTCAAAGTCAACGATTTTTGGATTTGAAATATAACTTTGACAATTTAGGAGTAAAAGACTTTTATTTCAGAATAATAGAGTAAAAATGAGTTATAACGGTTTTAAACGATTTGTTGTAAAACATAAGTAAAACGTTTGTATAATTATTTCGATAATGTTTAATATTGCGATAATGTCTTTGAGTCCAAAGACGGTATTTGGCTTATATAGTACTTTTATACATAATATATTACTGATATAAGTTTAAAGTTGAAATATGTTACGAGTCCAAGTCGATTAGTAACAAAAACTGAATTTTTTGGAGATCAGACCCCCCGGTGCTGCGCACCTAGGGGCAGGTGCTGCGCACCGGGGTGATTCCCGTTACATGTTTTTACGTTTTTGTCGAAAACTGCTTCGTTTGACGTTTTAAGGTTAAAACACATTCTGACCAGAAGTTATATTAGGTTCAAATAGCAATTACCAAGTGTTATATATGTCTAAATGTGTGGTTTTACATATATTTATCATTAATATGTTATTTTCGGTATTTAGCACATCTTAACATATTTTACTCGTTTTAAGTCCAAATTTCCGAGAATGAAAGGTGTTGGTCTAATATGTTAACCTAACCGTTTTCAAGGCTTTAAACCGAATTTAAATGATAATGAAAAGGAGTAGTTTAAAGAAAGTAAAGATTTTACCTATTTCACCCGCAAGACGTGGAGATGGTTAGAACTTGCAAGGGTTTCGGAGGAAAGACTTTGATGGTGGTGGTGAGGAGGTAAAGAGCTCCAAAACACAAAAATCCATCATTAGTAAAAGTCTCAAATGAAAGGAAGAATAAAGATATTCGGAGAAATTTCTTACCGAAAGTAAAGGTGATCGTTTTCCTCCAAGATGGTAACCACTTCTTTCCAAGACAAGAGATGAGAGTATGAGAGCTTCCATTTCGCACATGAATAGAATGATGTTAGGGGTGTTTTAATGGAGAAAGAAATATAGAAACTTCGGAGAGTTTACATACCCAAAAACCGAACTAATGTCTCTTCAAAAAGAAGCACCGAAACTCTTCATCTTCATGGGTACCATCGGACGTAAGGCTTGGTAGAGCAAGGGAAATAAGATTATGAGTTAGAAAATCTAAGTCAAAAAGGAAGAAAAGAGAGGAAAATGAAGGAAAGCTTCAAAAGTTAACTTACCGAAAAGTGTAGGATGGAAAGGATGATTGCAAGGGATTATTTCTCCAACCCTTCTTACTTGGATTCTCACTTGTTAATGGTGTTTTGCACTTCTATTTCTCTGGATTTTTGAGAGAGAAATGTGTGTGGGTAACAAAAGTGAGAATAGAAAGAAAAGTGACAAAATGTTTGAATGTAAGTTTGTAATTTTGGGAGCATAGAGAATGGAAACCTTCTCTAGATCTACAAACTTACCCATCATACCCAATTTGGGCAAAATGTAGAGAAATTCACGTGAATAAAGGTGTGGAATCTCAAGAATTTGACTCACAAAGTCGTTTTTGGCATTTAACCAAAATTGTAAGGGGTGCTGCGCACCTTAGCCTTAGGTGCTGCGCACCGAGGCCTTAAATGGTCCAATTCGTTAACTTTTTTTTAAAGGACTAGATTTGTAACAGATTCCGTTAGTTCTCCGTTAAAGGACTAACTTTGTAATGGAATAAGTTAGAGGACTAACTTTGTAATGATATTTCGAGATATGATTTTTCTTAACCAACGATTTTGGCGTAAACCTAGTACTTTAATAATGCGAGTATACTAGATATTAGGCACTTAGGTGATTCTAAAGCTTCCGTCTCGAGAGAGAAAGTGATAAAACACATAAACCCGACTCAAATGCAATAAACGTGAGTAAAATAAAGCGAAATGCAAGGGTCCAAATCATTGCGAATAAAAAGAGTAATAATCGATAAATGAAATATACCTCGAAAAGACGGATTGTCACAGATATCGAACGGAAATTCGGTGTTCTTCAAGGTCATTGGGTGATTATAAAACATGCAACGGGATTTTACTAGATGAACAAGTTAAGAAGAGTTATATATGGGGGTATCATATTGTACAACAGTATTGTTGAAGACAACGGACGGTCGATTTGTGATGCCCAAGAATAGTATGCTCCTCCGGTTACAGGTGTTACCAGAACTTATAACGGGAGAGTGAATGAACGTATCCAGATTAATAGAGAGATTAGAGACAATAGCACACACATCACACTTCGCGAGGATCTCGTGGTGTACATTTCGACACTTGCAGATGTCCTCCGACAACGTTAGCTATTTTTATTTTATGTATTTGTATTTTTTTTAATTATTGTATTGTAATTTTATTTTTATTGTATGTGTTTATATTTTATTTTAATTATTGTATTGTAGTTTTATTTTTTTATTTTAATGAAATCTTATATTTATCTTATTTAAATGTTTTAAAAAGAAAATGAAAATAAACTGGAGGTCTCACAGTTCCCACAACTCTCATTATCACTCCACCAAAAAAATTCACAACTCTGATTATGGATGCCACATTACACAACTCTGATTATCACTCCGTGTCCTTTAATATGGTGTCCCTTCTTTTCTCGAACATAACTTTATAATTAGCATAGCAAAGTCAACTAAAGCTAATAATTAAATGTTTTAAACTATTATCATATACAATATTAGTGAAAGCATAACATTCCGATAAGCTTAATATGTACTATAATTTTTGTTGTTTTTAGCTTTTTGGATCCATGCTTTGTGTATAGTTTTTGGTGTTCTATCTTTTCCCCTTTTTGTTCTTGAGTTTGGATCTTTGATATCAAAGCTTTGCATTTAAAAAAAAATATATATTGTCTCTAAAATTGACATGGGAACCAATTTTGAGCTTACTCTAGTCACCTACGCTATATATAGTATATCTAGAACAATAACTTTTAATGTTAAATTTTAAATAGAAAATGTTATCTTATCCGTTAACTTTAAAGACAATAACTTCTAACTATATAACTAAGAAACATAAATCAAGGCTTATGTTGCATTATTGTTCACTAGCCACATCATCGTTTTGTTTAGTTGTCAATATTTCCTCCTTGATTCTATGTCGATTTTATTTAAAGAGCTTAATTAATTCATTAATACTAATTAATAATTAAATATTAATGAAATAAAAAAATATTAATAACAATAAGTTATTTATAGATTCAAAACATTTTAACCCTTTTTTGTTAATTTATAACTATCAAGGCGTTAATTTATTAACTAAAGTAGTTTTTACTTTAAGTATAAAAATACTTTTATTTGTGTAATCTCATTATTATTGATAACTAGATTATTGTCCCGCGATAGCACGGATAAAGATAAATATTGACTCGTAAATTTTTATTTATGTAGATTTTAAGTTATTATGAGAAGATAATGTTATATGTATAATAACATATATATACATTTACGTTTATACCTATGATGCTTATGGTTAAAAGAATATATATACTTTTACGTTTATATACATGTTTTGATATTTTTATGAGGAGATTTTAGAATAACAATATGGTAAATCATAGTCTAAAATTGAGCGACTTATAAGTAAAATAAACTCATGTTTTTTTTGTGTTCATTGGAGATGTAAATGAAATAGAAAATGTAATTATGTATTGTATGGTAAATCATAATCTAAATTGAGCGATTTATAAGTAAAATAAACTTATGTTTTCTAATTTCAGTGGAGATGTAAAGGAAAGAAAAAATGTAATTATGTATTGTAAGAGGGTGTAAAATAGAAATAGTCTTTGATGAAATCATCTGTCACACCCCGCTATAGCGGAAACACGGAATGTGAGAGCTGAAATATCATTACACGGTCATAAGCAAATTTAAACGATTCAAGTTATTTCATTAAAATAAAAATAGTTCAAAATTTAAAACAACCAAGCAGTTCACAAGTTAAATTTAAGTACAAATACAAGTTCCAAAATAAATTCCCAAAATAGAAAGGTCTTTCCCAAAGTGTGCCTCATGTAACCATAGTGACCCTTCCTTGCCATGCATCCCAACACTTACACGAATTTCCTGAAACATAAGATAAAGTGTCAACTACATAAAGCAGTGAGTGAGTTACAGTTTAGAGTTTCGATAAAAGTTTCCAAAAATAGAAATATGTAAATAGTAAAAGGTTTTGTACACACGCAAGTAAAACAAATAAAACTCGTATAGATTAAGTTGAAGCGGAATCCAGACACTAAAAAGGTATATGCGTAGGTAATATGTGCTTAACTAAATAGTAACTCGTATCAATCACTTGGTATAATATAGGTTGTAAGTTTACACTAAACCGATTGTCTGGTCAGGATCTAGCCCCAAAATGTTTAATTGAGTTTCCACCTAAATCTTAGTAATATGTACTTGAGTCGCTAACCCTGAGTAAGGAGTGACCTCTCCTAAGTATCGATACTCATAATACTAACGGCTATTGCTAATAGTGCGTAAAGTTTCCGAGTCCAAAACGGGGTAACTGAGTTCTGTTTCTAAAATAGTAGGCACTTACGGGTTTATATTCTCATCAAGGATTGGTTGCTCTAACAAGTATCCTAAATTTAGTTAACCAATTAAGGAGTAACAACACATATACGCATAATAGTTTCACAAATTTCCAAGTTTCCCAAAGTTTCAAAGTTTCCAAAGAGTTTCAAGTTTAGTACAAGTTTCCAAAGTTTACGAGTTTCATAAGTTTTCAAAAATGTTTCAAGTTTCCAAGGTTTCAATAAGTTCCAAGTTTCACACAGTTTCCAAATGTTTCAATAAAGTTTCGAGAGTACCAAGTTTCCAATAGTTTCAACAAATCGCAAATAGTTTCGAAAGTTACAAGTCATATAATCTTATGTTTCCCCCAAATAATGTTTAAAAGCATAAAAGTAAAACAAAGTGGGGTTGTAACTCACGGTTTGCGAAGACAGATATGAACTAGCACGGATGGAGCGGAACACGTCGGGAATCAAAGATAACCTAAAACACCGGAATGTTGTGTGACAACCGTCTAAATTTCAGGTGATTCTCAGTTACTTAATCGGTTCGAATCTCTAGTTACTCTTTATCGTGTTCATATTTTTCGGATTCATTATTGTTGTGTCTCTAATTGTCGGAACCAATGTCGGAATCAAACTATAAATCCTAACACCAAATAAACAATACAAGAACTTGACTAAGTTCATAACGGAAACCAAAAAGATTCTAGTCCTTAACTAATTATAACGGAAAACTTAAAACGTCAAAAAGCTGGATTTTCAATCCAGCCGGCGGCTGGATCTAGTCAGCCGGCGGCTGAATCCCGCTGTCCAGCTGGACATGACTCATTTTTGCATGAAAGGTTATTGTCCAACTCGGGATTGGGGCAGAATTTACTGCCATTCAGACCCCCAAGGCCAGTCCCTCCCCCCTAATCCCACTCACATTTTCATTTCCATCACAATTCAAATTACACACACACTAATCTCTCTCACTCTAAACTCTCTCTACTCCCTCTCAAGAACACTCAAACAAAGCAGAAACCTTTCACTATTATCAGTCCTAAAAACACAAATCCATCCACAAAAATCATACACAAATCGTCCTAGAAGAAAAGGGTATCAAAAGGAAAGGTTTAAATTGGGTTTTCAAGAAGTTTTTGGAGCTAGAAACTCATCCAAATCGTCTCTTTGCTTTTTCCTTCGGTAAAACACCTTCTTTTTACTGTTTTTATATAAATAATCGGTTGCATGTAAGATCCATAAACTGAAAATATGTTTTTACAAAGATCTAAAACGTTTTCTTGCTTAAAAACGAGTTTTTACAATAGATCTACACTCGTAACACATAAATCTAAAAGAAAATAGTGATTTTACTTTAAAAACACATATATTTGAGTTATAACAGTTTGCATGTCGAATCTAACCGTTAAACAAGCTAAAAATCGGAAAATAAAGCAATCTTGAAACTGGCCGAAGGCTTTTGGCCGGCGGCTGAAGGTTCTCAGCCGACGGCTAAAGTCCAGCCGACGGCTGAGTACCTCCATCTGCCGCCTGAATACTGTTGTTTGTCACATTTATCGTTTTAAAGGCCGTAAACATAAAAATAAGCTAAAATAAGTATCACAGATTAATTACTTTTGAAAAGCTTACTGTTTTGGACAAAGGAATCGTTTGAGAATGATTGAGAATTTAAAACTTGTGTATTATTGTTTAAATCGTGAATTTGCATGTCTTAAGGAGGGAAAGTGTTTTGAAAATTGGACATAATTTTTATAGCGCGAAGCGCTGCCCAAATTTCACTGTAAAATATACACCAACTTCAGTAACTTAAGGGTTCTATAACTTATTCACGTTAACTTTGAACTTGGACACATTTGGACATAATTGGACTTATCGAACTATAAAACGTACACGAACACATGAATCTTATAAACTTTCCGTAATAATCTTTTTGGGACAGAATCTAAGTATAAAACAATTGAGATTTAAAATGTTAAATTGGAACTTAACATAACTCAAATTATACTAATAAAAACTTGTACAACTTTCCGGTGTTCTAGGTCATTTGTGATTCCCTACACGTTCCGCTTCTTTCGTGCTAGTTCAGACCTTTTATCTTCGCAAACCGTGAGTTACAACCCCACCTTGTTTTACCTTTTTAGTTTTAAACATTATTTGGGGGAAACATAAGATATTATGCTTGTAACTTTGAAACTATTTGCGAATTATTGAACCATTTGAAAACTTGTGTGAAACTTGGTACTTTTGAAACCTTATTGAAACTTTAGAAACTTGAAACATTTTAAACTTATGAAAGTCGTAAAGTTTGGAAACTTGTACGAAACCTTATTGAAACTCTTATAAAGCTTTGAACTTTGGGAAACTTGGAAACTTGTGAAACTATTATGCGTATATGTGTTGATGCCTTAGCCGGTTAACTAAATTTAGGATCCTTGTTAGCGACCAATCCTTGATGAAAATATAAACCCGTAAGAACTTACTGCTACTTTTGGATACTTTGTACATTTGCCCCGTTTTTGGTTCAGGAACTTTATACACTATTAGCAATAGCCGTTAGTCATATGGGTATCGATACTTAGGAGCGGTCACTCCTTACTCAGGGTTAGCGACCCAAGTACATATTACTAAGATTCAGTTGGAAACTTATTCAAACATTTTTAGGCTAGATCAGGACCACACAATCAGTTTAGTGTATACTTACTATTTATATTATGCCAAGTGATTGATATGAGTTACTATTTAGTTAAACACATACTCCCTACGCATATACCTTTTTAGCGCCTGGATTCCGCTACATCTTTATCTATACGAGTTTTATTTATTTTACTCGCGTGTGTACAAACCTCTTACTATTTACATATATGTTCTAACGTCGCTCCGTTCCTTTTACTTGACGTCACCATTTTCATGTACTTTCTATTTTTGGAAACTTTATCGAAACTCTACACTGTAACTCACTCACTACTTTATGTAGTTGACACTTTATCTTATGTTTCAGGTAATTAGTGTAAGTAACTGGAATGCATGGCAAGGAAGGGTCACTATGGTTACGTGAGGCGCACATTGGGAAAAGACCTTTCTATTTTGGGAATTTTATTTTGAAACGTTGTACTTGTACTTAATTTAAAATTTGTGAACTGCTTGGTTGTTGAAACTTGAGCTATTTTATTTTTAAATGAATTGACTTGAATCGTTTAAATTTGCTTATGACCGTGTAATGATATTCTAGCTCTCACATTCCGTGTTTCCGCTATAGCGGGGTGTGACAGACTTGGTATCAGAGCACAGGTTATAGTGAAAACGCTTTTAGAAATTTCTAAAAAGTTTTTGAAACCAAACTATAAGCAAGGCTTTTCGGAAAATCATTATGGGTTCAAAACTTTAGAGAATTAATTTCGCAATTGCATGATTGTTTTTAACTACGCATGGCCTGATCACCCCTGCCTAGTTCAAAATGGCTTATGCAAGAACGGAACATAATTACTAATGTTAAACGGTTTTGAGTCGAAAAATTCGCGGTCTTACTATTCCCAACCTCACGTGATCGACCCTTACCTGCATTTCCTTACATATTTCCTTTAACGTTATATTGTTCATGTACTTACGAAACTCTTTACGTCGCAGATCCGTCATGTCTCAATCGTCACGCTCGCGATCTCCCTCACGATCACAGTCCCGATCCCAGCACCGAG